>CM062816.1:1509168993-1510404046 GCA_031772625.1 Pinus tabuliformis
CCAACTCTAATATATCCCAAGCCAAAGAGCCATTGTCTCTCCCAACCAGCAGATTTTATTTACAATCACTGCAGAGTCAATAAACCAAATGTTTTTGGTCCAGCCAAAGCCAAATGAAACCCCATTTTCCATTGAAAACCTACTTGAACTCTACTTGAAGCTGGACCTTCCCAAGAGGACTCAAATCTTTCAGACTTTCATCATAGAAGAGTCTCATACTCCTACAGACAGTCCTCCATACTCAGCCACCATTTTCTCTAACAAGGCTAGACAAATTGTAACCATGCTCTCTTGTATTCTAGGATATGCCACTAATGAGCATGTAGATGAGCCTATACTTGCTTTCCTCTCTATTTTTTACCCAAGCAAGGCTCCAGCGATAGTCTTCAATTTTTCCCAGTTCTTGGTAGACAGAATCCATGATCAATTGATCATATTACCAAATGAAAGAGTATTTAAATACTCTTCAGTGTTGTTCCACATGTTCTTATATTTCTAATCAGATAAGTTTCTAGTCAACATCCAGAAGCTAGACACTAAGGGCCATCCCAGATTAGTCATCTTTTGGACACCCTTAATCCAAAAGTATTCCACTATTTCCAGTTACAAAGAGTTCATTGATTCCTTTGCTCATCTAGTTGTAAATATGCTAAGTAGTAGTAGTCAACCCAAGATCGGTGATGAGATAAAAAGAGTTTTGTAGTTGTCTAAAAATAGTATAATAGGATACTATTATTTATACCAGGACCACACTAAAATTAGGATATATGGATGTCAGCTCACTCCTTATAAGCTACCCAAATATCTCCCCATGAGGATTTTTGCATTAGAATATATCAGGGAGATTATAATCTCAGATGATGTGAATTTACTATCATCATGGAAGAAAACATAGTTCAAGATTAAAAACCATCTTGGTCCTTTTATATGTAATAATAGGGAGGTTGGATAAGAAGCAAAGAAGTGTTTACAGGAAATGAAGTTCAGTAGCAGTTTCATGTGGCAATATGACCCTTTAGGTGTCATAAACAAACTCAGACTCAAATTCAAATTAAGTCCTTTTATGCATGACTCCAGACCAGACATTGAAAAATATGCCAACTAGTCATAATGGTTGGAAAATACCTTGATAGATATGGAGAAATAGATGGATACTAGTTCCATTCTGCATACTCCAGCCCTGCAGGAAAAAAATACAAAAATGACCAGGGAAGAAGGTTCTTTCTCAAGCATAGATAGTGTTATCACTCCAATATTTCTCTAGAGTTGTTTAATAAAGAAATGATTAGAGGTAACCACAAACCAACTTTGGAGATTAGGATATAGCCTTCCTAATTCTCAGAGAGGGCTCTCCCTTTTTTATTTAACTTTGTTTTGTTATTTTATTTTAGGCTAGTTATGATTGTACTTTGTCTTTGATTTGGATTTGGTGGTGGGATCACTTACTTAGATGAAAAAAGGGGTCTCTTTTACCATCGGGCTATGGGGTCAAATGTTAGGCAAACATGACTGGATCAAGTTCTAAAAATAGTGTCTACAGGTCAAGAGAGTAGAGTTACTTCAAATCTCAAAGTTGGATGGTGAAGTGGTTTTCAATCGGATCCAAAGAGCCATTAAGGATTCCTTTGGCCAGATTATGAAGAAAGTGAAAGAGGTCAACCAGGATGGGAGAGCAATTAAGGATTCTCAGATCCGGATATCATAAGAAAACATGTAAATGATCAACTGTTCAAAACAGAGTGTACTTAAACAATTTCTGAGATAAATTTCCAGTTAATTCATTCAACTTTAGATAACATTCAAGTTTGTGAAAAACATAAGAAAATAAAAAATTTTACAAATAAAATACTTCACTGTAATAGCTCAACACATGAATCCTGTAACTAAATCTCTTTATTACTTGGTCCAGTCTGCTGACTTGAAAAATTGGTACAATAACCCTTAGGTTTATAATCAAAATAAGTCTACAAGAATGTATAGTAGTCCACATTCAATACTTCAAATTAGGAAGTATTTATACAAAAATAATTTACAAAATATCCCAAACTGTCTTGGGAATTAATCTAGGAGAAAGAAATATCTTCTTGCAAGAATATAGAGACAGTTATTGAACTGTTGTTTGATGCCCCCATTTATTAGGTTATGCTATCTTTAATCTTTGATGTTTTTTTTAATCTCTGCTTTGTTGTTTGGTCTTCACTCTGGATGTTATATTCACTCTGACCTTTCAACTGATACACTTTCATCTGATATACTTGCATCTGGCTAGCCTCTCATTATCCTTTTACTGTGCTTTTCAATCTTACTGTAGATTTTTACATTTTGACTATGTATTTCTACAGTAATTCATTTAATTTCTCCCTTATTTTAGCATCTGGTAATTGGATATTTATCATCTTCCTGTAAATATCATCTACCTCTATGTACTTGGTAAAAGTAGTCTTACTCACAAAAAGGTGTTTTACCTCATGCTGGACGTAAAAAAAGTTCTCAAAATTTTGGTATAGGACCTTGCCAGTTGGCATTCCTTTCATAGATGAAGTGTTCACTTGATCTCTGGCCACTTCTCTGTTTTTTCTATTGTAGTCCTCTTGTGTCATTAACTTTTCGTTTATTACCAAGGGATTGGGCAGACCATTTTGCCTCAAAACTTCAAACTTAACCATGAATCTGTCTATATCCATGATCCAAAATGGATTTTGGATAGACTTCTAAGTCTAAGTGTTCCTCACAAAGGAAAATGGAAGTCCAAGGATGTTCCTGGAAATAGCCCCATTGCATAGATCTTTTCCTTCTAAATCTACTACAACTTGAATGGGTTAAAATGGACTTCGGAGGCAGAAGTTATCGTAGAAAGAAGTTTCCCTTTGTTCTTTAGAAAAAGAGGAAAAATCTCAAAAAATGGCAAAAGAAAACCCTCATAAAAGGAAATCACATCGTAGATGGGTCGAGAGGAGGACTTAACGCGGAGGTGGAAGGAACCTCCAACTACAACCTCTAACTTATCACATCGAAGGTAAGCCTTCGCCCGATGACGGGACCCCGGGCCAATGCGACATGTGACTATGATGATCGGCATCGGTGATCGGCGTCGGCGATCGGCATAACCCATAATCAATGGAAAGAACCCCGGATCGTTGGGCAATGCGACTGTGAAATGCTGATGTGATATATCGCATCGCGGTGATACAAAGGAGCAGGGCCGATATAATATGCAACTACAAAATTCTGATGTTATCACAATATCGCATCGCGGTGATACAAAGGAGTCGGACCTGATGGATTTTATAAATGTGGCTCTATAAATTTTGAGTTCCGATAAAAAGGGATTTGTTGGGCTTTTATGTGTATTAACACGTTTCTGCTATAAAACCGAAAAACAAAAGAAATGCGCCCAAAGCGATAAAAGGCAGACCTAAAAGATTTATAGACGCAACCTTATATCATTTAAGTTCCGTAATGAGCAAAATTTCGGGCGAGCCTCAGGCGGTAAGTGGTTTTGAACGGGCGCAGCCCGAACCCATACACTGGCCGACACGTGGCATGGCTGAGGAGAGAGAAAACCGCATTTTCGGGTGGGTAACCTCCATGCACATAAGCCACCTGAAATGAATATTAGTCGTGGATCTGAGATCACACGGATCAACGGTGGGCATGTGACAACAGCCACAGGCGGATCCGAAAGGATTATAGGGTGGATTCGATGATTATTGAAGTTCGATAGAAAGAGTTTTTGTGTGTTTTTATTGTATTTCTCTGTGTAAACAGGGAAACGTGTTCCTGGGGATTTTAACTGCACCAGTGGTCCTCTCTGTTTAAATGCAGGTGGCCACCATGCCTGAAGGCATTTTGACGATGATTTTTTAACACTCAGAGGGGATTTGAATGGACAAGGAGCAGAGAATGCGTAGAGCCACAGAGGGATGATTATACGCAGAGAGCCTGAAAGGGGAGAAAAACAGACAAGCACCGATAGGCTTAAAATCCACTGAATGTCAGAGACAAAGGAGGCAGTTGTTGAGATAGAGAAAAAGTTGAATATTGTTGTAGCTAACGCACAGAGAGATGAAAGAGCAGGGAGCTTGAGAGCATGACTAGCAGGTAGCAAAGTTGCAAAAAGGTCATTGGAAGGTTGTCGAGGATCGCTTGGAGGTTAAGCAAATCACAGAGGCATGCAGAGGCTGAGAGAGAGCTCAGAGAAGCCAACTCCAGAGCCATGAGCCATAGCCACAAGCCAGAGCCAAGAGCCAGAGCCAGAGCCAAATCCAAGAGCTAGAGCCAAAGTGCAGGGCCAAAAAGCCTGAGAGATTCAGAACCAGGGATAAGACAGTGTCTAAGCCCATTGTTTCTGTGTAATACAATGGATTTGAGTGAGGAGCTTGTAAAAGGACTGTTGCCATAATCCCAGAGAGCCTAGCCGAGTTGACTAGAGCTCAAGGAGATGTAGCCCAAGAGTTTTTGGTGAACTCCTAATTAAATTGTTGTCTTATGGGTGTTATTTGCTACACTGTTTCACTGTTATATGCATGTTACATGTATTTACATATCAGCACAAACAAAATATTTTAAAGCACATAAACAGTTTTAAAATAAACATAAGCATACACCTTATTGTCAAGCACATTATTAGTTCTGCACTGGTTAATAATAGTTTTCTTGGGAATAATTAAGCTTTGGAAGTGGGAGAGGTTCTTGTAATCTCATAAGAAGCCTTTAGTGCCCCATTTTCAGAATAGGTGGTATCAGAGCTTGAGATTGATTAACCCCACCTTCAAGAAGGTGATATCAAAGCTGGGTATACCAGAGCAAGTGGTATCAGCTCAAAATGCTTGATTGACATAGCAAAGATTTCTTGTCTGAAAGGTGTTTGGGCAGTCAAGGATTGATTGTCTGATTGACTGTATGCTTGTTGCAGACTGACTATTTTCTGAGTTCGCAGAGGTGAAGGGAAGCATATTGATAGCTCAGTCCAGGAAGGACAAGAAGGAAGAAGGGCTAAAAGCATTCTTCTATCCCAAAGGACCTCAAAGCAATCCTTGAAGCACAAGAGGTTTGTTGCAAAAGGTTGCTTAAATAAGCTCTTTATTAATCTTGTTTCAAGTTCTTTTTCTCATTGGCATAATGACAACTTCTACAAGTGTATCCTCAAATTCCTCCTTCATCACAAGATTCTTTGATGGAGACATGAGACAAGACTTGTTCATCATGATGGACAAGTTGAGAGAAATGTATGAGGATGGAAGGAAGAGCAACATACTTAGAGAGTAGTTGAATTTCGTGGAGGAAGAGAAGCAGATGCTTTTCGACAAATTGCAGGGAATGGAGAGGCAACTTCATATTGAAAACATGAACTTGAAAAGGATGCATGAGTTGGAGTCACAACTCCTTGTTGCCAAAGAAGCCTTGGTCAAGTATTAGCTTGAAGAATAGGTAAACCATTCTAGTTTGTCTTCAAGTTCTTCTAATAATGCTTATATTGGTTCTTCTGAGAAACATACTAGAGGCATAGGTTCCAAGCTAATGTCCAAGATGGGCTATGAAGGAAAAGGCTTGGGAAAGCATGCATAAGGTATTGTTGAACAAATAATGGTTGAGGAAAGGCCTAAGTATTTGGGTCTTGGCTATGGACAGTCTCATGGAGAAAGTTCCAACGCTGCCATGAAGGCCATGGAAACAGATCCAAGAAGGAGTTACATTGCAAGTCTTCTACCTCAAGAGTGTGAAGATTGTATTCAGGAGGAATGCAATGGCTTGAAACATCATTTGCAGGATGCATGTGTTCAGAAGCACACACTTGAACCAGGGAGTTATGAAAACTCTGACAGCCTTGAAGAGATTGATGGTGTTCCAAAGGGAGCCACTTCTTCATTCAGCTCACCTCCTCATGAAGGTAAAAGAGGTGGAAGAGAAAGGTATAAATTTGGTTCTAAGCATATTCCTTTTGATTTTGCAAAGCATGATAAATTTCCACATAGATATGGGAAAATAATTGCATGTTCCTTTTGTGGTTTGGATAACCATCATGTTTCTAGATGTTGGAAGAGAATGACCACATATAGGAAACTTTTGAAGGAAAAGGAGAAATAAGCCAAAGGTCCATTGGACAAGGCAAATCATGTTGTCAAGAGGATGCACATGTGTTGCACTTACTGCCATAAGCAAGGGCATATTGTTGAAAGGTGTTGGACTCTGAATCCAACAATGCTTCCACAAAATCCGAAGAAAGTGGAAAGAGAGGATGGCAGAAATGGAAAGGAAAATTCCATGAATGATGTGTCTTAGCATGATTCACATGTTGATGATGATGTGCAGACAAAGGAAGGACCTTTGAAATAGATTGGTAAGAAATGGTTAGAGTTCTTATCCAATTAAAAGTTGCATGTTTATTGATATAATGCATCTATTTTCATTTCTTTGGTAATTGAATGCAAGTTGCAGGACTTTACCAAGAAGGTGAATGGGAGAAGTTGAGTAGGAGGCTCACTTTGTTGCTGCAACATTATATTTCATTTCAGCTTCGAAAGTACAATGTGCTTAAGTGAAAGTTGAAGGATGAAGTGCATGCATGAGCATGAGATGCATGAATACAGGGATGTTGATGTTTTCCTTGTATTTGAACATGTATGAGTAAATAACTTGAAGGGTTGATTTCTTTAAACATGCATGTAATGTTGACTTGGTAGAAGTTAACTTGGTCTCCAAGATGGAGATAATAATGAAGTGTTTCATCTTTGAAAAGAGTCATGATGGTCTTTTTTTCTACATGCTTGACTTGAAGGGTCATTTGTTTTAAAGGCATGTTTTGTGGGCTTGTTATCTAGTCCATCATTTGTATGCAGATGTAAGACATGGAGGTGTTCACAAGATGTGAAATCTGTTTCTTTTGTGAAGCAGGAGTTTGGTCCATCCAGTTGTTGTCTATGTTTATTTTGTTGTTAACAGTTTTTGTTGACAGCTTTTCAAACAGGTACAAATGAAAGTTTTTGTGAAGCAGATGTACTTCACATTTGTTTGATCCACCTTGGATCTATGATCAAGGCAAAGAAGTTCAAACTACCTTCTATGACCATCTCAGCAGGAGTTTTGCAGGAAGGTCAAGAAGGAAAGTAGTTCTTCCCAGGAGGACCAGCACATCTAGGAAGGAAAGTGGTCAAAGGCTTTGGTTCAGAGGAACTATGCAAGGAAAGTGTGTGGAGGCTGAAAGAAGAGGGTGATGTTACTCTCATTTACTGTTTAGATCAATATATCAGTATTTTGGAGACCAAAAGTTCTTTAGTGGGAAGGTGTGATCCAAAATGGATTTTGGATAGACTCCTAAGTCTAAGTGTTCCTCACAGAGGAAAATGGAAGTCCAAAGGTGTTCCTGAAAATAGCCCCATTACAGAGATATCTTCCTTCTAAATCTACTGCAACTTGAATGGGCTAAAATGGACTTCGGAGGAAAAAGTTATCGCAGATAGAAGTTGCCCTTTATTCTTTGGAAAAAGAGGCAAAATCTTCAAAAATGGCAAAAAAAACCCTTATAAAATGAAATCACATCGGAGATGGGTCAAGAGGAGGACTTAACGCAGAGGCGGAAGGAACCTCCGACTGCGAACTCTGACTTATTGCATCGGAGGCAAGCCTTCGCCCGATGACGAGACCCCAAGCCAATGCGGCATGCGACTATGATGATCGGCGTTGGCGATCGCCATAATCCATAATCATTGGAAAGAACCCCAAACCGTTGGGCAATGCGACTGCAAAATGCCGATGCGATATATCGCATCGCAATATCGCATCATGGTGATACAAAGGAGTGGGGCCGATATAATATGCGACTATGAAATTCTGATGCGATATATCGCATCGCATATCGCATCACGGTGATACAAAGGAGCTGGACCCAACAGATTTTATAAATGCGACTCTATAAATTTTGAGTTCCGATAAAAAGGGATTTGTCGGGATTTTCTGTGTATTAACACATTTCTGCTATAAAACCGAAAAACAAAGGAAATGCACCCAAAGTGATAAAAGGCGGACCCGAAAGATTTATAGATGCAGCCTTATATCATTTAAGTTCCATAATGGGCGGGATTTCGGGCAGGCCTCAGGTAGTAAGTGGTTTTGAACGGGCGCAGCTGGAACCCATACACCGACCGACACGTGGCATGGTTGAGGAGAGAGAAAACCACCTTTTCGGGCGGGTAACCTCCATGCACATAAGCCACCCGAAATGAATATTAGGCATGGATCTGAGATCACACAGATCAACGGTGGGCATGTGACAGCAACCAAAGGTGGATCCGAAAGGATTATAGGGTGGATTCAATGATTTTTGAAGTCCAATAGAAAGAGTCTTTGCGTGTTTTTATGTATTTCTCTATGTAAACAGGGAAACGTGTTCTCGGGGATTTTAACTACACCAGTGTTCCTTTCCGTTTAAAAACAGGTGGCCACCATGCCTGAAAGCTTTTTGACAATGATTGTTTAACGCTCAGAGGGGATTTGAATAGACAAGGAGTAGAGAATGTGCAGAGCGACAAAGGGATGATTATATGCAAAGAGCCCAAAAGGGGAGAAAAACAGACAAGCGTCGATAGGCTTAAAAGCCACTTAATGTCAAAGAAAGAGGGGGCAGTTGTTGAGACAGAGAAAAAGCTTAAGATTGTTGTAGCTAAAGTGTAGAGAGCTGAAAGAGAAGGGAGCCTGAGAGCACGACTAACAGGCAGCAACGCTGCAAAATGGTCACTAGAAGGTTGCCGAGGATCGCTTGGAGGTCAAGCGAATCACAGAGGCATGCAGAGGCCAAGAGAGAGCTCAGAGAAGCCAAAGCTAGAGCCATGATCTAGAGCCAGGAGCCAGAGCCAAGAGCAAGAGCCAGAGCCAGAGCCAAGAACCAGAGCCAGAGCACAAAGCCAAAAAGCTTGAGAGCTTCAGGGCCAGGGATAAGATGGTGTCTAAACCCATTGTTTCTATGTAATACAATGGAGTTGAGTGAGGAGCTTGTAAAAGGATTGTTGCCATAATCCTAGAGAGCCTAGCCGAGTTGACTAGAGCTCAAGGAGATGTATCCCAAAATTTTGGGTGAACTCCTAATTAAATTGTTGTCTTATGGGTGTTATTTGCCGCATTGTTTTACTGTTATATGCATGTTACATGTATTTACATATCAGCACAAACAACAGATTTTAAAGCACATAAACAGTTTTAAAATAAACATAAGCATACACCTTATTGCCAAGCACATTATTAGTTCTGCATTAGTTAATCATAGTTGACTTGGGAATAATTAAGCTTTGGAAGTGGGAGAGGTTCTTGTAATCTCACAAGAAGCCTTTAGTGCCCCATTTTCAGATCAAGCCAGTTGCATGGTTTGGCACTTATCTTCAAAGTTTAACCTTAAATTCCTCTTGGTGAGGACCCTTTTTACTTCTAATATCATACCTGTCTTGTCAGGTATCTCTAATTCCTACATTTCATACTTGTTTTTGGAGTTGAGGAAGTAAATGATCCTTGCAGCTTCCTCTGGCATGTCTCCCAATTCTGCTTTTACTCTCTGTATGGATTCTGTAGCCTATTTTATTAAGTCAATCTGCTCAAAAGTTACTTTGATGGATGGCCAAATATCATTGACAGAGTCAATGATATTGGCCCACAATTGTTCCTTAGCCTGTGCAAGGGGTTCCATCAAAGTTAATTCCTTCTCCAAGTTTTTTATTCTTTCATTCATCCTAGTGGCTTTCTGCACTTCTTCCTTGTGCATAATCTGGGCAAGATTATATTCAGCCTCTAGATTGGTCACCTTTTCCTTGAGCTTGTTCATTTCAATGGTCTGAATGGACATGTCTTCCATTGCCTTGACCAATCTACTTGCCTCATCACCTGTTGACCATGTTGGTGTTGACCCTGTTGCTAATGTAGACACTGTAGACGTTGGCAGTGTTGTAGCAATTGGAGCTATAAGAGCTCATGATGTTGCCAAAGTGGAAGGTACTACAGTAGTAACCATTGGGATAACAGTGGTAGGGGAAGTCTCCATACTAGCTTGTTTCAAAGCTATCTAACTCCTTTTCCATTTCCTTCAATTGATCATTTAATTGTAAAACCAGGTCCATCATCTCCTCTTGATTTGTTTGGCTCTCCAGGACCTCTTTTGTCTGTGGGTGCTCTGAATGAGGAAGTTTCAATTGTTTTTTAAGAGCTGCAATGTCCTCATTCTTCTTCTTGATCAACTTCTTGACAGCTTTGATGTCACTACGATCATGTCCCAGCTCAATTACCAAGTCCTCCAATGACTTGATCCTGTTGTCCTTGGCTTGTGAGGAGGCCTTTTCCAATTTATATTGGGTTGTAATGTTATCCAATGAATTCTACAGCTTATGTGAAGCCATGGCCTTCCCTGTCAAGGTGGAGTAGATCATCTCTCCAGCCCGCTTGTGGAATTCTGTCTGGTCAATGGAATTAACATCCCTCACCAACACTTCGAAACTAGTTTTCCCATAGTCAGATGATGTCTTTGGCTGCTGAACAGTAGGTTGCATGAAAGACACATGCATTTTCCCTGCTTTGATGTCAAAAGCTGACATCAACCTGCTCTGATTAGCTGGTGTATGCTTGAAGTATTGGGCATATGTTTCATCCTTCAACTTCTCATTTCTCAACTTGATCTCCTTCTACCTGTATTTGATATCTTTTTCCTTATCTCCTGGACTGGTAAAAGATGAAACCTCAACAATGAGTTGTATCTCAATCAGTTGAGTGTTAGATGTTGATGGCTACTGTGTTTCTCCTGAAGTAGTTGTGTCTTTGCTTCTTTCCACCATTGTATCAGTGTTAGTTATTTCCATTAATTCAATGGTTTCTTCCTGTTCAGTTATAGGATTCAGCTTGGGCCTTTTCCTGAGCTCAAAATGCTCATCTGTGGTCTCCATAGCAGAACTGGAACCCTCCTCCCTATTTCTCTTTGGGTTTCTCTCCTCATTTGCTGGGGTCTGTAAAATAGGAGGAATATTCATGGGTTCCCCTAGTTTTAGAACTTGTAGGAAAGAACTTTCATCAATTTGTTTCTCTACATCAATCAGTGTATTTTCTACATCCTCTATTGTGCTATCCATTTCAATTAATGTGTTTTCCAACCATTCTGATTGGTTGGAAAACCTCTCGATATTCGGTCTAGGATGGTGGATGAAAGGTCCCAATTTGACCTTAATCCTTAACTTATTTATGACCCCATGACAGTCATACTGCCACATAAAACTATTCTTGAATTTCATTTCCTACAATATCTTGTCAGCCTCTAGTCCAGAATCTCTGTTATTGCAAATGAAGGGGCCCAATTGATTTTTCATTTTAAATTGGGTTTTCTTCCCAGCTGCTAGGAAGTTGACTTCATCAGAATTAATGATCTACCTAAAATATTCTAGTGCAAATATCCTCATAGGGAGGTATTTGGGTAGTTTGTAAGGGGCAAGTTGGCATCCATAAATTCTAATCTCTGTGTGCTTCTGGTACAAATACCAGTCTCCCACCTTGTTGTTCTTGGCCAACTGTAACACCCTTGTGATTTCTTGTCCGATTCTGGGGTGAGGGTTACTAGTCAGCATGTTCATGACTAGATGGAAAAATGAATCGATGAAGTCCTTATAAGTGAATGCAGTGGAGTATTTCTAGATCAAGGGTGTCCAATAAATAACTAAGCTTGGATTCCATTTGGTATCTAACTTCTGGATGTTGACAAGGAATTTGTCTGATTGATAATATAAAAACATATGAAATAACACAGAGGAGTACTTGAAGACTTTCTTAGTTGGTAGTCTGGTGAATTGTTCATCCATCATGTCTGCAATGAACTGCACATAGTTGTAAATCACAGCAGGAGGCTTGCCTGGGCTAAAAACGGAAAGAAAGGCCAGGACAACCTCATCCATCTGAGGTATATCCTAGGATGCAAGAGAGCATGGTAATAAAAATGTCTTCCTCTCTTTGAAAAAATGGTGGCAGCATAAGGAGGACTATCTGTGGGAGTATGGAGGTCCTGTATAATGAAAGTCTGGAATATTTGGGCTATTTTGGCTAGGTTTAACTTGATAAATAGGTCCAGCAAGTCATCAATAGACATTGGGGCCTCATTAGGGCTTGGTTGGACCTGCAACATTTGGTTGGTAGACTCTGCAGTGATGGTTAATAATAGCTAATGGTTAGGGGTGATAATAGCCCTTTGGCTAGGAATGTAACAAGCATTACAAAAGTGGATGATGTCAGGGAATGGGTGTACTTCTGGGAACAAACACTTGGGTAAATTAGATTCCCAAAGGTGGATTTCATCGTTCTAGTTTAGGAATCTATCCTTACTCCAGCAGTGGAGCTTTAAAAGGTAAGTTGGGGAAGCAGTATCCTTTATCTGAAAATCTCTATTTGGTAATGCTAGGTGGTCGATGTCTAGGTGAGGGGTTGACAGAGGTCTCACGTCCAGAGAGGTTTGGGAAGCCATGACTGAGTTTACGGATATGAACTAGGCCTGTAGTGGTTGTAGAAGTGAGGTTTAGACACCGTGAAATAGTGGGATGGTAGTTATAGTCTGTAAAAGAAGGGTTTGGGGCATACAAGTAAATTTCTCTTCAATTTAGGCAAGTTTATTAATTAAATTCAATTAATTAAGCTTTCAATTGGACTGTACATTTTCAAATTGAGAGGGTCCTTCTGGTTTTTGTCAAGAATACCTGGAATTTGGCGATCTAGCTTGTAAACTGGGTTTAATGGTGAATGCAGAGGGTACGATAGCTTGAACTGTCAATTGGTTACTTGAATTGGGTGTTCGTAGCTTCTTCATGTGGAAGACAGTGGTCAAATTGGTCGCAAAAGTTAAGGGTGTCACAAAGTGGCTTGAGTAGCATTTACAATTAAAAACGAGCAAAAAGAGTGAATTGGGGCTTTTCCAGCCTTTTAACGGGTAACAGTCACATTTTGGCACGGAAAATATGAATGAACAGTGGGAAATTTTTGGCTCTGGCGGGAGGGTTGTTTTATGGGCCATCGCACCGCTTTTAGAGGGCAAGCGGTATTTTTTGCGAGCACGCGATCTACCCTGGGGCCGCCATGTAGCAGAAAAGTGCCCAGGCAAAACCGTGAATCTCGCGTGCTCTTGGGCTGTTATCGGTCAGATGGTGAACCCGTGCGATATGGATGTGCACCGTTGGATCTGGGGGTAGGAGATCGGATGGAAGTCGCGTGGTTAAACTGCATGGAGGGAATCAGGAAAGGGATTTATGGGGCCCGAGTTTTAATTACAATTAATGGTAATTAATTAGTAAATAAGGTAGGGATTAGATATAAGTAGCGGGTTTAATAAAGTGGGATCAGGGGTTATGTGGCGAGGTTTTTTAACTGCACCGAGTTTTGGTGGGTTAAAAAGGTTTGTCGAGGACATATGAAGCGGGGAGTTAATTAAATAATGCGGGGGGATAAAAACTTAGGATAAGGGGGTTTTTTGAAGGGAAATAGGGAAATTAATAAGGGAGGGAGGTAATATTTGCAATGGAAAATGGGTTTCACACTATGGAAAGGGGGTTGTGTGTAGGGAAATGAATTTTGAAGGGTAATTACTAGGGAAATGTGTGAAACCAAGGGGTAAGGGTCAAAATGAGGGGAAAAGGAGATTTATAAATGATAAAGGGATAATGGGGAAATTAGCAAATAAGCATGTGGGGACATAGTGAAATGAAGGGAAATTAGTTAAACCAGCTTGTGAACATCTTTTCTTTCTCATAAATGCTCCTGCACATGAAACATAGGATTAAGCATGATAAATATGCTTTTGCCTTAGCAACATTGTACATTTGCAACCTTTCTTCTACATACCCTTTATTTATCCTAACATTTTTTCTTCACTTTATTGGGTGCATTTGAGCTTGCTGACCCTTTATTTTCTTTTCTTTTGACAAGCGAACTATGTCATTCTAACCTTATAACTTCCAATGACTCAGATTAAATTGATGAGCTTATTTTTATTCTCTACCTAACTACTGATCTGCCAAAGTTAAACAGTTTGGCTAGATCTTTATTCTCTATCTATCAACATAAAATTTAAAACATGAATGAGTCAAGATTAAATTGTTTGACCATCAATGATTGTGGCATTTCTAACAAGTTGCACACAACCTTATTTTGCGTAGTAAAGTAAAAAGTAGTGGCTTTTGAATTTGCACACTTTCATGAAAAGTTTTATTTCTTTTTGGGGTTCATATTTTTCATTTTTTTTTATCCTTCTTTCTTTTTTTCCTCTGATTATTCCTTTAGAACATACCCTCTTTACATTTTTTAATTTTTAATATGGAAAAAATTTTGCAGAAAGAAAAAGTATGTACAATATTACAAGACAAACCATAGCCAATTCAAAATTATGAATCCTATTATTATAGGACCCTAACAGTGGCTCCACATGGGGATGGCATTTCCTAGTGAAATTTCAAGAACTTTAAGATCGGTAGCCTTTGAAACTTAACTGAAATTAACTTGTAAATTGTTCTTCTGTGATTCTTCTTTATTCATACTTATGATGGTGAACCCTTCAAATCTCAGGGCCTTATCTACGGGCTTCAACTTCAAAAGATTACCATCCAATCTAATCTAAACTCTGCAATGTTATATACAATGAGTAAAGTAAAGTGAACTATTGTTAATCTGTGAAAAAGTAATGCTTTAGCATTCTACCATTGATAGGTCCTCCTAGTAGATCTATCCCATCTAAAACTCTCAAGAAAAATGCATTGTTACCTCTGTAACCATAAATTACATAAGGGCCTTGCCATAGAAAATCAAATTTGCCATGTTTTCCCTTGTGTTCTCTTCTAGAATCTCATTTAAGTACTTTGTCACCTATGTAAAAATCATCAGCTTTAGTCTTTTTGTCAAAAATCTTTTTGATTTTATCTTAGATTACTTGTGATTTGACATAGAATTCTTCTCTGGTTTGCTGCAAGTGTATTGTTTGATTTATCTTCCTCTGGATATCATTTGGTTCTACCTGCAACTCCTGGATGATCTTCATCACTGGTACTCCTAAAGAGGATGGAAAAACAACATCCATACCATATACTAACTGATAAGGAGATGTACCAATGGAATTTTTGGTAGTTAGTCTGTCTGCCCATAAGGCATTGACCAACTTTTTATTCCATGTCTTCTTGTTGTCTTCCAGTAGTTTCTTAATGATATTGACAAGGATTTTGTTAGAGGATTCTGCAAGTCCATTACCTTGAGGGTAATAGGCAATGGAATGGCCAAGGGTAATGTGATATTTGTTACAAAAGTCTACCATTTTCTTGGATTTAAAAGCAGTTGCATTATCAGTAATGAGCTTTTGGGGGCATCCAAATCTTGACAGGATATTGTTTTCAAGGAATGAGATAATGACAGAATCTGTTTCTTGTCTAGAAGGGATGGCTTCTATCCATTTGGTAAAGTCATCAGTGGCTATCAAAATCCATTTATGTTAGGCTAAGGAGGCTGGGTGAATTTCTCCAATGAAGTCTAAACCCCATTGTTGAAATGGAATTTATGTGGAGATGGGTTTGAGAGGTAAAGGGAAAATCTTTCTTTTTCCCTCAAATATCAATTTATGACAGGAGGTCACATGTTTCTTAACATCTACAAAAAGAGTGAGCTAGTAAAAACCAGCCCTCAGAATTTTGTCAACAGTAGTTTTCCAATACAAGTGTCCTCCACAATCTCCTCCATGAAATTCTTGCATAATTTTATCAATTTCATCTTTCAGTAAATAGTTTAATAGAATACCACCATTATCTTTCCAAAATAAAGCATTATCTATGATACAATATCTTATTGATTTCATTTTCAAAAATCTAGCTTGTGTTCTAGATAAACCAGGAGGAGCTTGTAAGTTTAGTAAGACAAATATGATATCTGCATACCAAGGTGAATCTGTAAAAGGTTCACTAATATGTGGAGTCGCCATCTCTTCCTGATCATCTAGGGCACCAATGAAATTTGTATCTAGGGCCTAACAGTTCAATTCAGCCATGAGTTTGGCTAAACCTTGGCCTTTGATAAGTTTTGTAGGCTTTATTTCTATGTCATATTCCAAAATAGTGGCAATCCATTTTCTTCTCTTTCCTTCCAGCCCATTTTGTGTCACAATGTCCTTTACTACTGAATTTGGAACATAAGCAATGATGTGTGAATACAAGATGTATACTCTAAAATCTTTAATAGCTTTCACTAAAGCTAATGCCTGTTTTTCCATTATGTTGTATTTTAGTGTTGCATCTCTTAAAGATTTACTAAAAAATACAATGGGTTGTTCATATCCTTGATCATTCTTTTGCAACAAGACTGTTGCAATAGTATGTTATGAAGCGAAAGAAAAAATTATAAAATCCTTTTGAAAGTCAGGACTTATGAGGACTGGAGTTTTGGTAAGGGCTTGTTTGATGGCCTCAAAAGACTGTTTAGCTTCCACTGCCCATTTAAGAGTTGAATATTTTCTTAACATGTTATTTAGTTCTCTAATTAATTCTGCTAAATTTGAAATGAATCTCCTAAGAAAATTTATTTTGCCTAAAAATGAACTTAATTCTTTGATGTTTCTAGGATGGGTGATGGTCAAGATAGCCTCTATTCTAGTTGAATATATTCTAATTCCATCTTTATATATTATACGTCCCAAGAGTTTACCTTCTTCTAGACCAAAGAGTGTCTTTTTGGGATTTAAGGAATACCAAATTTTCTGCATTTAATGAAAACTCTTCTCAGGTGATCTAGATGTTCATTATCAAATTTGGAAAACACTGTGATGTCATCTTGGTAAACAACTAGGAAGTCATGGATTTCTTTAGCAAAATCTATATCCATAGCTCTTTGAAATGTTGCTCCTGCATTCATTAATCCAAAAGGCATTTTCAAATACATGAAAGTACCCCAAGGAGTAGTAAATGCAGTTTTTTCTTGGTCCTCTGGTTGAACTAAGATTTGGTTGTATCCAGAAAATCCATCAAGCAATGAAATTTTGGATGAACCTACTACCCTCTGAAGAATATGGTCCATTTTTGGGAGAGGATAGTTATCTTTCAATGAGACTTTGTTCATATTTCTGAAATCAACGCAGAGTCTGATTTCTCTTGTTTTCTTCCTAGTAGTGACTAAGTTTGAGACCCAATCTGAATATCTAATGGGAGCTATGATTTGGGCATCATACATCCTTTTGATTTTCTTTTCAATTGATGGCATAAGAACTAGATTAATTCTCCTAAGTTTCCGTTTAAAAGGTTTATGATCTTCTTTGATAGGTATCTTGTGTTGAATTATGTTGGTGTCATAAGACTTTAGGTCTTCATAACTCCAGGAAAAGACATCTTGAAAATCTTTGAACAGACTTATATATTTAACCTTTTCATCTGGAGGTTAGGCTTTTGATATTTTAATGAACTTAGGTCATTCTTCAGTTCCTATGTTACATTCTTCTATATCTTCTCTTAAAGGCTCCATTTTTGGTTTCCTAGCTACATCATTTGAATCAAACAAATCCTCTAAAAAATTATTTTTAAGGTTTAGAATTTCAGGATCATGTTGATGCCCCGAAAATCATTGTATCAACATTGGGGGATAACCACCCGGTCCGGACCTTAATACAGCTCCTTTTCGGTTTGGAATGGTGGCTCCGACTGGGGATAATGGGACCAATTTCCCAGTAATGAATAAACGGGATGGATGAACGATTGATTGTCTAATCTAATGATAGGCGAATAACTTAATCTATCAACAAAATAAAAGATCTACTACTAATCCCGGGAACTATTGTACTTTGAAGTATAGCGCTTGATGATCTATGTTTAATGATAGGCATATAAATGACTTCATCCATTAAACATGGACATTTATTCATTTAAGGATTACTCTGCTCAAATAGTTAAACAAAGTGATTAATGCAATATTGCTACACTTATCATTTATATCATCAATATATATATGATCAAAAGAAAATCATCACTGTAAACATCCAATAGTGGAGGAAATAAAGAAATGCTTGTTAAAACACATACATATATCCGATAATAGCAAAGGCGATCAAATGACAATTCATATAAAAGGAATGAATTCAGACATAGATAATAGTACCATATGAGCTGCTAGTCACTCCCGATATCAATCGCTATTTGAGATTCTTCTTTCAACATAGAAATACTTTCAAACAAAGACAGTAGTGCACATTTGCATAAACGCTTCCTTGCCAAAATTAGTAATTGGTCCAGTTTTATAAAAGAATATGCCTGAAGTACAGTAGTGCAACTTCAGGCTTTAAGTCAAGTACAAAACTTTATGACCCTTTCCAAAACAATGAAAGGGTCTATAAATACTGAATTAAACTAACTATCTATGAAATTGAAATCCTACTTAATTGGTATCGAATGATCTTGAATATCTCCTTCTCAGCGATCTGGCAGTCGGCGGCATGAATCATCATGTAGGTTGTTTGTCTTTAAACCTGAGTTGACTTATCGCAAACATTGGCTCCACTTCGGGAGGTCTGTTGAGGCAGGAGTTGAGCTGGGCGGCATATGTGGCATCCTAAATATCGGGAATAATATACCCAATTGCATCTGTAAGGCATTTGAGGGCGGCTCTTTGAGTATGCGGTTTTACCAAGAAGAACCAATAGGCGTCCCATGTTAAACTGTTAATTCCAGCAATTAATCTCCCATTTTTCTCCAGATCCGGATAACATGACTGCTCCAATGTTTTTGCCGCTGTCAATTTACCTGGAGTGCATTGGGAAATCATGTTAGACAAGTAGAGAGTATTATTAACCAATTCAACCAAATTACTTGTGGTTGATTTGCATCTTGAAATTGCCCTCTCTGCTTTCATTAACTGGGACTGCCATTCTGTAAATAATATTTCTTTATGTGATTCTAAAATCCTTGGTAAATTTGCCACCTGTCCCTGATCGGTATCTTGCCACTCAAGAAACTCAGTTAATGTTTCATCAGCTTGATCCAAGTCTGTTCTAGCTTTTTCTGATTGTTTACTTATTGATGTCGTTAAATCGCATAATGGTTCCGCCTGGGCGATTTGTTGGCATAAAAGCTTGATCTGTGTTATTAATGCCTTATTTATCTGTAATGCCTCCGATTTGAATTCGGCTATCTGTGGAAGATCCTTTGTCTTCTCTAGTTGGGCTGATAGTTGAGCAATCTGTTCATCTTTTAACTTCAGCATTTGTTCATTTGCTACCCTTAGTTGTGCTAATGCCTCAGACAAGTCTTTCTACTTCTGGACTGCGCTATGATCAATTCTCTGTTTCTCTTCCTACAATTGTTGAGTTAATTGATTATTTATTTGCTATTGTGTCAACAATTGCCGTTCTGCCTGCTCTGCCTTTTGATGTGCTTCTGTTAGTTGTGCTTGCAATAAAAAGATCTCCTGGTCTTTTGTCTTTAATAAAAGACTCACCTCTGATGCCTTATCTATTGTTGCTGCCGAATAGGCTCCAGCATATTGTGATAGTTTTGTTAGGTCATCAGAGGGGTCAAATTCCTCCTTCCAAACCACATTGCCCATGACCGTTTGTTCTGGGAATAGGGAAGTTTGATCAGTCCTTCTCCTCTTCCTCTATCGTTTTACCACAGCTTTGTGTCTCGGGTTATAGAAGACATCCAAGGGAGGAATTTCTTCTATTTGCAAGATAATTTGATCGGAGGGATCCTTTGGGATTATTTCTACTTCCTTCGAACTGGGTAGGCCGCTGGTTCCACTTGGAACCTGTTTTGAAGTGGTCTCCTGTGTATCTGTCTGTTTTGAAGTTTCAGTGTCCTTTGAGCATTCAAGACTACTGATAATTGAATCAAATTGCTGCCATTCCTGGAGCAATTTGGGATCAATTTGAGTATCTACATTTACCTCTATGTTGCTCTGTTCCTGCTCTTTAGTCTGGGTTTTCTCTTGCACTTTCTCCTGTTCTTCTGTTGTAACTGGAGGTTCCTTAGGATGTTGCTGTTCAGGCTCGCTTGGTCCTGTTGCTGGGGTTGTTGCCAACAGATCTAGAGGCAGAGTTTGCAACCTCTGTTCTCTAAGTCTATTGAATTCAACTAACCCTTCATCTTTTTATTCCATTATGGCCAGCGATCTAACTTGATACATTGATTCAGCTAAGGAGAACAGGTCATCAAACTTATCTTCTATATGATCAAACTTTGTCAATTTGGCCTGTTCGAGTGCATTATAGGCGACCTTTTTGGGATCAAATCTCCTGTTATGGAGAGTCACTAGAGTTAATTACTTCATCTTCGTAGCTTCTTTTTCTGCATGTTTGAAATCATGCAAAGTGTAGACACCATATCTTAGAGGAAAGGAGGGCCAGACCTGCTTCTTATTTTTCTTCAGAGTTTGTGTAACTCCTTCGGCAATAATCTGATAGGCTATCTCCCTTGCCAGTAGTTTATCTCCCTTGCCAGCAGTTTAAAACCTTCCAATCCTTTAAATGCCCATCGTATCGCTTATCGGCCAAATGATTTGTTTAAGCGTGCCTTGGATGTTTTGGTGGTTGAGCGCAGGTGAATCACTGTTTGAAAGATAAGGCCTTTAATACGAATTAATCGTAATATCCCTACTTTAACAGTTTTTGAAGTTTGCGCTTTTGGCTTTATTGCAATCGGGTGTCGGGGGAAAACTTAAATCTTTATATTGACACCTTTTGGAATTCCCGACCGCCGATAGTGATATCGTATCGCATCGCATCGCATCGGGAGTATTAACTGGGGAAGTTTAGAAAGCATGCATGGTATATCCCCGATTGCCGATTGCGATATCGCATCGCATCGGGGCGAAAGGGACGTGATTGCATCGCATCGGAGTGAAAAGCACTTAATCGCATCGCATCGGAACAGGAGGCACTTTTGTTATGGGAACTTATTATTGCCGATATCCGATAGCCTATTGCATGTTATCGCGTCAGAGAAAACCAAATGGGCCTTTAAGTTATGCCTCCTTTGTCATTGCGATATGCGATCTTGCGATTGCTTTATCGCAATGATAAAAGATTAATCATTTATATTATTGGTTTGTAAAAAAAGGTTTTTGTAATGTTTTCATTTTGTTTTCGGACCTTTTTTGAATGATACAAAGTTGATACCAATTAAAAAATAAAAAGGGACCCATTTCATATTATAGTTTTGTGAATAAAAATTGGTATGAAATGGGGGGTTGTTGTAGAGCACAACAATTGGCGATTCACTAGAAGAAACAGTTATCTCTGAAAAGTATGGAAATACTTGAACTTTTTCAAAATAGAGTTCTCATCAAAGGGGAAATTTCTAATATAACTAGATATATATGCATTCCAAATAAAATGAAACTATCTTTGCTAATTTCCTCTCTTGTTTTAAAATTAGATACATTCTAAGTTTTAAATTGGCCTTCATTGGTTAATGGTGATAAAACATAAAAACTTTCCAAATCAGCTTTTAGAATTGACTCCTTTGTCATAGGTAGAGCCTCTACTGCTAGCAAACGTTCATAGTTTCGACAGGGATACCTTTTTAACCATGCTATTGTCCATTGTCCTGCTCATTTCAGAGTATGATTAACAGAATGAATTCAAAACATGCTTTTCATATTTTGCATTTCTTTTCCACTTTTCTGTTATTTTGTAAGATAAAAAGCCATTGTCCTGGTTTGGTGACCAGCTTAGTGACAATGCCATTCACTGGTAGTAATTTAACCGAACAAGCTGGCTCGTGATGAGACCCCTTGTCTTATAATTCTAAGCCATTACCCTGTTTTGGTATGCAGTATTGGTAATGTCGGTTAAACTATTTCCCTATGATCATGGTAAGCAGGCTTGAAATAAGACCTCTTATCTTTTATATCAATTTTTTTAGAATTACACTCTGAGTAATCATAAGCTTTGGTGAGTGGGATGGACAATTTTCTCCTTAAGAGTAAATGGATGACAAGGTAAGAGTTAAGGATGCTGAAGTTGGATTAGTTTCTATTTTAATATTGATAACCTTTTTGTGACCAATTTAAAAACATAAAATGATTTACAATATTTCTAAACTTTTAGAAGTGTTCACAAAAATTAAAGTGTAGTTTCAGAATGCAATTACACCTAATTTCCCAGAAATTATCCTTTTTGTTTAAGACTTCTATTATTTTAAAAGTAAATATCAACCCTACTTGTTTTGAGCAACTTTCAAGTACAACAAAGGTCAATGGAAGATATCTCACAACTTTATTTTCTAATGATCCTACAAACTACAAAATTCTAAAAAAGGGAGAAGGGGTTACCTTCTCAATTGAAGAATTTCTTTAAGATGAGGCCATTAACAGGGAGAGAATCTCTCAAACCTGATAAATCTTGTAATATGAAGGTCGAATGGCCTATCTTCTCACATATCTAAAATGGCCCAAGCCACATCTTCTGGAACTTGGTGTGTTTTCCCTTGTCCTCATGGGCTTTATCCCATTTCAGAACCAAATCACCGACTTGAAATTGTTTTGAACCCGATGAGACTAAATTAAAGGATGACTTGATAATTTGCTGATGTTTTGCGTGAATAAATTTGGCCCTTTCTCTTTCCTCTTCTAATTTTAGAATTTGGTCATGTCTAAGTTGAATAGAAGAAGAAGGGCTTTCCTCAATAAACTCTATTAAGGCTAGAGAAGGAAGAACAAGATTTGTTGGTAGCACTGCTTCTTTTCCATACACAAGGTTGAATGGAGAAGAACCTATGGAAGCCTTTTGCGTTATCCTATCAGCCCATAGTGCGAATATTAAGGATTTGTGCCATTTTTTATGATTCTGTTCGATGGTTCGCTTAATAATTTTAATCAGATTTTTATTTGTAGACTCTGCTAAACCATTACCCTGGGGATAGTAATTAGCAGAATATTTTAATTTAAATCCTCTTTTAATAGCGAAATCAAACATAGCATTGCCTGAGAAGTAAGATGCATTATCAAAAACAAGAGCATTTGGGACACCAAACCTGGTAATGATGAATTGATCTATGAATTCAATGATTGCCTCAGAATTTGTTGTCTTCAAAGGAATTGCTTCAACCCATTTAGTAAAATAATCAGTAGCAGTAAGGATATACTTATGCTGCTTGGAAGAATGTGGAGTAATTTCTCCGATGATATCCAATCCCCATTGCTCAAATGGTTGTTCAATGTTGACTGGTTGCAAAGGGAAAGCTGGTTTTCTTTGTCTTCCACTAGAAGTTTGACAATTTCGGCATTTCCTTACATATTCATGAGCATCTCTAAACAGAGTGGGCCAATAATATCCAGCATGAATGATTTTGTGGGCTGTTGTATCAACTCCAAAATGTCCTCCTGCTAGTCCATCATGTAATCCCTGCAAGACCTTTTGTGCTTCAGGTTTTTCTAGGCATCTTAATAAGATCGAATCATAATTTTGCCTAAAAAGCACATCATCAATAATTGTGAAATTTTTTGCTTTTAATCTAATGGCCCTTTTGTTTTTGTAAGACAGGTTAGGAGGTGCATATCCATTTTTCAAATAAAAGATTAAGTCAGCATATTGTGATTCAGAATCAGTAATACTTATCTGGTTGATTTCTTCGGTTTGATCTGTATCACCTGATTCTGGAATGTTGGATGCTCCTACCAATAACCTGCAAAAACCTTGGCCTCTAACAATCTTTTCTGGTTTAGTTTCTAAATCATATTCTTGAAGTGCTGTGACCCAGTTTTCCCTTTTTTCACCTAGTGCTCTTTGGAATAATAGTTGCCTTACTGCAGGGAAAGGAACTATAACTTTTGTATGGGATTTTAAAAGGAAGGGTCTGTAATGTTTGACAGCTTTATATACAACAAAGGCTTGTTTTTCTACTTCAGAGTAATTCAATTCAGCACCCTGAAGATTTGAACTATAGAATGAAATGGGTGCTTTCGAATTGTGATCGTTAATCTGTGTGAGTACTGCTGCATAAGACAAATCGGATGCGATAGTATACAGTGTGAAATGATTAGAAAAATTAGGGGTTTTTAAGGTGGGGGCATTAATTATTGATTGTTTGATTAAATCAAACGCTTCCTTTTCTGCTGATCCCCACTTAAAGACTGAATTTTTCTTAATCATAGTTTGAAGTGGCAAAATGATTTGAGAAAAGTCTGGAACAAATCTTTTGACAAAATTGATTTGGCCTAAAAATGACTGCATGGATTTTTTATTATGAGGGAAAGGGATTTCAGAGATTTCTTTGATCCTATCGGGATCAATATAAATGCCATCTTTAGAAATAATAAAGCCTAAGAGCTTTCCTTGGTTAAGAGCAAAGAAAGATTTTTTAGGATTAAGTGAAATACCATACCTTTTGCAGCATTGAAAAATTTGATTTAAATCATGCAAATGATTGGACTTCTCTTTAGAAAATACAGTAATATCGTCTAAGTAGACGACTACTGTTCTGTTAATCAATCCTTTAAAAGCTATATCCATCGCTCTTTGGAATGTGGCTCCTGCATTAATAAGTCCGAAAGGAATTTTCTGATACACATATGTTCCCCATTTTGTTCTGAATGTGGTTTTAAGTTGGTCATCAGGATGGACCAAAACTTGGTTATATCCTGAAAAACCGTCTAGAAAGGAAATTAACTCAGAGCCTGCTACTGATTGGAGTATCTGCATAAGTAATGGGAAATTGTCTTTTAAGCTCGCCTTGTTCAAATTTCTGAAATCTATACAAATCCTAATGTCGCCATTTTTCTTTCTGACTGGCACCATATTGGAGACCCAGTTTGAGTGTCGAACGGGAAAAATAATCTTAGCTTTCAAGAGTTTATTAAGTTCAGATTTTATTTGACTCTCTAAGTTCGGATGTATTTTTCTCAACTTCTGCTGAATTGGTTTCTGTTCGGGAAGCATTGGAATGGTATGCTGGATGATGGATGTATCATACGTCTTTAAATCATCATATTTCCAAGCAAAAACCTGTTTATTTTTTTGTAACAGTCTAATAAATGCTTCCTTTTCTTCCACGGAAAGTCCTAATCCTAAATTAATGTTTTGAGGAGTTTGCTCAGTGCCAAGGTTTATCAATTCAAATCTTAAGGTAGAACTTTGGAGCTTTGTATTGGTCACAGGTTTAAACCTGTCTTTAATATCATAAAGATCCTCAAGCTTCACCATAGGCTTAGGGATTGAATTCTCCTCGGGTTTACCTCTCATTTGAAGGTCATGCTCATTTTCCTCAATGATCTAATCATCATAGGACTTTTCGGAAGTTAAAAACTGTAAAATGTCTTCATCGTGGTTGAATACTCTCCAATTAGTTACATTGTCAGGAATTGATGGCCTAAAAAGCAATTCTACTGAAAATCTATTTGGGCTGTAGTCTTCGGAGGGTAGGAGCTTGGAAGCAACATTGGCTAGCAGGTCGGCTGCTGAATTTTGAGACCTGGGAATGGAAGAAATATTGAATGACGAAAAGTGGGAGGTGAGTTCCTGTACCAGCGATTGATAATGTTTGAGATGGGTGGAAAGACAATGAATTGTATTCCTTACCTGTTTGATAATAATTTCATAATCTCCAAACACTTTCAAATATTGGACCTTGAGGCCAATAGCTTTATATAGTCCTTGGACTAAGGCTTCATATTCTGCTGTATTATTTGTGCATTCAAACTCTAACCTACATGACAGCATTGTTTTTTCTCCTTGTGGGCTAATCAAAATACATCCTGCTCCTGAGCCCTCACTAGATTTGGACCCATCGAAATATAATGACCAAAATAAAGAAGTATTAACAATTTTATTTACAGTTTCCTCAGTATCATTAAAACATCTTGACCTATCTGTCTGTGAATAATTTTCAATCTGAGATGTAGAATGGTTTACTGAGAAAGGAGATGGTTGGGCAGCGAAGTTGCCAAAGAATGACTCTGATGAATAATTCTCCAAAATTTTGTTATTAAATGCTATTGGTTGGTTTTCTTGTTCAAATTCAGTAACTGTATGAGTCATATGCTTTTCCCGATCAATTCTTATTTGATTTGGCTTACCCTTATAGGGAAGCCACATATGTGACCAATCGGTAGAAATATACCCATGTAGTTTTTCAGACCAATCCCTACTCAAGATCAAACCATAAAATTCAGGTATATCGGCGATCAAGATATCAATCCTTTGTACTACTCTGGGATCAGCAGATAACCTAATAGTTATGGAGTTGATCTCTCCCAAAACCTGTACTTTAGTCCTGTCCAACTACACAATATGAATAGCGGACTTCTGGGGTTCAATGTTCAGTTTGGAACAAACCGAAGCTGGCATTACGTTAGAAGATGCCCCTGAGTCAATCAAACAATTGTGCAGTTTTCTATTGTAGATCTCATAGGTTAGAAGGAAAGGTGGAGTATGAGAATTTGATCTATCTCCTATTAGGAATGCATCAATAGCTTCGACCATACTAGAAGGTGGTTGACCTGTATCGTTTGTAGCTTTAACACTGGGAAGGGGTGAGGTAGGAATAGCATTTAATTCTTTAAGCAATTTTTGCTGATGTTTCAATTTACTAAGTTCAAACATGGTAATGTTTGCCTTGGTCTTTTTCATGTCATCAACAATATTGTAATCCATTGAATTAGACACTACCAATGTCTTAGATGTTGATGGAATTGTTGAGGTTGAAGGTTGGTTTTGTGGGATTGTTACAGGTGGCTTGTTTGGGGGTACCTTTTCTTTTGTTGTAGCAGCACCAGCACTTCTTTTCTTCGAAGTTGTCTGAATAGGTTTGGAGGTACCTCTACTCCTGGTAGTGACAGGAAATGCTTCTTCTTCGTTTTCTGTATCGGAGTTAGGCAATATAAAATCCCACATTCCATGACATTCAACAACTTCCTCTTCTTCATCAGTTGGTGTAGTTGTTTCTTCTTCTCCTTCTTCAAGATCTGAATCTGCATTTGATATGACATTTGGTGGTTTTGATTCAGTTTTCTTGTAATTTCTAAAGGGTCTTTTGGTTGAGGTTTCGGCTACCTGTTTTTTGATTTCAACCATTTCATTTGACATAGTTTTGAGGACCTTTTGTAGACCCTCCATGTCATATGGATCTTTTGAGGTTTTCTTCTTTGAATCATCTTTAAAAGAAACTTTTTTGGCTTTTCTATCTTCAAGAACAGCTTTCTTCTCTAGAGCATTAATACGTTTCTCCACAGCAAGTGCTTCTTTCATGTTTTCAACTAAAGTTGGTTTTCCAGCCCTGTCTACAAAAATAGCTATATTGGCAGGTAGGGCAGTTATATACCACTCGCTTCGGATTTGCTCACTTGGTTTAGAGGCCGTTGGGATTTTGTTCAAGAGTTTATTGAATCGCGCATTAAATTCTTTAATTGGTTCCCTATGCTCTATCCTAAGATTGGAGAGATCATTTATTAGTGTAGCCAAAGACCTATCATCACCGTACTTAGTAAGAAACTGTTCTTGGCAAGTCGCCCAGCTAGTAATTGAACCAGAAGGTAAAGAAAAATACCAGGATCCTGCTGATCCTTGCAAAGTATAAGGGAAAAGCCTAACGACAACATCTTGCTCTGTTACTCCCTTCAAATTAACTGCCAACATGAAGTTATTAATATGTTCCTCAGCTTGTGTTCCATCATCTAGATTAAACTTGGGTAGCCATTTTTCAGGTGCATCAGGTAATGCATGCAATGGAGCAGGCATATTGACTACACTAGGCCTGGTCCATGGGTCTGCCATTATAACCGCAGTAGTGGATGATATTACTGTTGAACTTATAGAAGTCTGGGAAGGAGTTAATATTAAGGATTGCGTAGTTTGGAATGTTGCAGTTGCTAATCCCTGATGAACAACAATGTGTGATGAGGGAGTGGATGGTTGACTTCGCACGGGGGAAGGTGAGATGGAGGATGTGGATGAAAATTCTTCACTGTCAAATCCTTCAGTGTGTTTCTTTGCCTTTTTCCTTTTGGGTAAATGGAACTCAGTGGGTTCAATACCGAGATTTTCACTCTGAAGTCTGGTGAGAGGGTGAGGTAAATTGAACTGCGAAGTCGCACTGCTTTGAGATACCTCAGATTTCTGTGGTGAAATCGAGAAGCTCTGAAGTTTGTGGATAAGAGACTGGACTTCAGGGGATTCAAGACTTAATTGATCTGGAGTATGATGGGTTTGAGCAGTGGTAGTTGATTCCTCTTCTTCTTTTTTGGATACTGGAGAACCAACATGCAATTGGGAATTACGAGGTGATGCGGAGGGAGAATTACTCTTAGAATGGTTTGTAGATTTGGGTTTGCTTGCCATTCACAGTTGATGGCCCTCCTTCTAGTGCCAAAAATGTTGATGCCCCGAAAATCGTTGTCTCAACATTGGGGGATAACCACCCGGTCCGGACCTTAATACAGCTCCTTTTCCATTTGGAATGGTGGCTCTGACTGGGGATAATGGGACAAGTTTCCCAGTAATGAATAAACGGGATGGATGAATGATTGATTGTCTAATCTAATGATAGGCGAATAACTTAATCTATCAACAAAATAAAAGATCTACTACTAATCCCGGGAACTATTGTACTTTGAAGTATAGCGCTTGATGATCTATGTTTATTGACAGGCATATAGATGACTTCATCCAATAAACATGGACATTTATTCATTTAAGGATTACTCTGCTCAAATAGTTAAACAAAGTGATTAATGCAATATTGCTACACTTATCATTTATATCATCAATATATATATGATCAAAAGAAAAGCATCACCATAAACATCCAATAGTGGAGGAAATAAAGAAATGCTTGTTAAAACACATACATATATCCGATAATAGCAAAGGCGATCAAACGACAATTCATATAAAAGGAATGAATTCAGACATAGATAATAGTACCATATGAGCTGCTAGTCACTCCCGATATCAATCACTATTTGAGATTCTTCTTTCAACGCAGAAATACTTTCAAACAAAGACAGTAGTGCACATTTGCATAAAAGCTTCCTTGCCAAAATTAGAATAATTGGTCCAGTTTTATAAAAGAATATGCCTGAAGTACAGTAGTGCAACTTCAGGCTTTAAGTCAAGTACAAAACTTTACGACCCTTTCCAAAACAATGAAAGGGTCTATAAATACTGAATTAAACTAACTATCTATGAAACTGAAATCCTACTTAATTGGTATCGAATGATCTTGAATATCTCCTTCTTAGCGATCTGGCAGTCAGCGGCATGAATCATCATGTAGGCTGTTTGCCTTTAAACCTGAGCTGACTTATCGCAAGCATTGGCTCCACTTCGGGAGGTCTGTTGAGGCGGGAGTTGAGCTGGGCGGCATATGTGGCATCCTGAATATCGGGAATAATATACCCGATTGCATCTGTAAGGCATTTGAGGGCGGCTCTTTGAGTATGCGGTTTTACCAAGAAGAACCAATAGGCGTCCCATGCTAAACTGTTAACTCCAGCAATTAATCTCCCATTTTTCTCCAGATTCGGATAACATGACTGCTCCAATGTTTTTGCCGCTGTCAATTTACCTGGAGTGCATTGGGAAATCATGTTAGACAAGTAGAGAGTATCATTAACCAATTCAACCAAATTACTTGTGGTTGATTTGCATCTTGAAATTGCCCTCTCTGCTTTCATTAACTGGGACTACCATTCTGTAAATAATATTTCTTTATGTGATTCAAAAATCCTTGGTAAATTTTCCGCCTGTCCCTGATCGGTATCTTGCCACTCAAGAAACTCAGTTAATGTTTCATCATCTTGATCCAAGTCTGTTCTAGCTTTTTCTGATTGTTTACTTATTAATGTCGTTAAATCGCATAATGGTTCCGCCTGGGCGATTTGTTGGCATAAAAGCTTGATATGTGTTATTAATGCCTTATTTATCTGTAATGCCTCCGATTTGAATTCGGCTATCTGTGGAAGATCCTTTGTCTTCTCTAGTTGGGCTGATAGTTGAGCAATCTGTTCATCTTTTAACTTCAACATTTGTTCATTTGCTGCCCTTAGTTGTGCCAATGCCTCAGACAACTCTTTCTGCTTCTGGACTACGCTGTGATCAATTCTCTGTTTCTCTTCCTGCAATTGTTGAGTTAATTGATTATTTATTTGCTGTTGTGTCAACAATTGCCGTTCTGCCTGCTCTGCCTTCTGCTGTGCTTCTGTTAGTTGTGCTTGCAATAAAAATATCTCCTGGTCTTTTGTTTTTAATAAAAGACTCACCTCTGATGCCTTATCTATTGTTGCTGCCGAATAGGCTCCAGCATATTGTGATAGTTTTGTTAGGTCATCAGAGGGGTCAAATTCCTCCTTCCAAACCACATTGCCCGTGACCGTTTGTTATGGGAATAGGGAAGTTTGATCAGTCCTTCTCCTCTTCCTCTGTCGTTTTACCACAACTTTGTGTCTCGGGCTATAGAAGACATCCAAGGGAGGAATTTCTTCTATCTACAAGATAATTTGATCAGAGGGATCCTTTGGGATTATTTCTACTTCCTTCGAACTGGGTAGGCTGTTGGTTCCACTTGGAACCTGTTTTGAAGTGGTCTCCTGTGTATCTGTCTGTTTTGAAGTTTCGGTGTCCTTTGAGCATTCAAGACTACTGATAATTGAATCAAATTGCTGCCATTCCTGGAGCAATTTGGGATCAATTTGAGTATCTACATTTACCTCTATGTTGCTCTGTTCCTGCTCTTTAGTCTAGGTTTTCTCTTGCACTTTCTCCTGTTCTTCTGTTGTAACTGGAGGTTCCTTAGGATGTTGTTGTTCAGGCTTGCTTGGTCCTGTTGTTGGGGTTGTTGCCAACAGATCTAGAGGCAGAGTTTGCAACCTCTGTTCTCTATGTCTGTTGAATTCAACTAACCCTTCATCTTTGTATTCCATTATGGCCAGCGATCTAACTTGATACATTGATTTAGCTGAGGAGAACAGGTCATCAAACTTATCTTCTATATGATCAAACTTTGTCAATTTGGCCTGTTTGAGTGCATTATAGGCGACCTTGTTGGGATCAAATCTCCTGTTAGGGAGAGTCGCTAGAGTTAATGACTTCATCTTCGTAGCTTCTTTTTCTGCATGTTTGAAATCATGCAAAGTGTAGACACCATATCTTAGAGGAAAGGAGGGCCAGACCTGCTTCTTATTTTTCTTCAGAGTTTTTGTAACTCCTTCGGAAATAATCTGATAGGCTATCTCCCTTGCCAACAGTTTAACAGGTATGTACAAAGGAAGTACATGAGGTTCGGCTTGGCTGCCAAAAATTCTTACATAAGTAAATTTCTCCTCTCCGAACCATCTCCCTATTGATGTCAAATCAATCCCTGCTTGGTAAGAAATTTTGGGAGCAGGTTTATTAAAAATAGAATAATGAATGGATAACATGAAGCCGTTGCAGACTTGGTATAAATGGTGCTTATAGGAAGTCTTCCACAATTTCTGATGGTATATGTGAATTGGCGTGGGGTCTTGTGTAGTCCACCTCCAGCCGAGTACAGGAAACTCAGAATTAAAACACAGGGTATCTAGTATATAAGCACTGTAGTAGAATGGGGGTATAAGCCTTTCGGAGACGGAAGTTTTAGTTCTAAAATTAAGAACTTCTGTTGCTAGCTTATCTGACAGTATGGTTGCCCAATCCATTATCTCACTATTACACGCCGCTTCCATCAAGGGAACCATTTCAATGGTGAAATTAGTGGAATCGTGCAACCCCCACAATCTACACATCATTATCCCAGCATAACAATATGGAGAACATAGAGAATCAACAGAGTACTAACCAGAAGTTTCATGCTTATGTTTCGCCGGATTTTTCCTCCACTCCCGAATGGGTTCGGATTCAGTTTCGTTGTCATTTCGGAATTTCTCCAAAAATGCCTTGTTGTACTTTTTCTCTCGCTCAGGCAAATGATACATTTGCCTCAAATCATTAGCCTTGAATGAACCAAAGATTCTCCCATCTCTGGTGCAGAAGGTTCTGTCTGTGATTGGGATTTCCTTAATTGCCCACTTCACTACATCCGCATATGGGAGAATTTGTTCCCAAGCTGTTATCCGATGAAGGAAAGAGTCGGCCAAGTCTTTTAAAGTACCATTAGATTTTCGACTGGAACCTGTTGTAGCTTGTACTGCCATCACCTTTGGTTCTTCGGCCTCAATCAAATTATAGGTACTTTGCCAGGTGGTCTTGCCAAGTCCTGAACATGTAGTATCAGATATCAATCCTTTCTTTTTAGTTGCTGGATCAGTGACGGCTTGTCCTGTGGCTGGTGCAGCGGAAGCGATTGCGGTTTTCTTAGACTTCTTCCCCATTCTGCTTGAATCTATTACTTCGAAAGAATTCTGCACAGTAGTGGAAATAAGCGTAACACAGAGAATTGGTAGCGAAAACCAAATACGAGTGAGATATATTGATCAATGCACGATGAAGGATTAACTTAAAGTGGCCGCGGATACAATCTATGAGAAGATTTTTTAAATTTACTATTTCATTAAATGGCCGTTAAAACCTGCCAATCCTTTAAATGCCCATCATATCGCTTATCGGCCGAATGATTTGTTTAAGCGTGCCTTGGATGTTTTGGCGGTTGAGCGCAGGTGAATCACTGTTTGAAAGATAAGGCCTTTAATACGAATTAATCGTAATATCCCTGCTTTAACAGTTTTTGAAGTTTGCACTTTTGGCTTTATCACAATCGGGCGTCGGGGGAAAACTTAAATCTTTATATTGACACCTTTTGGAATTCCCGATCGCCGATAGCGATATCGCATCACAAAGCATCGGGAGTATTAACTGGGGCAGTTTAGAAAGCATGCATGGTATATCCCCGATTGTCGATTCCGATATCGCATCGCATCGAGGCGAAAGGGACGTGATTGCATCACATCCGAGCGAAAAGCACTTGATCGCATCGCATCGGAGCGGGAGGCACTTTTGTTATGGGAACTTATTATTGCCGATATCCGATAGCCTATTGCATGTTATCGCGTCGGAGAAAACCAAATGGGCCTTTAAGTTATGCCTCCTTTGTCATTGCGATATGCGATCTTGCGATTGCTTTATCGCAATGATAAAAGATTAATCATTTATATTATTGGTTTGTAAAAAAAAGGTTTTTGTAATGTTTTCATTTTGTTTTCGGACCTTTTTTGAATGATACAAAGTTGATACCAATTAAAAAATAAAAAGGGACCCATTTCATATTATAGTTTTGTGAATAAAAATTGGTATGAAATGGGGGGTTGTTGTAGAGCACAACAGATCATCATTCATTATTTCTTCTATTTCTACATTTTCTAAGTTATCTATTTCTAGTTTAGCGAAATTAGTGGGTTTACCTATATCTAAAATATTCACATCTATCCCACTATCTATGTCATTGTCTACTGTACAATCTGTATCTATTACAATTTTGAAACTCACCTTCAGCATTCATGAAATCATAAATTTGAGAGTCTTGTGAGAAAATCTGCCAATATTTCAAATTGTCAGGTATGACAGGCCTATCTCTCACTTCTGCGGTGTACTGGTGGTTGGGCTGAAAAGGAAATTTGCAAGTACTAGCAAAAGTGGCCAGACTATGGGCTTGCATATTATGTTTCCTAGGAATGGTAGCAAAGTCAGTTTCAAGAAGGTCTTTGATCAAATCTAGGACAGTCTCTCTATATTGGCTCAGTCTGGGATTATTTACAGAGTATTCACCTTTGATCTATTTAATAATTAATTTTGAGTCTCCCATTATAGAAACTCTCTTGGCTCCAAGTTTTCTAACCATTTGTAGTCCTAATATTAGATCTTTATATTTTGCCATGTTATTTGTGCATTTAAAGTTTAATCTAAATGCATGTCCCTAAGAATTATTGTTTTCCATGTTTTGATTCCACACTCCTACACCTACTCCTAGTCTATTCGTAGATCCATAAAAATCCAAATGCCATGGAGACTCGTGAAAAATGTTTTCACTATCATGTGTTTTGTATTTTTCTTCTACAATTGTGATTTCCTTTTTGTCATGTTCTGAATTGTACAAGATAAAAGAGTCCATATCAGAATGCATGGAGTATATAGGGAATTCTGTGGTTTTTATGCACTGCCCACCATGTATTTCATCAAGGTCTCTCTATAAAGTTTTCTTTGTTGACCAAAATCAGAGATGGTGGCATATGACATATCTAATTATAAAAATCCCTGCAATTTTGCTCCCGATGAGCAAGATAACAGCATTCCATATTTGGGTGGGATGTCAGCAACTACTATGTCCATCACAATACTCTTTGTTGGGCACTGGACTAGAGTTACACACAAATCCTTGATCAGGCTGAGGCATTTAACTTGGCTAGAGTCAAAGAAAAAGAGGTTCTTCTATGGTCTGGTGATATCTAAGTTTAGTCTCTCCATGATTGCCTTTGACATTAAGTTATGGGATGCCCCTAGTCTAGCATAGCATTATGTAATATTTTGTCATGAATGTTCAAGCTAATGGAGAAAGGAGGAATGCCCCCTTGCTAATGGGTGTCATTTACTTCTGGACCAAACAATAACTCAGGTTGATCATCATTCAAATTCATAGCATCCTCTCCTTCACCTATATTTAATGTTTCAGTGATCTGTGATCTATAGGATTCATTTTTCACTAGCTCAGTCAAAGGGATTGATATTTTCACTTTTCCTATCTCATTTTTAATGTTGAAAGGCAATTGAGTTTTGTTCGGTTGTATGAGACCTTCCTTAGGAAATGTGGTATGTGTGTGTTTATCTTCTCTTTCTGTACTAGGCACTTCAGTCTGTGTTTCAGCAGTTTTGTTCTGAATTCTCTTATTTGGAATGATTTGAGTAACAGTTTTAGTTTGAGTTTCAGATGAAGTTATATCTACAATTTTTGGGCTAGAAGTCTCCTGAGTTCCCCTAGGGAGGATTTGCAGAACTTTGGTTACAGGAGATTCTGTTATCTTTTTAGTTTGGGTCTGGATTGATCTCTTAGTGGAAGTTTCATTTTTATTTTTACTTCTTAGTCTATACTGCTTGTGAACCTCATATATGGCAGATTCATAGCCCTGTTTAAAGTCGAAGGACTCTCCAGATTCTAATTGCAATTGTTGCAGCATGTACAATGCTTGTTCTTCTTGAGTAAGAAAAAAAAACATCTTCATTTTTTATTCCTAATAAGTTTATCTGGGTGTCACCCTCTCCTTCATGGCTTTGTGAACCCTCAATGTAGTTTTCCTAGAAGGGTGGTCTAATTTGCTGATCAGGTATTGCATTCTTTCCAGTGTTAGGATTCTTCCTAAAGTTGGGGTTTCTTATTGGGGGCTGCTGTTGATTCTCGCACTGAGTTTTTCTTTCCATGTTTTCTAATATATCCATTATTCTTTCTACACTCTTTGCTAAACTATCTATTTTACCATTAGAAGTGGAAGTTTCCTCTTTAATGACAACTCTCTTTTCATTTATCATTCTAGCTTTCTTAGCTAATAAATTGGCTTCTACACTAACAACATTACTTTGAATTTTTTCCAATGTTTCAAGGTTTCTTTCTCTTAACTCGTATGACATATCAGCGTCAAAACCATCAGGGAATTTGTTTAATGCTAGGTCTGGTGGAGGCTTAATATTAACAAGGATTACATTGTACATGCTATTGAACCTAGTACAATAATCCCGAACTGACTCATTAGGAGCTATTCTAATGTTATCATATTCAGAAAGTATTTGTAGAGGGTTTTTCGTTCTCTCCCATCTATCAATGAATAATCTATGAAAAGTAGCTAAGTCTGCAATATGATTAGCAGGTAAATATTTGAACCATTTCTTAACATCCCCAGTTAATGTTTGGGCAAACAACCTCATTTGGACATCAAATTCATCAATCTCATGCAACTCAAAATAGTCAGTCATTTTGTTCACATGTTGTTGGGTAGTATACTGACCAGTAGCATAAAAAAAAAAAAGGTTTTTCTTTGATAATCTCGGGCATGCCATGGCCTTCTGCTAGTAAAACCAAAAGTGCATATATGTCTACCATGGCTGAGATTCTGGCTTGACTAGAGGGTAAAGTGCTGGTACTTGAGGAAGGGCTTGGAATGGATGGAGATGAACTAGATGAGGATGAGGAGTTTGGTTGGATAGGAAGCTGATGAATAACTGGTTTAGGGGAATGGACTGTGGTGGATATAATTGGTGAGGTGGTAGTAAATGAAGGTGTATTTACAGTATTTGAAGATTGTGCAGAAATTTTAGAGGTAGCAGCAGTGAGGGCAGCTAATTCAACTAATTGTTGAAGGTAAGCATCATCTATATGGTTTATCAATGTGGAGGTTAAATCTTCTAACTTGTCAAAAGTATCCAACACAAGTTTATCTAAATCTGGATGTATAGGCACCTTTTTTAACTCAATGAGTTGAATAAAATTAGGGTCTAACACAGTTTCATGAATTAAATTCTCTAATTTAGTTCTAAATAATGAGAGGTCAAAAGAAAAATCAAATAGAATTTCCTCTAAAGTTGATAATTCCTCGGGGGGTGAATTTTCTTTAACTAACTGGCTACTACTTTCTTGAGTTTCTACCATTTTTTGTTTTCTTAAAATCCTGTCTAGGTCATCAACTATTGTAGCAGGGTTTGGATCTGGATTTGCCATGGTATAGTGAGTCTTCTTGGGAGCCAGAATTTTAACTTTTTAATTGTTTTTTATGAACTTTTTAACAACAATCTAAAAATGACCTTAAGGGGCACAAGATGGAATTTAAGTTTTCCTTAAAGTTTTATTACACTAAGGATCGAAGTCCCCAGTATGGTCGCCAATATGTTATCACTCCAATATTTCTCTAGAGTTGTTTAGGAAAGAAATGATTAGAGGTAACCACAAACCAACTTTGGAGATTAGGATCTAGCCTTCCTAATTCTCAGAGGTCTCTCTCTTTTTCATTTAACTTTGTTTAGTTATTTAATTTTAGGCTAGTTATGATTGTACTTTGGTTTTGATTTGGATTTGGTGGTGGGATCACTTAATTAGATGAAAAGATGGGTGTCTTTTACCATTGGGCTATGGGGTCAAATTTCAAGGAAACAGGACTGGATCAAGTTCTCAAAATAGTGTCTATAGGGCAAGATAGCAGAGTTACTTCAGATCTCAAAGCTGTATGGTGAAGTGGTTTTCAATCGGATCCAAAGAGAAATTAACGATTCCTTAGGCCGGATTATGAAGAAAGTGAAAGAGGTCAACCGAGATGGGAGAGAAATTAAGGATTCTTAGATCCGGATATCAGAAAAAAACATGTAAATGATGAACTATTCAAAACAAAGTGTACTTAAACAATTTATGAGATAAATTTCTAGTTAATTCATTCAACTTTAGATAACATTCAAGTTTGTGAAAAACATTAGAAAATAACAAATTTGACAAAGAAAATACTTCATTGTAATAGCTCAACACATGAATCCTATAATTAAATCTCTTTATTACTTGGTCTAGTCTGCTGACTTGAAAAAGTGGTACGATAACCCTTGGGTTTATGATCAAAATAACTCTACAAATGTATAGAATCCACACTCAATACTTCAAATTATGAAGTATTTATACAAAAATCATTTACAAAATATCCCAAATTGTCTTGGGAATTAATCTAGGAGAAAGAAATATCTTCATGCAAGAAGATAAAGACAACTATTGAACTGTTGTTTGATGTCCCTGTTAATTAGGTTGCGTTGTCTTTAATCTTTGATGTTTTTCCTTTTAATATTTGCTTTGTTGTTTGGTCTTCATGTTGGATGTTATATTCACTCTGACCTTTCAACTGATACACTTTCATCTAGCTAGCCTGTCATTATCCTTTTATTGTGCTTTTCAATCTTACTGTAGATTTTTACATTTTGACTATATATTTCTACAGTAAGTCATTTAATTTCTCCCATTTTTCAACATCTGGTAATTGGATATTTATCATCTTCCTATAAATCGCATATGCCTCCATGTACTTGGTAAAAGTAGGCTTATTCACAAAAAGGTCTTTTACCTCATGCTAGAGGTAAAACAAGTTCTCAAAAGTTTGGTATAGGACCTTGCCAGTTGGCATTCCTTTCATAGATGAAGTGTTCACTTGATCTCTGGCCACTTCTCTGATTTTTCTGTTGTAGTCCTCCTGTGTCATTAACTTGTCGTTTATCACCAAGGTATTGGGCAGACCCTTTTGCCTAGAAACTTCAAACTTAACAATGAATCTTTCTATAGCCAGTTGCATGGTTTGGCACTTGTATTCAAGGTTTAACATTAAATTTCTCTTCGTGAGGAGCCTTTTTACTTCTAATATTGTACCTATCCTGTCAGGTATCTCTAATTCCTGCAATTCATACTTATTTTTGGAGTTGAGGAAGTGAATGATCCTTGCAGCTTCCTCTGGCATGTCTCCCAGTTCTGCTTTTACTCTTTGTATGGCTTCTGTAGCCTGTTTTATTAAGTCAATCTGCTCAAAAATTACTTGGATGGATGGCCAAATATCATTGACAAAGTCAATGATATTGGCCCACAATTGTTCCTTAGCCTATCCAAGGGGTTCCTTCAAAGTTAATTCCTTCTCCAAGTTTTTTATTCTTTCATTCATCCTGGTGGCTTTTTGCACTTCTTCCTTGTGCATAATCTAGGCAAGCTAGTAGCCAATCTCTAGACTGGTCACCTTTTCCTTGAGCTTGTTCATTTCAGTGGTCTGAATGGACATGTCTTCCATTTCCTTTACCAATCTTCTTGCCTCATCCCCTGTTGACACTGTTGGTGTTGACCCTGTTGCTGATGTAGATGTTGTAGAAGCTAGAAGTGTTGTAGCCATTGCAGTTGTAGGAGCTAATGATGCTGCCAAAGTGGAAGGTACTGCAGTAGTAATTATTGGGATAATAGTGGCTGGGGCAGTCTCCATACTAGCTTGTTTCACCTGTATCAAGATATATAACTCCTTTTCCATTTCCTTCAATTGATCATTTAATTGTAAAACTAGGTCCATCATCTCCTCTTGATTTGTTTGGCTCTCCAGGACCTCTTTTTTCTATGGGTGCTTTGAATGAGAAAGTTTCAATTGTTTTTTAAGAGCTGCAATGTTGTCATTCTTCTTCTTAATCAACTTCTTGGCAGCTTTGATGTCACTACGATCATGTCCCAGCTCAATTACCAAGTCCTCCAATGACTTGATCATGTTGTCCTTGGCCTGTGAGGAGGCATTTTCCAATTTATATTGGGTTGTAATGTTATCCAATGAATTCTGCAGCTTATGTGCAGCCATGGCCTTCCCTGTCAAGGTGGAGTAGATCATCTCTCCAACCTTCTTGTGGAATTCTATTTGGTCAATGGGATGAACATCCCTGGAAAAAACTTTGAAATCAGTTTTCCTATAGTCAACTGATGTCTTTGGTTGCTGAAGAGTAGGCTGCATGAAATACACCTGCATTTTCCCTGCTTTGATGTCAAAATATGACATCAACCTGCTCTGATTCGCTGGTGTGTGCTTGAAGTATTGGGCATATGTTTCAGCCTTCAACTTCTCATTTCTCAACTTGATCTCCTTCTACCTGACTTTGATATATTTTTCCTTATCTGTTGGCTTGGTAAAATAAGAAACCTCAACACTGAGTTGTCTCTCAATCAGTTGAGTGTTAGATGTTGATGGATGTTGTGTTTCTCCTGAAGCAGCTATGCCTTTGCTTCTTTCCACCATTGTATCAGTGTTAGTTATTTCCACTAATTCAATGGTTTCTTCCTGTTCAGTTACAGGATTCAGCTTGGGCCTATTCCTGATCTCAAAATTCTCATATATGGTCTCCATAACAGAATTGGAACCCTCCTCCCTGTTTCTCTTTGGGTTTCTCTCCTCATTTTCTGGGGTTTGTAAAACAGGAGGAATATTCATGGGTTCCCCTAGTTCTGGAACCTACAGGAAAGAACTTTCATCAATTTGTTTCTCTACATCAATCAGTGTATTTTCTACATCCACTATGTGTTATCCATGTCAATTAATGTGTTTTCCAACCATTCTGATTGGTTGGCAAACCTCTCAATATCCGGTCTAGGATGGTGGATGAAAGGTCCCAATTTGACCTTGATCCTTAACTTATTTATGACCCCATAAGGGTCGTACTGCCACATAAAATTGTTCCTGAATTTCATTTCCTACAATATCTTGTCAGCCTCTGGTCCAGCCTCTCTGTTATTGCAAATGAAGGGGCCCAATTGATTTTTCATTTTAAATTGGGTTTTCTTCCTAGCAACTAGGAAGTTGACTTCATCAGAATAAATGATCTTCCTAAAATATTCCAATGCAAATATCCTCATAGGGAGGTATTTGGGCAGTTTGTAAGGGGCAAGTTGGCATCCATAAATTCTAATCTATGTGTGGTTCTGGTACAGATACCAGTCTCCCACCTTGATGTTCTTGGCCAACTGTAACACCCTTTTGATTTCTTGGCCGATTTTGGGCTAAGGGATATTAGTCATCATGTTCATGACTGGATGGACAAATGAATCAATGAAGTCCTTATAGGTGAATGCAGTGGAGTATTTATGGATCAAGGGTGTCCAATAAATAACTAAGCTTGGATTCCCTTTGGTATCTAACTTCTGGATGCTGACAGGGAATTTGTCTGATTGATAATATAAAATCATATGAAATAACACAGAGGAGTACTTGAAAACTCTCTCAGTTGGTAGTCTGGTGAACTGTTCATGCATCTTGTCTACAACGAATTGAGCATATGTTGTAAATCTAGCCCAAAAGATATATGATAACAGAAATAAACCCAAGAAAGAACAAGATCAAAGTAGATAGAAATGATTCTCTTTATTGATCAAACCTGGCTCTGATACCACTTGTTGTAGATCTGATCCAAAATATTATAGATCTGATCCAAAAGATATATGAGAATAGATATAACCCAAGAATAACAAGATAGAAATAGATAGAAAATACTTCTTTATTATCAAAACCCTTAAGGTAGGGCAACACCATACATTCACTCCTTAAGGAAGGAGAACACTCCACAAGCCATATGCCTGTTCATACAAGAATACTTCTCTTCATCTTCATATGGAGTCTCTAGCCTTTATATAGGCCTCATACATACAATACCATGTACCATTACCATGGTTTCCTTATACCATCTACTAATACCATGGGCCCATTACATTATTATTAACTACTTGTGGTCCCTTACATGACATGGGTTAACCACCTTATTTATTACTATGGCCCATCCCATTATTACATTATTACCTTGGGTACCTCCCTTGGTACCCCATATTATCCCCCCTAGGTACATAACATTCCACCCCCCTAAACATGTTTCGTCCCCGAAACATGGGAAGAACATAAATAATAAGATCTACTCAAGAGAGTAGTCCACTGATACCATGCATGTGCATCTAGCCATCCAAGAGAAAGATGAACCCTCGATCTCGCTGGTGCCTCGCTCGCTTGAGATGGAAGTTGACCGTGGCAGCTCTTCTGTGTTGATGTGTAGTGGGTGGATCTTCTCTCCTCGCTATCCGTCATGTGACTACTTGGTTTCCATCTTGATTGTCTTGCGGGGTGATGTGGGTGATAATATGCTGAAGTTTTAACCCACGATGGCTTTTGCTTGACTTCACCCTGCTGTGGTGCCTGTTGTGGTGTCTTCTTTGTCAATATGACTTTAACCACTGAACCGTCCTCAGATGTATCAGCACCTGTAGCCTTTTCTGCTTCAGCCTCCTTGGACTCTACCTGCTTATTAATGGAAATATCCTGTAATGTAATTTTGTTCTTTTTATACCAAAGCTTCAGGAATTTCTTCTGCACATTAATATTTATGGTACCCACTGATTCCATCCAAGGGTATCCCAAAACAATATCCATGTTATCCATTTCTGAAGCATAAAAATCACCATGCAACACATATTTATCCATAGAAATCTTCAAATCCTTATACACTTGAACATCCTCATTATCAACTTGTGCCGTTTCAATGTGTTTTAATGGAACTTGCAATCTTTTTGCCAAATTAACACTTATAAGATTTTTCTTGCAACTAGGATTTATAGTCACAACGATTTTCTCCCTCTGAATCAATCCATGAACCTGCAATAAGGAGACACCCGTAGAAATTAACCCCTTATGTGTCTCATTCTCCTTTTTTCTAGCACGAGACCATTTGTCTAAAAGGACTTTTTCAAATTCTGCATCTGAGAGTTTGGTCAACTGTTTGTCATCAAGTGAGAGACACCATTTGTAAGCCTCATCTTTGAAACCCCTCCGCCAATAATCCCTCCCAATGTTTTTCCATACCCACTTATGTTGTTTTATGTATTCTTCAATAGTAGGACCATCATCTTTTCCAATAAAGTATAGAACCTTGCTAGAAGCCATGAATGGTTTGGAAAAAATTCACTTACTTGGCGAAAATGTGAAAATGTCACAGTTTCGTCAATATTGCTCAGAATCTCTATTATAACCTGTTTTTAGAAATGGAACCACCATTCTGCATCTGCCCATGTGATAGAAATCCTGATTCAGGCACTGGAATTTCAGATCTGCGCTGCTACTCTCTCGGCGTCACCCAAAATTTCTGCAAAAAGAGCTGATTTTAAATCAGCGATATCTCCCTCATCCGGACTCCGATTCGACTGATTTTTTTTTTGAAATCATGTTTTTTTTCACAAATATTCTAGATCTACAATTAGATCTTACAGATCTGGCACCAGGACGTCCAGATCTGTGCCGCAAATTCGCTGGCCCTAAAAATTCTCTGCAACCCCACTGATTTTTAGATCAGCGATATCTCCTTCATCCGGACTCCGATTCAACTGATTTTTTTTTTGAATTCGGCTATTTTTGCACAAGGAATACAGATCTGCAATTAGTTTCTGCAGATCTTGCACCAAAATGTACAGATCTGACCTGCAAAGTCGCCGCCCCCGAAACCCTGCAAAAATAAAAAAAAAAAATCTCCACTTTTGTGCCCAAGAAAGTGCTCCGATACCAATTGTTGTAGAACTGATCCAAAAGATATATGAGAATAGATATAACTCAAGAATAACAAGATAGAAATAGATAGAAAATACTTCTTTATTATCAAAACCCTTAAGGTAGGGCAACACCATACATTCACTCCTTAAGGAAGGAGAACACTCCACAAGCCATATGCCTATTCATACAAGAATACTTCTCTTCATCTTCCTATGAAGTCTCTAGCCTTTATATAGGCCTCATACATACAATACCATGTACCATTACCATGGTTTCCTTATACCATCTACTAATACCATGGGCCCATTACATTATTATTAACTACTTGTGGTCCCTTACATGACATGGGTTAACCACCTTATTTATTACTATGGCCCATCCCATTATTACATTATTACCTTGGGTACCTCCCTTGGTACCCCATATTATCCCCCCTAGGTACATAACAACATAGTTGTAAACGGGAGTAGGAGGCTTTCCTGGGCTAAAAATGGAAAGAAATGTCAGGACAACCTCATCCACATGCTCATTTGAAGTATATCCTAGGATGCAAGAGAGCATGGTAATAATCTATCTACCTCTCTCTGAAAAAATGGTGGCAACATAAGGAGGAATATCTGTGAGAGTATGGTGGTCCTGTATAATGAAATTCTAGAATATTTGGGCTATTTTGGCCAGGTCTAACTTGACATATAGGTTCAGCAAGTCACCAATAGACAGTGGGGTCTCATTAGGACTTGGTTGGACCTGCAACATTTTGTTGATAGACTCTACAGTGATAGTGAATAACAACTGCTGGTTAGGGGTGATAATAGCCCTTTGGCTAGGAATGTAATAGGCATGAAAATGGTGGATGATGTCAAGTAATAGGTATACTTCTGGGAAAAAATACTTGGGTAAATTAGATTCCCAAAGGTGGATGTCATCGTTCTGGTTTAGGAATCTGTCCTTACTCTAGCAGTGGAGCTTTAAAAGGTAAGTTGGGGAAACAGTATCCTTTATCTAAAAATCGTTGTTTGCTAATGCTAGGTGGTCAATGTCCAGGTGAGGGGTTGACAGAGGTCTCACATCCAAAGAGGTCTGGGAAGCCATGACTGAGTTTATGGATATGAATTAGGCCTGTAGTGGTTGTAGAAGTGAGGTTTAGACACCGTGGAACAGTGGGATGGTAGTTACAATCTATAAAAGAAGGGTTTGGGGCATACAAGTAAATTTATCTTCAATTTAGGCAAGTTTATTATTAATTTCAATTAATTAAGATTTCAATTCGACTGTATGTTTTCAAATTGAGAGGGTCGTTCCAATTTTTGTCAAGAATACCTGGAATTTGGCGGTCTGGCTTGCAAACTAGGTTCAATGGTGAATGCAGAGGGTACGGTAGCTTGAACTGTCAACTGGTTGCTTGAATTGGGTGTCTGGAGCTTCTTCAAGTGGCAGACGGTGGTCAATTTGGTCGCAAAGGTTCAGGGTGTCACAAAGTGGCTTGAGTAGCGGTTACAGTGAAAAACGAGCGAAAAGAGTGAATTGGGGATTTTCTGGCCTTTTAACAAGTAATGGTCACATTTTGGCACGGAAAATATGAATGAACAGTAGGCAGTTTTTGGCATTGGCGGGGAGGTGGTTTTCTGGGCCATCACACCGCTTTTGGAGGGCAGGCGGAATTTTTCACTAGCACGCGATCTAGCCTGGGGCCTCCACGTAGCAGAAAAGCGCCCAAGCAAAACCATGAATCTTGTGTGCTCTCGGGCTGCTATCGGTCAATGAACCCGTGTGATATGGATGTGCACCGTCGGATCTGGGGGTAGGATATCGGACAATAGTCGCATGGTTAAACTGCACGGACGAAATTAGGGAAGGGATTTGCGGGGCCCGGGGTTTAATTACAAATAATTGTAATTAATTAGTAAATAAGGTGGGGATTAGATATAAGCAATGGGTTTAATAAAGTGGGATCAGGGTTATGTGGCGGGGTTTTTTAACTACACCGAGGGTTGGTGGGTTAAAAGGGTTTGTCGAGGACATATGAAGTGGGGAGTTAATTAAATAATGCAGGGAGATAAAAACTTAGGATAAGGGGGTTTTTAGGGTTTTTTGAAGGGAAATAGGGAAATTAATAAGGGGGGGAGGTAATATTTCCAATGGGAAATGGGTTTCACACTAGGGAAAGGGGGTTGCGGGTAGTGAAATGATTTTTGAAGGGTAATTACTGGGGAAATGTGTGAAACCAAGGGGTAAGGGTCAAAATGAGGGGAAAAGGGGATTTATAAATGATAAAGGGATAATAGGGAAATTAGCAAATAAGCATGTGGGGGCATAGTGAAATGAAGGGAAATTAGTTAAACCAGCTTGTGAACATATTTTCTTTCTCATAAAATTAATGCTCTTGCACATGAATCATAGGATTAAGCATGATAAATGTGATTTTGCCTCAGAAACGTTGTACATTTGCAACCTTTCTTCTACCTACCCTTTATTTATCCTAACATTTTTTCTTCACTTTATTGGGTGCATTTGAGCTTGCTCACCCTTTATTTTCTTTTCTTTTGACAAGCAAACTATGTCATTCTAACCTTATAACTTCCAATGACTCAGATTAAACTGATGGGCTCATTTTTATTCTCTACCTAACTACTGATCTGCCAAGGTTAAACAATTTGGCTAGATCTTTATTCTCTATCTATCAACATAAAATTTAAAACATGAATGAGTCAAGATTAAGTTGTTTGGCCATCATGGATTGTGGCATTTCTGACAAGCTGCAGACAAGCTTATTTTGCATAGTAAAGTAAAAAGTAGTGGCATTTTAATTTGAACACTTTCATGATCTGTTTTATTTCTTTTTGTGGTTCATATTTTTCATTTTTTTATATTTCTTTCTTTTTGTCCTTTCATTATTCTTTTAGGACATACCCTCTTTACATTTTTTTATTTTTAATATGGAAAACATTTTGTAGAAAGCAAAAGTATGTACAATATTACAAGACTAACCATAGCCAATTCAAAATTATGAATCCTAATATTATAGGACACTAACAGATACAACACATGATAGATTTGAAATCATGTACAGGAGGAAGCCCAAGCTAAATCATGTCAATAAGCAAGAAGAGATAGTTGAGACAATTGAGACATTTCAAATCATTGATAGAGATACAGTGGTCAGAGAAAGTATAGCTCCAATAGTTTCAGAGGAAACACATCAGCCATCAACCTCTAATACTCAGAGTATTCATAAACAGCTTAGCATTGAGGTCTCATCATCAAGCAAACCAGTGAATAAGGAAAAAGACATAAAGGAGAAGTATAAATAGATAAAATTAAGAAATGATGCATTGAAAGATGAAACATATGCCCAGTATTTCAAACAGACTCCTAGCAATCAGAATAGGTTAATGTCATCTTTTGACATTAAAACTGGTAAAATGAAAATGACATTTTTGTAGCCTGAAGTCCAGCAGCCTAAGTCATCAGCAGACTATAGGAAGAAATAATTTGAAGTTTTGGCCAGGGATGTTCACCCTATTGGTCAAATTGAATTTCATAAGCAGATAGGGGAAATGATCTGCTCAACAATGACCAACAAGGCCAAGAGTGTTCAAAAACTTCAAAATTCTCTAAACAACATCACAACATAGTTTAAGCTAGAGAAAGCATCCTCACAGGAAAAAGATAATAGAATCAAGTCACTAGAAGAATTGGTTATTGAGATTGGATATAATCCAAATGACATCAAGGCTGCAGAAAAGCTCATAAAGAAGTAAAATGAAGACAATGTTGCTTTGAAGAAACAACTAAAATTGCCTCCTTCTGAACATCCACAGACCAATGAGGTTCTAGAGAGCCACAGCCAGAAAGATGAGATTGTGGACCTCATTCTCTAGCTAAATGCTCAATTGAAAGAAATGGAGAATGAAATGGACAAATTAGTACAGGAGAAATAAGCCACCATTGAAACAACTATTGCGACTGCTATTCCTACAATTACTGCAGCAGTTCCTTCAACTTTGGCAGCTTCATTGGCCCCAACAGCTCCACTAGCTATAGCACTTCCAATTGCATCAGCAACTACATCAGCAACAAGTTCAACAACAGCAGCAGCTCATCCTAGTGATGAAGCAGCTAAAATGTTCAAAGCCATGGAGGATATGTCCATCCAGACCACTGAAATAAATAGACTTAAGGAACAAATAAAAATTCTAGATGATGAGAAGAAACTGGCTCAAATTATGCATAAGAATGAATTTCAGAAGACAAACAAGTTGAATGAAAAGAAAGGGAAGCTGGAGAAAAAATTAATGCTGAAAGAGCCACTAGCCCAAGCAAAACAGCTTTTATGGACCAATATCATTGACTCAGTCAATGATATTTGGCCATCTATACAGGTAATATTTGAACAAAATGACTTGGTCAAAGAGGCCGGTGAGGAAATTCAAAGGGTTAGAGCCGAACTTGGAAATATGCCAAAAGAAGCCTCAAGAATAATCTAGTTCCTTAATAAAAAGAATAAATATGAATTGCAGGAACTTGGAATAGCTAACAGAACTGGTACCATACTAGAGGTTAAAAAGGTAATCGCCAAGAAAAACCTGATGACACAACTTGAGGATAAATGCCATACAATGGAGCAAGCAATAGCTAGGTTCATGGTCAAATTTGATACTTTGAGGCAGAAAGGTCTACCTAATCCACTAGTGATTAATGACAGGTTGATGCCACATGAAGACTATGATAAGAGAATCAAAGAAGTGGCAAAGGAACAAGTCAGCATTTCCTCCATGAAATGGATGCCTGTAGGAAAATTCCTTTACCAGGCTTTCGAGAACCTCTATTACCTCCAACATGAGGTAAAACATCTTTTTGTAAACAAGCCCACCTTTTCAAAATATACAAAAACTAATGAAGTCTATAGGATAATGGTAAATATTAAATTACCAAATGCAGATACTTGGGAAAAATTGAATGATTTACTGTAAAAAGGAAAGGTAAACAGTGAATATAGAGCAGTCAAAGTAAAACAACAAATCAGCTTGGTCAAAGAGTATCAAATGAAAGTCAGAGGTTAAAGGCCAAAAGAAAAGTAAAAGGACAGCCAGCGTAAAGCAACAAAAAAAGAGAGAAAGCAGCAAAAGATCAAAACAGCAAACAGAAAATTAAAAAAGGAGGGATAACTAGCCCTTTAGTCTCCTAGGTGTCTCTATCTTCTTGGATGAAGATATTTTATTTTCCTTGAATAATTCCTAAAACAGTTTAGGATATTTTGTAACTATTTTTTGTATAAATACTTCATAATTCGAAGTATAGAGGTGGATTGCTGAACATTTCTATAGTTACATTGATCTGAAAACCTGAGGGTTTATTGTAAAAATTTTCAATTCAGCAGATTGGACTAAGTAATAAAGGCATTGCATTATAGGATTCATGTGTTGGGCCACTTCAGTGAAGTATCTTTCATTTGTCAAATTGTTATTTTCTTAAGTATTTCACAAACATACATGTTTTTTCCAATTTGAATGAAATAACTGGAATTTTATTTCAAAATTTGTTTAAGTACACTTTGTCTTGAACAATTATTCCTTTTAATGTTTTCTTCTGATATCCCGAGTGGGGAATTATTAATTGCTCCCTAGTTTCGATTGACCTCTTTCATTTCTCTCATTATTCAGTTTGAGGAATCTTTGATTGCTCCTTAACCTCAATTGAAAAAACACTTCACCATCCAACCTAAAAGATCTGAATTTACTCAGCTACCTTGCACTGTGAACACTATCTTTAGAACTTGATTCAGTCCTATTTTCTTGACATTTGGACTCCATGGCCCAATAGTAAAAAGACACTTATCTATCCATCTGAATCAGTGATTCCACCACCAAATCAAATCAAAAACCAACCAAGATTAAATAACTAGCCTAAGATCAATTAATACAACAAAGTTAAATCATTAAGAGAGAGCCCTCTCTGAGTTTTAGGAAGGCTAGATCCTGATCTCAAAAGTAGGTTTGTGGTTACCTCTATTATTTATTTCATGACAACCCTAGGGAAAGTTTAGAGTGATAACACATCCGACGGAGTTTTCATGTGGTCCTGACCTTTACCATCATGTAGTCTCTTTGTCCTTCTCCTCATCTCCTTGGGGGTGATCTTAGCATGTCATATTTTCCTATAGTCACTGAGAGATATATCAATGCAGTTTCAGCGGCCAGTGACTGCTATCGGGACAAAGCCCTGGGAGGCCCAACTAAGTAGTTTATGAATGCAAGATAGACGGGGCATCTTAGACAACACTATGAAATTTTGAGGCACACAGTACTGCTATGGGATGGGGTTGTGGGAGGACACCTTTGTGCAAATTCTGAGTGCAGTGTAGCCTGGGTAGCTAGGAGGAAATACTGTGCAGTTTCTGATGACGATGGATTCCAACTAGGGGAAGGATACTAGAGGAAACTAGTGTGTAGTTTTGGATGCCAAGGGATGTTGGGGTCTCTATGTACTACAGAGTTTCAGAAGGCAACGGAGGAATCTTCATGGTCGCAGAAGCAGAGTGCATAGTTTCGGGAAGCTAGATGAGGTTAGGCTGTTTGGGAAATTGGCTAAGTGTGAGATCAATGAAATAAATGCAAAGAGTGATAGGAATCGACTATGATCACAAACGAACACTTAGTGATACACATATACGATCAAGAATGTATAAGACATACTTTTTTTGATGCAACAACCTTCATGACAAGAGTGCGTGACGTGAGTTTGAAACATATCTATATAATGAAAACAACTCCTACGCACAAGATTTCCCTTGAAGTGAAACAACATTCCCTTTGCATGACAAACAACAATCCCTATGCCCAAGATGACACATGCTACATAAATATGTGAACATGAAAAACTCTTAAGATCAAGAAGGGAGATTGAAATCATTAGCTTACCAACAAGTGACCAAGGATGATTGATTGTAGGATCCAAGGTAGGCTCCAAAATTTGCATGCAAGCCAAAATTTTGGAGGGTGGTTGTAGCCGCTACAACATTGGAGGCACACTGGTAAAAACCCAGCTCTCTGTTGATGGTGTTGGACACAAAGCATATAAGAGAAATAATTCGATCACATTGTTGATATTGTTAGACCTGCCAACATTTAGGAGATCTCCTTGGTATGAAGTCCCAACTAGACCTCACACTGTTTGGTGTAGGAGTCTCATCTAGTACGATGGCCCGGTTGCCATTATCTTAAAGATATGCCTTGGCTCTTGCTTGTAAGCACATGAGAGTGGTATACTTAGTCTTCAAATAGAGAGGTTCATGTGCCTAGTGAGTGCTTAGTGTAACTTGTGTCTAAGTTCTTTCATTGCAGGGGGAGAGGGTGAAATTTAGTCTCAAGTCAAAAGGGAATAGTCTTAACTCAGTTAGAGACACACAACACAACAAGAGATGTGTATCTTCTAGCGAAGTAGTCCACATGGATGCGGAATTCACAAACACAAAGTGAATAGATAGCACGTACAACACCCAACAAAGTAGTCCACACGAGTGTGACAGTCGTTATAACAAGTTTACCAGAATGAATTTTTCCAGTGTCCGGCGGAGTAGTCCACACGGGAAAGACAACATTAACAACTGATACAACACATTTCCAACAGCATATGCACTAAAACAACCGAAATAGTTCAACTATATTAGTACAGGTTAAAGAAACATGCATTAATAGTGTCTAAAGAATAGTCTTACAAACAAATGCAATACATGTGTGAAAACGTGTTGGCCTCTTAACATGCTTTTGAATTAAGCGAAAGTTTGAAGACACATCCATACACCATACATCACTAACCCTGATAGCGGGGTGTTGGAGCCACTGCTTGCTCCTCAAAGAAAAGACTACATACTCTCAAGGCTATGTGGGAGGAGCCAAGGTGAAAAGTATGTTGCATGTACCAATGAGGGGTATATATAGCCAAGGGTTAAACTGGCCCTTGTGACTCTTCGACTTTCCTCATGATTGTTCAACTTACATGACTCTTCGATTTACATGACTCTTTAACTTCATCTATGGGTCTCTTGTAATTGCACGTTACACTAAATTGATTACACAAGTACGACCCAAAATAGTGATGTGGTTGAGGCGACTCATGACACAACTCGACATGACAGTGTTGGTAGGCACATGTTGGTTGTGTTTTTCATGTCAAGTTGTTGTGTTGTTGAGTAATGAGTGTGCCCATGGTGTACCATAACTTCACTTTTGCATGGAAAAGTGCACGGAGTATTCAATTTTCTTAGTGTTCGCTTGATGGCCCATGCATGTGCATGTGTCTCCTTCACTTGCTACTTGGTATGGTTCATGTGTTCATCCAACTGCAAGAAAGTATTCTAGAATGCACTCCTTGTTCCTCTCATTCATCGTTACACCATGTCTCATCCATGTACCTATTTTTTCAATCACCCATGACGAGACAACATCAAATCTAGAAATCCCATACTCTACCATGATGCATTGACTTTCGTTTTCAGGTGCAGGTAACTAGGAGAGAGGACAAGGCTCTGAAACAATGCAAAGCACATGTCAGGTTGCGATTCAAGACTCTGGGACACTACCGAGAAAAACTGCGCAGAGGTCACTTAGAGGCTAGATTGAGCAGTCTGGGTTAGTAGTGACATCTACAGGATCTAGCTCAACTAGGATTCATAACTGCACAATTTCTTTGGGGAAGGCAGTGTGGGCAGCAGGAGGCACTGACAGTGAAAAATGCGCAGATTTTCAGAGGAGACTAGGATTGGGTTGTGGGAGTTTGATGGCCAGAACTATGCAGATCTGGGAGGCAATCATGCAGGACATGTCTGTGCAGTTTCTGGGCTGAGCGGGGTGTCAGGCAGCCATGGGTCACTTCCCAAGTCAAATTCCTTGGTTGACCAGTGGGAGGCTTAATGGATAGGATTGCGGGAAGCGCAGACTAAGATAGCTTCTTTGGAAACTTTTGAGTTGTTCTGGTGAAAGTTAGTTAGGTTGATTCCCTAATTGTGCAGTACAGACTACCTAGAGGGTAGTCTCAAGCTCTACGTATTTCTGGGCACTAGTGCTTGGTCACTGAGGGTTGAGACTGTGTAATGCAGCTCAGTGGAAGTCGGCTAATGGAGGGTGGTTCGGTCGACATAATTTTGGAAAAAATGGCTAAGTGTGTGAACGAGTGAACTCGTGTATACATGACATTGCGAACACACATTCAACATGACTCGACAACAAGACACCCCAAACCACAAGGCAACGTATGCTCACTGTCACTAATTGTGAGACTATCTAATGGTGAAAGCGACAAGTGCGACACTTTGGATAGACCTTCAGACGACCGTGAGGACGCTTTCATGACAGTGCTTAGAAAATCATGTGTGAGTGTGATAGATGTTGACATAGTGAACACAACTCATACACAAATCTTCAACATCACTAGAACAAGATCACAAGCATGACATAACAATCAACATGTTGAAGACGAAAGTTGGTCAAACAAGCAAAAAGGAAGCAAGACAGGTAGAGGAAACACATGAAACGACCTTTTTTTGTTTACAGACAAGCATGTTACTGAAGACATGATGATATGACAATGACAAGCAGTCTCTCAAACTCAGCTAAGAGATTTACTTTGAAAGGTTTTATTTACTTACCATACTTACCCTCAAGATGATCATGCATCTAACGGAGTTTGCATGCAGTCCTGACCTTTACAATCACGTAGTATCTTGGTCCTTCTCCTCAACTCCTTGGGGGTGATATTAGCATGTCACCTTTTCCTGTAGTCACCAAGAGATATATTAGCGTAGTTTCAGCGGGAAGTCACTGTTGTCAAGACGAATCCCTTGGAGGCCCAACTATTGAGTTTCTGAATGCAAGACAGATGGGTCAGCTTGGACAACACTGAACAATTTTGAGGCATAGGACACTGCTGTGGGATGGGGTCCTGGAAGGATACCTTTACGCAATTTTTGAGTGTAATGTAGCGTAGGCAGCTAGGAGGAAATACTGCATAGTTTCTGATGATAGTGGATTCTAGTTGGGGGAAGGGAAATGGAGGAAACTAGTGTGCAATTTTGGATGCTAAGGGATGTTGGGGTCTCTACCTACTACAGAGTTTCAGTAGGAAAGGGAGGAAGCTTGATGGTTGCAGAAGAAAAGTGCACAATTTCAGGAAGTTGGATGAGGCTAGGTTGTTCAAGAAATTGGCTAAGTGTGAGATCAGTGAAACAAATGTAAACAGTGATAGAACTTGACTATAATCAGACATCAACACTTAGTGATACACATAGACCATCCAGAATGTAGAAGGCATACTTTTCTTGATGCAAAAACCTTCATGACAAGAGTGTGTAAAGTGAGTGTGAAACATATCTATGTAATGAAAACAACTCCTACGCACAAGATTTCCCTTTAATCGAAACAACATTCCCTTTGCATGAAAAACAACAATCCCTATGCCCAAGATGAAACATGCTACATAAATATGTGAACATGAACAACTCTTAAGATCAAGGAGAGGATCTTGAAATCACCATCTTACCAATAAGTGGCCAAGGATGATCGATCACAAGATCCAAGGTAGGCTCTAAAATTTGCATGTGAGCCAAAATTTTGGAGGGTGGTTGTAGCCACTAGAACACACACATAACACAATGATTTCTAGGGAAAGCCACAGATAAAAAACCTTGCTATTTTTATATTGCATTAATCAGAAAATATGAGAAGATTACAATGCTTTGATCAAGCCTAAGCAACCTCTACACTATCTCTATCTATCTCACTCCTTCATAGGAAAGCCTTGAATGAATACAATATGCTCTGCTCAATCTTGAGCTCAACCTGTACAAGTATTTATATCCCCTTCCTTACTGACTACCTTTGGCCAATACATAGTCAAATTCCTAGCCTTCCAAGCTCCTACTTCCTTGAGTTTTTCCCTTGGTAATTAGCCCCTATTTAATTGGGAAATTCACAACTATGAATTACGCAATCCTCATAGGCCTTCCTCTGATTGCATTCACCATCAGTTTAATTTATATTATTTTACAAACGATAATGCATTGTCCCTAAACTCCAATCTCAACTAGGTCTTTCTCTGATCTGACACACATGATTTAATTATGAGTGAACCTTCAATTTACTGGTTGATCACCATAGGCATCACCACACTGAACTTCAAGCGGCACCTCAATGTTTGACAGGTAGCACCCCACTACTACAGGTTGCACCCCACTACTGCAAGAAACACCCCAGTAATGTAGTTTGTACCATGCTACTGTAGGTTGCACTCCACTACTTCGAGCTCCCACTAATTCCTCCATCAGATGGAACTAGTTTAACTAACATTAACTCAGTTAGACTGAATATAAAACTCAACTACTGCTCCTAATTGTAGCATACAATCTGCATGACTCGAGTTAGAACCTCAACTCAAATTAATTGAGCCAACTAAGTCAAATTAACTTAATTAACTATTACAAGTTTTCATGGGATGTGGAATTACAATTTTATTCCTAATTTAATTCAAGGAAAAATTAAATTAGGATTTTTCTTGATGTTATTTTAACATTTCTTGTTGCTATTTTTAACAACATGTGCCCCCCACCCCGCACCTCCCCCCCATGACTTGATCCCACATTAGACGACCAGTGTCCCCTCTCCGCCTATAAAAAGAAACCCTTCCTGCTCCAAAATTTCATTTTTATTTTTTCCCAGTACAACCTCCTCCTGCCATTTGTCTGCCCTGTAATGTCGTTTGAGTACTTAGCTAGTCTATAATTCCCCTCCAATGTTGTTTTCAGCTATTTCCAAGACAACCAAGTAACCATTTAATCTCCTCCACCTAAAAATTACTTGAATTCTCATTAAAAACATAAAGAAAGCATCCCCCAAGACCTCTAAATCCCAGGAAGCCAAACCCTCATTTAATTTCGAACCTCTCATGGAAACTGAGGCTCAAATTTCAAAACCCCTTTGTTCTTTGCACCTGTCTGACTTCTGGTTTGACTCGTATGGCCACCACGTCCAAGGAGAGGACCCATTACGTGTATTTGACTCAAGGTTGTATTATCAGATCACCCATTTTGTACATCACTTCCCCGAGTTTGTATCTTGGTTAACTACAACTTATATAGAGGAGAAGAACTATTTTGTTTCCCCCACTAGAGCCAAAATCCTAGAGGTAACCCTAGAGCTAATCCATAAGGCTTTAGTTTACCCAAGCTCCCTTGAACCCCAACAGTTCACAAAAACCACCCTAGTTTATAACTACACTACTCTTCTACCAGCTGAACAATAATCATTTTTGCAAATGATCTTAGCCCTTGGTTTACAATCCTTTGCCCATTGCTGATAGTTTCCCAATAACTATCCTTTCTCATTCTATACAACATACCTTTTCTGTGATTTCTCACCTTTTTGGAGATGAAAATTCCAATATGGCCAGCAAAGCATACCTAGGGTTTCTCAGGGAGGTGATGCAACTAGGTCATCCATTTGACATACCTCCCTACTTGGTTGAGTCCATAAAATTCCAGTTGCGCCATTTTTCCACCACCTCATACTTCAAGTGTTATTTTCTGTTGTTCTATCTATTTGTGTACAGCCATGCGGAGGAGTTTGAATGTCTGGGCCTTGGTCTAGTGGCCCCAAAAAACCAAAGAAAGTTTTTTTTTTACTAGGATGATGCTGTGAGGAGGAAACTAGAGAACGATGTCTATTCATAATTAATTTCCTCCTACATGGACATTTCCTATGAAATTATTCATAATGTGTCCCCTCCAAGAATTCTCCCTTAGCAGAAAGCAATCCTTCATCTAAGCAAGGACACCAGGGTGGGAGACTAGTACCTATTTGAGGATTACACAAAGATTCGGGTCTATGGGTGTGAGCTTCCTCCATACCAGCTGCATGTATTCATACCTATGAGGATATTCACCCTTGAGTTCATTAGACAAAGTCTTAATGTGGACCAGGTCCATTTTTCTCTACCAAGAAGAGATATATGTTCAAGTTGGGAAAACCTATAGGGTATTTTATTGTTAACTCCAAACAGGCCTTCTTGACAGTTGAGGAATTGCTAAAACAAATGAATTTAGACTTGGGAGATGTTTGGCATTATGATCCTCATGGGGTCATTGCAAAGAAAAGAGAAAACATAAAAGCTTCAACTTATGAACATAAGTATAGGCCTGAGCTTGAATGGAAATCTAACCTCGATTCAGCACCTATTAACACAAGGATGGAGGTCAAGACTCCAGCAACAAAGGATAAGGTGCAGAAAAGGACTCTTTATGAGACAGGGGATGTATAAATAGAAGATGTACAAACCAGTAAAAATCCTAGGATGTAAGAGATAAAAGAAGAAGAAATCATGACTAGGTTGGTAGTGACAAAACCAAACCAATCGGGCTTCTAGGTGACTTTGAAAGACCCACTACATTTTTTCGCCTCATCATCCTCATAGGTATCCATTCTGAGTTCAAGAGTAAGAACAACCACAACTAAACCTAGTTGGCATGCTGGAAAGTCCATTTAAGAAAGGAAAAAGAAAATAAGGGAGGATATACAACAACAAATGGCCTCCCATTTAGTGCCATACTAGACCATACTTCTAGCTATTATGGATTTGGAGAGAAACCAAATGAAGTTCTCATTGCATCACCCACTAGCATATTCACTACCATCGAGATCCTAGTTCAAGGCTTTGGATGTCTCCTTAGATTTGGCAAGTCTCCCTCTGCCTAATAAGATCAACTTCCACAGGCAAGTGGGAGAGATGCTTTACAGTGAGCCTAACAAAGATGCAATGACCACAAGTAAAGTGGAGAAGCTACTAGAGAAGGCCGCAAAAAGATTAAAACAAGAAAGATACAACTCCAGAGCTCTTCACATGTAGAATGAAAACTTCAACGAGTTGATTTTGAAACTAGGGGTGAATCCAGAGGATAAGGTGGCATTTGAGGCCCTTCTTCAAAGCTCACAAGTATAGATTCAAGAGTTGAGACACAAACTAAAGATGCCATCTAGTGAACATGTGTAATATAATAAACTCGCATAGGTGGAGGAGGAGAAAGATATCCTAGAAAAAAAACTGATAGACATAAACAATGAGGTGGTGGCTCATAAGTAGTGGGTGGTGTTATCACCCCAAGAAACTCCCCTAGGTTGTATCTCAGAGATGCTCGGGAACATTACAAAGTCAACTTAATCTTGGAAATGGAAGAATGGAAGGAATGATGCTTGTTCAAGCCAGATAACCACTTCTACTATGCTTAACTCCAGACATGCGTGAACACCCCTAGACCACCTATTACTCATAGTTTAAGGAATAGGTGAAAATGGAGAATACTGACCACACCAGCAGATGCACAAGACCATGTGATGGCCGGCTGCAACCAGTAAAGAGGTATGCAAATCTATTTCCCTAGTGCACAGACAGGATGACAGCTCTCTGTCACTAAGTGAAAACAAACCTGATAAACACATTCACTGATACATGCAAGTTCTAAGCACAGAGGTAGGATGACAGCTCCTCTAATGCTAGACACCAAGAGTTCAAGAAAAATGCATATCAGGCACAGCCTATAACAGAAATAGAAATGGAAAGTGAGAAATTAACAGCAAAAGAAGCTTGTATTAGCTAAAAATGAAGACGAGACACTGTAAGTATAAAAGTAGTTACAGTCTCAAGAAGTTGAACCTTACATAAAACAACAACCATCAACCCTAATTACATCTACTTTTTGGGTATATATAGAGTTTGATTAAAAAAATGTTCTACTATTCTAGACGTGGAGGGGCCATAATGGACCACCAACCGCTTTAACTGCCTGGCAGAACTCCTAAGTGCAATTGCTTACTGTAGTGAACAAAATTGATATTCTTGGATGCTCTGTTGTACTTCTCGAGTAGGTGGAGTGTCATGGAGGATAGAATTCCATAACTGTTAAATGCGTTCACCTGCTTGGGCTCCGTCCTTTTTCTCCTCAGCCATCCCTCCTGTTGAATGCGGTTGTTGAGGGGCAAATGCACCGGGTACAGGTAACTAGCCACCTTTGTCCTTCAGATGCATGGGATAGGCTATGGACAAGAGGACTACATGGCAGATGCATGAGCATGACGAGAACAGATATTAGTCGTTGGATTAAACGAATGGACGGCGGAGATCTCTCAGCAGGAGGAATCAGGCAGAAGCGGGAGCAAACTAACACGAGCTGTTGGATGATCATCAGACAGATCCTACGATCATCAGGCGGAGGCGATGCATGGGAGATAACGAGCGGGGACTATGGTTTTGGTGGTGAGTGGTATTTATCGCATCGCCTCGGGGCACAAGGTGGTAATCGTACAAGGGCAAGCGATATGAGTTAATGCATGACGTGTGGCAGATGGGACATGACAAAAATCGCTTTGATCATGGGTTAGCGTGCGATTGGTTTGCGGTCACGGGAGGAGCGAATGCCGTCCGATCGAGGAAAAGATGATCTGATGGCGAGGGTTAGATCACACGAGTTTCATTTGATGTGACAGGGAGATGGCAGGTTAAGGGTTTCGTGAAAGTGCGCGGTTATATGGGTTCAAAACTTAGTGCCTAGGGGCTTGACGAAACAGGGGCTCATGCTGAGTTTTGGAGGAAAACAAAGATAGTGAGGATTGTGAGAGTGCAAGGAGAATAAAGGGGAAGAAGGAAACATATTTTTGCGAGCTCCCTTTGAGCATAAACACATGTCCAAGCTGGCATTTGGTCCTCCGAATGTCAAGACATGTAGCAGAGCTAACACTGGCTCCTTCTGGGGATGAGATCCTCCCTGTGAGGTCTCAAGAACTGCAGATCAATGCCTTTCCTGTGAAAACAAATTAGCAAAATTTCCTAGGGTTCCATTGGGCATGAAGTCTAATTGATCTTACACTAAAACTGATAAAACAACATATTTACAACTTTAAGGCCAAAGGACCTTAAATAACATAAATTTTCAGAAAACGCCCATTAACTGGGCCATCAAAGACTGTCTCTCCTTCCCTACTTTGCAGTATGAAGGTGTAACACCCTTGGATCTGAGAAATGATGAAAGGCCCTGTCCAGAAAGCATTGAATTTCCCATGGTTGCCTTTTTTCTCTTTCAGTGCATCCCACTTCAAAACCAAGTCTCCCACTTGAAAGTTATCTGATTTTGTCCTCCTGTCAAAAAATTCCTTGATTCTCTGGTGATGTGCTGCAGACTTTTCAACCAGCTGTTCTCTTATTTGATGTACCTCTACTAAATCAGTGATCCTTTTTTCCATGTCCTCTTCTTCACCCTACTCTTCTTGCAAGAATTTTGCCACAGGGAGGGTTAACTAAATTGGGAATACAACCTCAGTGCCATATACCAACTTGAAAGGAGAATTCCCTGTGGATTTCTTGGTGGTTAATCTGTCATCCCACAGTGCATATTTGAGTTTAGAGTCCCAATTCTTTTTGTTGTCTTCCAACAGCTTCTTAATTATCCTTATCAGGTTTTTGTTGAAAGATTCTACTAGACCATTGCCTTGAGGATAATATGAGGTGGAATGAACTAGTTTAATGCCCATTGAATCACACATGTCCACCAATTCCTTTGCCTTGAAGGCTGCTGCATTGTCTGTGATTATTTTATGTGGATACCCGAATTTGGTGAAGATATTCTCTGTCAGGAACTTCATGACCACATGATGATCAACCTTTCTGGTAGGGATTGCTTCAATCCACTTAGTGAAGTAATCAGTGGCTACTAAGATCCATTTGTGCTGGCCACTGAAATGTGGATTGATTTCTCCGATGAAATCCAAGCCCCACCACTGAAAAGGTCCATTAGCATGTATTGGTTTTAGGGGCAGAGACTTCAATTGTTGCTTCCCTTCAAATCTCTGGCACCTGTCACAAGATTTAACAAATGAAAAGATATCAGAAAACAAGGTAGGCCAATAGTACCCAGCTCTGAGAATCTTGTGCGCTGTAGTTTTCCATTAATGGTGTCCTCCACACATGTTGGAATGAAATTGCTGCATGACCTCAATGGATTGTTCTTTGTCCAGACACCTTAGCAGAATTCTAGAGGGATCCATCCAGTAGAGCATATTTTCATGTATGCAATATCTTGCTGCCCTAAGCTTAATAGTTCTGGCTTGGCTTGAACTAAGGCCTGGAGGAATTTCTAGCTTCAGCAAAAATTAAGCTATTGCATGGTACCATTCGCAAGAAGCTATATTTTCTGCTAATGACTGTTCTTTTCCTATTTCAACTGCTTCCTCTTCTTCTGTTTGACCATTCTCTGCAATCGTGCCCATGAAATCTATGTTCAGCATTCTGCAATTCTCTTCAGCCAATAGTTTGGCAAGGCCCTGACCTCTGACCAGTTTAGTGGGCTTCAATTCTATGTTAAATTCAATCAGCTTTGCAATCCATTTAGCCCTTCTTCCATCAGCATCAAGCTGCGTTAGGACATCTTTTATTGAAGCAGAGGGTACATATGCAATTATCTTGGAGTGCAGAATGTAGATTCTGAAAGATTTCAAAGATTTTATAAGAGCATATGCCTGTTTCTCAATGAAATCGTACCTCATCTCAGCATCCCTCAAGGTTTTGCTGAAGAATGCCACTAGATGCTCTGAGCCTTCTTCATCTGCTTTCAATAAAACTACTGCAAGGGTATCATTAGAGGCAAAAGAAAATATGTGGAACTCCTTGTTGTAATCTGGGTTGATTAAAGTAGGAGCTTCCATAATAGCTTTCCTAATGGACTCAAAGGATTTTCTTGTTGTATCAGTCCATTTGATCTCTGACCCCTTTTTCAACATGGAGGTAATATGCTTCACAAGTTCTTCAAAATTTGGGATAAACCTCCTCACAAATTTATTTTGCCCAGAAAGGACTGAATATCCTTCTTTCATCTCGGGATAGACAAGGTCTGTATTGCTCTTACTCTTTCTGGGTCAAATTTGACACCTACAGTAGAAACAACATGTCCTAGCAGCTTGCCTTCGTCCAAAGCAAAGTGTGACTTTTGAGGATTGACTGAAATCCCAAACCTTCTGCACTTCAGGAAAACTTTCTTCAAATGCTGCAAATGGTCATGATGGTTGCTGGAGTATACTGTTATATCATCGAGGTAGATAAGGAAAAACTTATCCTTTTCTCCCTCAAATGCTATATCCATAGCTCTCTAAAAGGTGGCTCCAGCATTCATCAGCCCAAAAGGCATCTTAGAATACATAAAAGTGCCCCAAGGAGTGGTGAATGCAATCTTCTCTTTATCATCTGGATGCACAGCAACTTGATTAAACCCTGAAAATCCATCCAGGAAAGACATCACTTTGGCCCCTAAGACCTTCTACAGCAAATGCTCCATCTTGGGCAGAGGATAATTGTCTTTCTTGGAGCATTTGTTTAAGTTTCTGAAATCAACACAAAGTATGATTTCTCCACTTTTCTTCCTCACCACTACTAGATTGGCTACCCATTTTGAATATTTGAGAGGGACTATGATTTTGGCAGTCAGTAACTTCTTTATTTCTTTTTCAATCAAAGGGAGGAGCAAATGGTTTATTGGTCTCAGCTTTTGCTTGAAAGGTGTGGTGTCTTTCTCTAAAGGGATTTTATGCTAGATGATCTTCTTGTCATATGTTTTCAGGTCACTATATTCCTAGGTAAAGACATCAGCAAATTGCCTCATTAAATTAGAGTATTCAGAACATTGATCAGCAGACAGATGGGTGGATATATTTATGTATCTTGGCTGACCTGGACTCCCTATATTATTCTTACAGACTGCAGATTGATCTTCCTTTTGGGCAGCCTTGTAAGACACATCATTCTGGTCAAATAGTCTTTCTAGAGGAATTAGACCCTTAGGTATATGATTGTTGGGCAGTTGGACAATGCTATGTTTGCCAATTTTGTTTCTAAGCTGGGATTGGGGGCTCTCTTTCAAGGCTTCGTTCTCTTGGTCAATTTGCATTTCAGAAAATTCATCAATGACCTGCAAGAATCTATTCACTTCATCGTCATCTTCAAAAACTTCCCAATGTTGGACATTATCAGGCAAGGATGGTTTATACTTCATTTGAACTTCATAAACTAGTCTGGGAGGCATGGGAGGGATAAACATGCTAGCAAACATAGCAAGGGAATCGACAAGCTGATTTTTTACTCTAGCGATGTATGAGATACATAAAGTATCAAAAGAGTCTTTGAGTCTCCATACCTCATCTCTGTATGCTTTCAGCCTTGTGTGCTTTGCTTGAAATGTTTTATTCACTTGTTGAATGATCATATCAACATCTCCAAACACTTTGATGTTTCTGATTCCACTGTCTTTTGCTGCGTTAAGGCCCAATATCAGAGCCTCATATTCTGCTATATTGTTAGTGACTTGAAAATCCAGCTTAAAAGATAGATGTGTGCTTTCTTGTTTTGGAGATATCAACACCACCCCTACTACTGCAGTCTCCCTGGAACATGCTCCATCAAAGAACATCTCCCAAACCAGACTTCCTTGCTCTCCCTTAGCCTGATTGACTAGTTTCTTGATCTGCATTGAGGCCTTCTGGGATTCTTCAATTTGGAGAATACAAGCTCCAAAGTCGGTGTCCACAGCATAAATGGGATGATTGGAAGGATTCTTCTCATCACTGATGATGCCTGCCAACTATGCTTCTCTGTACAATCTCGTGCTTTCTCCTCCAAAAACTGGTACAGTGGCATAAGATAGGTCATTCTGTAATGTCCCACTAGTCTCTTAATCCACCCTCTGGACAACAGCATGCCAAAACTTGGGAGGGACATCTGCTACCACAATATCCATCATCATACTCTTCATGGGCAGCTGAGTTAGGGTAATGGCTAAATCTTTGATCAATCCTAGACATTTTACTTTCCTTGAATCAAAAGAGAATAAATCATGATAAGGTCTGGTGATATCAAGGCCTAACTCTTCCATGACAGCTTTAGGCATCAGATTTTGGCTGGCCCCTATGTCTAGCAGGAAATTGTGGAGGATTTTGTCATGAATGGTCAAGGAGACATAAAATGATGGAGAATTATTATCAGCAGGTTCAATTATGGGACTAAGTGTTATAGACATTTTTGTGCCTCGCAGCATGGAGCATGAAATGTCAATAATTACAGGGATCCTCAGTCCCTAAACATGTTGTTCTTACCCCTAGAGGAACAAGGTCAGCAAACCACAGCACTTCCCATCAGTTCTCCACCTGAAAACACTTAAAAACAGGCTATTTTTGGATCATGTCAGCTGCTCCACTGAGCATCTGCGCTGAATGTCAACTGCTCCTCCTTGTACCTGCGCTGAAAGTCAACTCTAATGAAGGCTACCTGCGCTGGGCGAGATTGGCCAAGTGGCACAGTCATTCTGCAAGGTGTCAATTGCCCAGGAAGCTTCCAAACTGACACTTGGTTCAAGGAATTCGCCCTGTGATGAGTAAGAGGTACTTGATCTCCATGTGTAAGCAAGGATCTCCAAGTGGACTTAAGAACTGAAGATTAACTGAAGAGGGAGAGGACACAAGGCAGCTTTATGTCAGTCTCAAGCTGGCTCATCCTTTCTCCTTCTACCCTATATATAGAGCTCTTCTATGAGGTCTAGGGATGCTGGAATTTTGTGCAAAGCAAGGAAGTGTTGTTGGTTTACAGTTAGAGCTATAGGGTGATTGCTTTTATAGAGGGGAAGAGGAGATTTCTTGCTGCTGGGGAGGTGCTGCTGGATTGGAGCCATTTATGGTTGTAACCTTCTCAGAACCTTTTTCTTCTATCAATAAAGCTTTGATGTTCTCCTATATACTTGTATTGCAATGATGTATTGTTTTTATCTGTATATTTGATTCATTCTAATCCATGCATCAGTTATGAGTACATGTTTCTTGTAGTTTCCCTCTCTTGTTTTTGCAGGATCTTTGTGTAGCTGGGCCGGCAAAAGGAGCAAGGAGCTGGGAACAAGAGGCAAAGAGAGAAGACAGGATCGACAAAAGCGAAAGACATCGGTTGGTCAATCTTTTCTTCCTTCTCTGTACTTTCATAAAGGAAAAATATCAAAGCTTTACTTTCAGTTGTTGCTAAGGAACTATCACCCTTAGAGTAGGGATAGGGTCATTCCGAGTCGGATACTTTTCCCCACAACAAACTGGCGACTCCACTGGGGAGCCTAGTATCTTGTTGGTGTTTGTAGTATCTTTGCTATTCATTTCCTGAACCAAAGAGTACCGAATCGAAAAGCTTTTGACTATATCAAAAGCGAAGTAGAGGGGCTGCTACTCTTGCTCATTTTTCTGAGCAGATTCATGATTTGAAGAGCTGATCTACAAAAGACTCTTGTGCTCTTTGTGATAGCTTTTCATCCTCTTGATCATCCCTAGCTTGTACTTGACCTATAGCTTTTTATTTCAGCAAAAACAGTGAATTTTTGAGCTTTTTATGACCCGGAAATCCTTGTAAACGCAACTCTCGTGTCTCAGTGCAGGCTGTCCAAAGGCAGTCTGCATTTCAGCGCAGGTACTCCCTTCGGGAACTGTGCTGAGAGTCAGTTTGACAGACCAGAGCCTGCGCTGAACCAGTTAGGCTATGTCTTCCTGAGGTTTCCCACTGAGTCTTGGCCCTGTTTTCACTGTTATTTTGCTGCTGATTGCTTGTCATTTGTACTTGCTGTAAACCAACTTTCCTTGACATTATTCCGCCTCAGTTGTGTGATGAAACTGTGATTGTTCTTTCAGTATTTCTTGTTTCATTTACAGTTTCCCATTGTGAAAAGCAAACCAGTATAGCTGTGGCCTCTTAGATCCTGAACTGTAAAAGTGTCTTTGTGATCTTAAGAGCTAGTTTTATTACTGTTCATGACTGTTTGAGTTTGTTTGTTTTTCATTTTATGGTTTGAATTCATACATTTTTAGTGTCGAAACAAGTACCTGTAAGGCGTCTTTTGATTTTAGACAAAACTTGTTTGTTTACGCTTCAAATTGAATTCGAAAATTATACGACAGTTTCCTTTTTGTCTACATCAACATTAAGGGAAAAGAAAAGAAATACATGCATCTTGCATTTGCATTTTTTGATAAGTTTGCGTGATTGATCTAGGGGAAAGTGCATTAGTTTGTGCTTTGTGCTCTGTGTGGAAAGATAATGTTTTTCTCTCCCCTCAGTAGTTAGGATTTTCAAAGCTAAAAAGATTGTAAAGCTTGCTTATCATTTTAGCTGCATTTAGGAATTTGTACCAATACATCTCGTGGTGATCCCGAAAGACAAACTGCTAAACAAGATCAACTTAAAATATATTGAATGAATCTAAAAACGCTTTGTAACATAACGCTCACAATAGAGGTCTAGGTAGAGACGTGTTCCGGCGTCGTTAAACGTAGTGACTGTCGATCTCTACGAAGGTGGGTGATTCCTCCTGAGAGACGATAGCACTAATACGGACTTGTGCTCCCGCGTACCGTCGCGTATATTGGGAGACCCCTATAGGCATTTATCCTTTATCCTTAGGAAGCCGTGTCGGCCGCCCTACTGATCGCGATGCAGTGAACACAGCATTCACGAAGATCGACCACCCGTACCGTAAAACGTATTCTGTGGTTTCGCGAAAGGTTTGGCACACCCTCTGCCTAGATCTCCAGAGCAGTTTCTTTTGGCCTTTTTCAAACTCTATAACTTAAAAAGTCCAACCGAGCATTTGTCACTTCGGGCTCGTTAATACATCGAAGGCGACTAGAGTCATCTTTAGCTTTTTCTCGACTCTTAAAACATGAAAAAGCAAAGTTGTGTCTAAAAGCGTCTAATAAAATTCATTCAATACGGAAACATAATTCCCCTTTTTGTATTTTAGTTGATCAAGTAATCCGCAACCGTGGAGGAAAGTCAATTAAAACTCCGTCGTTCGAGGAGACTCGCGAGTCAACCGTCTTTGTCTCCGGAATCGAGAGTAGTACGGACGAAGCGAACTCGCTTGACCGGGTCAAAATCTCCCATTAAAGTTAGAACAACAGTTCCGACAACATCTGAGATTCTGGTCACTCCTAATATTTCTGGAATCCCTGCCTCTATTGAAGAAGTTCAACAGCAACAGAGGGACAGTTGTACTGATCCTAGTCTGAGGACAAGTACTTGCATAACTGAACCAGTTCCATTTGAAACCGGTCCACAGAGTCTTGTTGTTCAAACAACTGTCGCGGTCGAAGCAACCCCTTCTTCGGCACCAGAAATCTTTTACGGACCTGACGGTCTTCCTCTTCCTCCTGGTCTGATTGCGATAGAGGAAATCGTAGAGGACCAGCAAGCAAACACTCCAACTCATTTTGGAGTAGGTGCCACTCTTTTTCCTTCTGCATCAGAAGTTTGTCCATCGCCACTAGAAGTTCCTGTAGAATCGTTAGGCAGTTTATTGGATAGACTTAAAATGTCTGAGCAACCGTCGACATCTAGGACTGTGCCAAATGACACAGCGACAGCAGAAACTCCTGCTGTCACTCCAACGATGTTTGCCGGCATACCAGCTGTCCCGACTAGCTCTCATCAGCTAGAAGGAGTCCACCCAGGGACTATTACGACAACTTGGTCTGTTCCAGTTTGTTCTTCCGGTATAATACCCGGTAATTCTTATGTTGAAACTAGACAAATTGATCCCTTTGGAAATCAGTTTGGGCCATCCAGTCCTCAAAGGCAATCTATACCCTTGAGTTCCGGATTGTTACCATATGGGGGGCAATATGCCCTTTCACTTCCCCTTCCGGGGGGATACCCATACGGCAGTTTTCAACAACATTCAGGTTTGACTGAAGTAACGACGAGTGGTTGGGTACCTATGTTACCCCAACAACCAAGAGTTGTATATTCCATGCAACAGTGTGTACCTATGTCTAGTATCCCGATGACGCCAGCAATTGTAACCGTGTCGCAAGTTCAATCGATGCCTGTTGTATGTCAACCCCAAGTTGTAATGCAACAGCCCATTGAACCTGCAACACAACCACAATCGCCAACTGCCGGGATGACACAGACACAAACGGGAACCATAACCCCGCATCTTGGTCCGTCGGTTAGTATCGCACAGCAAAACATGGCCTCGCAACCATGGATGGTGCAATATCAACAACCTCAGTTTCAACAGGTGTACCAGGGATCTGAACAACAGATCTTTGCGAATAGTGGGCAACCCTATATTCAGAACGGGTTAAATCAACCACTTTACAGTGGCCAAGCCCACCAGCCATATCAGTCATATCAACATCAGTTGCATTATGCTGGTATGCAAAGGCCTACTGCTCAGGCGATTCCATCGTATCCTGGGTACGCCTCGCCAAACCTGAATCAGCAGTTGCCATTCGTGGCAACTCTAGAATTACCAGATTTACATCGATTGACGAACGATCCAATCACCTATTCCCATTGGTGGCCAGCGATTCCTCACAAACTTCCTTCGGACATTCCTAAATTCAATGGAAATCCTGGTGAGGACCCGTCGAATCATGTGATGACATTCCATCTGTGGTGTTCGTCGAATACCTTGAATGATGATTCGATAAGGCTTCGCCTTTTCCAGAGGACATTGACTGGTCCGGCGGCTAAATGGTATATTGAATTACCTAGAGCCTCTTTTGACAATTTTAGTTCCCTAGCCACGACTTTCTTAACACACTTTCAGTTACCTATAAGGTACGAAACTGGAACAGAGATCTTGACCAATTTCAAGCAGACAATGGCCACACATATATCAGATCATATACATGAGTGGCGTCGTCGTCGCAGAATGGTAAAGACCTATGTTCCAGATCAGCTATTAGCTGAGTGGTTTATAAAGTCGCTTCTTCCTGCTATAACAGAAGATGTGGCCAAGGGAGGCATCGTAACAGAGGAGCAGGTTATTGCTCGTGCTCAATATTTGGACTTAGTATATACTCAGTCGGGCACGCTCCATGATAAGATACCTGACGCCCCCAGACCGGAATTTTCAATCCCTCCTCCTCCCGGATCGAATAGTGACTCTCATGCCGATGATGGCGTGATTGGAACTGCAAACGCTAAGTCGACAAAGGATTCAAATAAGAAAGCCCGTAAGACTTCGAATCAAAAAGCAAATCAAGAGATTCTTGCTTCGGAGGTAAATGCTGTATCTACGGATAAAGGCAAAAACTCCAATCAACCAGGAAGCAAGAAGAAACAAAACAAAAAGGAGAAGAAAAAACAAGGAGATTCGTCTCCTCGAAAAACTTCTTTTGGAAAGGGGGAACCGCCTTCTGGGTGTCAGATATGTGATGAGGATCATTGGACAAGAGATTGTCCATACAAAGCCGAGTTTAAAAGATTCTTAAAGAATTCACAAACCCCAGCTGTATTGACTGACCCATTTCCCGATCCAAGTCAAAATCTGGTTGATAGTGGAGATACTTCCCGGTGCCAGGTGCTAATGGTGTCGACCTCTGAGCAACAGAATGATGCTTTGATTTCGACAAAATGCAAAAACTGCGGGAATCCGCAGTCATCGAACGGTAAAAGAAATGTTCAACCGAGCAGTTCGACAACAACTTCGACAGAAGTTGTGCCACCATTTACTACGGGAAGCATTCCTAAGATCCAGGGAAGGAATCACTCTCTCCAAAATATCGGAGTCATTTTCCTAAAAGACCCTACTTTAATGGGTACTTCCGCATTGCCGCCTTCAAGTAATCTGGCGGAAATGACCACAATGGAATATGAGACCTTCTGTTTCTAGCGGATCTAAAAGAACGAGGATAGTTCTTATCTTATGTCAACCTCGTTAAAAAATGAAATAAGGGGTCAAGAGGATAGTTCTTTACGATGTCAACCTCGTTAAAAAATGAACTGTCCCTTAAAAGTTTAGGGGGGCATATGCCTCGGCTGCATTATTATGCTGGGGGCACCTATGATCGAGCAGTTTTAGCACATAGTTCATGCTCGTTAAAAAATAAACGCAAGATCCGAGCAGTTTTAGCGCATAGTTCATGCTCGTTAAAAAATAAACATAAGTTGTGAGCAATCTTCCCCTAGAGTTCAAGCTCATTCAGAAAAAATGAACCGGTAAATAACCTTTTGAGATCGTAAATTCATCAGCCATAAAAGCCTTGGTCGTGTTTGTGCACCGTCACCTCCACTTTTCATTTGGCCGATCATTCACCTCCATTTGTGTGTTTACCTCTTTTGAGAAACAGCTGCGAAGAGTGATTTCACCTAGCCATCCTTGTGACACCGCCGTGATTGGAAAATTCCAACCTGTACCTGGAATCTGCTGCTATCCCTGTCTATCACTCGTTCCTCAAAAGACGAGTCTTCTTTGAGCTCTTTTCACTGACTCGTAAAATATGAAAAGTTTGCCGAGTTTTGGCCTTCCAGCTCGTTAAACGACCGGAAGAGCTATCCCTCCTCTAGATTTTAATCTTTTTGGACCTGAGGGATTATTGCACAAAAAGATCGAGCGCTTGTTTTGTTCGGCTCATTAAAGCAATCGAAAATTCATCCCTTCTGTATTGTTTTATACTTTTTCGGACTTAAGGGATTAGATGACGAAAAAGAAATTCTGGAGTTGACTTTATGTACCTTTTCAGACTCTCTAAAAATGAAAAGGACCGAGTTATCCTTGTCGTTAGACTCGTTAAATTCATTAAAATAGCGACAAACTTGTCTTTAGACGAGAACGAGTTTCCCTATCGCTAAGCTCGTTAAATCATAGCGATAGGCTTGCCCGAAGGGCAGGTTATAGAACAAGCATATGTTATCCTCCTCAAGCTTGACAAAAATAAAGAGGTACTGGTCAGAAATGACTGGGGAAAAATTGGGAGAACATCAAAGCTTAATGGTAGCAAGTCGCTCTTGAACATGACACTTTTCCTCTGTACCACATCGGGTTGGGTTATTTCATTCACCGGTCTCTTCACCATGGTCTTCGCCAAACCATCCACATTTTGGGGTAATGCTACCGATCCATCGCATCAGTGTCGTTATATGTTCAAGAGAGGTCATTCTGAAAGTGTCAACCGTGTCCCATCCACTGCCATACATTATCCTTCATCCATTCATGATCGCCACCCTGAATCATATGTCACAGTTTGTTTTCACCTCCACTAAAATCATTAGCTCCGTTCCGTGTCATTGATGTGGGATTCATTAAGGCCCTCCTTTGACGGATCGCTTCTTGTCGACTTCAGCTCATTATCCAAGAAGTTGATCTAGGAACAACCCCATCAGTACTTTGAAGCTTGCATGCCTCAATGGCAAGTTTCTCACTTCCGGCGACAGGTATACATCAATGACCTTCAACCAGAAGATTTTGCGTGGCGTTCGACGCCAAGTCCTTTATTCACGCCACGTGAATTGTACTGCAGTACCTTGAGGGTCATTATCATTATCGGTGATTCCTCTCGCGCTTGTTAACGGTTTTCATCATTGACCGGTAATCAAGCGATGTCTTTCCATGTTCGACTTCAGCGAAATTCTCACATGGATCGACTTGTACTTAGAGTGAAGATCGAACGAGTCTGAAGACCTCGGATCTAGTTTCATCCATCCGGGCTGCGATATATATTCAGGAAATATAAAAGCATTTATCATGTACATCATTGCAGCAGATGATCATCCTATTCAAAGGATGATAATTTCAGCAGAAAATTATCAGTCTACCATCAGACGATCGTCTGTTCTATGTACCAAAATGTATTTATAAAGCTGAGCATGGGAATGCCCGCCTCAGCTAGATCATGAAAACAGAATGAAAAATAATGTATTGTATTGTATTGTATTACAGGGCACCTCTCAGCACTTGAATGAACTTTGGACCCTCTGGATAAAGCATTTCACCCGATAAACGGCCTCATACTTTAGGGGGCAACTGTTATAGACATTTTTGTGCCTCGCAGCATGGAGCATGAAATGTCAATAATTACAGGGATCCTCAGTCCCTAAACATGTTGTTCTTACCCCTAGAGGAACAAGGTCAGCAAACCACAGCACTTCCCATCAGTTCTCCACCTGAAAACACTTAAAAACAGGCTATTTTTGGATCATGTCAGCTGCTCCACTGAGCATCTGCGCTGAATGTCAACTGCTCCTCCTTGTACCTGCGCTGAAAGTCAACTCTAATGAAGGCTACCTGCGCTGGGCGAGATTGGCCAAGTGGCACAGTCATTCTGCAAGGTGTCAATTGCCCAGGAAGCTTCCAAACTGACACTTGGTTCAAGGAATTCGCCCTGTGATGAGTAAGAGGTACTTGATCTCCATGTGTAAGCAAGGATCTCCAAGTGGACTTAAGAACTGAAGATTAACTGAAGAGGGAGAGGACACAAGGCAGCTTTATGTCAGTCTCAAGCTGACTCATCCTTTCTCCTTCTACCCTATATATAGAGCTCTTCTATGAGGTCTAGGGATGCTGGAATTTTGCGCAAAGCAAGGAAGTGCTGTTGGTTTACAGTTAGAGCTATTGGGTGATTTCTTTTATAGAGGGGAAGAGGAGATTTCTTGCTGCTGGGGAGGTGCTGCTGGATTGGAGCCATTTATGGTTGTAACCTTCTCAGAACCTTTTTCTTCTATCAATAAAGCTTTGATGTTCTCCTATACTTTTGTATTGCAATGATGTATTGTTTTTATCTGTATATTTGATTCATTCTAATCCATGCATCAGTTATGAGTACATGTTTCTTGTAGTTTCCCTCTCTTGTTTTTGCAGGATCTTTGTGTAGCTGGGCCGGCAAAAGGAGCAAGGCGCTGGGAACAAGAGGCAAAGAGAGAAGACAGGATCGACAAAAGCGAAAGACATCGGTTGGTCAATCTTTTCTTCCTTCTCTGTACTTTCATAAAGGAAAAATATCAAAGCTTTACTTTCAGTTGTTGCTAAGGAACTATCACCCTTAGAGTAGGGATAGGGTCATTCCGAGTCGGATACTTTTCCCCACAACACTAAGCACAACTGCAGGCTTATCATCTTGCAAATTGACGTAGTCAGTGGAAGTTTGTGTGGCTTCTAGCTCAAGAGCCTCAAGGATAGGCTTTCTAAGAATTTCACTCTTTACCAGTTCTATCAGAGGCACAAATATTTTTAGCTTTTGGACTTTTGATTCAAAGCTAAAATGGGAAGGGGGCTTGTTAGGGCCTCTTACCTCTTGAGCTGGTGCTTTGAGGATGACAGGATCAGCTGTTGGCTTCTTTTGTCTGATATTCTGTTGCTCTGTTTGGACAACAACTCTTTGGGCAGGATTCTCCTTGACATTGTTTGCTTCTGACCTCAGATTATATCTTTGTTGTTCACCAGTCTGTAGAACAGCCTCTCTATCCCACTCTTGACTGGTTTGGTCCTATAGTAATGATTCTTGATATGCAACCAATGTCAAAAAGGCAGCACTGCCCTTATCTTCCATGCAATGGACTTCATCCTCTTCTTCAAGCTGCTCCTCCTCCATGACTACATTTTGGAAAGGAGCCTTAACCCTTTGTTCTTCATTTGCTTCTTTACCCCTTTGAATGATTTGCAACTGCTCATTAGCTCTTCTGAATGGATTTGGATTTCTTGGAGCAAATGTGTTCGGAAACCTGGTTTTTCCTTAGCTCTGCTCAAACTTCATCTTAGATATCTCAGTAGCTAATGACTCTATCATCTTAGTCATTTTGTCTAATTTGGGTTCTGAAGATGAAGAAGAGGAAGAAGAAGCCTCACCTCTCTGCCTCCTTCTGTCAGCATGACTTTTAAGCTTTTCTATAGCCATAATATTAGATTCTACCTCTAGTGCTGCATCTTGCATTTCAGCTAGGGTGGCACATCTTCTTTCTCTTAAAAGCAGGAAAAAATCAGAGTCAAAAGAATTGGCATAGGCGATTTTTGCAGAGGTGGGGATAGGCTTTACTTCAACTGGTATCCTACTATACATACAGTTAAATCTTTTACTAAAATCAGACAATGATTCCCCATTCTCCCTCTTTAGGTTACCAAACTCAGTATGGTAATAGAGCAAATCTTTTTTATCCCCCCATTGCTTTAGGAATGCATCATCCAATGCTTCAATGTCTGCTATGGACCTATGGGGTAATTCTTTGAACCACTTTCTAGCCTCTCCATTGAGGCTCTGGACAAAAACTCTCATCCATACATCATCCTCACTGATATCTAGGTTATCAGCATAACTATAAAAAGACTCAAGGTGCTCTTCAGCTGATACCCCCTTTGTACCAGTAAACTTAAGCATATATTTCTGATATTCTCCTACAGGCATGGAATTCAAAGGAACAGGCAAGACCAAGGGTCCATACCTAACAGCTATGATTCTTTCCATCTTTGTGGGAGCTTGCTGGCCTGCCATGACTGGGACAGATGAAAGGATACTGGCAGACTGAATAGTAGGAGGCAATGAAATAGATGATAGGGACAAAGTGATGTGATGGACTGTATGGGAGACTTTCTTTGGACTGAGATCCAAAGGGGAACTAGCTGAAAAAGGAGCTTTATTAATCTCTGAAGGAATTTCTTGACTAAAAATGTTGGGCTCTAAGTCTTCAAACTATATATCCTCAGCTATAACCTTATCTTTCAGAGATGCATAAGTTTTCTTAGGCTTACCTGATCCTGATGCTCCTTTCAATGATGCTTTCTTCTGCATAGCAATCTTCTCAAAGTCAGGCACTAGGTCAGCTGGTGAATTCTGAGGATTTCTCCGGGTATGCCTCACAGACTGATCCAAAACAGAAAAGTGGAGTCGCCACCAGGTAGGTTCTCCAGTAGAGTCGCCAGATAGATGATTACAACTAGAAATGTGTCCAGACTTTGTCTATCATCAAAGCATGGAACTGTGTCGTTTCCCAGGGAAGCTGAGCTTCAACCTCCTCTCCTCGGCAATGGCGCCAATTAATGTTATCACCCCAAGAAACTCTCCTAGGTTATATCTCAGAGATGCTCGGGAACATTACAAACTCAACTTAATGTTGGAAATGGATGAATGGAAGGAATGATGCTTGTCCAAGCCAAATAACCACTTCTACTATGCTTAACTCCAGACATGCGTGAACACCCCCAGACTACAAGGCTTTAAACCACCAATTACTCACAATTTAAGGAATAGGTGAAAATGGGGAATACTGACCACACCAGTAGATGCACAAGACCATCTGATGGCTGGTTGCAACCAGTAAAGAGGTCTGCAAATCTATTTCCATAGTGCACAGACAGGATGACAGCTCTCTCTCACTAAGTGAAAAGAAACTTGATAAACACATTCACTGATAAATGCAAGTTCTAAGCACAAAGTTAGGATGACAGCTCCTCTAATGCAAGACACCAAGAGTTCAAGAAAAATGCATATCAGGCACAACCTAGAACAGAAATAGAAATGGAAAGTGAGCAATTAACAGCAAAAGAAGCTTGTATTAGTTGAAAATGAAGATAAGATGCTGTAAGTATCAAAGTAGTTACAATCTCCAGAAGTTGAACTTTACATCAAAACAACAACCATTAACCCTTATTACATCTATTTTTTGGGTATATATAGAGTTTGATTACAAAAATGTTCTGCTATTCTAGACGTGGAGGGGCCATAATGGACCACCAACCGTTTTAACTGCCTGGCAGAACTCCTAAGTTCAATTTCTTGCTATAGTGAACAAAATTGATCTTCTCGGATGCTCTGTTGTACTTCTCGAGTAGGTGGAGTGTCGTGGAGGATATAATTCCATAACTGTTAAATGCGTTCACCTGCTTGGGCTCCGTCCTTTTTCTCCTCGGCCATCCCTCCTGTTGAAAGCGGTTGTTGAGGAGCAAATGCACCGAGTACAGGTAACTGGCCACCTTTGTCCTTCGGATGCATGGGACAGGCTATGGACGAGAGGGCTGCATGGCGGATGCATGAGCATGACGGTAACAGATATCAGTCGTTGGATTAAATGAATGGACGACGGAGATCTCTCAGCGGGAGGAATCGAGCAGAAGTGGGAGCAGACTAACGCGAGCCGTTGGATGATCATCAGACAAATCCTACGATCATCGGGCGAAGGAGATGCACGGGAGATAATGAGCGGGGACTATGGTTTTGGCGATGAGTGGTATTTATCGCACCACCTCGGGGCATAAGGTGGTAATCGTACAGGGGCGAGCGATACGATTCAATGCATGACGCGTGGCAGACGGGACATGACGGAAACCGCTTTGATTGCGGGTTAGCGCGCGATTGGTTTGCGGGCACGGGAGGAGCGAACGTCATCTAATTGAGGCGGAGATGATCGGACGGCGAGGGTTAGATCACATGAGTTTCGTTTGATGTGATAGGGAGATGGAAGGATAAGGGTTTCGTGAAATTGCGCGGTTACATGGGTTCAAAACTTAGTGCCTGGGGGCTTGACGAAACAGGGGCTCATGCTGAGTTTTGGAGGAAAACAAAGATAGCGGGGGTTGTGAGAGTGTAAGGAGAATAAAGGGGAAGAAGGAAACAGATTGTTGTGAGCTCCCTTTGAGCATAAACACACGGCCAAGCTGGCATTTGGTCCTCCAAATGTCAAGACATGTAGCAGAGCCAACAGGTGGAAAAACATCAACTAAGAATAGAAACTCACATTTGTCTTGTGTTGGTGCCTGAGAACCCTCAAAATCCCATAGAACAACTCACAAATACCTTCACCAAGCTCCATCTCTCAAAAGGAGAGCTCGAGAAGGTGCACAAGGACATAGACACAACCCAACAAGCCCTCTCACAAAAAGAAAATCAGCTTCATACAACCATGACTAATGCAGATCTGATCAACAAGAACCTACATGCAGCTAGCCAGGAGATTGTTGAGCTCAAAGGCCTTCTAAAAGGGAATATGTATCTTGTGCAAGCTAAGAAACTGGTCTAGGATGAAATTATAGCAGAGATGAAAAACAACTGGGAGTACATAACTCTGAGGGATGAACATAAGCTTGTGATCAAGGACTATGAGTTCTTCATCCTAATTACAACGAATATGATGAAAAGAACTCCCAAATTTTCAATAATTTCATTCAGTTTGTAAATGAAAGGCCACCCAGTAAGTTGAGGACCATCGATGTGGTGGATAGAGTGTTTGCTATCATGGATATCTCCAAAGTATTCCAGAAGAAATAGGCCAAAGAAAAAGCTGAAGAATTCCTAAACATAGTGTTGAAGGATGTGGTTGCCTTCAACTCTGATTTTAATGAGAGAGTCATAGCAGGATTGCCTAACTGCTAGGATCTTCTGGGAATGTTGGTCTAATGGGAACAATACAGTTAGATTTTAGTGGAGGCCAAGAGAAAGGTTGATTCCTCCCATGAGAAGATTGCCACCCTTAAAGGTAAAACAATGGTTAATTATCTCATAAAGGAATTTCAGCTGTTAGGATCGATGAAGACCCTGTTCCACCCTAGGTTGAACTATACAGGGCTCAAAAATCTCAAGATTTCATATCAGTGATTATTTCATGCTCCTCTACCAGCTCCAGCACTGTGGAAAAAGTGTGAACAGTTCGTCAATCCTCCTATGCTCTAGATCATCGAATGAGCGACGTTACCTCCTAAACCTATCCATCATATTTAAAAGATATTGTTGATTATGTCAAATCATGACACTTTGATATTTTTTTCATGTAAATATTTTGTTTTCAAAGAATGAATACTAGTTAGTTAGGATCTAGCTAGTACAGTTGTGCCACTAGAGCACGCTGATATTTTGTTATGATGATTCACTGCCAAATCAAGAAAGAATATTTTGTAATGGGTTCTCCCTCTTAGGCCCTATAAAAACAATTTTTGATACAGAACCAAGGGTTCAAAATTTTTGGTTTTCAAAGAGAGAATCTCTACAAATTGTCAATGAAATGTATGCTCTGTGGAAGATTAATGGAAGTTTTTGGTGATTCTAGTTCATATGAATGTGTAGTATGTATTCCTTCTTGTGCTTGTTCCATATGTTCTCACTATTCTTCTCAAATTACATGTAATTGTAGTTGTTTGATATGATTTCATGGATTTATTCAATCATCTAGATATAATGCTTATTAAAGATGCCAATAACTGATATGAATGGTTATCCTTAAAAATACGCTCCATGTATCTTAGCACTCCATTTGAATGTTTTTCTCATTCACTTCATGTTGAAATTCGATGCAATCGATTCTTAGTTTAAGCCCGGTGCACTAATTTTATTTCCTCCTTGATTCTTCTATCTGATATACTTTAAATGATTGATAAAAATGCATGTTCGTGTAATGTTGGCCGCTAGTGTCAAATATTGACTCTTTTGTGAGTAATATTTTTCATCTGGATTTGCATTTATCCTATCAAGAAAAGTTTTGAATCAATTTCATCTCAAATATGCTAAATATTGATTGTAATAGAAAATCCTAGAAAATCCTTAAATCACTCATTAATATTTCCTAGGCATTACTCTATCTTCAACCCAAGGGTTGTCTCTAGGAGCTACAACATAAACCATGGAAACTCAACCATAATATCACCAACATAATCATTACAAGTATACATGAATTACAATAGAAGAATATATCTTATTAATGTATGCAAATACCAACCAATTCAGGGACTTCCATGTACCACCCAATTGTAGATTGGGTTGAACCAATATATCTTTTATTCAATCACCCTCGTGCCATATTCTAAGCATGAATGTGGGATCTCATGGAATAAACCAACACAAAAGAAAACCAAGGTTTCCATAGGCAAAACCACCTCAACCCTCAACCAAGTGATTCCACCTCCATGGTAGCACATCACTAACACTAACCAGATTGGTCTCTACCTAAGTTGCTACAGGAATTAATAACTCAACCCAAAACCTTCCAGGGTTCCATAGTGTTTGTCCAACTCGGCTCTAGGGACTAGTATCTCAACCCATTAAGGGCTACAGAGCGTTTGTCCCAACCTAGGCTCCAGGACTAGTAACTCAACCCAAGTTTTTCATGGGATTTCAGAGCATTTGTTCCAACCCACAACCATAAGGAATTATGAGCACCAACATAAAACAATCAAGTGGAAAAACCCACAACACCATGGTTATCCAGGAAATGGTAATGAAAGGCTAAAACCACTATCAATATAGGCAAATCTCCATGTCAATTACAACACATAACTAATGAATCACATGAATATGCCATGCATCTAGCAATAAGAAAGAAAATCACACATGCAACCTATTACCTACAAATCAATCTAGTTGTATTTGTTGATCCAACTATTCCCTTACACTTTCATGCTTTTTCTTTGCCTTCTTGCCCAAATCTAATGTATGTCAAAGTGCTCCAAGAGTGCTCCAAGAATACTATAAGTGAGAGAATGAGATAATATAAGACAACTCCACCCAAAACTATCAATAGGCTAACAACTAATCCTCAGAAGCCTTTTTATCATTGAGGCCTCTATTTTCTTCATTTTCCTTCATTTTTCCTATAATTTCCCTTGCATGAAAATTTGTGTCTCTTCGCCTTCTTTTGCTCCTATTTTCCTCTATTTCATAAATAGAATGCCAATTGTTTCTACTTTGCCTTTGCAAGTGCCTTTTCCAATTTCCATAACCATTAATTAATCACCAGTGATACCCATTGTTGGGGAAAATTAATTGCTTAATAAAAACAACTAATCATTTGAACATTAATTATCAAACCGATGAGCATATTTTATTTCAAGGCAATCAACAAAATATATGCATAACAATACCAACAGCTAACATTGATTCTATATGATTGTGTTCTATACTATCAAGCTCATTCAACAAGAAATAAAACGTAAGACTTGAATAATAAAACTAAAATTAAAAAGAAGAAAGTAAATGACATGAAAAACAATTATGTTAATCAAACAACTTGAATCATTGCTAAATTAAACCACATTGCTAAATTGAAAATTTAATCTATTGCACCTAAAACAATTCAAATGATAATTTAGAGTAGTAAATTAAATGAAATCTAGAAATTGGATGAAATAACAAATCTGGAAAATGCAACAAACAACAAATTAGTTAAAAGAAAGGAAATCTACTTTAAGGAATGACAATTGAAATTCAAATAAACAAACACATAACTACACTAATTTACATGTTCAAGGCAACACCTCATCCAAGGTAGTGGGCCCAACTGCCTAAGACTCAGTTCCGCCTTGAGAAATAACTCAAATCATATTACAAATAACAGATGTAGAACTCAATGGATAGCTTCCTTCATTAAAATATATGAGAGAAATAATTACAACATAATGAAGCTCTTAGATTTGCCTCAAATTCAACAATTTTTCATCTCCCATCTCTCATCTCTTATCTCTTATCCTACATCCTATCTAATAATTGTCCATCTCCTATCTCCTAATTATCCATCATTATCCCCCCCCCCCCCCCCCCCCCTTTGATCTTTGTTTTCATTTAAATACACAGAGAGCAAAGGGAAGTTACAACAAAGTTGATTAGAAACTAATTTACATTACAAATTTTGATTGATTACATAATCTCAATAAACAAGATTAGACCTGAAAGATATTCCCATCATGGTTCAGCAAGAACAAGTCGAATATGGTATTGCAATTGGAAGAATTTGGAAAACGGCGGCAACAACAAATCTGAGAAAATCACCTTCTGATAACCTTGAGTTTCTCTCAATCCGAGCCGAATTTTGGAAAACTTCTCATTAAAAAACTGATTTGGTCCGTTCTGCACAAAAATCATGTCTCGGATTTTCTAGATTCATCTTCATTTTCCTGAAATGTCTAAATAAAAATTGTCACTTTTTACTCCAATGAATTTCTAAGTTGGCATATTTGTTTATGAGCTAGAAATCGAATTTTCAATCTGGAAAAGATTTGGAGGCTAAAATTGCGAGTGATGTTATAACAAATTCATTAATAAACCATCATTGGAAAAATAATGCATAATAATCTTCAATATATTAATAATAAAGGAGAGAAAATAGTATTTATCCATAAGAGCATAAGTAATTATAAAATGGAATTATATGATAAATTATGATAAATGACATGATAAAGAATGGTAAAAATGGGTGAAATGGACGTTAAAAATTGATAATAATAATGACAAATTAGTGGCTCAACATACCCCCAAACTAAATATGTTGCATGTCCTCATGCAACCTAAAGCCTCTGTATTAACCAAGCTATAATACAAAAATGTTTATCCCAACTCATGAAATTGCTGGAACAAATGACTTCTTCCTCAAATAATGAATATTCAATTTTGGCAATGTTGATGAAGGCGTAACAATTTTTACATTGACTTTAAACTATATGTATATGAAGTTGCAACAAAATATGATATAAGTAATGGCAAACTTCATTAACCATTTTCTCAAAAACTACAAACCAAATTTTGCTGAAATTTTGTAAGTAGATTTCTACTATATTAACGCTTCTCTAATCCAAAAATAAGATCGTTTTGATTCACGAATCATGAGATATAAGAAAAATGGATGTAGGTGACAGCCCATGATTTCTGAAATTTTACAAACTAATTTAACTTGAAATTTTCTGGGTTTGTGTATTTTAATGATACCTCTTTGCTATCCAAAAATCACAAGAATTCAATTCATAGTTTTAAAGATATACGCAAATCAATTTTTGCATTGTATAAAAATGAAATTGTATGTCTTAAATGAGAAAGAAAGTAGAAAACATCCATCATGTGTAGGAATTCTTCCCCCAAACTTGAGAATTAGTATGCCCTCATGCAATACTAGAAACCGAATTGAGGTGGTTGCTACAATCGTTATTGAAATCTATGCTTGGTGTAAAACAACATGGAATAAGGAAGGTTTTGAAAATGAATAAGGAGATCGATGGATGATGGCATGGTCATAATAAATAAATGAATGAAAGTAACACTCCCCCAAACTAAAAGCTTCTATGTCTCTGAAAAATGGGAAGTGGTAAAGATGTGGAATGAATGATGATAAATAATGCTCAATGGATTTTCATGAAATTCTCCTAAATTTTTAATAAATCAGAAACTTATGTTATTTTACCTCAAGTTTTACCTCCGAAAAAATGTGGAATGACATGTATGGACTCGCATTTGTTGAAGATGATGCAGGCAGAGATGATATTTGATGAAAAAGGTGGAAGCCATGCAAGCACATCAAGTCTGAACAATTGTTCACGTTCGCGAGTTGCTTGAACCTCTTCTATTAGTTGCAATAGTGTGGGCTTTCTTCGAATAGATTTTCCCTCCATACTTCTTGTTCTCTTGTAAACAATTCACTACTCTGCATGAAATTTTCTTGAATCCACAGTTTTAGTTTTGAACAACAACAGATAAGACGCATAGAAAGATTTCAATCAGAAAAAACTTTTGTGTAAATGCAATAATAATATTTTGTCAAATCAGTGAGTTATGACGGAGTTCAGTAATTATTACACATGTTATCCCATAATGCATATCTTCCCCCCTCAAATTAGAAAAGGGTGTCCATGACAATAAAGCATAGGAAAAAGGGAAAGGACGTTGGGGATTCATAAATGCGGTAGTGCAATAGTTAGAGCGGCATAAATACGGCAAAAAAACGGTCAGAGCAGTACAAATCGTGAAGATGGGAAATGACTGCAAAAGGAGTAAAACAGAGAATTGATCATTATGAGAAGAGATGTTTCCTTAGGTGGAAAAATATGACAAAAGCATTATAGATGATAGATGATAATGACTGTTGATATCGATTGATCAAATAGTATTGACATAATTCATATAAAAGTATAGTTGACCATGCATATTAGTTAATATAGTTATAAACGTTGTTCAAATGGTAAATTCACCTTTAGAAATGAATCAATAGGAAATAATGGGATAAAGAATAATTGGCAATGTAACATAGAACTTCAATACCATAAGCAGAGCCATTGCTACCAATAGGCATTCATAACCTCGACAAGGTTGTTTTTTAACCTAAAAATGAGCAAGAATCCTCTATTTAGTGTTTATATGGTTTTTTATTGCTATAAAGAGATCACTATGCTGGCATGGTAGCCATATAATCATAGTGTCATTCACCAAGATATAACAAATTGATCAGGCCGGCTCGTGATGAGAGCTCCTGTCCTTCTTACAATTTTGACTATCTAGAAGGCCATTACCCTAGTGTGGTGGCCATAATGGAATGTCACTTGTTACATCCTTATGATCATGGTAGGTTGGCTCGTAATGAGACCCCCTATCCTCTTTAAGAATATTTGTATTGTATTTCCATATTTTTATTGTAAAGGGAGGGAGGCTCATTTACTCCTTAAGAGTTAGGGATGGCGTGAGAAGTAAAAAATGCCAATGAAAGTTATGCTTTTATCCCTATATCATCATACCAAAGGGAATTATCAATTGAAAGTGTGAAAGATAAACCAACATGGTATTAAGATAGTGAATCATTTTATGATATGTCCAAAGAGAAGATATTCAGCCAGTCATTATATAGATAAACCAGGTCAGTTTCGGAATAAATATAACCATCAAAGGTTTTACAAGTCATAATGGTATTAATATTACTATTTTTCCTTTATCTTGGGTACAAATTCCCAATCCAAAAATATGGTTTTGATAGGAAAGCATGGGAGAGAAAAATGGTTGTTTGATTAAAAATGAATGGTAATGGAACAACAATTATTGATCATAAGAAAAAAAGAAATGACAGTTGTTCGTTTTATTGAATAGTAGCTGTTCAATTTGACTGAACAGCAATTGTTCAAGTGATTGAACAACAAACACAAAAAAGAAATCAGATGTTCAATTGACTAAAAAACAATTATTCAATTTACTGTACAACAAAACACACAAAAAATAAATCAGAGTTGTTCAATTGAATGAACAACAACTATTCAATTGACTGAACAATAGTTGTTCAATTGATTGAACAACGAAATACACAAAAAGAAATCAGAGTTTTTTAATTGACTAAACAGTAGTTGTTCAATTGATTGAACAGCAAAACACACAAAAAAGAAATCGGAGCTATTCAATTGACTGAACAATAGTTGTTTAATTGGTTGAACATCAAACACACACAAAAGAAATTGGATTTGTTCAATTGACTGAACAACAGTTGTTCAGTTGATTAAATAGAAAACACACAAAAAGAAATTGGAGTTGTTCAATTGACTGAACAACAGCGCTTCAATTGATTAAACAGCAAACACACAAAAAAAAATCATAGTTGTTCAATTGACTGAACAACAGTTGTTCATTTGATTGAACAACAAACACACAAAAAGAAATCGGAGTTGTTCAATTGACTGAACAACAGCTATTTAATTGATTGAGCAACAAAACATACAAAAAAGAAATCAGAGTTCAATTGATTGAACAACATCTGTTCAATTGATTGAACAACAAACACACAAAAAAGAAAGCGGAGTTGTTTGATTGATTGAACAGTAGTTGTTCAACTGATTGAATAGCAAGCACACCAAAAAGAAATCAGAGTCGTTCGTTCTTTCGAACAGTATTTGTTTAATTGACTGCACAACAGTTGTTCAATTGATTGAACAACAATTATAAACATTCCAAAAAGAAATCAAAGTTGTTCATCCTACTGAATAGCAGTTGTTCAATTAACTGAACAACAGATGTTCAATTGATTGAACAACAATTATAAACACGCCAAAAAGAAATCAGCAGTTGTTCAATTGACTAAACAACAGTTGTTCAATTGATTGAACAACAATTATAAATACGCCAAAAATAAATTAGAGCTATTCGTTCTACCGAACAGCAGCTGTTCAATTGACGAAACAACAGTTGTTCAATTGATTGGAAAATAAACACACACACACACAAAAAAAAAAATCGGAGTTGTTCGATTGACTGAACAGTGGTTTTTCAATTGATTGAACAACAAGTTTTCAATTGATTGAACAATAGTTGTTCAATTGGTTGAACAACAAACACACCAAAAATAAATCAGAGTTATTCGTTCTTTCGAACAATAATTATTCAATTGACTGAACAATAGTTGCTCAATTGATTGAACAACAATTATAAACACACCAAAAAGAAATCAAAGTTGTTCGTCTTACCAAATAGCAGCTGTTCAATTGACTGAACAATAGTTGTTCAATTGACTGAACAGTAGTTGTTCAATTGATTTAACAACAATTATAAACACACCAAAAAGGAATAAGAGCTATATGTTCTACTGAATAGTAACTGTTCATTTGACATAACAGCAACTGCGCATTCGCCAACAGAACGACAACTACAACTTTGAAGGAAGCAACACCTGAAACACAAAAACATAAGAGAAATCAGAAAAGAAACAACACTTTATTTAAAAACAATAAATTAATTAATTAATTAAGTTACAACAGCTATGATGTTGTTTCCTAAGGGAACATCAATCTATCAATGGAAAAAAAAAATATATATATATATATATCTTGGAAAAATTCTTTGGCAGTAATGACATGAATCTTCAAATGGAAATCAATTCTCCATTTCTTATGTTATGAATCCGTTAGGTAATGAATTGGATGAAATGTCCTTGTTTCATTAACATTTCTTTCAAGAATCGTCTGTTCATAAATTGACCTCTTTATTCTCCTAGGACCTGTAAAAAACAAGTGTCTACCTGTAATAACACATTAAATCATGGAGAAAGAGATGTGATCGGCCTCCCCTAATCCAAGAAGTATGAAAAAAAATAACAAGTATTTACTTTGTAAAACAAATCCATGGAAAAGATAAAAAATTAAAATTAATTTATTACTTGCGGGAGATCAGTGACCAATCATGCTAACCTGCAGTGTTTTAATCATAACTTCTTTTTTTTCGTCTGATTTGAATCATTCCAAAGTTAAATGAAATTGAATTCAGATGTATATATCCAATAGAAATGGGTTTTAAAATTTTCATGAGATGATCTATCAAATTTACTTAGATCAACCTGCATAACAGAGTCATTTTCGATTTCCCGACTTAGACCAACAGTTGATATTTTAAGCATACCTTTTTCCGTTTGATGACAGATTGAGCTGATTCAAATTGGAAATGAAATTATATTTATTTACTTATCTCCAATATACATAGATTTTGAAGACAAGAATAATTCATGCGACAAATACTCTAATGAACAGCTGGAAAAACAGAGTTTTAAGAGTGCTGATTTACAATAGATAGTCTGTATTTGGGTCATAACTTTCTCATACAATATCAAAATCAAGTGATTCAAATTTCCATGTAAAATGTATTCATAGGGGAATATAAAATAGAAATAGGTTTTAAAAATATAGTCATTTAGGCCTCCAAAACCTATCTGTCCCAACTCTTTTCTTGAGCTACCTACTAGACACCCTCTCAATGTTTTGGTTATAAATTTTTTGTTTCAAATCAAAATGAAGTGATTCAAATTGGGTAGGAAAGTACACATCAAGGGATACTTAATATAGAAATAGGTTTTAAAAATATTCCCTTTTGTTCCCTCAAAACATGACTATCCCGACTATGTTTTTAGAACTTTCATCAAGCCCACAAACCAAAAAAATATGATATTCAAGAAATTTTTCCAAATTGGTGATAAAAATGAATATGAGGGTTTGGAAAACTATTATTTTCAATATAATTCATCTACATGCACAAATAAATTAAAACATTTATCACCGATGTTGATTTCCATGGTGTGTTGCAACAAAAACAATTATTTTTACATTAAAGAAATGTATTTATTTATGTCCTTATTTATTTTATTTTCTACACTAACCTACTCTGCTTTGAAAAATGAATATGCTTATGTATAAGAGTACTTCCAGTGGAGCCATTTTTGAAATAAGGCCTCAAGTATGTACATACCCAAATTTGAAAAATGCATGTTAATAAATAGTAGGGTATGAGAAGCCAACTTCCCTTGAAAAGATGGTGCCAAAAATTGTTGAAGTATGGAGTGATGTTGCAAACAAATGATGGAGTGAAACCAATCTTCAATATATCATTTATTTTCTTGATTTCCCATAGCCGTCATATCATGAATTTCTTGAGTTTTTAAAACGGCTTGTTGATGCAGACTAGAAGAAACCTCATTTTCTTCCATAACTTCTACAATTTTTGGATTTGAAACATTCCCAATCTCAATATAAATTTTCTGCAACGGTGCATGTGAGATAGAATGGGTAGGAAGGGTAGGTGAATTTTGTAGTTCAACACTGCAAGCATGTTGTATTGGTTTATTATGTTGAGGGTGTGGAATGAGTTGAGTAGGAAATTGTGTAGGGCATGGAGCATTTTGATTAATTAGCTGATTGGGCTGTGTGGATGGTTTTGATAGAGAAGCAAGATGTTGTTGAAAAGCTAGAAAAGAATATGGATGATGTGTTTGCGCTACAATATGTGGGAGAGTATTCATGTAATCATAAGATGAACCATGCCAAACTTGTAGACAAGATTGGTGGGGGTTATATTGAGATTGACATGGCTATCATAACACAAATATTCCATAATGGATTATGCAAGTAAGAAAATGGAGAGGAAGTGTTTTGAACCATACATGTAGGCCATGATTTCCATGATTGTGAAATTGTAGCTACTTCTCCATCTATCTGATATGATGCTTCCATCCTAGATAAAAAAGAACAACTATATATGGGATGTTCCTCTAGGAAATGAGGGAAAAACACTTCATCAAATTCTACCTGATTTTTCTTAACATGTAAAACATCCAATTGTGAACTTAGAGAGCTAATAAAATCATATTTAAAAATTTCAAATAAAACATTGATTTCAACTCCTATATCTCATGTTCTTGTAGTAGATTTGGAAAAGAAAGAAGAAATTTCTCTAGAATTATTACCAGCCTTGGAGATTCGTCTTGAATACCTTATGCATAATTCACAAACATCATCATATGATAACTGAAAAACATCACCTTTCGCTATCAGATTTAAGAGTTCTAAAAATTCATCTTTGATTCCTTTGAGTATGAGTGTTTTCAATGTGTCTTTTTCCAAATGCTTATGCTTTGATTTTTGAAGGTTGTATCGAAATCGCTCCACATAGTCCTCCAAGCTTTCATCTTCCCCTTATATCATCTTGAAAATATCTTCACTGGCCTTGCAACAGTCTTGGTACTTCTTCAAGAATACATTCTTCATGTCCTCCCATGTTTAGATGCAGTTCCCACCAAGGCTCATGAACCATCGAAGAGTTTCTCCTTTTAGAGTAAGAGGAAACACTTTCAACCTTTGATCATTAGTACAATAATCATATCCTCTAAAAAGTATTTCAAACTCAAATAAGAATGTATCTGGGTCTTCGTTTGTCAAACCATGGAAATTTGGTAGAGAAGATGGGGGAATTATGTGCATTTGTGTCACTCCTCCCAGATCTTTGATAGGAAATTCAAAAGTAGCAATGTGAGCCATTTCTTACCATAATAGAAGATGTTCTTCATGTGTTTCTTTGAGGATCCTCCTTCAAATGTTCCTGTCAATTGGCTAGTGTAATAGGTGGTGCTTACATCACCACTTGAGTGGAATTATGAGATTTTTTTTCAAAATTCTACCTCTAAACTTCCTACTTCTATCAGTGCATGCTATATGACCTAAGCCTGACTACTAAGGCTAGATCCATCACTAGTTCCCTAGGATGTGCACGTGGATTCTTACCTTTCGTCTTCAATATCCAGCTCTCATGAAGTCAGGTATGCATCTACAACTATATATTAGTGTGGCAGTGCTATTTGACTGCCTCCGGGAAACGATGCCAAAATGTTGGGGAAAATTAATTTCTTAATAAAAAAAACTAATCACTTGAACATTAATTATCAAAACGAGGAGCATCTTTTTTATTTCAAGGAAATCAACAAAATATATGCATAACAATACCAACATCTAACACTGATTCTATATGATTGTGTTCTATATTATCAAGATCATTCAACAAGAAATAAAATGTAAGACTTAAATAATAAAACTAAAATTAAAAATAAGAAAGTGAATGACATGAAAAACAATTATGATAATCACACAACTTGAATCATTGCTAAATTAAACCACATGTTGCTTAATTGAAAATTTAATCTATTGCACCCAACATAATTCAAATGCTAATCTAGAGCAGTAAATTAAATGAAATCTAGAAATTAGATGAAATAACAAATCTAGAAAATGCAGCAAACAAAAAATTAGTTAAAAGAAAGGAAATCTACTTTAAGGAATGACAATTGAAATTCAAATAAACAAACACATAACTACACTAATTTACATGTTCAAGGCAGCACCTTGTCCAAGGTAGTGGGCCCAACTGCCCAAGACTCAGTTCTGCCTTGAGAAATAACTCAAATCAGATTACAAATAACAGATGTACAACTCAATGGATAGATTCCTTCATTAAAACATATGAGAGAAATAATTACAACATAATGAAGCTCTTAGCTTTGCCTCAAATTCAACAATTGTTCGTCTCCCATCTCTCATATCTTATCTCTTCTCCTACATCCTATCTAATAATTTTCCATCTCTGTTAATTTTAGGTATGTTCTATGCTTAGAGAAATTTATTTCAATTTTTATAGTTAGCTCAATATCTTTCCCAGATTAGCAATCACATCAGCATTAAAGTAAATTGCAGATAGAACATAAACATAGATCACAAAGACAAGCCAAGACAATAGGACATAAGATGTGGTGCTAGCTAGGGACAAACCCCAATATGGGGAAACCCTTGATCAATTATTCTTATATGTTCTTCAATAGTTCAGCGGAGAGAGAGGGAGAGATAATACATTTACAACAGAAGTCAACACTTTGACTTATCTTAAATAAGAGCATAGATCATCTCTAAGTAGATGATACATGAGGTAGTTTAACTCAGTTGAAGACATGCTACTTCAACTTATTCTCCCAGGTGACTCCATCACCCATCATAGTGTTGCACCTCATCATCATGCTACACCTCACTGTGTTGCATCTTGCTGCACCGATCAACACTATGTTGGACCTCATTACCATGCTATACACATCATACTGTTGCACCATGATTGCTTTTTGTCCTATGCAAGCACCTTGTCCTTGTTTTCCCATCTACCATGTTCCAACATGATTGCATTTGTTGTTGTCCCATTGTTTAACATTGATGTTCCATGTCATAGCTTGTTGTCCCAAGTACCAAGCTCCAACAAGAACCATGTCCTCTTGTACCACTTACCATGTCGTTGTCCCACTGTTTAGCATTACTACTGTTGTCCCAATGTGATTTTACTGCCACATGTCATTGTTGCTATTATGTTTCCCATGCATCTTGCTGCAGTATCACATTAGTGTACATTCAAACTTCATGGGTCACCTAGTTGTTACTCTCCCATTGTGCCATCATTGCACTATGCCATTGTAATACTAGCACTATTGTCCCACTGTAATCTAAGTTGCTTGTAAGAACTTCTTGTGATAGTATATAGAATCTCCTCATAATTAAGAGACCTCTCCAATGACCCAACATAAGTAACCATCTGTACTTCTCTTTATGGGTAGTTTTTGGTCACTGGTTAGGGCCCCACAACCCAACAGTCATGTCCAAAACACCTTAACTTATACAGCCTCCTTTTCTCTTCAAGTTATGTGACCTTGTTGTTTGAGGAGGCACCTAAAGCTCTATGTTTGACCCTCAAAACAACACCTATAGGCCTGCGGACTAGTCACAATAGAAGGCCCCTTTACTCAACTATTACAAGAGATATCCCTGTGTTTTCTTTCCCAGAACAGTCCCAAATTATGGCAGCCCTTAGCAAGGTACTTCAGCCCTCCTTCCAGCACTCAGTCACCTAAATAACATCCCTACAACCCCTCGCTGGCATGAATTCATTACTACGGCTAGGGCATCTTGTAACCCTCTTTGACTGCGGCTAGGTATAGCTTGTTAAAGCCTCCTCTATAGTTGCATCTAGGGCTTGTAGTATCCCTCCTTGACTGCGGCTAAGTACAACTTCTTAAGACCTCCTCTATAGCTATGTCTAGGGCTTGTAGTATCCCTCCTCCTTAACTTTGGCCTCTAGGTTATGCGTAGAGGCTACGGTTATGCTAGGAATGTGGCTAGGGAAGATTGTTAAGGCTCCTTTCCTCCTACATCTTAGGGCTACTTCCTCCTAGATTTCTCTCACACTAAAACCCAAAAAAAGTGGAGAGAAATCAAGAGTGAAGTGTGTAGAAATGACTATCAAGTCACCTCCTTTTATACTAAAACTTGAGCACATGTGTGGGTTCTTTGGTTGTTGGACAACCTTGATAAATTGTCTTATAATACAAATAAATTCATAACTCCATGAATACTTATCAAAATTGGATGATCTTTAGATCAATCCTACACCTCTCGATGAAAGGAGTCCAAGAAAAATATCAGCTACTATAAATAAGATGACCCACATGGACTTTGGCCCTAGTTGCCAATTTTAACATTCCCTCTCAACTAGATAGAACTTCATCCATTGATCCATCTACCAAACTGTACTATCTCTGCCATTAGTGCCCTGCACTACTCTGCTCTGCTCTACTGAACCATGAAGAAGAATAATTGATCGAGAATGTCTCATACCATTCTCTATTGACCCGAAGTTAGTTCCATATGAAGAGAGCGTGTCATACCATTCTTACTAATCCCAGATCAGTTCCAAGAGAGTGAGTCATATCACTCTTACTGACCTGAAGTCATTTCCAATTGATCCCAGATCAATATAAAAATAGAGTGTCTCAAACCACTCATATTGATCCCAGATCAATGGAGGTCATCCTAGCATAGGGAGTACGGTAGATACAATGATGTGTCCATTGATAGTACTACTATGGTCCCTAACCCCATTTTACTACTCATTGGCCAAATGAGAGGTACTTCCCATGAGTCCCAGACAGCATGGGTAGGATGCCTCGACAAGAGAACCACTCATCATGTCCATAAGTCACCACAGGGTATCACAGGGGAAGGTTGAACCATTCACCTTGTACACAACACACCATTAGGGGAGGGTGAGTCAGCCTATGGTTGCTTCTTGCTCCAAGAAGTACCCCAAGCCCCCCGGAGCCCCCAGAGCTCAATGCATGCATCATGTAAGACGCTCATAAGAGGGCCTCTTAATGACTCCAAGTCGTTCGTGAAAGCCACAAATTTGACCTTTCCTCGAGGGTTTGACTGAATGTCTGTGACCTGTACATCAGCCTCAATGTGATGGAGCCTTCTCGCTCATCGATGTACCATATCCCAGATAAGGTAGTATCTAATGTCTATATGCTGGAGTAATTATAGAATACGAGATTCCTCAATAGTCGAATCCCCCTTTGGTTGACACAGAAGATCACGGTCGTATCCATCATGTGTACAAACTTCTCACTAAAGAGCTTTCACAACTAGGCAGCTTCACACGATGTCATACTCGTAGATATGTATTCAGTCTCAGCGAACAGAACCCAAAGAGAATCAGCATTTAGGAGTTCTCTTGAGATCCTCCACACTGCCTGCCCAGCTAGCATTCGAATAATCATGCATCTTCATATTTCTGGTAGTGTATCTCAATCCATGAGAGATTGTGCCCCCTAGATATCTAAGAAGATTCTTGGCACTAATCTAGTGAGGCTCAACCAAAATATGAGCCCAACATGCTAACTACAAAACATGTATCCAGACAGAAGTTCACCAAGAACATCAATGTGAATGAGTTTATGGAACTCAAAGGCATTTCCCAAATCTGGTCTCGCATCACTACCACATAATTTCTGAAAGTTAAGCTCCATCGAGGTAGTCACGGGCTTTCATTTCACCATTCCAAATCCGGAATCCAACTCCCTCTTAATTTTTGCAAATGAGAGGGTTTTCACCTATCAGAAAGAGGTCATACTCATAAGGTCCTAGTATGAGAGGTTTATCATCCACAACCTTCAAGCTATGGTTTGGATTGGCTTCACTCTTAGTGAATCTCAGCTTCATCAGATAACTATCAATCCTCTCATATTAAGCTCGGGGTGTTAGCTTCAAGCCATAAAGGGCTTTCTTCCACCTGCATACTTGAGATTCTCGATCTTGGATCTTAAACCTCTCAGGTTGTCCCAAACTTGTGGAATTGCTACATGAGGGGAATGGTCCCCTTGTAAGATTTTCCTTCGGTACATCTCAGACATGTACCTTCATGCTCTTCTTGAATTCAGGCATCACTGTCACTATCTGACTCACATAGGGTAGGGCCCCACAATAAGCAGGCCTCTGGTGTTATAGATGAGATGTGTCAACCAATATGGTTCCCAATGAACCATCCTGCAACTTGATACAAATTTCCAACCCTGAACCCATGAGTAAGAGCATCTTTGAAAAATCTATTTTCAAACACGTACCTTTCCATCGATGAATGCCACCTTGAAACCTTTGACTTCCATTGTCGAAATGGGCACCAGGTTCTTCTTGCGATTAGGTACATAAAGAAATTCTTATAAATGAATCGAGTTACCCTCATTCAATTGAAGGGTAACATTCCTAACACCCTTTTTGGGATAGGTGGTATTGACTCCAAGTATAATTCCACGATTGTTTCCATCTCTACCAATTTAGAGAGTGCACCCTTCTATCTGAAGAAGTTCCTTGAAGCACTACAATCAATAAGCCAGATTCCCAAAGAGTCTAGAGGAGACGGCCAATATAAGATAATGCTAATTTATCTTACCAAAGAAAACATTTGATTCTTCATATCTGGAGTTCCTTGCTTTCTTTGAATAGTCAGTCATTTCCTTGATGACTTGCATTACCTGTCATTCCTCCAATCATTGAAGATGTCCTAGGAATGATTGTTATCATCATCAAGTGATGTGTCCCTACCATTCGGACACTCCTCAACATAATGGTTGAACTTATTACAGACAAGGCATCTTCCTTTCCTTCCACCCTTAGATCGGACTGCCCATTGAAGTGATCTTTAGGTAGGCCTTTCGCTGTGCCATTCTGATAATATTCTCTGCTTCAACTTCACTCTAGTGAATTTGAAGAGGGATGAGGAATCTACTGATCCTATTGTCCATTCCCAACACTCTTCGGTGATTTCTCTTTCACTCTTGCTTGGGATTTGTCTTCACCTCAGCTCTGATACCATGTTAATTTTAGGTATGTTCTATGCCTAGAGAAATTTATTTCAATTTTCACAGTTAGCTCAATATCTTTCCCAGATTAGCAATCACATCAGCATTAAAGTAAATTGCAAAAAGAACATAATCATAGATCACAGAAGACAAGCCAAGACAAGAGGACATAAGATGTGGTGCTAGCTAGGGACAAACCCCAATGTGGGGAAACCCTTGATCAATTCTTCTTATATGTTCTTCAATAGTTCAGCAGAGAGAGAGAGAGAGATAGTAAATTTACAACAAAATTCAACACTTTGACTTATCTTAAATAAGATCATAGATCATCTCTAAGTAGATGATACATAAGATAGTTGAACTCAGTTGAAGACATGATGCTTCAACTGATTCTCCCAAGTGACTCCATCACCCATCATAGTGTTGCACCTCATAAACATGTTGAACCTCATTGTGTTGCATCGTGTTGCACCCATCATCACTATGTTTGACCTCATTACCATGTTGTACACATCATACTATTGCACCATGATTGCTTGATGTCCTATGCAAGCACCTTGTCTTTGTTGTCCCATTTACCATGCTCCACCATGATTGCATTTGCTATTGTCCCACTGTTTAGCATTGTTGTACCATGTCATATCTTGTTGTCCTGAGTACCAAGCTCCAACAAGCACCATGTCCTGTTGTACCACTTACCATGTTGTTGTCCCTTGCAACACCATGTTGTTGTCCCACTGTTTAGCATTGCTACTGCTGTCCTAATGTGCTTTTGCTGCCACATGTCATTGCTGCTATTATGCTTCCCATGCATCTTGTTGCACTATCACATTAGTATGCATTCAAACTTCATGGGTCACCTTGTTGTTGTTGTTGTCTCGTTGTGCCATCATTGCACTATGCCATTGTACTACTAACATTGTTGTCCCACTGTAATCTAAGTTGCTAGTAAGAACTTCTTGTGACAATATATACAATATCCTCATAAATGAAGAGACCTCTCCAATGACCCAACACAAGTAACCATCTGCACTTTTGTTTATGGGCATTGTTTTGGTCACTGGTTAGGGCTCCCACAACCCAACAGTCATGCCCAAAACACCTTAACTGATACGGCCTCCTTTCCTCTTCAAGTTATATGACCTTGATGTTTGAGGAGGCACCTACAACTCTATGTTTGACCCGCAAAACAACACCTATATGCTTGCGTCCGAGTCACAACAGAAGGTCCCTTTACTCAACTGTTACAAGAGATATCCCTGTGTTTTCTTGCCCATAACAGTCCCAATTATGGCAGCCCTCAACAAGGTACTTCATCCCTCCTTCCAACACTTGGTCGCCTGAATAACATCCCTACAACCCCTCACTGGCTTGACTTCATTACTGCAGCTAGTTATATCTTATTAAGGCCTCCTCTATAGCTACATCTAGGGCTTGTAGTATCCCTCCTTGACTAGGGATAGGTACAACTTCTTAAGGCCTCCTCTATAGTTGCATCTAGGGCTTGTAGTATCCCTCCTTCTTGACTGTGTCCTCTAGGTTATGCGTAGAAGCTAGGGTTGTGCTAGGACTGCATCTAGGGCATATTGTTACCCTCCTTTCCTCCTGTGTCTTAGGGTTACTTCCTCCTATATTTCTCTCACACTAAAACCCAAAACAAGTGGAGAGAAATCAAGAATGAAGTGTGTAGAAATGACTATCAAGTTACCTCCTTTTATACTAAAACTTTGAGCACATATGTGAGTTATTTGGTTACTGGTCAACCTTGACGAATTGTCTTATAACAAAAATAAATTCATAACTCCATGAATACTTATCGGAATCAAATGATCTTTAGATCAATCCTACACCTCTTGATGAGAGGAGTCCAAGAAAAATATCAGCTACCATAATAAGATGGCCCACATGGATTTTGGCCCTATTTTCCAATTTTAACAATCTCCTAATTATCCATCATTATCCCCCCTCCCCCACCCCCCTCTCTCTTTGATCTTTGTTTTCATTTAAATAGATAGAGAGCAAAGGGAAATTACAAAAAAGTTGATTACAAACCGATTCCCATTACAAATTTGGATTGATTACATAATCTCAATCAACAAGATCAGACCTGAAAGATATTCCCATCATGATTCGGCAAGAACAAGTCGAATCTGGTATTGCAATTGGAAGAATTTGGAAAATGACCGCAACAGCAAATCTGAGAAAATCACCTTCATAGAACCTTGTGTTTCTCTCAATCCAAGCCGAAGTTTGGAAAACCGTTCATCAAAAAACCGATTTGGTCCATTTTGTACAAGACCCATGTCTCAGATTTTCTAGATTCATCTACATTTTCCTGAAACATCCAACACAAAATTGTCACTTCTTATCCCAGCAAATTTATGAGTTGGAATATTTGATTATGAGATGGAAATCAAATTTGCAATCTGGAAAAGGTCTTGGAGGCTAAAATCGTGAGTGATGTTATAACGAATTCATTAATAAACCATCATTGGAAAAATAATGCATAATAATCCTCAATATATTAAAATAAAGGAGAGAAAATAGTATTTATCCATAAGAGCATAAATAATTATAAAATGGAATTATATGATAAATTATGATAAATGACGTGATAAATAATGGTAGAAATGGATGAAATAGATGTTAAAAAGTGATAATAATAATGACAAATTAGTGGCTCAACACCCATCACTATGTTTTTCCCAACATTTAAATTGGAATACATGTCCCATGACCTTGGTCTTATTTTATTTACATAGAAAATCAACCAGGGATTGTTACAAACCCCACACCCTTGGGGGAACATTGTCCTTAGTGTTTAGTGACACCTATGACCAACAAACCACTAAAAAACAGACACATACTTCCCATGGATCTTTATAACATAACTCGATGCAGTATTTACAATGACATTTGCTTCAAACCATGACCAACATAACAAACATGAAAATCATACTGCTTATTGGAGCTTTATAACACAATTCATTGTGGTATTTACAACAACATACATATATACATATCCATATACCAAAAACTCATTTTCTTAAACAAGAAAATAATGAAGAATACATAGCCCACATTTGATCTCTTGTCTCTCATGTAGCTTCATTAGGCCCAAAGTGCTTCCACTGCACTTTACCTTGCTTGATTTCTATGTTCTAAAGCATGAGTTGTTTCCACTATAATATGCATTGTTGTTCTGGCTAGAATTCTCCCTTTGATTCCACCTACAATATAGACCAGTCAATCACATGATCAACTTCGTACACATATCTCTTAAGCAATGACACGTGGAATACATCATGGACTTTTACTTTCAGAGACAATGTAATTCGGTAGGTCACTGGTCCAATCCTCTCAAGGATCTCAAAAGTCCCACAATACCTAGGTGTCAGCTTAGCACATGACCCAATCCTCAAGGAACTCCTCTTGGGCTTGATGAGCAAGTACACATGTTCCCCAACCTGAAACTCCTTAAATAACCTGTGCTGATCTGCATAACTCTTATTCCTATCTTGTGTTTCCTTCAAATTCCTTTTAATGACATGCATTTCATGTTCCATCTCTTCCAGCGTATTTGGTCCAATCAACACCTTTTTCACTGGATCACTCTAACTGATAAGAGTATTACAATGTTGCCCATCAAGTGCCTCAAACAGACTCATCTTCAAGGACTGTTGATACCCATTATTATATAAAAACTCTACAAGTGGAAGATACTCTTCCCACTTCCTCTGTTGATGCATGACATACATCTTCAACATGTCCTCAAGAATATTGTTAACCCTCTTTGCCTATCCATCTATCGGTGGATGATAAGTTGTACTGAAAGCTAATTATGTCCCCAAACCTACAAACAATTCCTTCCAAAACCTGGAAGTGAACTTGACATATCTATATGATATGATCTTCTTAGGATCACGATGCAATCTCACTATCTCCCTGATGAAAATATGAGCTACCTCACTAACTAAATCCGTAGACTTAATTGTAATGAAATGAACTACCTTACTTAACCTGTTAACCATAACCATGATAGAATCATATTGCTTCGATGTCCTTGGCAACCCTGTAATGAAGTCCATGGAAAGGATCTCCCATTTCCACTTTGAAATCATAATCAACTATAATAAACCACTTAGATGCTTACACTATGCTTTTACCTGATGATAGTCCAAACATCTCACAACGAACTTAGCCGCCTCTTTCTTCAAGTTCGACCAATGATAGAATTTATTAAGTTTTGTCAATGTCTTATAATATCTCGAGTGACCTTAATAGGACTTGAAATGAAACTCTCTCAAGATAAGCTTCTTGTTCTCATTGTTGTTCGACACATAAATAATGTTCTTGAATCTAACCAAGACATCTACAATGAGATGATATTCCTCATCCCTATCACCTTCACCATGTTGTTGTAACATGTTCCTTAATTATTGATACCTATCATCATGATGTCTTGCCTACATGATCCGCTCCTACAAGTCTATCCCATAAGAACTCACTGTTGTAATGTGATTCCCCTGCACTCTCCTACTAAGAGCATCTACAACCTTATTCTATTTTCCCTTGGTGTTCATGGCCTCAAAGTAAAACTCACTGAGAGTAGACAACCATCTAGATTTCATGGAATTCATATTAGGTTGGTAAAATAAGTACCTCATCCCACTGTGATCACTCATCAAGATGATCCTCCTACCAACAAGATAATGTCTCCACATCTTCAAGGCATGCATGATAGATTCCAATCCAAGATCATGATTCACATAGTTTTGTTCATGGTCATTCAACTTCATAGACTCAAGCATACCACCTATCCTTCCTGCAACAGAACTCAACCAAGTCCTCTCTTGAAAGCATTTTTACAAACCACAAACTCTTTATATGGATCTGCAATCTTCAAGACTAGAGCATTTGTAGGCAAATGCTTCAATCACTCAAAACTAGTTGCACACTCCTCAGTCCATTCAAACTTCTTCCCTTTTCGTTGCAAATATGTAATAGGATAGGAAGTCTATGAGAAGTTCTTGATGAACCTTCTGTAATAACCTACTAGTCCCATGAATTTTATTCCCTCATCCACATTCCTAGGAGTTTCCCACTCCATGATAGCTTTGATATTTTTCAGGTCTATTGCTATACCTTCCTTGGGAACAACATGTCCCAAGTAATGAACTTATGCCTGAAAAAAACTATACTTTCTAAGTTTGGCGTACAACTTATGCTCTCTCAACAATATTAAGACTTTTGTATTCAGGCTTCTATGATTCATATTGAATTAAGAAAATTCTTTTGGTAGAAATCACATAAGAGAAATGACGTGTTTCGAACCAATAAGTGTGGTTCATCATCAGGACCAGATGAAGAGGCAAACCATGGCAAAGGCTTAAATAGAGAGCAATGTAGAGACCATAATTTCAAGTATCGTCTATATTTGAACAATAATATTTAAATTATGATATTAATTTATTAATATATTAAAAATAAATAGTATTAAGTAACGGCTATATTAAACGGTTAGTTTTTGAAAAATAATATTTAAAGTGTAATATTAATTAATTTATTTATTAAAAACAAATATTAATAAGTAACGGCTATATTAAACGGCTAGTTTTTGAAAAATAATATTTAAATTAGTTTATTAAAATCAAATATTATTAAAAAATTCTATTACTAGGAAATAATCGGAACAATAAATAAATAAATTTTAAAAAAAAGGTCAAACTCCAAACAAGGGAAATCAAAAATTATAAAAAGGAGTCAAGACCCTAATCGAGACAAGATCATTTAATAAATAAAAATAATTAATGAAAATAAAATAAACTAAATTAAAAATAATTAATGGAAAGTAAATAAAATAAAGAAAAAATATAAACAAGTCAAAAGAATATATATATATATATATATATATATATATATATATATATATATATATATATATATATCTTCAAAGAAAAGTAATCAATAAATAAAACAGGGTCAACAATAAAATATGGGGTTGAGGCCCATTAAACAAATAAAAAAAAATACTAAAAGGATTTAAGAATAAATAGGATGATAAAATACTTAAGAAGCCCCGAAGGATCAAGAATATAAACTTTAATGAAGAATAAATCAACAACAAATACTATAAAAAGGACACTAATACCAACATCTGCATTGAGGAGCCCCAAGTTTTTGTTAGGGTTAGTCATTTCCATCATCGTAAATTGAGGGAGGCCCTAGAAATTGAAAAAAGACTCAATAATTTGAATAGAGATGATGGTTGGATTATTATTAAAAGTTAGGTCCCTGTCCTATCCTCCTAGTTTTTTAGGTTTTATTTTGGGATTTTTTGTTTGTTTATTTTTCTATGTAGGTATTGGTGTCCTTTTTATAGTATTTTTTATTGATTTATTTTTCTTTAGAGTTTACATTCTTGATCCTTCGGGTTTTCTTAAGTATTTTATCATCCTATTTGTTCTTAACTCATTTTAGTATTTTTTTTATTTGTGTAATGAGCCTCAGCTCCATATTTTATTGTTGACCATGTTTTATTTATTGATTACTTTTCTTTGTATATATATATTATTTTTATTTTTTATTTTTTATTTATATTTATATTTCTTTTGACTTGTGTATATTTTTGTTTTATTTTATTTATTTTCCATTAATTATTTTAATTTAGTTTATTTTATTTTCATTAATTATTTTTATTTATCAAATGATCTTGCCTCGATTAGGGTCTTGACTTCTTTTTACAATTTTTTAGTTCCCTCTTTGTTTGGAGTTTGACTTTGATTTGAATTCATTTTTTTCCCCGATTATTTCCCAGTAATAGAATTTTTTAATAATCTTTGATTTTAATAAATTAATTTAAATATTATTTTTCAAAAACTAGCCATTTAATATAGTCATTACTCATTAATATTTGTTTTTAATAAATTAATTAATTAATATCACAATTTAAATATTACTTTTCAAAACTAGTCGTTTAATATAGTCATTACTCATTAATATTTGTTTTTAATAAATTAATTAATTAATATCACAATTTAAATATTACTTTTCAAAAACTAGTTGTTACTTAATAATATTTCTTTTTAATATATTAATAAATTAATATCATAATTTAAATATTATTGTTCAAATATAGCTGATACTTGAAATTATGGTCTCTACATTGCTCTCTATTTAAGCCTTTGCCATGGTATGCCTCTTCATCTGGTCCTGATGATGAACCACACTTGTTGGTTCAAAACACGCCATTTCTCTTATGTGATTTCTACCGAAAGACTTTTCTTAATTCAATATTACTTCTAGGTGGTCTGCATGCTCCTCCTCATCCTTAGAATATATCAATATGTCATCAATGAATACTATCTCAAACTTGTCTAGATAAGGACGCAACACACTATTCATCAAACACATGAAAGTAGCTAGAGCATTAGTAAGACCAAAAGGAACTACTATAAACTCATTGCCCATGCCTGGTACAAAATGCGGTCTTATAGATGTCCTCTTCTTTGATGCATACCTAATGATATCCTGATCTCAAATCAATCTTTGAGAACATTGTTGCTCCCTTCAACTGACCAAACAAGTCATCAATCTACGGCAAAGGATACCTATTCTTCATAGTCACTTTGTTCAACTTCATGTAATCAATGCACAACCTAAGAGTACCATCCTTCCTCTTTGTGTGTGTGAGTATGTATATATATATATATATATATATATATATATATATATATATATATATATATATATATATATATATATATTATTATTTAATTTATTTATTTATATTTTTTTTACTTGTGTATATTTTTGTTTTATTTTATTTATTTTCCATTAATTATTTTAATTTAGTTTATTTTATTTTCATTAATTTTTTTTACTTATCAAATGATATTGCCTCGATTAGGGTCTTGACTTCTTTTTATAATTTTTTAGTTCCCGACTTGTTTGGAGTTTGACTTTGATTTGGATTTATTTTTTTCCCCGATTATTTCCGAGTAATAGATTTTTTTAATAATATTTGATTTTAATAAGTTAATTTAAATATTATTTTTCAAAAAAAAGTTGTTTAATATAGTCGTTACTCATTAATATTTGTTTTTAATAAATTAATTAATTAATATCACAATTTAAATATTACTTTTCAAAAGCTAGTCATTTAATATAGTCATTACTTATTAATATTTGTTTTTAATAAATTAATTTATTAATATCACAATTTAAATATTATTTTTCAAAAACTAGTTGTTACTTAATAATATTTATTTTTAATAAATTAATATCATAATTTAAATATTATTGTTCAAATATAGTCGATACTTGAAATTATGGTCTCTACGTTACTCTCTATTTAAGCCTTTGCCATGGTATGCCTCTTCATCTGGTCCTGATGATGAACCACACTTGTTGGTTCAAAACACGTCATTTCTCTTATGTGATTTCTACCAAAAGACTTTTCTTAATTCAATATTACATTACTTCTAGGTGGTCTCATGCTCTTCCTCATCCTTAGAATATATCAATATGTCATCAATGAATACTATCACAAACTTGTTTAGATAAGGATGCAACACACTATTCATCAAACACATGAAAGTAGCTATGGAATTAGTAAGACCAAAAGGAACTACTATAAACTCATAATGCCCATGCCTGGTACAAAATGTGGTTTTATAGATGTCCTCTTCTTTGATGCATAACTAATGATATTCTGATCTCAAGTCAATATTTGAGAACATTGTTGCTCCCTTCAACTGAACAAACAAGTCATCAATCCGCAACAAAGGATACATGTTCTTCATAGTCACTTTGTTCAACTTCATGTAATAAATGCACAACCTCAGAGTACCATCCTTCCTCTTCACAAACAATACTGGTGCACCCCAAGGTGACACACTTGGCCTAATGTATCCTTTATCAAGCATTTCCTTAAGCTGCAACTTCAATTCCACCAACTCTAGAGTGCTCATCCTGTAAGGTGCCTTAGATGTTGGTGTTTCTCCCGACATCAACTCAATAGAGAAATCCACTTCCCTATGAGGCGGTAACTCTGAAATATCTACTAGAAATACATCCTAAAGCTACTACAAAATTGGATAACTCTTCAAGACTTCAACATCTTCAACATCTTTTTCTTTGTCACTAGAAATATGAACTACAAACAATACAAACCATTTTTTTCTACTCTGCTTTTTTTGCACAGCTATAACCATTCTCACTGGTGTAAGCTTCTTCTTACCCTACAAGATTCTTCTCTCTCCATCATCATCCAGATACTCAATAGCCTTACCCTAGAAATCTACCTTAGTCTTATGAACGTATAACCAATCCATACCCAAAAACATATTATATGATCCCAACCAAAGCACATTTAGATGTGCTAACATAGACATACCATTCAACTCAAATGCACAAGATCTCACATAATGATGAACTCTTTTATTGGTCCATGTAGCCAACTGCACCAACCAATACTCTACATGCACTTATTTATTCAAACAACACTTATCCACTAGGTAAGGACTGATATAACTATATTTACATCTATGGTCAATTAAAATAGAAACAACTTTATCACAAAGCTTACCTTCCTTCTCGATAATAGATTCATGATGATCGGTCTGCATATTATCTAATGCTGCATAAATCTGAGGAATACTTTGCCCAACATCCCTAAATGTATATGCCTCCCGAGCATTGTAAATATGAGGTTTTCCACCCTGATGTTGTGGAAAATTTGTCCTACAATGATCCTTGCCACAAGTCCAACACTGCAAAGGCTTCCTGCCATCACCCTTGCTTTTCTCTGTAAATTGAAATCCCTGTCCTCTTTCAACTGTATTTAATTTCTTATATGGTGTTGCATTCTCCTTGTTACCTACATCCTGATATATTCCTCGCTTCTTATCCCACTTTCCTTTAGTCTTGTCATTACATTTTCAACCCTACTTATGTTCCAAGTTATGCTTATATTGCTCATAACAATGCTTCAACTTCCCAATTACTTCCTTCAATGTCCAAGGCTCATCATACTCAATCTGATCTTTAAATGCTAAGTGAAATCCACTAACGAATCTTTGAACCTTCATCTTCTCATCCTTAAGATATGGTGCATACCTCAATAACTCCAAGAACTTATTTATGTACTCTTCGTCCGTCGTAGATTCCATCTTCAATGCATAGAACTCCTTAGACTTACCATCATAGCATATCTCTGAAAAGTACTTCTTTATGAAAATCCTATTAAACTCATGCTAACTCAACTTCTCTATCCTAATGCATCCAACACATTTCACATCTTCCCACCAGATGTCTGCTTTTCCCTTGAGATTGAAAATAGATATCATGGCTTTCATATTATATTTATAATCGTGTAGCTTGAACAAATTCTTCATCCCAATCAAATATGCTTCTACATATTCTAGTTTCTTCAAATATCCATTGAAGGTAGAAGGTTTGGATTTCTTAAACTCATCCAGCAAGTACCGCTTCTCACTCTTCCTATAAGGATTATAACAATGATGACCATGTTGTCTATCTAAACCAAGACTAGAATAGAACCCATAACCACTACCTCTCCTATAATTTGTATCCATCCATCTACCACCTATAATCATGTCATCCTTATCTAATGACCTGTGTTCTCCATGAGACCTACTACCATATGCCCCCTTAGTCCTTTCTTCCTATTCATAATTGATCTGTGGTTGTCCCTGTATCTGCAAATTTGATAAGCTTTGAAGGATTACTGCATTGACCTCTGCTTTCTTTTCCTGTGCCCTGGAAATTCTTTCCTGTGAATGAATGATTCTAGCATTATCTTCTTTGCAACTTCTCATCTCTGCCTTTAAAATTATCAAGGTATATGCTATGTCATGGGACTACTCATCTATGTGTTTCTCATATGATCTATAAGGAGATTCATGTGAACTATAATCCACCATTTTTCTTGTCATCTCTAATCTTCTACTTCCTGCAAACATACCATCTCAGATAAACCTAATATAAACATAATCAACATACCGTAGTGAAGTTCAAGGGAGGCTATCCCGTCTGCATAATCAGTTCGGATTAGCACAACATATAATGAAATAAACATATGAATCATCTCAAAATCAACATCATCAACCTCGAAATGACGATACAACTACAACAATGACCATCACAATGCATGCATAACAAACACATTCACAACTAACATGCATGCATAACTATCACATCCCGCTCATCTAGTCCAAGTGTTTGAAGTTGGAGGCTATAATACCAACATGTAACCATCCTACCAGGGTAAACATGAGATGAAGAGTTACTATGACATGACTTGACCTTCAAGCTCCATTTAAGGAAGTGGTGCCTACAAACTGACCACAAACTGACAACTCACATCATCCCTCGGGGCTAGAGGTCACTCAGGGGACAAAGGACCACCCAAGGTAACCAAACACTGAGTTGGGGCTCTGTTCACTAACCTAGACCCCCAACTACATGCATGACAAGGTCTGGGTGTGGTTATAGACCTCTAACTGCATTAAAAACACTGCCTCCATGCAGTTGTGACCCAAGTTTCCCAGTTCAGAGGGTTTGATCACGAGATTTGAACCACAATTCTAGGCCAATCTCTAGACTGTTTCCTAGAACTTCTAGAGACTTTCTGCAATCATTATTGATATGATGAAAAAGATAAACATTCAAACTTGAATCAAGAGCATGAACTAGACTTCTTGGAACACACTAGACATTTCATCAAACACATGGAAAACATGTAAGCTACATGTCATGAATGAATATCTAATCATATTAGTATGAGATTCATCTGAGAATCACCAAAAAGACTCTATGCCCTCTCCATATAGTTGCAACAATGATTATTATTACATACATTCATCAACCAATCAATAGCTAAACAATTCATGACAAGAGCCATCGATGGTACACATCATATAACCAACATATAACATGAAAAATAACCAACATAGAAACAATGGAAACTCAGCCATAATATCACCGACATAATCACTACATGTATACATGAATCACTATAGAATAATAGCTCTTATTAATATATGAAAATACCAACTAAGCCAGGGAATTCCACGTACTACCTGACCATAGATTGGTTGAACCAAATCTCTCTTTCATCCAATCACCCCTATGCCATATTCCAAGCATGAATGTGGGATCTCATGGAATAAACCAAGACAAACCAAACTAGGGATTCCAGAGTTAAAACCACCTCAACCCTAAACCACAGTGATTCCACTTCCATGGTTGGACATCACTAACACCAACTAGATCAATATTTTTACCTACCTAAGATGTGCAGGGCTCCAGGAACTAATAATACAACCCATAGCCTTCTAGGACTCTCGAGCATTTGTCCAACTTGGCTCCAAAGACTAGTAACTCAACCCATCAAGGGCTCTAGAGAATTTGTCCTAACTGATGAGCCCCAAATTTGGTAACATTTTGGGCTAATTTGGCCTAATTACCCTTGTTCAATCCTTCAATTTTCATAACTTATGCATTATTTTTTAGTATGTTTATGTCATTTGTACGAATAAGGTTAGTCACTATTCCTAGGTGGCTAACACGTGCTCATTTCAGGATTTTTTGACACATGTTGGAGAAAAACCGAGCAGACATGGGCTAGGAGGCAGCCAAGCTTAGGTTGAGGATTCATAGGGGGGTTGTCTATGGCATTAAATAGCCTCCCTCGGGATCTTCACCCCCAACTCCGAGCTCCAAAGGCCACCAAAACCGGATCTAGAAGGCAGCCAAACAGATTTCTTGGAAGGAGTTGTTCACTCACAGTTTGGGCAGCCAAGTCCCATAGATTTAGGAGGCCAGCTAGGGCCTCGTGGTCTATAAATGTTAATGCCTCAACCTTCGAAAATGACTTTTGAAAAACTCTTGCATATTCTGTACTACAGTGCTGCTAGCTCTGTTTTGTTCTTTTGTAGCCATTGTTGGCATAACTCTTGACTTATGATTATTTTTTGATAATGGGAAGCAGTCAGATTTGATATCAGCTCTGAGTTTTCTATAGGAGCCATAGCTCTCAGGGTTGGGCCCAACATGAGAGCCTAGGGCCTCCTTCTTTGTATTGTTATCTTTCCTTTAAGCACTGTGATTTTCCTTTTATGCATTTGAAACGTGGTTTTGTTGAGCAAGATTTAGTTGTGTTGGTTAAATAGGTCATTGTTGAGGAATAGAATTGCTTCAGATGTGTAGAATAGATTGATAGGATAATAATTGATAAATCTCCAGAAAAAGGGTTGCCTGCACTCTCAGTTTCACCTCTCCCTTATTGGATCAGGGGCTGGAATTGCAAAAACAGTGCTGCCCAACAAAAACACTAGTTTGCTTGACCATGCAATCTTTGGTGTAATGTCTTCATTTGTAGAAGTTAGTCATGTGTTCAGACCTTTGTGGATGTTTCTTTGATTAAGTGTTGTACATGGTTCTCTTTGGAAATAAAGCCATTGTTCATTTGTTTCGTTGATAGTTAGGATAGATTAGCTGAGATTTTGATTGTGTGCAGGATTTGGTTGATTCAGTTAAGTAAACACCGTGCAGGGAATATCCATCACTCTCTCATCCACCTAAGCTTTGTCCAGGCCAGCTGCTCCATCTCCTAGTTAGCTTCCTCGTCTCACAACTACTCTTCTGCCCACATAACCCTACCTTCTTGCTCTTCCATTTCGTTAGCCCTCCTTAAGTCAAGTTAGCTTTCCACGTCCTCCCATCACTTCATCCATCAGTCACTGGGTCATTTTAGACCCCTACCCTACATCTCTATCCATTCATGCATCCTCTTTCACTCACCCATCCTCCAAAATCCAATTTTAGAACATCCTGTAGAAATTCCTGAACATCCTGTAGAAATCCCTGAAACATCCTGTAGAACCCCTGCAGACTTCCTGTAGAAGCTCACAAGTGAGGTTGCTGGATAGCCAAACTTTGTGAAACTCTCTGGAAGGGTGTTAGGGACTCCTTAGACCTTCTCTGAGCCTTCCCAACCTTTTCCAAGCATTCCCCTTCCTTGATCCACCCCTGCACAGTAAAAAGCCAGTTAAAACACATGCATGATAATTCTGATAACTTATTTGAAAACACAAAAAGATGTTTCCTTCAGATAGAGATAGCCTAGGCATGTGCATTTTACCTTCATAGAAGTAATGGCATCTCTTCTAATAGTTTTCATTCTCTCCTCTGCATTAGTAGGACTAGCTGGTAGAATTAGGGTTTTCTAGGGTTTATGTTACTTTTTGGCTTTCAGTTTCTTTCTGCAAGTAGATCAGCTTCCTATGAGTTAGCTTCCATCCATCAGTTAAAAAGCTTCTTCTAAGAGCTCATAGAAGTTGGCTTGAGCCCTAGCGGACTTGTGCCAGCTGACCAAGTGACAGCTGCGGCAAGAGCTGGTACTTGTGCATACAGCACCGTCGCTTCCAAGTTTGTTACGAACTACCGGGCTGATAAAATTAAAGAAGGGAGTTCCTGGAGTTGCAGCATTATTGTTGCAATACTGGGGCCCACCATCTTTTTGGCGCCGTTTCTGGGGACGTGTCAGAGTATTGGTGATTGTTGGTTTTCTTCTATTAGATAGTTTATTTCATTTCCATCCTGCAATTTCATTTCCGCAAAAGTAAAATAGATATTTCATGCTTTCATAGACCAGCATTTCAATTCTGCAATTTCAATTCTGCAAGCATAGATTAGCAATTTCAATTCTGCAAGCATAGATTAGCAATTTCAATTCTACAAGCGTAGACTAGCATTTCATTCCTACAATTTCATTTGAGCAAAATAGATTAGCCATTTCCTGCTTTCATTTCAATTCCGCATTTTCATTTCAGCAAGATAGCTAGTTGTAGTTCAATCTATTTCAGTTTTGCAGATACAAGCAGAAAAAGAAAAAAGTAATCAAAAGCCTTTCCATTTCATGCCTCGTAGGAACAAAGATAAAACCGGCAAATTCTTACCCAACACCCCCACCACTTCACTGAGTCACCCTTCTCTCTTCTTTGGTGACAGTGATCCAGAAGAACCTATAGGCAAGCCTCCTGAGATATACGAAGATCCTATACCAGAAGAAGAGTTAGAAACCACTCCACCTGAAGCCATGGCTGAGAATGGAAGAGAAGATGAGAGAAAAGAAGGTGCCTTTCCCATCCGAGAGACCAATGGAGACATGAAAATGAAAAACATAAGCCCCTCCGCTTTACCTCACTTCCATGGATTGACTACTGAAGACCCTGATACCTTCCTGTTTGAGTTTGTTGTCCTTTGTCGAACCTATGACTATACAGAACATGAACAAAAACTGAAACTCTTTCCCTCTACCCTCAAGGATGCAGCATTACACTGGATCATGGGCTTACCTGGAAACAGTATCACCACTTGGGCTCAGATGCAGCAAGCTTTCAATACCAAATACCAGGACTACTGTAGGTCCAAGGAAGCCAAGGGAGATATCTTTCGAATGACCATGGGAAATGATGAGTCTTTAGAAGATTATGAGGAAAGGTTCCAACTTAGCTATAAATGGGCCAGGTGCACACTTGACCCTGAATCTCTCAAGTTTGTCCTGCTCCGAGGAGTCCCTGAAGACCTTTTAGATACCCTTCACATGTTAGCTGGAGGAGATATTTACCAACTACCTTATGAGGATATAAAGACAGTGTTTAGAAACTACTCTAGGGGAGCCCGGAAAAGAGGTGGGGGAAACCCCCTTTCAGCTAGTGCTACTTTCTCCAAGCATGAGTTTGTTAATCAGCTGGAGGACCTCAAAAGTGAGGTGAGACAGACCATTGCCATGCAACTTGATACATTCCAAATCCAGCAAAAGAAAGAGGAATCTGAGAGGGTTTTGGCCATCTTCTGTCCTAGGTGTACAAGGAAGAACCCTAAGAACGAGTGTCCATTACACTCGGTAGAGGTATGTTTCGTTTGTGAGGAGGATCACCCCACAAACCAATGCCCAACCTTACCTGGGTTCAAGGCCATGTACCAAGGCACCGAGGCACCCACTGAACCTCTCTACTTCCTCAACCAAAGGAGGCCGCATGGACCTAGACTTTACCAGCAGGGGATGCAAGGGACATCCGAAGCTTATTATAGCCCCAACCAATCTGCTCCTATGCCTTCTTGGGGTCCCCCTGCTCATCCTTCCTAGTCTGTGCCTCCTCCATGGTCTTACCCACCTCAATACCATACTCAGCCCACTACTCATTCGTTTCACTCCCATGTCCAGCCACAGCCTCAGTGGAATGCACCTCAACTGGGGTGGAGGCCCCAGTACAACACTCCTCCCACCATTTTGCCTCCACCACCAGTTCAACCACAACCATTACCTCCTGCTCCTCCAAGACAACCCCAAATGCCTACTCAACCGAACCCGAACCCTAACAACCGACAGACCCAGCAGGTATATACCGGGGAAACAACATGCCCTACCTATGCTGTGGAGATCCAGGAGATCAACCTACGATCCGGGAAGACTCTTCCGGATCGCCAACCTCCTCCCCCAGAGGATGAGGAAGATAAACAAGAAAGTGAACCCAAGGCCACTCCACCCTTTCCTGAAAGACTAACAGTCACCACACAACCCGACCCACAGGAGAATGAGCTTCTGGGAGAACTCAAACAGTTGTATGTGAGAATACCACTTCTCCAAGCCATCAAATATGTACCGATATACAACAAATTGGTTAAGGAAAAGTGTTTCAGGCACCCAGGCAGGCGAAAAATAGATGCCTCAACCATCAATGTCATCGAACAACTGTCTGATCTTATGTTGGGGCAAGTAATCTGTCCAAAGTATTTGGATCCTGGGACACCTGTAGTTGATGTCCACATCAATGGCACCATCATACCCCACACTTTGATTGATTTAGGGGCTGCCATTAATGTGATGACCAGGGATACCATGCTCAAACTCAACCTTCAAGGTTCCTTAAGGAAGACCTCGACGGTCCTGCAGTTGGCAGATCGCTCCACCGTGACTCCCAAAGGGATTGTGGAGGATGTCTTGGTCTCTGTTGACTCTTGGGAGTATCGTGCGGAATTCTTGGTTCTTCAACCAAAGGCAAAGCTTATTGGATACCCCCTTATTTTGGGAAGACCTTGTTTAGCCACTACTGATGCTTACATAAGCTGCCGAGCAGGAAACATGACCATCAAAAATGGTCCTATGTCCAAGCAGCTAGTCCTATACCCTCCTACCCAAGCTCTATTAGAGCATGACTTACCACTTTGGTTGGAAGAACGGGAAGAGGATGAGGTGTACTCTGCACCCTTGTGCACCTTAGAAACCACCAGGGGAGGTCCTCAAACCGAGGATGATTTGATTGAGACCTTGATTCAGAATCCGCCTCCCAGTGCATTGTCCTTAGAGAAATTGGTGGAAGATACTCAAGCCAGCACCTTAGTGGACCTTTGTGTGACCGATTCACTCTCTCCCAGAGTCAAAATGTGGAGTTTGGCCCCGAGAGAACGTTAAAGATCAACTCCTCCCTATCTCCTTCCCAGGAAAAGGAGCTATATAGTATGTTGGCCAGTCATCTAGATGCTTTCGCTTGGAACTATAAGGAGATGAAAGGAGTCCATCCTTCAGTCTATACCCATCACATCTACATCAAAGAAGATTGTAAACTGGTCAGGCAACCTTAGAGGAGAATGAATCCAGCCCTTAAGGACATTGTCAAAGAAGAGTTGCAAAAACTGTTGGATGCAGGATTCATCTACCCCATCTCAGATAGCGAGTGGGTGTCCCCTCTGGTGTTGGTACCCAAGAAAAATGGAAAGTGGAGAATCTGTGTGGACTACCGAGAACTGAACAAAGCCACCAAGAAAGACCACTTTCCTCTGCCTTTGATAGATCAAGTGTTGGATGGACTGGCGGGGAAGAAGTTTTTCTCTTTCCTAGATGGGTTCAGTGGGTATAACCAGATCCAAATTAGCCCAAAAGACCAAGATAAGACCACCTTCACTTGTCCTTGGGTTACCTTTGCTTACTAAGTCCTTCCCTTTGGGCTATGCAACGCTCCTGCCACTTTCCAAAGAGCAGTATTGAGCATCTTTTCTGAGCTGGTCCATGATTCTGTGGAAATCTATATGGATGACTTCACCCCTTATGGGTCCAACTTCCAGGAAGCATTGTCCAATCTAGGAAAAGTTCTAACCAAGTGCATTGAGATGAACCTGTCCCTTAGTCTTGAAAAATGTGAATTCTTGATGACTGAAGGGACTGTGCTAGGACATACCATTTCTCACCAAGGAATGCAGGTGGATCCTAATAAAATTACTCTCATCAAAAAGGTTCCACCTCCTCAGAAGGTAAGAGATGTTTAGAGTTTCTTAGGCTTAGCAGGATATTATAGAAGATTTATTAAAGACTTCAGTAAGCTAGCCTCGCCACTGTTTGGCCTCTTAGCAAAGGATGTTGAGTTCAAATGGACGGACGACTGTCAAAGGGCTCTGAATGAATTAAAGGATAAGTTGGTGTCCGCCCCGATATTGAGAGGTCCAAACTGGGCCCTACCTTTCCACATCCACACTGATGCCTCGAACAAAGCCATAGGGGCAGCCTTAGGACAGGTTGAAAAAAAACTCCCATATGCCATATACTTTGTCAGCAAAAACTTATCCAAGGCAAAACTGAATTATATTGTAACTGAGAAAGAGTTATTGGCCGTGGTCCATGCCCTGAACAAGTTCCGCCACTACATCACTGGCTATCAAACATTTGTACATACTGATCATGTTGCAATTAGATATTTAATGAATAAACCAGATGTGAATGCTCGTATTATTAGATGGTTACTTCTGTTGCAGCAGTTTGATTTGACTATCGTTGAAAAACCAGGTAAAGAAAATGTTGTTGCTGACTTCTTGTCTATACTGGATTTACCTGCAGGTGTAGATGGAACAGTGGACGACCAGATGCCAGATGAACATCTGTTTGCTATCTCAATACTCTCTCCATGGTTTGTTGATATAGCAAACTACCTGGTCTCAGCACAGTTCCCTCCGCATCTATCTTCAAAAGGGAAAAGCAGAATTGTAAGGAAGAGTGCCTCATTCACTTGGATCGGGGGCAACCTGTTCAAACTTGGCCCCGATCAGATCTTAAGGCGTTGCATCAGGGAGGAGGAAGTCTTTGACATCCTCCTAACCTGTCATGATGGGCCTTGTGGAGGACATTTTGCAACCAAGAGGACTGCCTTCAAAGTTCTACAGGCAGGCTACTATTGGCCCACACTTCATCAAGATGTCAAGAGATATATCAGCCAATGTGTTCGATGCCAAAGGATGGGGAAGACAACCCCAAGGGACGAAATGCCTCTCCAACCTCAAGTGACTCTTGAACCATTTGAGAAGTGGGGTATGGATTTTGTGGGTCCTATCAATCATCCTTCAAGGCAAAGGTCTTACATCATTGTGTGCACAGACTATCTGACAAAGTGGGCGGAAACCAAGGAAATCAAAGTAGCAACAGAAGAAAAGGTGGCTGAGTTTTTAAGAGAAAACATCTTCTACAAATTTGGCTACCCAAGAGAGCTAGTCACCGATCAAGGAAGCCAATTCACCTCCAACTTATTTGAAGACTTGCTTGCTCATCACAAGATCAAGCATAGGACTTCCACCCCCTAGCATCCTCAAGCAAATGGGCAGGTGGAAGTCACCAATAGAGCATTAGAAGGGATTTTGACTAAGGTGGTGAGCAGCAGCAGAAAGGATTGGGTAGATCGCCTGGTTGAGGCCACTTGGGCTTACAACACCACTTGGAAGACCACGACCGGCTTCACACCTTATGAACTGGTCTATGGGAAGAGAGATTTGCTGCCAATTGAGTTCGAGTACAACACATTGAGGATGGCAGCTCAGCTGGACCTAGATCTCAGCCATGCTCAACAAGAAAGGTTATTGCAGCTTAATGGGCTAGATGAACACCGAATGCAGGCCCTTCTCCACTCAGAAGTGGTTCAACTCCAGAGGAAGATATGGCATGACCGGCACCTCAATGACAAGCAATTCCAACCGGGAGATTGGGCACTGCTGTATGATTCCATACATAAGGATTTCAAGGGGAAACTGAGGACAAGATGGCTAGGACCATATGCAGTGGAGAAGTGTAATGATAATGGGTCTGTTCTTATTCAGACCATTGATGAGGAAGCCATCCCCATGCTCATCAATGGCCATCGACTAAAGATCTACAGGAAACCTCTTTCGAGGCAAGAGTTCATCAAAACTGTGGAAAAATCAGTGCTGGTCATAGAGAAGGGTTCTGCCTCTGTTTTGGACATACCCTGAGCATCATAAAAATATATATATATATATATATATATATATATATATATATATATATCATAATAAAAAGATCCTTGGGTGAAAACCTTTCTGAGGCTCCCAAGGCAGATGGTAGGGGTGAAAACCTCATTGAGGCGCCCCTGCTGTCTCTCTGAAAAAATTGGAATAAAAAATACCCTTGGGTGAAAACCTTTCTGAGGCGCCCAAGGCAGATAGTAGGGATGAAAACCTCCTTGAGGCGCCCCTGCTGTCTCCTAAAAAAAAAAAAAAAAAAAAGGAAAAGGAAAAAAGAAGGAGGCAGAAACAGAAAAACAGGCTCAATCTTTGGAAATTAATGCAGGTTGCAGGTATTCCATGCAAAAAGGAGGCCTCTCAACTCAAGAACAAGGATCCCTAACATACTACCAGGCGACCTCACCAGAATTCCCTCCATAAACACTCATCTCTTCCAAGGTTTGGGCACAATCTGGTCATAGTTTAGCCTTCTACAGGAAGCTACAGGACTTTCTACAGGAAGTTATGTATTTCTACAGGAAACTTCCTGTAGAATCCTTGGATGGGCCAGGACCGACTATGTAGAAGAATTTGAAGCTCGAAGCCCAATAAGGAGGCATGAAACCAATGTTTTTCTCCATCACCCATTGCTGTCGCCTCCTTCCAACACCATTGCTGCCATACGATTGAAATACCTGCACAGTCATACCAGAACGTTGGACTCTCAGAAGAAATAATTTTCAAATGGAAAATAATGCATGCAGAGGCCCAATGCGCTACCTGTCAAGGTGATCCGAGGACCCTGCACCTGTGAACGTGACTCCACCATTTCGGCATGCACCCTAGGAGGAGAAACGGCTACAGGATGTCCTACAAGAATCCTATAGCAGCTCATCCGGCTAGAGCACACACCATGAAGATACCTGCAACTCATGAAGCCGGTACATGCACCATCCACAGCCAGGAAACCAGTCTCGTAACCAGTAGCTAACAATGAAAAGGAGCTCCCATGCCTGTGCACGAAGCGGCAGCAAGCGGATCCATCACCCCTCGTCCTGAAGCATGAGAAAAATCACGTCCACGGCCGCACAGGTAAGTGCCTCACCCTGTTTCGTCAAATTACATGAACGATGCTCTAAAATGTGTGTAAATATGAAAATGAATGGATTGAACAAGTCGGGTAGCCATTCAACTGGCCACCACAACCAGCCCGATGGCCTCGTCCGATCCGAAAAGCTTTGGTTGTGTCGACGAGACAGGAAATGGACACGTGGGAAGCATCCAGTCGGAGAGAAGCGGCAATCTAACAGGAGTGGCGGCGGTAGATACACAGGGAATGATTCGGCGGTCGGGCAGACATGCAACGGAATGATAGCAGGTGACGTTGGCCAACGGGTCGACGGGTACAGCTCACCCCCGCGCCACAAATTCCGCAGAAATTCAAATCCACCGGCTAGATCACGTATGGCGCACTGCACTCATTTATTCTCAACCACTTTGCAGCTGAGTACGCATCCTAAATTTTCTGAAGGCTGTTACTTCAAGTTCTCGGCCTGTTCCAACATCCTGTTGCTGCACAGAAGGCCCAGAACCACTGAAGCGCTCCCCAGCACCCATGCACGACTTCTGCAAGAAGTTGCGCTACAGGAAGCTCAACGTTACGGAGGAAATTGAACTGTTCACATCGAAGGTGGCAATTCTGGAACGAGGTGAGCCTGAACATAGTCCTCCCATGCAATTGGTTCGAAAGGTGGTGAAGTCGACGTGTTAAAGGGGTAGGAAACCGTGAATTACAGTCTGTGCATGAATTTGCAAGCGTCTTCTTATTGCTGCATGAGAATTGTCGTCGTAGTGTGTATGCGGGATTTTCTCCAGGGTTTCATTCATAATTGAGCCACTGTCAAGGCTCACTCGTAGACAGTCGCGAATTTTATAAATTGCGTGCATAACAGAGGCATAGCTCTGTGCTCTGTCTAAGGAAATCCCAAAGACTCACTTTTGTATACGAGCAGGCAGGCTCAGGCCAACACGGCAAGTGTTTACCATGCCGGGAGGGTTCATCAGAAAAGAGCCTACAAATTCAAAGAAGTTACAGGAAACCCCTGAGGTGGTGGACCTGTTTTCTCGTGTACGATGGATGTCATTCTGTGACAAGCTTCAAGGTCACGATGACGAGGTGGTAGAAGAATTCCTGCTATCCTTGCAGCCAAAGTCAAAGACGTTGGCCGTTGTCAACTTCAGAGGTTTGACCCTCAGACTCACCCCACAGTTCATTAGCAGAGTCACTGATCTACCGATGGGGGTACCTTGGGATAAGGAGGAGAGAAAACTGGGTCAGAAAGCTAAGAAGGAGTTCTTTTTTCCAGAGGAACAATTCTCAGAAGACAAGAATGGAGTTTGAAGAACCAGCCTATAGCCATTCTAGAGTGAGGTCAGCCTCCAAATTATGAAGTATATCACGTGCGAGGGGCGATTCAGCATCGTGTATGGATATCATTTCCAGCTTCTCACAGAACTTAGGCACCAAATGGACCTACCCTCAGAGAAAAAGTTGAGCATTCCTTACTTCCTCCTGCAGTCCATGACTGAGTGTGCCACCAAATTGAGAGAGGGAACGCCAGACCAGATAGTCCATCATGGGCTCATTAAGCTCCTCGTGGAAGAAGCACTCCACACGTACACCGTCCCTCTCTCCTGGGAAACCTTTCAAAATTTGACTAAGGATGATGACATCCGAGTGTTGGCTAAGGAGCTCACCTCCTCCAGTAGCGAGGAGAAGGAACCCATTCAAGCAGAGAAGAAAGGTAAAGGCCAAGAAACCATGGCCAAAACACCAAAGAAAGAACACAAGGGAAAACAAGAGAAATACCAAGCTACCAAAACAGAGGGTGACAAAACCACACTAACACCCAGGGAGAAATGACTACAGAGCAGGGTGGAAAGGACTGAAAAAGTCCATGTCAGTGAGAGCACCTCTAAGGCAGCCTCAGCAAAATTGAAAGAAAAAGCACCCTCAGCCAAGCAGGCTAAAACGGTGCCGTCTGTTTCTACAGGAAAGTTAAAAACGGCTTCTACAAGAAGCCAGAAATCAGCCACTACAGGGCTTTCTACAGGAAGTCCTGAGAAAGAAAAACAGAAGGAGAAAATGGCTGAAATTCTTGCAAGGGGGGTAGCAGCTATGTTGGCCACCCTAAGTACCTCTCCCAAGCCAAAGGAGAAACGAAAGAGGGAGACTCCTCTGTATTTCAAAGTGAGGAGAAGTGTAAGAATTAAAACCAACAAGCCCCAACCTCCATCCAAAGACCCAATTACCATTGAAGACACCCCTACCTCGCCAAAGGAGAAGTCCCCCTCCAAAGTATCAGTCACTTATGAGCAGGGGAGCCCGAAGACAACTACCTGGAGGGATAGAATGGAAAGGTCAGCTTCAAAAACCCCTCTACAGGATGCTGAAGCAGTTCTACGGGAAACATTAGCCAAGCTCAAGGAGACTGAAAGAATGGAGGGGGAGGCAGCCACATCACCATAAAGGGAAGAAGAGGTAGAACACATTATGGAGCCTAGCCCCCAGCCCAGCTTGAGCTCTTATTATAACTTTTTGGAGGCTGGGAAAATTATTCCACAAAAATTCACAGTGCCGCTTTTCTTTGTGCTGAAGGAAGAAAGAGTGAGGACCCACACATGGATGAGGATAGCTAAATATAAAGGAGTAGCAGATATAGGCCCCTTGGAGGAACAACTCAAGGAGGCAAGAAGGGAATTAGCTATGGCAAAATACGTAGGACACTGCCAGCGAGTATTTCTACAGGAAGAGAATGAGAAGCTCAAACTGTAGCTACAGGAATAGAGGAAAGAAAGGGGCACAGCATCAAAGGACACTACAGCAAAACCTCAAGGCAAAGAAGGAATGCACGCTGATCTTGAGGAACTAATCCAGCAACTACAGGAAAGGGAATTGCAAGCAAATATAGAGATACAAGCTCTCAAACAGAAGTTGCAAGAAAAAGAGGCACAACTGGCCTGGATGGCCAGTTGGGCTATGGATGCTCTACAATGTAGGCAGCCAGCCAAATCTTATGGCCTATACCTACAGGACCAGTGGCTGCAATTCCAAATTAATGCATTAGCATAGAGGGGTATCTCCCAGATCCAAAACCCCCAGTAGTTCACAGATTTATGCAACAGCAGCTCCACAGAGGACAAGGCCAAGCTATCAGAGTTCTACCTCCATAATTTGGCCCTTCCTAACGTAACTTCATGGGACCCCAACACAGTCATGGGAGATATACAGCTAATGGCATTTACCTCATGGTTAAACCATGAAGAAAAGAGAGCGACAGAGGTCAAAGATGTTATGAACCGAGAGTTACATGAACCACTTTTAATTAGAGCAAAGCCAAGGGACCCCACTGCATTGATATCCGCCCACCAACACCTAGCAACCAACCCTCAGGCTTTACTAAAATACATGGATCAACAGGCTCAGGCTATAGCACATTTCGAGGATATGGAGCGATTATTAGGGGACAATTGTGTTCATGCTTGCACCCGAAAGTGGAACACATTGTCCCATAGCCTCAAAATCAGGGAGTATCACACTCCAACTAGAATGAGGAAGGGCCTAGTACGGGTACCTCTCTACAAGAAGTCCATGCAGAACCTCCAGGCCAGCTGGATCGGCCTCAAGCTAAGCCCACCTTTGCTTTTGGGATTGGTAGAAGGAAGCACAGAAAAGGAAGAGCATAAGCAGTACGAAGAGGTGGAAAAGAACGTCAGGTTCCATGACAGTGAGGAGGATACTACTTCAAAAGCCTGGGATGTGAGAGTGGCAATTAAAGCAATGAAAGACGAGGAGCAGGACTAGTTGCTCAGGGATGAGCAATCATTTTAGCAGGGGGGTGATGATGAGCCCCAAATTTGGTAACATTTTGGGCTCATTTGGCCTAATTACCCTTGTTCAATCCTTCAATTTTCATAACTTATGCATTATTTTTTAGTATGTTTATGTCATTTGTACGAATAAGGGTAGTCATTATTCCTAGGTGGCTAACACGTGCTCATTTCAGGATTTTTTGACACATGTTGGAGCAAAACCGAGCAGACATGGGCTAGGAGACAGCCAAGCTTGGGTTGAGGATTCGTAGGGGGGTTGTCTATGGCATTAAATAGCCTCCCTCAGGATCTTCACCCCCAACTCTGAGCTCCAAAGGCCACCAAAACCGGATCTAGAAGGCAGCCAAACAGATTTCTTGGAAGGAGTTGTTCACTCATAGTTTGGGTAGCCAAGTCCCATAGATTTAGGAGGCCAGCAAGGGCCTCGTGGTGTATAAATGTTAAGGCCTCAGCCTTCGAAAAGGACTTTTGAAAAACTCTTGCATATTCTGTACTATAGTGTTGCTAGCTCTGTTTTGTTCTTTTGTAGCCATTGTTGGCATAACTCTTGACTTATGATTATTTTTTGATAATGGGAAGCAGTCAGATTTGATATCAGCTCTGAGTTTTCTATAGGAGCCATAGCTCTCGGGGTTGGGCCCAACCTGAGAGCCTAGGGCCTCCTTCTTTGTATTGTTATCTTTCCTTTAAGCATTGTGATTTTCCTTTTATGCATTTGAAACGTGGTTTTGTTGAGCAAGATTTAGTTGTGTTGGTTAAATAGGTCATTGTTGAGGAATATAATTGCTTCAGATGTGTAGAATATATTGATAGCATAATAATTGATAAAGCTCCAGAAAAAGGGTTGCCTGCACTCTCAGTTTCACCTCTCCCTTATTGGATCAGGGGTTGGAATTGCAGAAACAGTGCTACCCAACAAAAACACTAGTTTTCTTGACCATGCAATCTTTGGTGTAATGTCTTCATTTGTAGAAGTTAGTCATGCGTTCAGACCTTTGTGGATGTTTCTTTGATTAAGTGTTGTACATGGTTCTCTTTGGAAATAAAGTTGTTGTTCATTTGTTTCGTTGATAGTTAGGATAGATTAGCTAAGATTTTGATTGTGTGCAGGATTTGGTTGATTCGGTTAAGTACACACCGTGCAGGGCATATCCATCTCTCTCTCATCCACCTAAGCTTCGTCCAGGCCAGCTGCTCCATCTCTTAGTTGGCTTCCTCATCTCACAACTACTCTTCTGCCCACGTAACCCTACCTTCTTGCTCTTCCATTGCCTTAGCCTTTCTTAAGTCAAGTTAGCTTTCCACTTCCTCCCATCACTTCATCCATCAGTCACTGGGTCATTTCAGACCACTACCCTACATCTCTATCCATTCATGCATCCTCCTTCACTCACCCATCCTCCAAAATCCAAGTTTAGAACATCCTGTAGAAATTCTTGAACATCCTGTAGAAATCCCTGAAACATCCTGTAGAACCCATGTAGACTTCCTGTAGAAGCTCACAAGTGAGGTTGCTGGATAGCCAAACTTTTTGAAACTCTCTGGAAGGGTGTTAGGGACTCCTTAGACCTTCTCTGAGCCTTCCCAACCTTTTCCAAGCATTCCCCTTCCTTGATCCACCCCTGCACAGTAAAAAGCCAGTTAAAACACATGCATGATAATTCTGATAACTCATTTGAAAACACAAAAAGTTGTTTCCTGCAAATAGAGATAGCCTAGGCATGTGCATTTTACCTTCATAGAAGTAATGGAATCTCTTCTAATAGTTTGCATTCTCTCCTCTACATTAGTAGGACTAGCTGGTAGAATTAGGGTTTGCTAAGGTTTATGTTACTTTTTGGCTTTCAGTTTCTTTCTGCAAGTAGATCAGCTTCCTCTGAGTTAGCTTCCATCCATCAGTTAAAAAGCTTCTTCTAAGAGCTCATAGAAGTTGGCTTGAGCCCTAGCGGACTTGTACCAGCTAACCAAGTGACAGCTGCGGCAAGAGCTGGTACTTGTGCATACAGCACTGTCGCTTCCAAGTTTGTTACGAACTACTGGGTTGATAAAATTAAAGAAGGGAGTTCCAGGAGTTGCAGCATTATTGCTGCAATACTGGTGCCCACCACTAACCTAAGCACCAGGACTAGTAATTCAACCCAAGTTGTTCCAAGTCTTCTAGAGCATTTGTTCCAACCCACGACCATAAGTAATTATGAGCACCAATTAGAAAACAATTAAGTGGAAAACCCCACAACAACTTGGCTATCTAGGAAATGGAAAGGAAAGGCTAAAACCACTATCAATCTAGGAAAATATACATGCCAATGATAGTACATAGCAAATGAATCACACACATATACCATGCATCTAGAAATCAATAAGGAAATCAACATTAAACCTGTTATCTACAAATAAATCCAGTTGTAGTTGTTGATCCAACTATTCCCTTGCACTTTCCTACTTTTCCTTTTCCTTCTGTCTCCAAATACAATGTATGCCAAAGTTCTCCAAGAATTCACCAAGAATACTTTGTGCAAGGGTGTGAGGAAATGAGAGAATAGAAGAGACTTCCACTCAAAGTTGTCAAAAGACTACCAATTGATCCTCAGAAGCCTTTTTATCATTGAGGCCTCTATTTTCTTCATTTTCCTTCATCTTTCCTCTAATTTCTCTTACATGCAAATATGTGTCTCTTCACCTTCCTTTTCTACTATTTTAATTTATTTTATAAATAAAATTCCAATTATTGGCACTTATCCTTTGCCAATGCCTTTGCCAATTTCCATAGCCATTAATTAATCACAAGTGATAGTCATCACTATGGTTTTACCAACATTCAGCTTGGAATACGTGTCCCATGACCTTGGTTTTTTTTTGTTTACATGGAAAATCAACTAGGGGTTGTTACGAGTATCAAGTGTGCATCAAAGAGGAAGACATCCATAAGACTACTTTCCGGACAAGATATGGGCACTATGAGTTTGTAGTGGTACCCTTTGAGGTTACTAATGCCCCTACCACTTTCAAGTGTTTAATGAACAATGTGCTACGTCCTTATTTGGAAAAGATAATGATTGTATTTTGTTATGACATATGTTTGTATTCAAAGACTGGAGAAGAGCATGAGAAGCACCTAGCTATAGTACTTTGTTGCTGAGGGAGCACAAGCTTTATGCAAAACTCAACCAGTGTGATTTCTTCCAGTCACAGATACACTACTTGGGGAACATTGTCTCCAATGAAGGGATATCAATTGACCTGGAAAAGGCCAAATCCATTATGGAATGGCCAACACCGAAAAATGTAAATGATATTAGATCATTCGTAGGACTATCAGGCTACTACAGTAGTTTCATCAGAAACTTCTCTAAGATAAGCCATCCTAGCACATCCTTGTAGAGGAAGGGAAAGAATTGTGTATGGAAAATTGAATGTACATCAATATTTGAGCAGTTGAAATAGTTTCTCACTAATGCACTTGTGTTGAGGATTGCAGATCTAGACAAATATTTTCCGGTTTGCACAAATACCTACAAAGAAGGGCTCGGTGGAGTCTTGATGCAAGAAGGACAAGTAGTTTGTTATGAATTGTAAAAATTAAATGAGCATGAGATAAATTATGTGACTCGTGACTTAGAGTTAGCAGTCATTATTCATGCATTAACCATGTTGAGGTATTACCTCCTTGGTAGAAAGTTCATGCTCATGGTGGACTCAAATATTTATTTGATCAACCTAAGTGGAATCCAAGTGATCTAGGTGGATATTGGTGGCCACCCGCCTATTCCACCTGGACCCCCACCACTGTTTCTTTTAGTTTTTCAATTTCCTTAATTGTAGCACAGTTTACTATTTTTCGCAGTTTTTCGGGTCCTAAACTTTTGGAGCCGTTTTGAGGCCCTAAACAACATTTTTTTTTCTTTAGAAAATCACAATAAATATATATTGTCAGTAGTTGTATTCCTTGGATAGGTCTTTCTAACAAGGTATTGTATGTGTCAAACGAAGATCGTATGCCAAAGTTATGACCCCAGGAAGTTGATGTACCAATTTACCCCAACGAGGCCCATAGTTTGGTGTTTCATCTCCTAGGGTTAGGTTTTTGGATATTTGGGGTTTTCCATTGTTTCTCAATAATAAATAAGCCCTCAAGCCCCATTGTAACATAGTTCAGAGGCATGTAGCTGCCACATCTCTTCTCAAAGATAAGTTACCATTACCTGAGCTAGTTTATTTCCATTTTGTATGTAAGCATATTTCAGTTCTTTGATATTCATGAAATGAAGTTTTATTTCTACTACATCTCTGTGTTTATGGTTATATCTATAATTTATTGCATTCCTATTTAAATTTAGATCAGTGGTATCAGAGTGGTTTGCTCTTTCTCAATCCTTCTTTGCATGTCCCCAACGAGGTCGAGGTATAAGGAGTTAGGGATCGATCCCGTTGAACCTTTACATGATCATCCTCTCAAACCCCGATAGTCGCCCATGGGGGAAGAAAAGAAAGATGAGGGAGCAGGAGATCCTATCAAAATATTGCTCGAGGAGGCCCTCGAGAAACAAAGGAACACGATGATGGATAACTTTGCCCAGATCCTTCAACGGTTTCCCACTAGTGGTGCATTCACATCCAACAGCCACTCTGGAGGCACCACTCCTTTTAAGGTACAAGTAAACTTTGACATTCTCATATTTGAGGGCCAAATAGATGCAAACGTAGTAGATAAATGGTTAAATCTGCTAGAAGGATATTTTTCTGTTCATGATTTTTCCATCCAGGAAATTACCTTTGCTCTTCTCAAAGTCGCCCCCCACGTCAAGGATTGGTGGGAAACCTACTGTGAGTAGAAGGATGAAAGTACATCCTCACTGTTTTCAGCCGCACCCACTTGGAATTCATTCCAGGATGCCATCAAGGAGTAGTACTACCCTACAGGGAGCTATGAGGATAAATACATAAAGTAGACCATGCTGCGGCAAGGAAGGGGCCAAGACGTGATGGAGTTTACCAATGTTTTTCATACCCTTCGCACTAAGTTGGGTATCAAAGGATTCTAATAAACATTTGGTACTCAAGTACCACGGTTGTCTACACAGGTACATCCAGGATGAGATGGATTTCCTGGACATCTCCTCACTCGGCACGACATATCGATACATTGTCAAGATTGAGCAGAAGCTTAAATAGAAAAATGGAGACTTTGGATCTACAAATCCAAAGCAAGGGAAAGGTGCCCCCAAGCCGCAGAATGAAGGACAAAGCCAAGGTAGGGTGGCCTAGGACAACCCGCCAAAGCTGCAAGCCAAAAACAACACCGTGAAGCCGAAAAAGGACACGAGAAAGTGGTGTGAGTTCCATAAGAGCTCCACTCACAACACGAGTGTCAGGCCAAGCAGTCACTGGTGGCTAAGTTGAAGGCTTCTAAATCAGCCACATGTTCCAAATCTGAGTCATAACGCAACAAGGGGAATGACAAAGGGAAGTAGATTATCGATGCGGAGCCCAAAGCCACCATTGCCACCACAAAGATCCAGAAGGAGGAACCCGAAGATCCAGAGGAGAAGGAGTGCCTCTTCCACTCCCAGATGTGGGTAAAGGGTTCCCCACTACAATTCATTGTTGATAGTGGGAGCCAAAAGAACCTCATTTCAACAGAGGTCGTGAAGTGGCTGGGCTTACCAACAAAAACACACCCACAACTATACACCATCGGGTGGCTTCACTAAGAACGGGATCTTTGCATGAGTTAGCAGTTTCGCCTTCCATACAATGTCAAGCCCTAGGCTTCACGGATGAGGTATTATGTGACATTGCTCATCTTGATGTTTGTGATGTATTATTAGGCCAATCATACTTGTGGAAGTGACATGTTGTGTATGAGTCAAGGCCTCATGTTGTTATTGTTACCTTGGGAAATAAGTTGTACAGGATACCGGAGGTAGCATCACCTACCACCATCTCTTTGGTTACTACAAAACAATGCAGTAAGCTCATTTCCAAAACCAGGAAATTTGTTTTCCTGATGATACGCACTCAGGGAAATAAGAGGATGGTGGCCACAACCTCCAGACAGGGCCCCTCCGCATGACAACAATAGATGGACAAGGTCATGGAGGAGTACGAGGACATATTCACCTCCCCCACAGGGGTGCCTCTTCACTGTCATGTCAATCACTCCATCAATTTGACCCCAGTTGTGTCATTGACGAATGGACCAATATATCGGTGCTCTGTTCTCCAAAACGACAAAATCAAGAGGCAAATTCAGGAGCTGCTGTAGAAAGTTCACATCCAACCAATTTCAGCGCCTTGTGGGAGCCTGATCATGTTGGTACAGAAGAAGGATGGGAGTTGGAGACTTTGTATTGACTATCGGGCGCTGAACAATATCACTGTCTAGAGTAGGTACCCGATCCCACAGGTTGATGACCTTTTGGACAACCTCAAGGGGGGGAAATATTTCAGCAAGATCGACTTGAAGTACGGATATCACCAGGTATTAATCGAACCCTCTGATATCTGGAAGACTGCCTTCAAAGCCAAGGAGGGCCTTTTCGAATGGTTGGTTATGCCTTTCGAGTTGACGAATGCTCCTACAACCTTCATGAGGTTGATGGATGACATCTTGCAACCATTCTTCAACTCATTTGTAGTGGTATACTTGGATGGCATATTGATCTTCATCCAAAGTTGGGAAGATCACCTCCACCACATCCGACAGGTTCTCCAAACACTGCGGCAGCACAAGCTGTGTGCCAATTTGGAGAAATGCACTTTTGGCATGATCCAGGTTCAGTATCTGGGATACATTATTGATGGGATACATTATTGATGAACGAGGGGTGCAAGTGGATCCATAGAATATCCAAGGCATTCGGGATTGGTCAACCCCAACCATTCTGACAGAGCTCTATAGCTTTCTGGGTCTTACCAATTTCTACTGAAAGTTCATGTTGGGGTTCTCTCATATCACTTGGCCCTCGAGTCAAGTCACCAAGGGAGGAGCAAAAGAAAACTTCTTTGGTCTGAATCTCAACAGAAGGTGTTCACAGAGTTAAAACATTGCCTATGCTCTGCACCAGTGCTCACATTACCAGACTTGCAACAACCATTTGAGATCAAGACATGTGCCTCTGACTATGCTATTGGGGCAGTCCTTACTCAACAGGGGCATCCAGTGGCATATCACAGTGAGACACTTTTAGACACAATATGGAAGTATCCCACTTATGACAAAGAGATGTATTCCATTTTGCAGGCCTACCGATAATGGAAGCATTACATTTTTGGGAAAGAAACAGTCATCCAAACAAACCACCGACCCCTGCAGTTCATACACACATAAGGGAAGTTGCAGAATGGTCGCCATCAGAAGTGGTCCACATACCTAAAATAGTTCCATTTGAATATCGAGTACAATAAGAGCAGCACCAATAATGTTGTAGACTACCTCAGCCGAATACCAATCATGGCGTTAACCATCGTGCTCAACTCTTGTGGGAACAAGACTTCTGATTGGCCACTTCTCTACAAAAGTGACCCAGAATTTGGTCACACATACGAAACACTCTTGGAGGTTCAACAAGTTCCATATTTTCACCTCCGAGATGCACTATTATGCCACCTGGGACACCTTTGTGTTCCTTCAAGCGAGCGTGCCAAGATGATTTGGGAAGCACACTATAGTCGGGTCATTGGGAATTTCGAGGTCAAGAAACTAGTGGCAGTACTATAGAAGTATTTCTATTGGTCAAATCTTCGCTGGGATGTCGGGAAGTACATTAGATCTTGCACTACCTGAACCATTTCCAACCGAACATCAAGAAGAAAGGTCTCTATACTCTGCTACCTACCCGTAGTTGTCCTTGGGAATCCATCTCCATGGATTTCATGTCAGGCCTTCCTTCTACTAAGCATGGAAATGATTGTGTTTTTTTGGTAATTGACAAATTCTCGAAGATGGCCATCATGGCAGCCTGCAAGAAGAATTTCACAACAAAAGCCACTGCTAAACTCTTCTTTGAATGAGTGTGGGTACACATTGGGATCCCACAGTCTATCATCATAGGTCGAGACACCGGGTTGCTCAGTACATTTTGGTCCAGTCTCTAGTCAATGTTGGACACCAAGCTCACTAAGTCCACAGCTTTCCATCCCCAAGCTGATGGTCAGATAGAGGTTGTCAACAAGATGATCATACACATTTTTTGCATGTACAACTTGAAGTATCCACACACATAGGATGAGAGTCTCCCCTATGTCCAACGCAACTATAATTGGGATCTCCACAGCTCGACTGGCCACAACCCTTTTGAGGTGAGCTTGGAATTCCAACCACTATATCCCATTGATGTGGCCATACCATTTGCAGCTACTCACGGTCCAGTTCAAATCCGACAAGGCAAACAACTTCATTGAGCACATTCAGCACATCCGCCAAATGGTCCACAACATTATGGAGAAATAAAATTCCAAGTGCAAGTAGCAACATGATCAACATTAGGTGCCAACCCAATTTCACGTGGACGAAAAAGTCTGGCTACATTTACAGAAGGAATGCCTTACCAGAGCCTATCGGAAAGTCAGACCACTCTGATATGGGTCTTAAACCATTACCAAGGTTGTGGGAGACAATGCATTTGAGCTCAGCATTCCCCCATTCCTTGGCCTACACCCAATGTTCAATGTGGACCACCTTTGACCATACTTCCCACCATTGCTAGACACATCAGACATTGCATAATATCTCACACCTACAAAGTTAATTCTAGACTGCATGGAACAAGCCACAAATGATCGAATCATGGACACATAGATCAAGAACACCCGACATCAAAGGATCCAACTATATTGGGTTGTCAAATAAGGCCATCTCCTTCACCAGGGCAAGTGGCTGACCAGGGACCAAGTTCAACAGAATTTTCCTCATCTCATGGAGGAACTCAACACAATGGTGACCATTGCTTCCTAAGGGGGTAGGAATGATCCAGGTGGATATTGGTGGTCACTCGCCTATTCCACTTGGACCCCTACCACTAAGCACTGGTGCAAGTGGATCCATAGAAGATCCAAGGCATTCGGGATTGGTCAGCCCCAACCATTCTGATAGAGCTCTATAGCTTTCTAGGTCTTACCAATTTCTACTGCAAGTTCATGTTGGGGTTCTCTCATATCACTTGGCCCTCGAGTCAAGTCACCAAGGGAGGAGCGAAAGAAAAATTCTTTTGGTCTGAATCTCAATAGAAGGTGTTCGCAGAGTTAAAACATTGCCTATGCTCTGCACCAGTGCTCACATTACCAGACTTGCAACAACCATTTGAGATCAAGACATGTGCCTCTGACTATGCTATTGGGGCAGTCCTTACTCAATAGGGGCATCCAGTGGCATATCACAGTGAGACACTGCTAGACACAATACGGAAGTATCCCACTTATGACAAAGAGATGTATTCCATTTTGCAGGCCTACCAACAATGGAAGAATTACATTTTTGGGAAAGAAACAGTTATCCAAACAAACCACCGACCCCTACAGTTCATACACACACAAGGGAAGTTGCAGAATGATCACCATCAGAAGTGGTCCACATACCTAAAATAGTTCCATTTGAATATTGAGTACAATAAGGGCAGCACCAATAATTTTGTAGACTACCTCAGCCGACTACCAATCATGGCGTTAACCATCGTGCTCAACTCTTGTGGGAATGAGACTTCTGATTGGCCACTTCTCTACAAAAGTGACTTAGAATTCGGCCACACATACCAAACACTCTTGGAGGTTCAACAAGTTCCATATTTTCACCTCTAGGATGCACTATTATGCCACCTGGGACACCTTTGTGTTCCTTCAAGCGAGCATGCCAAGATGATTTGGGAAGCACACTATAGTCAGGTCATTGGGCATTTCGAGGCCAAGAAACTAGTGGCAGTACTACAGAAGTATTTCTATTGGTCAAATCTTCGATGGGATGTCGGGAAGTACATTAGATCCTGCACTACCTGCACCATTTCCAAACCGACCATAAAGAAGCAAGGTCTCTATACTCCGCTACCTACCCATAGTTGTCCTTGGGAATCCATCTCCATGGATTTCATGTCAGGCCTTCCTTCTACTAAGCATGGAAATGACTGTGTTTTTTTTTCGTCGACAAATTCTTGAAGATGGCCATTATGGCAGCCTGCAAGAAGAATTTCACAACAAAAGCCACTGCTAAACTCTTCTTTGAATGAGTGTGGGTACACTTTGGGATCCCACAGTCTATCATCATAGGTTGAGACACCAGGTTGCTCAGTACATTTTGGTCCAGTCTCCAGTCAATGTTGGACACCAAGCTCACTAAGTCCACAGCTTTCCATCCCCAAGCTGATGGTCAGATAGAGGTTGTCAACAAGATGATCATACACATTTTTTGCATGTACAACTTGAAGCATCCACACACATAGGATGAGAGTCTCCCTATGTCCAACGTAGCTATAATCGGGATCTCCACAGCTCGACTGGCCACAACCCTTTTGAGGTGAGCTTGGAATTCCAGCCACTATATCCCATTGATGTGGCCATACCATTTGCAGCTACTCACGGTCCAGTTCAAATCCGAAAAGGCAAACAACTTCATTGAGCACATTCAACACATCCGCCAAATGGTCCACAACATTATGGAGAAATCAAATTCCAAGTGCAAGTAGCAACATGATCAACATTAGGTGCCACCCCAGTTTCACGTGGATGAAAAAGTTTGGCTACATTTGCAGAAGGAATGCCTTACCAGAGCCTATCGGAAAGTCAGACCACTCTGATATGGTTCTTAAACCATTACCAAGGTTGTGGGAGACAATGCATTTGAGCTCAGAATTCCCCCATTCCTTGGCCTACACCCAATGTTCAATGTGGACCACCTTCGACCATACTTCCCACCATTGCTAGACACATTAGACATTGCAGAATATCTCACACCTACAAAGTTAATTCTAGACTACATGGAACAAGCCACAAATGATCGAATCATGGACACATAGATCAAGAACACCCGACATCAAAGGATCCAACTATATCGGGTTGTCAAATAAGGCCATCTCCTTCACCAGGGCAAGTGGCTGACCAGGGACCAAGTTCAATAGAATTTTCCTCATCTCATGGAGGAACTCAACACAATGGTGACCATTGCTTCCTAAGGGGGGAGGAATGATCCATGTGGATATTGGTGGTCACTCGCCTATTCCACTTGGACCCCTACCATTGTTTCTTTCAGTTTTTCAGTTTCCTTAATTGTAGCACAATTTACTATTTTTGGAAGTTTTTCGAGTCTTGAACTTCTGGAGCCATTTTGAGGCCCTAAACGATGCTTTTTAGGAAAATCACCATTAATACTTTATGTTAGTAGTTTTATTCCTCGAATAGATCTTTCTAACGAGGTATCATATGCATCAAATGAATATCGTATGCCAAAGTTACAACCCCAGGAAGTTGATGTACTAATTTACCTAACGGGGCCCATAGTTTGGCTTTCATCTCGTAAGGTTAGGTTTTTGGATGTTTGGGGTTTTCCATTGCTTCTCAATAATAAATAGGGCCTCAAGCCCCATTGTAACATAGTTCAGAGGCATGTAGCCACCACATCTCTTCTTAGAGATAAGTTACCATCGCCCGAGCTATTTTATTTCCATTCTGTATGTAAGCATATTTCAATTCTTTGATATTCATGAAATGAAGTTTGATTTCTGCTGCATCTCTATGTTTATGGTTATATTTGTAATTTTTTGCATTCCCATTTCAATTCGGATCACCAAGACAAGCTAGATGGCTATTTATACTTACCGAATTTAAATTTGAGATCAAGTACATCAAAGGCACAAAGAACAAGTTTGTTGATGCACTTAGTAGAAGAATTCAATTGAATCACATAGTAGCCATAATTCCTTAAGGAATTGATCTGGTAAAATGGATCATGTGTGTGGGACAACATGATGAGAAATTTCAACAAGTGAAGGAAACGCTACATCAAGATAGTGAGGATGAGGAATATCGTCTCATGGATGAGGGTTTAATCAAATTCAAGAACATAATATAAATATTAGATAATGATGATTTGAGGAGGCTTATAATGAAAGAGTTTCATGAAAAACCATATTCTGGTCATTTGGGATACCAAAAGATTCTCAAAACCATCAAAAGGTTTTATTATTGCCCTAATTTGAAAATGGAGGTGGCTGAATTTATTACAATATGCATAGAATGCTAGCATGTAAAGGATGAATGTGAAGATCCAACAGGCTTATTGTAGCCCATTTCCATTCCGAGATGGATGTGGGAAGTGATCTCCATGGACTTCATCACCGATTTTCCAAGAACCTCAAAACAACACGATGTGATTATGATGGTGGTTGACAAGTTGAGCAAAGGTAGCTCACTTTGTAGCAGTTAAATACACCAACTCAACAAGTGAAGTCTCTCAAATCTTCATAAAGGAGATTCTAAGGTTGCGTGGAGTTCCTAAGAAAATTATTTCAGATAGAGATATCAAGTTCTCTTACATGTTTTGGAAGGAATTGTTTACAGGATTGGGAACAAAATTGGCTTTTACTATAGCTTATCATCCAAAGATAGGTGGGAAAATTAAGAGGACAAATAAGATCCTGGAAGACATGTTGAGGATGTATGTGATGCACCAGCAAAAGAAGTGGGAAGAGTATCTTCCACTTGAAAATTTTGCAGACAAAAATGGGTATCAGGAGTCTTTAAAGATGAGCCCATTTGAGGCATTGTATAGGAGTTTTAATACTCCTATCAGCTAGATTAATCTAGTAAACATGGCCCTTATTTGGCCTAATATGCTAAAAGAGATGGAGCAACAAATGTATACCATTAAGGAGAATTTAAAGGTAGCACACGAAAGGAAGAAAAGCTATGCAGATCAACATAGACTCCACAAGGATTTCAAGTTGGAGAACATGTTTATTTGAGAATTAAACCCAAGAAAATCTCCTTGAGGATTAGGTCATGTGTCAAGTTGGCACCATGGTTTTGTGGGCCTTTTGAGATATAGTATAGGAGGACCAGTGGCCTATTTGATGGCCTTACCTCCATTAGTTAAAATCTATGATGTTTTCCATGTTTCTTTGCTTAAATGATATGTGCAATATTCTAATCATGTGATTGGTTGGCCTTGATACAGGTGGAACCAGAGGGAGAACTCTAGTCAAATCCACTTTGCATTCTATATCAGAGGAGCCTCATGCTTCAAAATCAAGCAATAGAGAAAGTTAAGGTGCAGTGGAGCCACTTTAAGCCCAAGAAGCTACTTGGGAAGTGGCTGATTCAATGAGGGTAGCATGTCCTTATTTATTTCTTGGTTGAAGCAAATGTATATAATTGTAAATATTGTATAGAGTTGTGTTTATAAAGCTCCATAAGCAATATATTTGTGTGCTTTAAAGCATGTTTTGGTGTTGCACATAGGTTAAGAACACCGAGGATAATGTTCCCCCAAAGGGGAGGGGTTTGTGACAAACCCAAATTAACTTATATTTATGTATACAATGTAAACATTACGATAAAAAAGAAAACGGGTTGAGTAATTGGACAAGGATTCCAGAGGGATGCAGTGATTACTTGGTGAAAATAATATTAATTTACAAAAGAAACAAAGTTACCAACTTAACGAGAACTGTACCAAGTTGTCACTTTTTTAGAGGTTGCAAAAAATCATCTGATTTTGAAAAGTGTTGACTCAAAATACTCATTTTTTAACACATTTTTGAAACTTTAAATTTTCTTATGTATAAAGTATGCACATTTTTTTTTAAATGTCAGTGATTTTCAAGCCAATTTTGAAAATTGTTGATGTAGCACCCATTTTTTTAGGCTTATTTTTGACACTTCAAATTTTTTGATATATTCAATATGAATAATTTTTTTAAATGTTGGTGATTTTCATGTGGATTTTGAAAAGAATTGATGCAACATCAATCTTTTTTTTTGCGAGCATATTTTTGACATTTTAAATTTTTTGTCTTAAATATGCATATTTTTTTTTAATGTTGGTTATTTAACCATTTTTCAAGTTGTTTTCTTCTTCTTTGTTTTCTTTGTGAGATGTCTATTTCTTAAGTGTTTTTCAAGTTTGTGTTTTTTGTTTCTCTTTGCAATGTTTTTTTGTAACAAAATTTTCAATTATTTTACAATGTTAAAAAAAGTAATAATATTAATATCTTGAAGTTAGATTTTTTATAGTTAATTAATACCTCAATACACATAAAATAATTGTAACTAAAAAAAAAATGAACAAATAAAAAAATAATACACATTTTGCATATAGATATAATTAAAAAAAAAACATATTTTGGGTTTTTTCGCTAAAAATGACATGTCAAATAAGAATTTTTATGGAAAAAAATTAATAGGAAAAATTGAAAAAATAACAAATTTTATCAATTTTATGTCCAAAAATGACAATATTTGATGTTTTTTCCAAAAATAATGATTCAAATAAAATTTCTAGTAAAAAAAAATGTTTAAAAAAATTAAAAACAATTTTAACAAAAGAAAAAACAAAAATAAATTGTTTAAAATAAACATAAATTGAAAACAAAATTAAAAATAAAAAAAACAAACAAACAAACAATTAAAAAAAAACCATTTTAAAAAAATAAAAAATGTTGTTTCCGAAATTAAAAATAAATAAAAGCAAAAAGCAAAATATTATTAAAAAAAATTAAAAAACAAACAAAATTAAAAAATAAATATTGAACAAGTTGATTGGGACAAAAACAACACACAAACAAATAACCATCATAAAATATTAAAAATAAAACATTTAAAAAATATTAAACTAAAATTAATCAAAACACAAATTAATAAAAAATAAAATATTAAAAAAATTAAAACTAAAAACAAAAAAAACATTAAAATATATATTAGAAATAAATAAATAAAATAAAAAGCATAGAAAAAAATAAAAATAAATAAAAATAAAAATAAACACAGGGGTCCTACCCTAGCCACGCAACATAAGGAGAGAGATACAAATACCAAGAGAGGTTGAAAAATAGAAAGGAATGAAGTTTTTGGTTGGAAAAGGAGCTGGAAGAAATCACCAAGTGAGAAATTGATTGTCTTTCGAGTCCCCATTGGCCTGGAGGGTGGAGATGGTGTTTCTCAGGAAATCCCAAAGAGATGGGGTGGATGAATTTATCCTGGAAAATTCCTAGAGGATTTCTGGATGTTTTCTTATTGTCTTTTTATTTTATTGTTGGTTCTTGAATCCTTGTATTGGGTGGAACCACATTGTTGATTTTTGAATGGTTGAGACAGTTGGTCCCTAGAATCTTTGTGCATTTGTTGGTTTCAATTCAATTGGTGGGTGGAGATTGGTGAATCTCCTGAGTCCTTGTTTCAGTCGATAAATGTGTTTTAATCCCTAAAGCAAAAGATCCTTCAACCTCCGGAATCCAGCTCGGGGGTGATAACTACAAGTGAGACTTGGTTGTAGTTGTCTATGGTTGGGTGGAGAGTCATAGTCCCAAACTCAATTTCACTTCAGTTCTGAGATAAATGTCTCTCGGGTTCTCATGAAATCAAATGTGTGTGTGTGTGTGTGTGTGTGTGTGTGTGCCTATTTTCATTGTTGGCCTGAAAATGATGCTTATTGATGGCATGGTTCATGATTTATTTAACTTTATGAATTGACCAATGTGTTGTTGTCACTGTATAAAAGGTGTTGGGACAACATGTGGCAGAATTGATTTAGTTCTTGTAGTAACTAGCATGCAATCTTCCTTATTACAGTGATATGATTTTATTTAAATTATAGTATTGTGTATATTTACTGAATGTAAATTATAAGCTACATGAAGACATGGGGGATTCACTCAAAGAACCTCTAACACATCACGTGCATTTGTGGCATACTAAACAATACCCTTAATTTGACTACAAATTGGAAACTACCTCTAAAACACACATTATTTAACCCCTACCCGAACCCAATACACTTTCCTAATTAAAAAACCCCTACTTTCACTATATATTGTAGGTATCCATTTTTTCATTAACTTTGAGCTCCATTTTTAATACTTACAAATACAAAAACTCATTACCCTCTATTATATGCTTAATATATTATGTCATTTTATCCTTCATAGATATCACCCAATATGAATGCACATGGTATGGTATTTCTCCCCTAGTGAAGCCCTTGTGCATGAAGATGTGAAATGCATTAGATCCATGAACTTATACTGACATCTTGCATGTATTGGTTACCTCACTATGATGGTGTTGGGTTGCACTGATAGAAAGGAGTGTTGAGCATTGTTAATAAATAGTGTGGAAAGATTTGAAATCTTGTTGTATATGTGTTACAAATCCATTTGGGCACATCAATCCCATCATCCAGATCAGTGTTTTAGGGCTCATCAAACCCTAATTTCAGTTGCTACATGCCCTAAAAAAGTCACCCCTTTGAATGCCTCCTTCCCAAATAGTTTCATGACTTGAAGACATCCAGAAACAGCCTCTAGAGGGACCAGCATAGGTAACCCTTGTAAGGGTGCACTGCAGAGTAGATGAGTCCATTTCCAGGGTGCTTGGCAGAGCACTTAGGCTTCCTTTCACCTGCGCCAGGCGATATTGAGCGAAATTCACATAGGGTTTGGGGAATATTCTCATATTTTGGAGTCATCTATAAGGTTCCCTCACTTATCAACTCCTATGAGCTTGAAAATGAATAAGGAATGAGTTAACGTGCATCCTATCCTCTCATCCCTTCCTCCATGGAACTAATTCTAAGTATGGAAGGCCATTCAATGCCACCATTTATGACAAAACCTCCTTCATCTTCCTATAAATTGACCACTCATCTAAGTGATCAAGGGTTGGATTATGTTGAATTGTAAGGAGATAATGTTACTATGATATTTGGCTTTGAAGCAAGTATTGTAATGCTACAAGTTTGTCATGCTTTTGATGTGATGTGGATGGGATCCAAGCTGGGGGAATGGCTTTGAATCAGACACCAATGGTTGTAATTCCTTCTTCTATTCAATAAATTGTTCGAACCTTTCTCCAATATGTTTGTATTGTTTCATAATTCTTATATGTGTGAGTTGTATCTGATTCCTTTCACTTATATTCAATGGCTCATGTGCTTTGATCGATTCTTTGTTTTCTGTTGTGTTTACAGGTACTTCTCAAGTGTATTAAGTACGGGAAGGAGAAACAACATCTATACAAGGGAGATCAGAGGAAATCGGAACTACAAGTAGGTCTTATCATCTTCTCATCTTATCTATTGCTTATAGGAAAAGACTAAAACACTTTAAACTATTGTTCTAGATACAGCTACTTATCTAGAGAATTAGTATTTTTCTGTAGATACCAAATTCTCCAAAACAAATTAGCGACTCCATTGGGGAATATCCTCTTTCCTAGTAGCTTATCCACCTCCTGGGACATTCTTGCAGACCTTATTTGTGTTCATAGATTGCAATTTAGCTCTTTGCATTGAAAATTTGGTCAAAACTGTGTCAAATTGCCTCTTGAAATGGATCACTATCACCAGCGCAGGCTTGTGAGGTACACATTGCACTGCAGAGTACCCCTGGCTTAAGGACAGTGTTTTGAAGCATAGTGTCTCCCATTCAGGGTTGTGTTGATCCTCCTAGGGTCAGTTTCCCACCTTTGAAAAGTGTTTTTGCCAACTTTTCTCTATTTGTTTGTTTGTTGAATGATCAATGAATGTTATGTCTCAGAGAACAATTTTCTATTTCCTTGTCTATAACTACTTTGATTTGATTGATTAATGTTTCTTTAATGTTTCCTTTGTCATTGTCGATCTATAGTCAAAGTTAGAATATAGTTGATTAATCTTCGTTCGAAAGAAAGTGTTGTAAATTCTTCTTTTCCTTCGAAACAAAACTGTCGTAAAGTCTTCGTTCTTATGAAAGATTGATTGATTGTATGTGCATATTTCCTTTTGTTCATATTCACATTAAGGAAATCGAAAATAAATACATGCATGTTGCATTGAAAAAGTTTGTGTGTGCTCATAGGAATAGCTAGGGAAATTGCATTAGATGTGCTCTTTTCTCTTTGTCAAAGATATAATTGCTTTATCCCTACTAGCTAAGGTTTTCATTGTTCAATTGAATGAAAATAATGCTTAACATATTACTTGCATTTAGGAATTGCAAACATACATCACGTGGTGAACCTTGAAAGGAAAATTCTAAAGAAGATGAACTTAAAAATTATCTGAATTTACCTAATGGAGCATTGTCGCCTAATGAATAACATTTAGAGGTTCTAGGCTAGAGACGTGTTCTGGCGTCATAAAACAAAGCAGATGTCGCTAACTTGTCTGTAATACATCCCGAGTGTGATACCTCATTCCACGTACGTGAGTATATCGTAGCTCGTCCACGTACCTTTGGGTATATAGGGCAGTGTTATAGTACGTAAAGTATATGGGAATGCTCTCACTGTGTGGTTTTGCATTAGAAAACGCTTATACGGATTGGGCCTCCACGTACTTTCAAGTATATAAGGGAGGACAACACTAGGTTTCTATCCATCCTTAGATAATCAAGTTGGCCGCCTTGTACATTGTGATACACCGAACACAGCATTCGGGGAGATTGCCTTCCCATACTTCTTGGTTCGCCAGGAGGTATTCTGCAGTTCACAATTGCTTGGTAAACCTTTTGCCTAGATTATCCTTCTTTTGTTTTGTTATGTTACTTTGATTAAAATAAAATTAATTGACCACGAATAACATCCTCCACGCTCACTCCTTATTTTATCTTAGGTTGAAACATATGGTGACAAATCTGGAGTCTGCCAATCAAGAAATTCCTTTTGATGGGAATCCTAGTCTTTTTCCTCCTTTCGAAAATATTGGTGCTCCTTATATGGCTACATTATCCCTATCGGGATTTACCATTGGCTTACCAGTATGGTTGTTTTCAACCTCCTTGGTTCAAAATGTGGTTATTTCTCTACAATCGAGTACACCTCCAACTGGACAAAATCAACCTCTATTTGATCCTAAAGTTGACCCTTTGCCTTCTTCCTCGGTTGTTTCTTCCTCCCCTTCTTCCTCTTCGCCTGGTGAAAGTATTGGTACTAGTAACTAGGTGGCTAAGAAGAAGAAGAAAGGGAAGAAGAAGAAGAAGAAGCAAATTCAGCAGAGGGGCAACCAAGCAACCATTTCTTTGAATGCAACTTCTGATGAGAAATTGTCTGATAAGCATCACAAAATTTGATATCCATGCAAACTTTGTACGGGAGACCATCTTCTTCGAAATTGTCCTGATATTCCTCAGATCTTAGAAGAATGGTCTTCTCATTCACATCATCCTGTGTCATCAACTTCTCAAGATCATGTTGGTGACACACCATCAACTAGTGGTAGTAAAGTTCATGAAAAGAAGGGTAAAGTTAAGTTTCCCTGTAGGTTGTGTGAAGGGAATCACCCCATTCACCTTTGTCCCTATCTGGATGAAACCAAAAAATTGTTGGATAACCGTCCTGCTTCTCCGCAGCGACTTCCATCTGGTTACAGGAGACTCTCCCTTAATCCTTCACTAGTTGATGAATTGACTGACTCAAATTAACCGTCGGTCAAACCCACTCTCTGAAAGTGAATCCTATGAGTCTATACCCGACCCAAATCAACAGGTCGAGGTAACAGTTGACCCAATTTCACCTTCATTTAATCGTACCTTTCCCAAAGAGAGTGAATGTGATACCACTCAGGTTCTTTTCATTTCTTTAGATTCCAATGAGCTTGGGGGCAATCCTCCTGTTCCATCAAGACAGGAGTAAAATCCTCCCGCTCTCGTAACTCAAGGGGTTAATTTTCCTGTTTCTATGGTACCCACTCCAAGTAGTCTTGCCACTTACTTTGATTGGAATCGACTGGCAGGATTTTTTTTCCCTTCTTATGTGCCTTTCCAGATCATAGTATAGGTTTGTAATATGATTGTATCTGGCCCTATTATAGATGAAGGTGCATCATTGAGTATCATTTCCTCAATTGTTTGTCAAGCGCTCGGTTTGCCGCCACTTGTGCCTGTTACCCAGAATCTGTTGGATTTTAACAGAGGAACCAGTCAACCATTAGGGATCCTTCCTCAGTTTCCTATTACTTTGGGAGGAAAAATCGTTTATCTGAATGTGATGGTAGTCCCAGGCCCTTTAGATTACAATTTATTTCTTGGGCGCGACTATGTTTATGACATGGGAGCTATTGTTTCAACACTCTTTCGAGTGATTTGTTTCCTGCATGAAGGCAGAATTGTCACCGTTGACCAACTTTTATTTCCCGGTCCAAATATGGCTTCCAGTCAACCATCTTCCCTAACTGGTCCTTTTGTACCAATGGTATCATCCCCACCATGGGTCAGTTATGTGGCAACCCGTTCCGTGCCTACATCAACAGACTATCAATTCCGTGATGGTGTACATTATGTACTAGAGGCATTGGAACCAAATCTCTCCTTCCAGAGCATTGTTCTCCCATCTGATGAGAACCTCTTGGAAGTCATGACCTCTTATGGGTCATGAACAATCCCCCATGAAGATAGTTCGTTGTCTTGTGTCAACCTCATTAAAAAAGGAAACAAGGAACATGAGGATAGTTCTTTAACTGTGTAAACCTCATTAAAAAAATGAAACAGGCCCATGAGGATAGTTCCTTTTCTTGTGTCAACCTTGTTAAAAAATGAAACCAAGGGCATGAGGATAGTTCCTTGTCTTGTGTCAACCTCGTTAAAAAATGAAACAAGGATATGAGGAGAGTTCCTTGTCTTATGTCAATCTCGTTAAAAAATTAAACAAGGAGTATGAGGATAGTTCTTTTACTGTGTCAATCTCATTAAAAAATGAAACAACTCCCATGAGGATAGTTCCTTGTCATGTTTCAACCTCGTTAAAAAATGAAACCAAGGATATAAGCATAGTTCCTTATCTTGTGTCAAGCTCGTTAAAAAATGAAACAAGGAATATGAGGATAGTTCTTTTACTGTGTCAACCTCATTAAAAAATGAAACAGGTCCCAGAGCTTAGTTCCTTGTCTTGTATCAAGCTTGTTAAAAAATAAACAAGGAATCAAAGCATAGTTCCTTGTCTTGTGTCAAGCTCATTAAAAAATGAAACAAGGAATCTGAGCAGAGTTCCTTGTCTTGTGTCAAGCTCATTAAAAAATGAAACAAGGTCCCCTGGAGCAAAGTTCCAATTTGAGTCTTTGATTAGATCTCGTAAAATCCCAGTCGAGTCTTTCACTTGATCTCGTAAATGAACCTTCATTCCATCCACCTAATAGCCACAAGTAATATACTTAGGTGAATGTAATGAAGCTTGGGGGGCATGCACCTAGTGGTAAAATTAAGTTTCCCTATAGGTTATGTGAAGGGAATCACCCCATTCACCTTTGTCCCTATCTGGACGAAGCCAAAAAATTGTTGGATAACCATCTGACTTCTCCATAGCGACATCCATCTGGTTATAGGAGACTCTCCCTTTCATCATGCTGGGGGCATATAAACTAATCTCAGGCATAGTTCTTCATTTCAAGCTTGTGTAAAAATGAAACTAAATTCAAGCATAGTTCTTCGTTTAAGCTTGTGTAAAAATGAAACTAAATCCAAGCATAGTTTTTTCATTTCAAGCTTGCGTAAACATGAAACTGAACCCAAGCATAGCTCCCTATGGTTCAAGCTTGTTTAAAAATGAACCCATTTCCATTTTTAACCCTCGTGATTGCCATTCTATCGGCCTCTTTCGTCAGATGAGCCTTGGTTGTTTTCATCCCATCGCCACCATCCCTTTGGCCAATCATATGCTTTCACTTGGTTGTTTTACCCTTTTTGAGGGACAGTTGCAATGAGTGTTCTTATTAGCCAGCATCTTCACATAAATCAACATGTTTTGAGAAGTTCCAACATCACCGGAACCAGTTGCTATCCTAGACACCACTCGTTCCTCAAAGTGGAGTCATCTTTAAGCTCTTTTCAGACTCTCGAAATATGAAAAGGTTGTCGAGTGCTTGTCCTTTTCAACTCGTTAATGGATTGGAAACGACATCTCTCTTGTATTATTTTACGCTTTCTTGGGCTTGAGAGTTTAATCTACGAAAAATAACTTGTGGATTTTTCTTTTTGCCCCTTTTCAAACTCTCTAAACATGAAAAGGACCGAGTTATCTTTATCGTTAAACTCTTTAAAACATCAACTAGTGACAAACTTGTCCATCTAGACAAGACCAAGTTTCACCAATGCTAGACTTGTTAAAACATCAAATAGTGATGGATTCACCCAAAGGGTGGAATTATACAACAAGCATATGTTATCCTCCTCAAGCTTGATAAAAAATAAAGAGGTACTGGTCAACAATGACTGGGGAAAATGGAAAAAGGGGAAAACCACTTTATGGTAGCAGGTTACTCTTGAACATGACACTTTCACTTCATCTTCGTGACTATTCAGGTTGGGTTATCTACTTGACAGTTATCATACCTATGGTTTATCACACCATCCCTCACTTTTGGTTTTAGGTCAATGTTGCCAATTCATTCAGACTATTTGGGTTGGGTTATCTGCTTGATGGTTATCACACCATTGGTATGTCATACCATCCATCACTTTATTTTGGGTCAATGCTACCAATTCATTTTAGTGTCTCTGACATGTTCAAGAGAAGTCATTCAGTCAAAATTCATATTTTGCAATACCATAAACCTTCATTTTCATGATCGCCATTCCTGAACCTTGTGTTGTTAATCAAATTCCATCTCTAATATCACTACACTTGTTTCGTGTCATTGATGTGGGATACATCAAGGCCCTCATGCTACGAGCCGCTTCTTGTCGACGTCAGCACATTATCCAAGAAGTTGACTTAGAAACACCCTTCTAGTACCTTGAGGCTTGCATGCATCAATGGTAGGCTTCTCGCTTCCGGCGATAGGCATACATCAATGGCCTTCAACCGAAAGACTTTGTATGGTGTTCGACATCAAATCATCCATTCACACCATGCAGAATGTACTGCAGTACCTTGTGGATCATTATCATTATCGGTGATTTCTCTTGCATCTGTTAACAGCTTACATCATTGGTTGGCAATCAAATGGTGTCTTCCCATGTTCAACTATCAGATCATATATTCACATGGTTAGACTCATACTTGAGTGAACAATTGAATGAGATAGAATACCCCGGATCTAGTTTCATCCATCCGGGCTGCAATTTCAAGAGTACTAAATCATATGTACAATGTCTTTACATTGATAGTCATTCTGATCATGGGTCTATATTTGTAGACGACTGTTTATGTACATGTGATGAAATTTTATAAGCTGAGCATGGGTATGCCTTCCCTCAACAATTCATGTAAAATCAAATATCATGATATATGTATTGTAATTGATGCAGGTCACCTTCCACTTCGATACCTCCTCATCACATCGTAAAGCATTTCATTTGACATTGGCATTTTTCCGACTTCATGCTTTAGGGGGCAGCTATTACAGATCCATTTGGGCACATCAATCCCATCATCCAGATCAGTGTTTTAGGGCTCATCAAACCCTAATTTTAGTTGCTACATGCCCTAAACAAGTCACCCCTTTGAATGCCTCCTTCTCAGACAGTTTCATGACTTGAAGACATCTAGAAATAGCCTCTAGAGGGACTAGCGCAGGTAAGCCCTTGTAAGGGTGCGCTGCAGAGCAGTTGAGTCCATTGCCAGGGTGCTTTTCAGAGCACTTAGGCTTCCTTTCACCTGCGTTGGGCGAGATTGAGCGAAATTCACATAGGGTTTGGAGAATATTCTCATCTTTTGGAGTCATCTAGAAGGTTCCCTCACTTATCAACTCCTATGAGCTCGAAAATGGATGAGGAATGAGTTAAGGTGCATCCTATCCTCTCATCCCTTCCTCCATGGAACTAATTCTAAGTATGGAAGGCCATTCAATGCCACCATTTATAACAAAACCTCCTTAATCTTCCTATAAATTGACCACTCATCTAAGTGATCAGGGGCTGGATTATGTTGAATTGTAAGGAGATAATGTTACTATGAGATTTGGCTTTGAAGCAAGTATTGTAATGCTACAAGTTTTTCATGCTTTTGATGTGATGTGGATGGGATCCAAGCTGGAGGAATGGCTTTAAATCAGACACCAATGGTTGTATTTCCTTCTTCTATTCAATAAAGTGTTTGAACCTTTATCCCATATGTTTATATTGTTTCATAATGCTTACATGTATGAATTGTATCTGATTCCTTTCACTTATATTCAATAGATCACGTGCTTTGATCGATTCTTTGTTTTCTGTTGTGTTTACAGGTACTTCTCAAGCGTATTAAGTATGAGAAGTAGCGACAGGATCGATACAAGGGAGACGAGAGGAAATCGGAACTACAAGTAGGTCTTCTCATCTTCTCATCTTATCTATTGCTTATAGGAAAAGACTAAAACACTTTAAATTGTTGTTCTAAGTATAGCTACTTATCTAGGGAATTAGTATTTATCCATAGATACGAAACTATACAAAACAATATGTAATGGAAGATTTGTTGCATGTTAATGGGTACATTATTGAATGAAGGGAGGGAGGCCTTACTACCATCCCTTGTAGTCTTTGAGACCTGATCATTTACTTTCTCTATTGACAGGGTTGTTGAGCCAAGAAAATTAGTTTTCTTCTCAATTAATGATTTGTTACAACTCTGTAATTTTGTAAAGAATGTACTTGAAAATTCCATTAAATTTCTATCATGCCTATGAATGTTTCTTAGGTTTTTTCATAAATTCCTTATGAGCTTGATGATTTTCTAGTGCTAGAAGTATTGCTGGAACAACTTGAAAAGTAATGAAAATTTGTGCTCTGTCAAGGAGGTAGAAACTGACCAAAATTTAAGTTAAAATTTAGTTTTTGTCTTACAAGTTGAAGGTTAGGAGGTCGGCTTGGAAGGCCTGACCTCCAACAGGGCAACCTATCTCTTTGTGCCCGCAAGTTGGTAGGTCGGGTAGTCGGGAAATCGGGGTGGCCGAGGGGGTCGGACTCGCCTCACCCTTTGTATTGTAAGTGTCAGTGGATTCAGGTCGACCCTGACTTAGGTTGAAAGAAAGGGTTTCAGGGCCATCCTTTTAAATTGTTATACCGTGTTCGTGCAAGGAGGATGACTCTGACCCTCCTTGATTTTCATGCTTGCCATGATGGTCATGCATCAAGTGCCACGTGGAGGTCATAATGACATGGCAAGGTGATTATGGTCAATCTTTAAAAGGCTATAAATTTTTATTTGTAAGTCAGATTGAGGCAAAATTTATATCATTGGAATCGTCTCAACAAAACGAACACAATGAGGTTGTTTATTTAAAATCCTAGAAAAGTCGAAAACAATCATAACTTTTAACTCTTGTTCCCATAACTTCACTTTGGGAGCTATGTTAGTAGAGTAACCACCTCCTTCTAACTCTGGTTGGGTTTGGGGTTAGGATGGGGGTGTCTACAAAAAAATGGACAACAATAGTCCAGAGCGATAGATACTCCCTATGGGTTATTCATGATGCCGCTCTTTCTCCTTCCAATACCAAAAACCAAACCACACACTCTGATCAACTAAGGGTTTTAATGTTATTTAAGGATGCCTCCCCATGTGACCAAGAGGGAACCCTTTCCCCTTCTTCATGTTGCCTTTCAAATTAAGCTACCTCTTCAGAAAAATATGGGTTGGCACCGCAGTTGTATTAATGGCCACTGTAGTCTCAATAACCCTTTACCTGCCATGAGGTTTGGCATTTAATTCTTGACTGCAATGGGCATAGTTGTTCGCACCATTATCTTCCCTCCCCCTCGGACTCTGACCTATCCCTTCTCCTTAAGTTAATAATCAATTAAATTACAATTAACTATTATTACAACACAATTACAATTAATTATGATGATCAAATCTTATGATTACAATTAATTATTAACTACAACATTATATTCACATAACTTGGCACCATGATCGAAATAAAAACGAATTTCATGAGAAATAATTTTTTATTATATAAAAGTAAAAGTTGTGCCAACAATCAAATATTGCGTTGAGATGCTTACTTACACAAAAATATTTATAAATGTCATAATTAATGTAAAAGTGTTACATAGATCTGTGATATAACACCAATAACTATATAATATATCATCTAAAATAAATTTAAAATAAACTGAAATGAATTAATTTAAAATGCTGATCATCCTTGAGCTTTTGTATATGTCATTGTCGATTCTTTTCAAAATTAATTCAAATTTTATAATATTATATATACTTTTTAAAGTTATATATATATATATATATTTAAACAAAATTTTTCGGTAGAAATCACAAGAGAGAATTTTTTGGCCGACGCGTTTTGAACCAACAAGTGTGGTTCATCATCAGGACCAGATGAAGAGGCAGACCATGGGAAAGGCTTAAATAGAGAGCAATGTAGAGACATAATTTCACAATTTTGTTTACTTAATAATATTTGTTTTTAATATATTAATATAGTCGTTACTTAATAATATTTGTTTTTAATATATTAATAAATTAATATTATAATTTAAACAAAATTGTGAAATTATGTCTCTACATTGCTCTCTATTTAAGCTTTTGTCATGGTTTGCCTCTTCATCCGATCTTGATGATGAACCACACTTGTTGGTTCGAAACGCGTCAGCCAAAAAATTCTCTCATGTGATTTCTACCGAAAGACTTTGTTTAATTCATTATAAATTACAGAAACTTGAATACAAAAATATATATAATTTGTCTAAATTTTAATATTATATAATAAAAATAATAATAAATTATCTTAAAATAAATCTTGGTATAAAACCATTTTTCGATTCATATATATATAATTAACAATTTTATTTATATAAACAAACTTACAAATTAACATTCATTTGCAAACTTGTAATTTTAGTCTAAAGACTATCCATGACTATCCATTATCATGTATAACAAATTTTTCCCTCTTAAAATAAATCATCATAATCTTTTGTCCCCATCATAAGCATCGCATACAATAATTATCAAAAATTTTAAAAAGTTATACAATCTACTTAATACGAGTAATAAAATCCAAGGGTTTTAAAAGTACACCAATCCATGTACTCAAAGATTAAGAAGAAATGTTAAAATTAAGGATAATGAAGGAATTAAGACGAGTGTGCATCAGAATTGTCAATGATCTCCCGGATCCTTTTACCAATGCAAATCTTTTAAATAATTGTTCATGTCTATGTAAACATGCACAAAAAAATGTGCAAAAAGGCTGATTTTAAATTCAAGATGTTTTGAAATAACTGTTATTGAGTTAATTTCCACAATTTTTCTTTTTAGCCATTAAATTAAATTATAAATAAAAATCTTCAAATATTTGAATTTGTGTTAGTCCATTTCCCTAAGATACCATTAGGACCAATTTTAATATTATTAATTCACAAAAATCTTTCATTTTACTACCAACTTAATCTTAAAATAATAAACCCTCAACCAAAGGGGTTTTTTTTACGTATTATATATATATATATATATAACCTAAGATTTATGTGTTCATTATTTTTTTGAGAAATGCGTTTCATAAACCATATTTATTTAAATGGAATAAATATAAATTATTTTTTCACAAACTTTTTTAATCTATTTTATTAAAAAAAATCAACCAAATATTAATATTATTATTTTTTCCCAAAAAATGTATTTTCATTTATATATATGGAAAAATATATTTTGTATATCCATTCGATTTGTGCATTCATTGGGATTTTTCGTGATCCCATATTAGGCTACAATTAATATATATATTCGAAGGTTACAATATTGTCCGCAAAACACAATAACCCAAAAATAAGTTGTATAAAAATAATTTTAAATATGTTCAATCATTATGTGTAAAGCACGAGATTACATAAACTAAATTGTATACAAAAGGAAAGGAAAAAAAAAAAAAAACTACTAAATACCTATAAATACAAAGGAGGAGATCAGGATATGTGGACACATGTCTTCCCCTTATTTTCTTTTTTGTTTTTTTTGTACTTGTTTCCAATCTCCCCCTTTGGGATCCACTAGTACAAGGGTCATCGTGTGTTCAAAATCCTCTGTTGGATGCTCTTTTTATCAATCAAAGCTTTCAGATACATGAACACATTTTGTGCCCACTGTGTCATCCTCATTTGTGATCCATTTTTGTCTGTAAATTTGACTCCTATAATGGTGCAAAAAATGTCACATTCTGAAGGATTGTGGGTGATTCATCATTAACCTATGAGCCCTCATTTTCTTTTGATGTATTCTTCATCATTTTCGGAAAGATTTGAGTCTACACAATACCACCCCTTTGGCTTATGCTTCTTTTTCTTTTTCCGATTCTTCTTAACCTGTGGACATGTATTCTCAAGGTGACATGTTTGGAAGCAAGAACCACATCTGAATGTCGTATTCTCGTAGTCAAGAAATTGTGACCACTGGAGGTTGTTATGTTTTAGAATAATGTGATATGGTAAGCCTTTGCTAAGGTCTATTTCCACACAGATTCTAGCAATGGTAAAGATACATTTCTTTGTTTTCATATCCCTCTTTTTGAACTTGCCCAAAGTATTTCCAATACCTTCAAGGGCATGAGGGTGCCAAAAATGTAGTGGAAGATTTAGGAGTCATACCAAAACCAATGGTGTTGTCGCTACCATGGTTGTTGCATAGAATTAAGGAAACCATGGAATGGTAAAGAGCCCCACTCTTCCCCAAAACCATGGCCCTTCATTTAGCACAAAATATGAATCCTACTGTGTCAAATTGTACAATAAAAAAACCCTTTATAGCATAAATAAATGTCACAAATGTTTTTCCATGTCAAAAAAACCCATTAATGTAAGACATCTGATTTGGTCCAAAATCCATTAAATCTACATATAATTGCTTTTGAAAAAAAAACAGAAAAAAGTGTATTTACCCTAGGTAGGGACTGCTCCATATGTTCAACAATATAGAGGCCAACTTCGCTTTGACGTTGTATGCTTGGAGAGGAGGACTTCCCCTTCACTGCATCTTTGAAGGATGTAGACTTTCCTTTTGCATTCCCATGCCCTAGTGCTCCAGCGACTAAAGATCCTCCTCTCAATCTTGTGTTCATAACAAGGGTAGAGTTCAATTTTGGAGATGGAAAGAATCATGAAAAAAACCTTTGTAAACTAAAACAGTTTGCTGGAATCCCCAAAATTTTCTGAATAGACTGTTTTATAAGGATAACTGGCGTGAAGCTACGGACCCAAATATTGAGTGTCTTCCCACAAAAACTCCTCACAAAAATATGAAACATTTTCACCCCCCAAACCACCCCTATGCGCCTTCTGGGTGTATCCTAAATATTGGAACGAAGCACATAGTGGGAAAATATTCCTTTTGGATACCAACATAGGTCTTGCAAACAGCTGGATATACCATGGACTAAAACAGAGTAAGCAACCAACCTTTGCTGACCAAAGCAAAAAAACCTCCACAGAAAATGAAACACAACAGCCCATGACTTTTAATAGAAAAATAGGGGATAGGCAAAGCACTGACTCTTGTGCATTCAATGCAGACCATGGTGGCCTCCTCACCGCAAATGATTCATCTATACATTCTAGAAACGACCTTATTTCTCTTATGTGTAACCACACATCAGAGGAGTACAATCCCGATGAGTGAAAAGAGCCTGCAAAGCCCTCGCCGCCACGAGCTACAGAGGCCCTTGATAAAGAACAGAGGAGGGATTTGTGGTCCTCCAAAATCGTGAAGGCAAAGGAGTGACTATGGTCCTCCAAACTGAGCCAGTACAAAGCCACTGAGCCAGTTCAGAGCCTCATACCATGGGCCCTATCATAGAAGTGACTGTGGTCCTCCAAACCGAGCAAGTTCAGAGCCTCATGCCATGGGCCCTATCATAGGTGGATTACATGACATGGTAGTTTGACTTTGTTTGTTGGACAAGGGGTTCACCTCTGTGTAGTGATTTGATTACTAATTATATGAAAACATAAATACTTTACCACACCACTTTTTTGGTTTTGAACGTATGGTCTTAAAAGGAACACATACTCTTAACTAATTGCTAAACCAACATTTACAAATTAATCCTAGTACATTTATCTCCCCTCTTAATATCTCCACTTAAAAAGGGCTACCCTTAATTGATATACAAGATAGGAAATACAAGTCAATGTTGGCCTTATACCAACATCAAACAACAAAACTCTCATTCAAAAGTTAGCTCCAAGAATGCTCATGGATAAAGGGGGGATTACTACTAAGTCTTTGGGAATAGCTTAGCTTATTTATCGAAGGAAATTTCCCAATTGATCCTAGTGGATTTGAATAAATATGAAATAATCCAATGAGAATGAGGACCTCTATTTGATGGAGATTTAAAATGATCATTCGATATATATAATTGTAATTTATTTTTTCAATTTGTTTTTATGGTACCACCATCAAAAGCCATAGAAAGGACAATGTCAAACTTGTAAAACCATTTTTTCATCATTGAATGTTAAAAATATCTTTACAAAATTTTACATTCGAGTAAGCCTTTACACTCTACATTATTTGTAGTAAGTTTAATTAAATTAAAAAAATCTTAATTATCCATAATTTTTTTCATAGTAAATTGATAGTTCAATTTCTAATAAATCATTTATCAATTTATGGATTTATTTTACATGAGATATACTAAAGTATGGAATTTTCAAGGATTTACAAACGTGTAAGTTGTGTCTATTAATTAAATTTCGATAAGAAAATGGTTTAGTCAATAACAAGATTGTTACTCTTTCCTAAAATCTATTTCCATCCATCTAGATATAATATATAAACAACACCCTGTCATATGCCCTCGACATGTTTAGCCACTTTTTTTTAATTCTCCTCTCATGGAAAGTATCTCTTTTTTATTAAACATAACGGTTAAGGATTTATTATTAACAAAGTTGGATTACGAACCAAAACCCTTACATAGCTTTTCCAAGACAAAAGTTCTGCAATTCAAAGAGTATTCAATGAATTTGTAAATTTTGGAATTGGAGTTCCAAATTAACCTAAAGGCATTGACATTTTAAATCCTGAAAAATATTCCGGAACATAGCAAAATTTACATTGTATCATAGCAAAATATATTCAGAACTTGACAAAATTTACATTGTATCATAGCAAAATATATTCAGAACTTGACACGACTAGACAAAGCATCAGAACAAACAGCAATTGGTCCCATTAGAGTCATCGCCCATAAGTCAGCGAGCTCTCTTCCCTCTGGTTACAGTGATTGTGCCATCTACACTCGTAGTCTTCGATGAAATGGCATACCAAGTGATCTCAATACCTGCTAAATGCTCTCTGATGGCACGGATTTCCTCCCTAAGGTTGTTAATCATTTTTTTCCATATTAGCTTGCTAACAGAGAAGATTGCTTCTAAAAACAACTGAAATGACCTACGTTACCTCTCAACCATGTCCTCCAGCTTCAAAATGGAAATGAGAAGTGCATGTGAACACTAGGGAGACGTGAGAATTGGCCATTACAAAACCAAAGTCGAGCACCCAATTACACTTACCAAGATTGAAATAAGAGCTTGAACTAAATAAGCATGCACCTTGAACTCAATTACATTGAGGGGAGGCCAGGTATTCAATATATAGACGAGGTCCCTGCTAAAACACGAGCCAAGCAACCACCAAATATCTGACTCCATAAACGAGAGATTGGCTATACAGAGGAATGACATGAATGAGGAGGCATTGATTGGGTTCCATAAATTCATTTTACCATATGAGGAATTCATCATCACATTACCATATGAGGAATTCATCATCGCAACTGAGGAGAAGCAGACCACATTCCACCAAAGGAGTCATAAATGGAGACGTCGTTATCTCAGAACGATCAAGGAGACCAGACACTTGAGGTCCCAATTAATAAGATAGGAAAAAAGATAAATAGGTCAGAGATTTAGAGATCATTGGTAGTCAGAACTCAAGATTTTGGCCACCTTGAATAAGGAAGATCTAAGAAATGACCACGTACCCATCGCTGCAATGTTAGTGGAATTCATCGTGCCTATAGGCCTTTGAAGGAAGATAATCCAAAGTTCATGCTTATGCCTACTCAAAGCGGATGAGCCCCAAACCACCATTATATAATTTGCAAAATCCATGAATACTAAGGGATATGGTAGAAACACACTATGTTGTCTATTTCAAGTTTTCCTTGCCCCAAATTAGAACCTTTTTTAGTAAGATCATCTGCTCCAGCATTCAACTCTATCTGAGAATATGATAAAGTTTAGTCTTTTCAAATTGAGAAGTTGAACTAATCGCTCTTAGAGCCATAGGGAGAGATGAGGAACTCATTAGATCTCTCATCATTTTCAATTGATGGATAATAATCATAGAATTTCCAAAAATTGAGTTTTTAAATTTTCTTTTCTATAGCCACCTCCAGTCCTTTCCATAGTGCAAGGAATTCTACCATATTATTGGATGTTGTTCCTAACCCCCATGCAAATTTAGTCACTATTTTTTCATCGAGTCTTATAAGAACCCCTCCCACTCTTGCCTCCCCTGACTAAGGAGGTATCTTTACATGCCCTCCTCTATAGATATATCTCTATTATGAAGAGACATGCAATGGTTAAGCTTATGGATGTCCTTGTACTTAAAGTGAAGTGGTCCTTGTGGGTTACAGTACACTTTATATAAGTTTTGTGAATAATGAATATTTTATTGATAGTATGATGTTGGGAATGGAAATCATTGACATGTTAAAGTGTAAAAATGAGATTTTACAAAAGATAAGTTTATGTTAAAAAAATAATATTTAAATTTAAGTTGATTTTCTATATATATATATATTATTTTTAATGTAATTTCTTTTAATTATATAAGAGGAATTTTGTAAGTTGTTTCATTTCAACTTAAGTATTAAGTATCCACCACCAATTAAGAGGTGGGATTCAATAAATTGCATGTCTGATCAAACCTAATAATCATGACATCTTATTATTTCATGAGACAAAGCATACGACACTCTTAAAAGAGAAGGGTATATATATATATATATATATATATATATATATATATATATATATATATATATATATATAAACCATTCAAACTTCCAATAGTATGCTAAATATGGGAAATAACTTGGAGGCATGATATAATCTTTCGAATCCAAAAGAAAAATTGTGCTTGTTGGTAGATTTCTCAAATAACTCAAGTCCCTAATGATTATATATATATATATATATATATATATATATATATATATGTATGTATGTATGTATATATATAAAAGGTGGAGAGGAATCCTATCCATTTAAATTCAATTTCAAGTGACATTATTAGCTTTATTGTGATGCCTTCAACCATTGTTGAACCTCTATTTTGAAGCCTTTTTAAACCTTAAAACCATTATTTTGATCCTCAAAATTATTCATAACATCACCCTTCAACCTTTATTTGGCCCAAATGTTTAATATTTGACCTCAACCCTATGATATCATGCTTATGGTAAATAAACCATAAATATAGTCTTTTTAGCATTCATTTCCTAAAGTTTTTGGTTTGATTAATTAGAATTTGAGAATATTCCTTTTACCTATTAAGAAATATTATTTCTGTGTCATTGTAGCCTTTTGATTAGTTATGTGAATTAATCAAGCTATTCATCAATTCGAGAAGGTCTTTTTTGGATTTCTCTATCTAACGCTCAGTGATATGAACAAGGGAGATAAACTCAGAGACAACATATCCAAGTTTGGCTTGATTGAGATATGTTATCGTTCTAGATTTTGTCTAATTTTTTGTAACTAAATAACTAGTTCTGAGAAAACAAGACAATCGATCACCATTTGATCTTAAAGATCAGAGTGATGATCTTATCTTTAGATAGTATAATTATATATATTATAGGTTGAAAACTTTGTAAGGATTACGGTGTGTGTAACCTGAAGCAAGATTGGTATTATCTTCAGTTTGTACAAGACCAGTATCGTCTTATGACTGCAATTTAAAGTGTGACTGTGTGATCATACTTTCAAATTGAAGAGACTTTGAAGTGTTGGTACCTTTGCATGTTACTGTAGCTCTGTAGGCTTCTCTCTTTGGATTGGCAAGGCCCCACCACTCTAGGAAGAAGTTGTGTATCCTTCAATGGTATTTATGTTTTGTTTTCAAATTAGAATAGGTATTTTCTGAAGCCAGTATCTGATTTCATCTCTTGTTGAATTGTTGAAGATTAATTTTGTGGTAATTTGTTTTAAAGAACGAGTGATTTAATTCCTAGTAAACTATTGTCTATAATTATTTCTTTTAAAAACACAAATCCTATCGAATAAGGCTGATATTTCTCCCCTGAATCGAATACATAAATGAATTATCAAAAACTGAATTGTTCTATCATTGCCAGAAATGCATTGCAATCTCCTTTGAATTCATTTTTGACTGATGATTGTTGGTTTGAGAGAGTTTAATTAAACAAGAAGGAAATGAAAACTAAATAACTGATTGGAAACCAAAAGAATCACACAAGTAAACACAAGATTTTATGTGGTAAAACCTTGACAGTGTGTCAAGGAAACATCCACGAGGCAAGGGATTGGATTCTTTATTTGATCAAGAATGATTCTCCATGATTACAATAGTTCGGGCATTCATCAGTTTTATGAGAGCTTCCTCCATTACATAACTGTTGTTTCGGTATAAAACTAACTTGGCAATAACTAATACAATTTTTACACATATTTACATAATTCGTTGTCAAATTCCAACAAACTCCACCTTGACAACAATTTTCCTAATCCCTTTCCCATGCCCATTCATCATCTCTTCTGCAAGCCAAGAGAAGCTAAACACCATCACAACTTCTCTACTGTAACTGGATTCATGAATATGTCTACACAATTCTCCCATGTATGGACCTTCTTGAGAGCTACTTTTCCGCCATCGATCACATGTCTCAAAAAATGATACCTTACATCAATGTGCTTGGTCTTGCTGTGATAAGATGGATTTGTAGCCAAGTGAATAGCACTCTGACTATCACAGAGTACATTCACTCTCTCTTGCGTCCTTCCAATCTCATCAAGTAGACCCTTTAACCAGATTGCTTCTTTATTGGCATCTGAAGCAGCTATATATTCTTCTTCGTTAGTGGACAACGCCACTGTTTCTTGAAGCTTTGACATCCAACTAATTGCTCCACCTGCAAGAGTAAATACATAACCTATAGTAGATCTCCTTTTGTCCAAATCACCTGCATAATCAGCATCCACATATCTGCAGACTGATCCTTCACTACCATTAAAGATGATGCAATGATCACTTGTGCCTCTTAAATACCGAAGCACCCATTTCACTGCTCGCCAATGTTCTTCACCTAGATTTGCCATGAACCTGCTGACAACTCCAACTGCATGTGAAATGTCAGGTCTTGTAGATACCATCACATACATTAAGTTGCCTACAACATTTGCATATGGTACATGAGACATATATTTCTTTTCTTCATCAATTCTAGGACTCAAAACCAAATAAATCTTAAAGTGGGAAGCTGATGGAACATTAACAAGTTTCACATTGTTCATACTGAACTTTTCAAGTACTCTTTCCACATACTTCTGTTGTGATAACCAAAGCTTACCATTTTTCCTGTCTCTGTGTATCTCCATGCCCAAGATATGTTTTGCTGCTCCAAGATCCTTCATATCAAACGTCCTAGAGAGTTGAGCCTTTAACCTCTTGATCTCATCCATGCTTTTTCTTGCAATAAGCATATCATCAACATATAAAACTAAGATAATGAATATTCCACTGAAACTCTTGAAGTATACACAATGATCATACTCACTTCTAATAAATTTCTGGCTCACCATGAAGGAGTCAAACTTCTTGTACCATTGCCTGGGAGACTACCTCAAGCCAAACAATGATTTCCTGAGCTTGCAAACTAATCTTCTGTTGCGATCTTGTGCAAAACCTTCTGTTTGTTCCATATATATCTCTTCATCCAAATCACCATGTAGAAAAGTTGTTTTAACATCTAGTTGTTCTAACTCAAGGTTAAGTAATGTAGTTAGTGCCAACACAGTACGAATAGAAACAAGTTTTACAACTGGTGAAAAAATCTCATGAAAGTCAATACCTTCAACCTGAGAATACCATTTTTCTACCAGCCTCGCCTTATACCTTTCGATACTTCCATCAACTTTTCATTTCAATTTGAAGACCCATTTGCATCCAACAACACTTCTCCCTTTAGGAAGTTCTACAAGATCCCAGGTATTGTTCTTGGCTAAGGAATCCATTTCTTCTTCCATATTTGTTTTCCATTTTTCGCTATCCATATCATCTACTGCTTCTTAACAACAAGAAGGTTCCCCATCTTCAGTAATCAAAGCAAAAGATGAAGTAGAATCTTCATACCATTTGGGAGTTTTTCTTTCCCTTGTAGACCTTCATAGAGTGACTCGTTGTTGAACTGGTTTAGAAACTTCAACAGTTTCCTTTGTATCTTCATCACCTTTTCCTCCAGAAGTCTCTCCTTCCTTTCGACTTTCAAAAAAAGGCCTAGCCTCCAATTGAATTTGTTGATTTGGCGATACTTGTTCCTATTCAATTCTTTCAACATTTGATTTTAAAAGAGAAGATTCATCAAATGTTACATCTCTACTAATGACTATATTTCACGACATAGGATCCCACAGCCTGTATCCTTTCACTGCATAGTCATACCCAACAAAGACATAACATTTCAATTTTGGATCTAATTTTGAACGCTGATTTTTAGGGATAATAGCATAGGCATCACAACCAAATATCCTTAAATGTGAATAATCACAAGGATGACCTGACCAAACTTCTTCAGGAATTTTACAATTAATTTCTACTAAAGGTGATCTGTTAACTAAATAACAAGCAATGGATATTGCTTCTGCCCATAACTCCTTTTGCAGCTTAGCATTGTTGATCATGCTTCTGGCTCTTTCCATAAGAGTTTGATTCATACGTTCAGCAACACCATTTTGCTGAGGAGTATAAATAACAGTTTTGTGTCTAACAATTCCTTCATCCTTACAGTATTGTTCAAATTCTAGAGAAGTAAATTCACCACCATTGTGATTCCTTAAACATTTAATTGATTTTCCTGTTCTTTTTTCTACCATTGCTTTAAGTTGTTTAAAAACATTGAATACATCAATTTTCTTTTTCAACATAAATACCCAAACTTTACGGGAGAAATCATCAATAAACATTAAAAAATATAAATCACCTCCATATGATACAACAGGAGATGGTCCCCACAGATCAGAATGAATATAGTCCAAAATTTCTTTACTATTATGACTTCCAGTTTTAAACCTATGTTTACACTGTTTTCCATACACACAATGTTTACAGAAATCCAACTTCAAGGATTTCAAATCAAGAAGTAATTTACGGTTCATCGGTACCTGAAGATCTTTCTCGCTCATGTGACCTAATCATTGATGCCATAGGCAAGTACCTTCTTCTTCTTTCTCTGAAACAATCGCTTCTTCACTGACCTAAGTACTTCCTTTGAGTCTGTAAATATTTCCGACCTTTTCTTCTTTCATAACAACTGGGTGCCTTTTGAGACTTTCAACACTCCATTCTGACCTGTAAACTTATAACCATCCGAATCCAACACTCCCAAAGAAATCAAAATTTTCTTCAATTCAGGTACATGTCTAACACTAGTTAATGTTCTAACTGTGTTATCATACATTTTAATCATGATATTTCCCATCCTAACAGTCTCACATGATACATTATTACCCATAAACACAGAACTACCATTTACAGCTTCATATGAAGTAAATCAATTTATGTGTGGACACATGTGATGAGAAGCACTAGAGTCTAGCATCCAACTTCCAAAATCATGAGAGACATTACATACAAGTAAAGTTTCATCTATCATACATAATTATTCAGCAGATAAAACTTCATCTATCATGCATGAATCAACCTGATTTGCTTCCTTCTTTGGGTTATTAGACTCTTTTCATTTCCAACAGTCTTTCTTGAGGTGTCCAATTTTATTGCAGTACCAACATTTCGCCTTACACTTCTTTCCCTTTGATTTTGATCTGGAAGATCCCCTTGTTTTTTCTCCTCTTTCCTTTGACCATCCTCTGGCTATCATGACTTTTGGTGCAGCTATTTCAGTACTAGATTTCCTCCATACTTCTTCATATAAGAGAGCTCCCACAACTGATTCAAATTTCAAAGAATCAGCAGTGCTCAAACCGATTGAAGTTATGAAGTGGTCCCACGACTCGGGCAGAGAACACAACAAAGTTATAGCTTTGTCTTCCTCCTGAATTTTAACTTCCATATCTGATAATTGGAATATAAGTGTATTAAAAACATTTAAATGTTCTGCAACTTTTGTACCCTCCTTCATCCGTAGATTGTACAGTTGTCTTTTCAAATAAATTCTATTGGTTAACGATTTTTTCATAAATAGTTTTTCCATTTTTTCCCATAAACCTGCAGTTGTACTCTCTTCAACAATGTTGAAGAGAAATTTTTCCACCAGGCATAACCTGATGGTACTAAGAGCTCAAGCATCCAAGTCCTCCCAGTCTGAATCTGTCATGCTAGCAAGTTTCTTATTTGCCCAATCCAGACCTTTATGAAACCCTTGTTGCACCAGCAAATCCCTAACTTTCAGTTTCCATAAATAAAAGTTGTTATTTCCAGTGAACTTCTCCACCTCGAACTTTCCATTTGTCATTTTGGTCATTTCTTTCCTCCTAGGGTTTCTGTCTTTCAACTAGGGTTTCTTAAAAAAAATTGATTTCCCTTCTTCCAACTAGGGTTTTCAATATTTTATGGTTTCTTGGGTTCTCCTCTTTTCCCTTTTTTTTTTAATTTCAGAGAACAACAAAAAAACGCCCTATTCCAACTTCAGTTTCACTTTGTTCCTACTTCTTGATTCAATTCTTTAAAAATAAAACATTTCTGAAATTGCTCAAAAAAAAAATCCAAAATTTTCACAGAAAACCCTATTCCACTTTCACTTTCACTGCTCCTTGCATTCAACAAAAAACAAATATTTTTGTTCTTTCTGTTGTCAAAATTAAAAAAAATTACCTGGTCTGTATGAACAACAGCGTTGTTTTCAGCAAACCCTCAGACAACAGACAAACTCTCCAACGGACTTTGACTCTCCACAATACAGCTCTTAGCTCAATACAGAGTGAGAGACTTAACAATGCGTTTAGTGCCAGCATGATAATGTATGTTCAATTCAAGATTTAATTAACTCAGGAATTGACATTGAACATTTGTCAAATTCCTTAGCTCATATTCCCTGCATATTCTCGGGGTCATGATACTCGCAGTCAATCAGGGATTTTTCATAGATCTCACTCTCAAAAATACTCTTCTCATGTATCTTTACGTGATGGTTTTTCTCTTCGTGATGGTATTTCCCCAGTTTATATTCCATCAACTTCCCATTCTTTTGAGAAATTGGAACCCATTGCCATTCACTGTCCAGCTCCGCCTTCTTACACAACCTTCCCAGATTTCTCTCCTCTTAGCAATATTAATCCCAAGTTATGTCAGGCACATGACATCTCGTCCACCTCATATGTAACCTACATTCCATCTCCCCCTCGTGTGCCTAAAACTATGAGTCCTCGCATCAGCAGCAGCCCTCCAGTTACTCCTCGGCACTCACCTACCAACTTTGTCGGTAGTGACTTGGAACCACTAATAAACCGAAAAAAAACCCTTAATCTTAGGTCACTTACTATCCATAAGCCGGACAGTCTTTCTTCCCCACAAATCAGTCCTACCTCAGCGGAGAACATTATTGTTCGGTGAAAAAGTAATCGTGGTAGCCGTCATTTTAGGGGTTGTGCTAGAAAGATAATTTCACACTCCCCTATTGAAAACTTCCTTGTCGATGTACCGATTGCTAACATACCATCTACTCGGGCCCTTGGAGCACTTATGCCTGCAAGGGAAGTGCCATGACTGCTATATTATCTCTCAACATATGGGGTTTGGGAACACCCTCAAAATTCCTAGCTCTTAGGCAATTATTTCACTTTGTTCATCCCTGTGTTATTTTATTATAAGAAACCACTCATTCGGTTTTTAATGTTATTGTTTATTTCCAGAAAACGTTCTCGCATTGGTATATTTCTGCCATAGCCGCTGCTGGTCTATCGAGTGGGCTTGTGGTCATATGGGATCCGCTCTAGGTGCGGGAAATAACTCTCTCATGTTCGGTCGGAATTCTAATTGAGGCTTACTTTCGCGGGCAACCAGAATGTATACATTTTGAACCTATATGGTCCATATAGGAACATGACAGACTTTTGGAAGGAACTGTTCGACTCTAGTATTATGAACCTGGTTTCACTGATTGTCGTGGGGGACTTTAATTGTACAATCAGTATGGATGAAGTGTGGGGGAGGACTGCCAAAGGAGATCCTATTGCAGGAATGATTTGCGAGGCTATCATAGAACATAATTTCATTGATATATGTCCACAATCGATCCTCCCTACATGGGATAATGGCAAGAAAGGGGAGGCATATATTGTGAAAAGGCTAGATCAATTCATCCTGCATGAGACCTTGATGGATCACCTGGGTAATATAAATTCGGAGGTCATTAGTAATTTTCTTTCAGACCATCAGCCTATTGTATTGCATTGGCGAGTGGGGATCCACATGTATGGTATGCCATTCAAATTCAATCATACTTGGCTCAAAGACCTTGAGTTTAATGATTTTGTAAGCAAGATATGGACCCGGCCTATTCAACGGGTGGCTTCCCCAATGGAACACATATTGGCTAAGTTGGATATTCTCAGGCGGAATGTAAAGAAATTGCAAAGACAAAAAATAATGGCTCAGCAGAAGGACCTTAAGGAGATCAAACTGGAACTGGAATCTCTCCTTCCTCGGATGTCCTCGCACTCACTGCATGAGGATATCAGGACTCGTATTCATGCTCTTGAAAGCAAGAAAAAGGATATCCTATCTACTATTGAAGCTACTTGGCATTTGAAGAGTCGGGCTATTTGGATTAAGGAAGGTGACAGAAATTCAAAATTGTTTCATAGATATGCGAATCACTGGCGCAATATAAATTCTATTTGGGAAATACATGATGAGGAGGGCAGAATTTTCCAGTCGCAAGAAGCCATTAGTGGAGTTGTTGTTGAACATTTTCAAAAGGCTTATGACCACAAAGGTGTGGTTGATGGGGAAGCAATGGTATGGGCGTTGGAGTTATTTCCTACCATGTTTAACACAAAAGACAATGGAAACTTTATTAAAGAAGTCATCGTTGAAAAATTCTGGTGGAACTTAAATCTTTTAAGTGGGATAAAAGTCCCGACCCGAATGGGTGGTCGGTTAAGATCTTCATACACTTCTATGAAATATTTAAAACTGATCTCTTGCAAATGGTGGAGGAGTCAAGAACCAGAGGTAATATTCATCTGCGAATCAATTCAACTTATATAGCACTTATTCCAAACGAAACTCCATCCCTGACATTTTATGATTATAGACCTATATCGCTCTATAATTCTGTTTATAAGATTATATCCAAAATTATTGTTGTTCATATGTGGGGGATTTTGTCAAAGTTTATATCTCCAAAACAATTTGGTCTTTTACCAGATCGGAAAATTCATGATGTTGTCGCCATAGCACAGGAGTGCATGAACTCTATTCACACAAAGCATATCAATGCCGGCATTATGAAAGTGGATCTACAGAAAGCGTATGACAGTGTTGATTGGCGATATTTGAGAATGGTTTTTTTTTAAATTGGTCTGCAACCCAGTGGTGTAAATTGGGTCATGGCTTGCATATTGAACATCAATTATGCAGTTATTATAAATGGCCTTCCCACTCATTTCTTTCGGGTCGGTCATGGACTGCGTCAGGGCTGCTCATTATCTCCCTTATTGTTCATACTGGTCATGGATGGATTGAGCTAGCAAATCAATAAAGCAGTGGTGGATGATCATATACAAGCTCTGGAAATGGGTATGAACATCAAAACCTCTCACAGTCTTTTTTTTTATGGCGTTCTTATAATGGCAATGTTAAATCGGTTTACTTGGTTGTAGCAATATTATATATTTAACAAATTTTCTATTGTATCTAGACTAAGTATGAATCTACATAAATCCATAATATATCATGATGCTGGTGACTTGGAGGTGATTGAATATATCAGAAATCTTTTTGGTATTGAAGCAGAACAAATGTTGCCTGGTATGCAATATCTTGGTTACTAGATTAAACCAAATTGTTACAGAAACTCCGATTGGCAATGGCTGGTTGATCGTTTCTTCAAGAGGGTAGCTGGATGGGAATTTTGTTGTCTGTCTCTGGGGGGTCGTGTCATCCTCACACGGGTTTTTCTCGCTCAACTTGGGTTATACTAGGCTCATTTATATCAAATTCCAATGGCTATACTAAAAAGCATCAACTGCATCATTGCTAACTTCATATGGTCGGGTTGTAATGATAGCCATAAAATTCACTTGGCCAAAATGACTCATATTGCCTGACCAAGAAACAAGGGGGGATGGGGCATTATGGATCTGAATCTCTTTGGTATCTCACTTTGGGTGAAATCACTCTGGCGTGCCATTTTTGGCTTTGGCTTATGGAGTATGGTGATCAAATAGAAGTATATGAAAAATCAGGATTTCATATATTGGTTCCGCAATCAAAGAATTGGTTTACCAAGTGGATCGGCCATTTGGAATAGCATGCACAAGGTGTCTTATATTTTCTTACAACATTGGGTTTGGAGTATGGGATCGGGGCATTCCATAATCATTGGACTGGACAAGTTTTTGTGTGTTGGTCAGGATTGTTGTCTTCCTGACAATTTATTACATTTTCTATATGATAATGGTATTTTCTTATGGAACCAACTGATCAGCTATTGGAAGGATAGATATCCCATATGGAAAACCGCAAATGAACTGGGGATGGTTGATAACCTAGCACTAGAATGGAAACATGTTTTTGAGGCTCTTAAAGCTTTGGGAATATGCCGAGAAGATCAACATGATAAAATGGTATGGGAAGGGAAAATGAAGGATGGAAACATATGTGTTGCTAATGTTTATTCTATTTTGTGCGATGGAAATGATATCAATATGGAGGATCCCATCCTCAAGGCTCTCTGGAGTAACTATATTCCTATTAAAATTATCTGTTTTGCATGGCTGGTATATCAAAACAAGAATCTTACCTGGGAGAATCTTCAAAGGCGAAATTGGGATGGCCCTGGTTATTGTACTATTTGCAAAAAAGATGTGGAGGACAACGAACATATATTTCTCAAATGCCAAAAGGTGCAACAGGTATGGAAAAAATTAGCAAAATATTTTGGATTTACATATCTATTTCACCATAATATTGCAGATTGTATGGGGTGGTGGAGTAAACAGAAAATAACCTGGCAGGCCATCCCTCTATTTCTTTTCTGGTCCATTTGGAAATGGAGAAATATGTATATTTTTTAGAACAGGTCGGAGGACTTTGAGCTGATGCATGAAAAAATTATTTCTTTACATGCTTTATATCCTTCACAAGATGGTATCCCAAAAGATAAGGTTGATAGGAGCCATGGTCCCCACAAGGAACTTTTGTTTGCTTGTTTTGATGGTGCTGCTCAAAATAGCATATGTGGTTGCGGTTTTTGGATAAACATATCAAAGGATTTACAATATAAGGCTCATTGGAATGCTGGCCTGGGTACAAACAACAAGGTCGAGGCTATGGCATTATGGGGAATGTTGTGGTTAATAAATTTCCTTAGTATTCCGGAGATCCATATATATGGGGACTCGAAGATCATCCTGGATCATGTCAAAGGGAAGGCACAGATTAAAAAACAAGAATTGCATGGTTGGTTAAGGAGAATACAAGGTCTTTGGAATCAATTGGGGCAACCCACAATCTGCCATATTGGAAGAGAATATAATCAGATTGTTGATGAGCTATAAAAAATGGTCTTCATGGTCCAATGGGTGAAGTGCAGATGGATATTATTATGGAGGACAAGAGGATCGGCTCAGTGGAATATACATTTCCTGGATAACACTGTATATGATATTTTTCCTTTTTTGTATAACAGTTTTGTTTTTTTGTATGCAACAGGTATTGACATATGGTGGAAACACAAAACATTATATATTATCCCCGAAAAGGGTCGATATGGTTTTTATATCAGCTTACAATGGAAGTTAGCTGCTTCGAAATAACTTTTTTCATATATGTTTATTACTTCCAGGTAGTATTTATCAGTTCCTCCATTAAGATTGTATATGACTATCCATGGTTTTATATGTGGTACCAATTATTTTACCCTTCTCATAGGAATAACTGGGTTATCTCCTGGTGTTTATGTGGAATATTATGTACATGATCCATATGATTAATATATAGCTTTTTTTCATGCTGCAAAAAAAAAAAAAAAAACAAAACAAAAACAAAAACAACAACAACAACAACAACAACAAAAACAAAAACAAAAAACAAAAACAAAAACAAAAAAAAAAAACAAAAAACAAAAACAAAAAACAAAAAACAAAAAACAAAAAACAAAAAACAAAAAACAAAAAACAAAAAACAAAAAACAAAAAACAAAAAACAAAAAAAAACAAAAACAAAAAAAACAAAAACAAAAAAAAACAACAACAACAAAACAAACAACAACAACAAAAACAAAAACAAAAACACAAAACAACAAAACAAAAAAAAAACCAAAAAAAACCAAAAAAAACAAAAAACAAAAACAACAACAACAACATTGAAATTGAGTTAGAAGATTATTAATTTCGAATTGATTATTTTATGGACATGAAACATTAAGTTTCTGAGTGGAATTATTATCGTTGAACGAAATCTTGAGTTGATTATTGGATTGATTTATGAACTAGGGAAACTATCACGTTTTGAAATTGTTCAATGCAGATAACTGTGGCATATATTACGTCATTTTGGGTACACTTTGTTCCTTCAATCTTGAAATTGTGGATTTTTTTGAAGACTAGAGAATAGAGCAATAATGTGTTACTTATATGGTAAGCTCATCATACGAAAATAGCATAATCATTTCAAAATTTATATTGTAAATGCAACAATGTATTGCAGTAGCGAGCCTAGGTTCAATGTTTATTCATTTCACTTTGGTAACATGGGATTGTCCTCTTCACAAATTTCCAAAGTTGTTATGTTCTATGTATTGGGGCTTCTTGCAACCTTGTTTCATTAAAATAGATAGTGCTATTTGAGCCCTTGATCAATTTATAATATAGTGTTATTAGGAAAAGAATAGGACACATAGTGTTTGTCCAATCTCAACAGTTTTGTTATTATTTGCCAAGCCACAAAATATGGAAGACTTGCATTAGCTTGCATTAGTCTCCCAAAACTGAGAATTGAAGTAGATTGTGTATGAAGGATTGATTTCCACAACCTTCAGCAGTTCATTTTAATTGACTAGTCAACAAGTGTGATTGGTTGAATGATCTAGGGTTTCTTCGGTGCACTTTGACAAAACTCATTAAAAATTTGGAGGTTTCATAATGGTTGTGCTCTGAAATTGTTAAGTGGTGGTGTTAACCCAAACTTACCATAGAACCTAATCTATTTACTGCTACACTGTAAATTCAAGCAATTTCCTTTCCACAAAAATACTAGGGTTTGCCTACCGGGCTAAATTGTTACAACTGCAATTAGGAGTAAGAGATAACATTATGATTTGTGGAGTTAAAATATATTTGCATATTAATTAGGGTTGTAACTAATTATTAGATATCATAGTAAATTAGGGTTTTTGTTATTAAGGAAGATTGGTACATTAATTAGGGTTTTTGAATTAAGGTTTGTTAGGGTTACTCAAGTATGAATTAGGGTTTGCAATTATTCAACAAACTCTTTGCATATGTTTGTCATAAACAATCCTTTTGTTTGGAAGCTTTTTGCACTCTAGGTTACATGGGATTAATTCAACAAGTGCAATCAAGAACTCTTGCTTGCTCAAGGGAATTGGCCATCCACCATAGAACCACTCTTCGTTGGTGTTAAAATGATCATAGTGGGGATGACCAAAGAAATAATCTCAGTTGAAAAAGGGATAAGTGAAACCCGTAAGGACTCCAAAAAGTGACACTACTGCACAAAAACGAGTATAACTAAGTATGTTATGGGTTTTATATGTTTATATTAATTTCCCTTCACTTAAAATGTCAACCAAGGTTCATAATCTTAGAGTTGCAAAATATCACGCTTTTAGGTACTGAGATAAAACTATCTAATCCACACTGTATTTAATCTTAAGATCAACCTAGTAATAAATGAAGTACCAAATACTCAACTCAAGTCTTTTTCTTAACTCCAAGTTCCAAAATCACTCACGACTCTGACCAAACTGACTAAAATGAAGAAACTTATTAATTACCACTCAACAATACTAAATAACATAAATCAAAGGACTAAGTTACTCTAACAATATGCAATGTTTATAGCACTGGAATTTTAGTTTATTCAAATATAATGTAATTACTTAGATCAATCTAAGTTGTATATCCTATTCAAAGCAAATCTTTCAATAACATACCCCAATCAAATAACTCTAACAATGATTTAACTCAAAAGGACACATTTACTCAGAATTCCAACCCAGGGTTTCAATCAATCCAAATCTCACTCATTTCTAATCTGTTAACAAATTCTGGTTCTAACAATATTACATAAGACCTGAAACACTTATTCAGTTCAGAAACAAGAGACCAATCAAACACAAGTAAAAGCTATAATACTAACCGCATCTGTTGTTTCTTCTTTTGAAAAGTAACTAAGAATAAACCAATATCAAAAGGAAGGGGTTCATAATTTAATTTGTTGCCAAGTTGATAAGCATCAACTTTGAAAATTTCTGACTACAGAGTCGTATGTTCGAATTAAAAGATAGATATTTTGATTCATAAATAGTTTGAAGACTCCATTTTAGGTCTCACAATCTATAAGTCGAAATGCTTCAAATCGAAGAATTGTTCATTTAAAATGCTTCAACCTCCACACTGAAAATTCAATGCTTTAATTTCAGACTATAAATCTAGGAATGAAAATTATCTTGGAATATAAATCTGGGTAATTGGAAATCAAATATTCAAAAACCGAAGAATTCAATTAACTATAATCATACTCAGAATATTATCAACCATAATACAAGTATTATATATCAATATACATATATTCCTACTCTAAATCGAATCAATTACAACTTGACTAAGATCAATGGTGGGCCCTGACCACGACCTTAGACAAGTTAAACTACAACAATAAACTTACAAATTAATAACACAAACTCATGAAATAGAAGTCGAGGTTACAGCCCCAAGGGTTAGCTCAGTTGGTCAAAAATCATGCCTCGCCATCGGGAGGTCACAGGGTCGAATCCACCCGAAGCCCTTGGGGTCAGGTCTTGCAGTAGGCCAAGGGGCGATTTAGCCTAGCTATCGCTCAGATTTTTCCGTGGACGTAGCGATCACTCACTGACCAGGGTGCTCGTGAACCACATGCAAAAAAAAAAAAAAGACGAGGTTACTATATTAACAGACTTTCAACAATACATATATGAATTATTTCCAAGTTGAAATAAAATAGAGTTTTTGAGAATGTCCAAAGTCATTGTTCTCTCCTTCTCACTTGCCAACCACTATGCACTACTAATCGCTCCTTTTAAAGAGATCATGGCCTAAAGATAGCTTAACTGAATGAACAAGAAAAATAGTACAAAATATGATATGGACTTAACTAAGGCAAGTCAAATCTCATCACCCATACAATCTAGCATATCCATAGGGATCTTGTCGTGGTACTATTCTTGGGAGGAAGTCATTGTCACTGTTGTCAAAAGAAACACGACAAGATGGCATTGTTGCTTGGGAATAATCATCTAGTTGAATGGTACCGAATTCTGGAACATGGTACTAAACTAAGTGCATAAATAAGTATCGAATAGATGCCAAGTGCAACATGATATTAAATGTTGATCCTCCAGTGTAATCTGCTAATGCCATCAAGTTCCTATCATCATGCTTAAGAATCATAGTAAAGTTACTGGCAAATTTGGTCAAAAGAATATGAACTCACTTAAAATATATCTAGACTAACCAAAGACCTATGAAAATAAGCCTAATTGTGAATTTACCTCCATTCATTAACTGGAACCCTTTGACAAGGATAGGATCGCTTTTGAGGAGTCAAAAAGGGTCAAAATGGAACAGGTTATCATAAAAGGTAGAAAGATAGGGTGTCCCAAAAGAGACAAAATTAGACCCCAACATTCCTCCATGCTAGAGAGGATGCATGTCCTCATGCAGTTGTCTTCTTACAAAAAGTATTCGAACATCAAAATTAGGGCAAGCCTTGATTTCAAATTCCTGTTCCACTAACCAAAATTTCTCGGCCATGATCACTCATAATTTTTTTCGAGGTCTCTGAATCCTATCATAGGTAGTGTATACTCGGGTTGTTCTCAACTATCTCACCTTCCAGTGGAGGAGTTTCTTGTTTTTCACTGTCAATGTGTCATTTTTCGATGTCAAAGCCAAGTTCTGGGCCTTATACAACTTATTCTCTTTTCTAACATGTATGTACAAAGTCTTGTAGCTATGAGCCTTTTCCTTTGGCCTAAGGTTCTTCCTTTGTATCTTATCAATTCGGTATTATAAATATTTCTCAACAAGAATAGACATATCTTCAAGATGCAAACTATGTTTCCTTGAATCGTTCCCCTCATAAACTGACTTTTCTTGGATCTGGCTAACATTTGTTTCTGCCACTGTGTCGAGAGTTACTTTGAATATCATCAATGTTAACAACAAGTCCTTCCTCCTCAAGTAATGATTTGTCTGGCTTATTTTTTCTCATAGGTGATCGAGAATGATTGTTCGTGTCAGCCTATGTCTCTTTCTTTGGAGACAATGAAACAAACATCATCCCGAGAGATTGATCACTCTGTGGAAGGCACTATTGACATGCCATACTATGGGTAAATCTCCTTCCCTGCTGCAAGGTTAGGATTTCTAATGTACTGGGAATTTCCTTAGACTATGGGGGCAGAGACAGGGTTGTTGTTGGCACAACTTCCTTTTTAGTATGTGCCTTCAACTATTCCCCCCTTGTTTCTTTGTTATCGAGGCAATAGTTTATGCAATGCTTGTCCATGGTTTCTTCCCAACACCTTCTTGTAGTTTCTCGGATATAGAGTCTTTCTCTATGTGACTACCCATGTCCAAACTCTATTTGTGGCATTATTTTATTTTCTTCCATCAAGATACTAGGGTTTTCTTCTCTAGAGTGGGGCTAGGCTTTTTTTAGAACACTTCATCTGGGGATTTCGTTGCACTCCCCTCCTCTTCTTGTGATCCTAGTGCTTTTAAAGACCTTTTAACATGCTTAGTAGGTGATTTAACAGGGGTCTCATATTCCTTGCCCAACTTCTTCGATTTAGGACTTAAATCTCTTCCTAATTATTTTTTGGTGTTCTTCACCAAGAAAATTTCTAGCCAAAACTTTTTTCGAGGTTTCTTTCCACTAGTCTAGCTCATGAACAATAATCATCTTAATATGGTTGTAATGGCATAAATTAGTTTCAGCCCCTTTAGAGGTTGATTGGACACTTCTAGCCACTTTGTGCAGACTTTGACAAAGGAAGAAAGGGAAATTGACATCACAACCATATGTAAAATGGAGAAGAAGCCTTATATGGTAAAGGAATATAGCGTCATACCTTCCTTCGCAAGTTATAAATCTCTGCAATGTTGTGAGAAGTGGCCACCATACCTCTGCAATGTAGCTCCTAAGGACTCCTTTGGACTAATTGATGCATTTATACATCGGCTTAAGGAACTTCGAGCACTCTTTCTAGTCGACCTGCAATCCCATAAAATACTTTTCACCAATCAAATTTAACCCAATTACCTTGCTCATTAGTTCATATTATTGGGTTGTGTTATATTCTTTGCACGAGTAGCCACCCTAGTTAACTGAGGGGTTAGAGGGGGGGCGGAGCCCCCCCTTCGTTGCATTAATTGTGCAGCGGGGAGGTCACAAAGGGGATGGCAGCCCCCCTCTATGGGGTCTGGGGCAGCGCCCCGAGGAAAATTTTTTGGACCCTATATTAGGTGGGGCGAACCTACCTATGGTTTTATGCATGGTTTTCGCACATGGTTTTGGACACGAAAATTTTCGGTCCATGGTATTGGATGCTTCAACATGTATATATATGTATTGTAACTGTTAGGCCCCTATACTACTAGTGTAACCCCTTATTTTTATTAGTACAACCCACTTATTATATTGATATACCCATGTAGTGCCCATATTGTTACTAATGTGCCCCATAGAAGCCCACTATTGTTATTATTGTGCCCTTACATTATTATTGTTATGTCGGCTCTGGTTATGTTATGACCCCTTAGACTCCTATATATAGAAAGGAGGTATTTTCATTTGTATCATCCAAGAATTGTTCATTTATGTAATGTAAAGAAGGTTGCCCCCTCGAAGAGGCTGAATTATAAGGCGTTGATCTATCTTTTCTATCTTTTCTTGAGCTGGTTCCATAACATTTGGTATCAAAGCTTTGGATTCTAGGGTTTCGCTGCTCCAAACAGGTCATCGTGGAATTTTTGCTATAACTTTTTTTCTATGATGTTTCAGAAGTCACAAAAAAAACCCATTTGAGAAGAAATCGCGTTGAACCTTGGTTCCAAATTTCAGAGCTTTTCGTGCTATATTTTCGAAGATATGATCTAAGGAAGTTGGTCTTTTTGCAGACTCCTGAATTACATTCAAAACAGGTGACCTGGGGAAAATCGTCTTAACTTTCTCCCTGAGCATCGGATTGAAATTTCGCAAGAAGGTATAGAAAGAGGACAGATAGTAGTTTTCTTTTATATATTTTTTTAGAGTTAAAGCTTGAAACAGTGACACGTGGCACTTCATACAAGTTCGCTCTACTGAACTAGTCTACAATCAGGTCACTGCGGGAGATTGTGCATAACTCTTTCTTGGAGAATCCAATTTGGATCAGACTAGTGGTATTGGAAAGAGGACATAGAAGGCTACTACAGGTTGTAATTTCAGAACTTAAAGATCCAAAAGTACAGAGTTACAGTCGTTTCAAGTTCGAGCTCCTAAAATCAAGAAAAAGCAAGATGAGGAAGTTTGATGGCAAGGATCCGGTAAATTGGATACTTCAGATGGAGCAATATTTTGATCTACATGGTGTACAACTGTTACAAAAGGTATGTATTGCATCTTCATATTTAGAACCATATCAATTTTTATGGTACAAAGCACTTTGTTCTCGTAAACAACTTATTACGTGGTCAATTTTCACGGAGGAAATGATAGCACATTCTGAGGATACAAAGAGCAACACCTTCTTTAGAGCAACATCACAACAATTGGAAAGAGTAAAAGGGCTTTGTGACATAGTAGAAAGAAAAATTATGGAAACCAGGAACCGTACCCCTCACAACTATAAATATGGAAGTGTTGTTTCTCCTAGCCTTCCACAACCTACAAGGGTTACACCACAACAATTGGAAGAAAAAAGAGAAAAAGGGCTTTGTTACAATTGTGATAGCAAATGCACTAAAGGTCATAAGTGTGCCGAGAAGAAATTATTTTACATAGAATATGAAGAGGAGGAAGAAAAGGATCAAGAAACATCAAAAGAAGAAGATATACGCCAGGACCCCACCCCAGAGAAAGAAGAAATGAACCAGACAATATCTTGTAAAGCATTGGCAATAATTACCACTCCTCAAACTCTCAAGATAGAAGGACATATCAAGAAGAAAAAGGTGCAAGAAGTGAAAGATCACATCGAGAAAGAAGAAATGAATCCAACCATATCTTTTAATTCATTGTTCGAAATTACCACTCCTCAAACTATCAAGATAGAAGGACATATCAAGAAGAAAAATGTTCAAGAAGTGAAAGATCACATCGAGAATCAAGAAATGAATCCGACCATATCTTGTAAAGGATTGGAAGAAATTACGACTCCTCAACCTCTAGAGATAGAAGGACATATCAAGAAGAAAAAGGTTCAAGCAGTGAAAGATCACATCAAGCATCAACAACAAGTTCTCCAAATTTTAAAGGATAACGCCACTTCGGTGCAAAATCAAATGAAACAACAGGTAGATCAACATCATAGTGAAAAATGTTTTGGTGTAGGTGATTGGTTATTTTTACCGCTACATCTCAAGCAAGCTATTTATGAGAAGGAAATGTTGGCAATACTACATGCACTTAAAAAATGGCAACCTTACCGAATGGGAAGACTCTTCAAGGATGAGGATGTGGAAGCATTGTTTTGTGCTATTTATATTATCCAACCAGATTGGATAAACGAAGCAAGGGATGAATGGGAGAAGGACAAAGAAGTATGGCCACTTATTCAAAAGTTGCAAAAGATCCCAATTCAAACAATATTGCCAGAAATTGAAGAGGAAGGAAAAATCATATTGGAACCTGGAGCAGTCACAGAAACAAGAACCTGACAACTACGAAATCGATCAATTTCAGAGTATCTCATCAAGTGGAAGAACTTACCCATTGAATATTCCATATGGGAGGACAAGAATTTTATACAGAAGCATCAAGAACTACTCAAGCGTTGAGGACAACACTTTTTGAAGGAGAGGGGCATGTTAGGCCCCTATACTACTAGTGTAACCCCTTATTGTTATTAGTATAACCCACTTATTATATTTATGTACCCATGTAGTGCCCATATTGTTACTATTGTGCCCCATAGAAGCCCACTATTTTTATTATTGTGCCCTTACATTATTATTGTTATGTCGGCTCTAATTATGTTATGACCCCTTAGACTCCTATATATAGAAAGGAGGTATTTTCATTTGTATCATCCAAGAATTGTTCATTTATGTAATGTAAAGGAGGTTTCCCCCTCGAAGAGGCTGAATTCTAAGGCGTTGATCTATCTTTTCTATCTTTTCTTGAGCTGGTTTCATAACAGTAACATTGAAAGGAACATAATGAAAAAGCAAGCTGGTAGTCCCAGTTTTGCGATCCACGGGAAAATCTTTGTGTATATGTGTTTTATGTGTTATGCTCTCACTATTGTTTATTTTCTGGGTTTTAGAATTCGTATGCAGGTAATTTATGTACGGGGTTAAAACCTACATTTGGTATCGGAGTTATTTTGGCTTCAAGGGGACGCCTTTGTTGCTTAGGGGTTTCACTCGGGCCTGTGGTAGACCCTGTTCAGTGTGAGATCTGCGAGATCGATTCTGGTGGTGAAAGAAGATGGAGAGAAGTGAAAAGATAGGGATCGATAAATTTAATGGTAAAATTTTTGAGTTATGGAAACTCAAGATGGAGGATCTGTTGGTAGATAAAGAACAGTGGATCATGGTAAATTTGGGTACTAAACCAATAGGAGTGTTCGATGAAGAATGGAAGAAGTTGGATCAAAAGGCAAAGAGCATAATACAATTGTGTGTCTCAAATTCAGTATTGTTGAATGTATCAGGGGAAGCTACGGCTAAGGCTTTGTGGGTCAAGTTAGGGACTTTGTACCAATCTAAGTCTCTGGTGAATAAATTGTTCCTACGTAAAAAGTTGTATAACGTGAGGATGAAAGATAGAGACTTGGTGACAGAGCATCTGAACGCATTTAATACTGTGGTAAGTCAGTTATTATATGTTAATATTAAAATTTCAGATGAAGATAAGTGCATCAGTCTTTTGTGTTCTCCACCAGATCCGTGGGATAGTCTGGTTATTGCAATAGGTAGCAATGCAACTGCCTTGTAGTTTGATGAAATAGTCTCATCCTTGTTGACGTAGGAGATGAGACGGAAAAATATGGAGAGCCAAAATGGTGATACCTTGTCTATACAAGGACGATCCCAGAATAGAAACAAAAATAATTCATCAAGTGGGAGATATAAATCTCCAAGAAAACCTGTAAAGATGCACTGGAAATGCAGAAAGGAAGGGCACTACAAAAGGGACTGTAAATCTAAAGCTCCTGACAAAGGAAAGGGATCTGATGATTCTCCTTCTGCAGAGCCGAAAACCACCTCAGATGAAGGTGGGGATGTATACTTGGCTTCTTCAAGTACACATGTAGATCATGAGGAATGGTTGATTGACTCAGATGCATCCTTTCACTTCACTCCCCATTGAGAGTGGTTCTGCGAGTATGAGAAATATGATGGTGGTGATGTCTTCTTATGGGATGACAGGAAAGCTAGAATCGTTGGTCGCGGAAAAGTAAAGTTGAAGTTGCAAGGTGGAAGGATTAGAACACTTCTGGGCGTTCTGCATATTCCTGCATTGGCCAGAAATATGATTTTTGTAAGCAAGCTAGATGATGCAGGTGTAAAAACAATGTTTGAGAAATATACCTGCAAGATGGTCCAAGGAGCACTGTTATTGATGTGGGGAGTTCAAATTGGAATTTTGTACAAGCTGCAAGGTATCATTGTTATTGGTGGGTGCAATAGTTCTATGGTTCCTGAAAGTGGAGCAAAAAATCTAGTGGTCTCTGGAGAAATGACCATGCTATGGCATCAAAGGCTTGGACATATTGGAGAGAGGGGCCTTTGAATACTTCATGGTAAAGGTATGGTAAGGTATGACTAATAGCTCTCTGGATTTTTATTTCTGTGAAAATTGTGTATATGGGAAGCAGAATCGGGTGAGTTTCCCCTTTGGTGGTAAGAGGGCGAAACAGATATTAGATCTTGTGCACATTGATGTGTTTGGACTTGCGAAGGTTCCATCACTGGGTAAGTCTTTGTACTATGTATCATTTATAGATGACTTCTCAAGGAATACATGGATATATTTCCTCAAGAAGAAATTTGAAGTCTTTGATAGGTTTAAATAATTTAAGGCTCTAGTGGAAAACTAGACAGAGAAGAAGATAAAGGTGTTGAGGACAAATAACGGTGGAGAATTTTGCAGGAAGGAATTTGAAGAATTCTATAAGAAGTGTGGTATAGAATGGCAGAAGACTACTCCATACACACCTGAGAAAAATGGAGTTGCAGAAAGAATGAACAAGACGTTGATGGAAAGGGAAAGAAGCATGCTCAGTGGTGTCGGGTTAGGACGGGAATTCTGGGGAGAGGCGGTGGAGAAAACATGTTACCTAGTCAACAGATCACCTTCATCAGCGTTGGAGGATAAGACTCCACAAGAGGTATGGACTGGTAAGAAACCCTCTCTTTCACATCTGAGGGTATTTGGATGTGATGCGTATGTACATGTTCCAAAGGAGAAAAGAACAAAGTTCGATAGTAAATCTGAAAAGTGCATCTTTATTGGGTATAAGCATGGTTTAAAGGGTTATAAGCTTTGGAACCCAGTAACAAGGAAGGTTGTGTACAGCTGAGATGTGGTGTTCAGAGAGGTGAAAGATGTTATTAAACATGAAGTTCCATCAAAGGAGCCTAAGAAGATAGAGTTTGAGCTAAAGGAGGAAGAATCAGACTCTACAGCAGAAGAGGAATAAGAAGATGAAGAGCCACAAACTCTAGTTGTGAGAAGATCAGTTCGAGAAATAAGGCAGCCAGAAAGGTATAGTCCATCTACTTTCTGTTCAAATTTTTCTTTATATATTATTGATGATGATCCCAGAACTGTGATGGAAGCAGTAGATTCAGAGGATGGAAAACTCTGGAAAGAGGCCATGGTTGATGAAATGGCATCTTTGCACAAAAATGAGGCTTGGGATCTGGTGGAGTTGCCAGCTAGAAGGAAACCCATTGGCAGCAAATGGGTGTTTAAGAAGAAGACAAATGCAGAAGGAAAGGTGGATAAATACAAAGCTCGATTGGTAGCAAAAGGTTATTCTCAGGTGCCAGGAATTGATTTTGGTGATATTTTTTCTCCTGTTGCCAAGGTATCTTCTATTAGATTACTTTTCTCTGTTGCTGCTGCTTTTGATTTGAGGTATAATAGATGGATGTGAATACAACGTTTCTCCATGGGGATCTAGAAGAGGATATCTACATGAAGCAACCTGAAGGCTTTGCAGTGAAGGGTAAGAAATAATTGGTATGCAAGTTATAGAAGTCTTTGTATGGGCTAAAACAGTCACCAAGGATATGGTATCAGAAATTTGATACATTTATATGGGGACTTGGCTTCACCACAAGAAAATAATATCATTGTGTGTATTTTAAATTAATTGGTGACCGTGTTATTTATCTGGTCTTGTATGTGAATGACATGTTGTTGGTTGGAAGAAATAAAGAAATTGTCCATGATTTGAAGAGCCAATTGTCCTCCAAATTCGACATGAAAGATCTTGGTGTTGCAAACTATATTTTGGCCATGGAAATTAAAAGACATCGGGCAAAGAGGAAGCTCTGGTAAACTAGAGGAAGTATGTCGAGACAATATTACAGAGGTTTATGCAGGATAGTAAACCGGTGAAGGTTCCTATTTCTGTAGATGTAAAGTTATCTGTTGAACAGTGTCCCAAGACACAAGAAGAGGAATAGGACATGTCCCGTGTTCCATATGAAAGTGTAGTCGGTAGCCTGATGTATGCGATGGTCTGTACTAGACTAGAAATTGCACATGCAGTGGGAGTATTGAGCAGGTTTATGTCAAAAACCAGGGAAGGAGCGTTGGACAACAGTGAAGCAGGTTTTTAGGTATTTGCGTGGCACTAGTTATTATGGTTTATGTTACTAAGGAAGACTAGGATTGGACAGAGTTTTGGATATTCTTGGCTTTGTTGATGCAAACTGGGTTGGAGATCTGGATCAAAGAAAATCTACAAGTGGGTATGTGTTTAACCTATTTGGAGGTGTAGTCAGTTGGATGAGTAAGAAACAATCTGTAGTGGCACTATCAACTACAGAGGCAGAATACATGGCAGCAACTCATGCAAGCAAGGAATCATTTTGGTTGCAAATATTTTGTTAAAGTATGGGGTTAGTACAGGGAGATATAAGGATAGACTGTGATAGCCAAAGTGTAATTTTCTTGGCAAAGAACCCTGCTTACCATTCAAAGACAAAGCACATTGATGTTCAGTATCACTTTGTGAGGGATATGATAGAAGACAAAAAGGTGTTGCTGGTAAAGGTGGACACTTTGAAGAATACTGCAGATGCATTGACAAAATCTATGAGCTCTGAGAAGTTCTCTTGGTGTAGAGAAACAATGGGCATTGCAGGGGTGGATAAATGACTAATCTCTCCTATGGCCCCCTATGGAAAGAAAACAAAAAGTGGGAGAATGTTGGGTTGTGTTATATTCTTTCCACGACTAGCCCCCCTAGTTAACAGGGGGGTTAGACAGGGGGGTTGAGCCCCCCCTTCGTTGCGTTGATTGCGTAGTGGGGGGGTCATGGGGGGGGGGGGTGGCAACATCCCCCCCTATCTAGGGGGTTTGAGGGGGTGGGTATACCCCTTCTGTGAGGTCCGGGGCAGCACCCTGGGAAAAAAGAAATTGGACCCTATATTAGGTGGGGCGAACCTACCTATGGTTTTGTGCATGGTTTTCACACATGGTTTTGGGCGCGATGATTTTTGGTCCATGGTATTGGATTCTTCAACATGTATATATATATGTATTGTGACATTGAAAGGAACATAATAAAAAATCAAGATGGTAGTCCCGATTTTGGGATCCACGGGAAAATCTCTGTGTATATGTGTTTTATGTGTTATGCTCTCACTATTGTTTATTTTCTTTTTTTTAGAATTCGTATGCAGTTAATTTATGTACGGGTTAAAACCTACACATATGTTATCTCAATCTCAAGGTCTCCAACTTTTGTTGTCTTCCCATTGAAAGTTTGAGAAAATTCCATGGTGACCCTATCATTATGCCCCTGAAAATTCTTGAGAAAATTCATCCACCCCCTTTCTTCAAACTTAGTTTTACATGTAGCATATTTAGCACTAGAACAAAATTGAGTGAAGGTAGGCTCGTGTCTGTCAACCCCCATGCCAGCAATAAAAACTATTTCAAGGCCAATAGATGAATTGGGAGGTCATTGGTCTAAACTGCAGAGAGGCTATGGAATTGGTAGTAAAAGGCTTCTCATTCGAGTATTTTTTACATTTCAAATAGATAAATGGGATCAATTAGAAAGGGGCATCCATGCTTTTTAATTATGACGAAAATCAAGTTGATTTACAATGATGGGTGGAAGTACCAAATCATGTATAATTACAGGAGGTTAATAATCACAATTCGTTTTTTAGATAATACAATATGGATTAATCATGATCGCACATTTCAATGGTATGGGGAAGAAAAGAATATTAAGTCATGATAACATATAATTTAAATGAATGGAGGACAAGATCACTAATCAGACTTTTTTATTCACATTCTCTGCATCAATCCAAATAAATGAAAGTTCATTCATACCTTTGCTTTGACTATGTAATGATGGCTAGATATTCGAAAAAAAATGAGTGGAAAAACACTCTTCGCAATATCAAAAATTAATATTAATAGTTTTCAATTGTTGGATTTGATGTAGATGGATTGTTGCTTTTAATTATAGAATTTTGATGTTCCCAAATTAATGCCTCTAAATTTGATGTTGACAATGAGCTTGATGTTGTCAAACTGGTGCTGAATAAACTAATACACTTTAAATTTGATATTATCCTTATCATAATCTGTTGAAACTAGAGTATTGAATTAGTTCAGTACTCAAAAACTTGTAGAAAATGTTTAAGTACTGAAATACTAGAATTGTTCTAGGTGTTGTGGATGAAGTCTAGTAGGAACAGAAATACTCAACCACTGAAATTGTGTTGGAACAACAACTATGAATCATAAATTATTAAAATTACTTCCAAATTGGCTCTGAAATAGTCTAAAAAAAAATTATAGTAATAAGATCTAAATTGAAATTTTATTGTCATTAAGATTTGTTGCATCAAACCAAATGCTGGAAGCACTATTCCATGGATTTTACGCCAAGCCTGGAATAGTTACTTCCTAGTGGAATTTCAATTTTAGAGAGTATGAAATGCGCCAAAGAAGACTCCAGAAGTTTCCTTCCCATAAATATTCTACCAAGCTCAGAAAAGAAAAACTCTCTACTCGGTAGATCCCTAACTACCACTGTCCCATCCAATTTAACGAGCCAGGGTTAGTCTTTGCTCAGAGTATTCATTTTGAGAGAGTCTGAAGAGGCTCAAAATAGACTCCAGGGGGCTTCCTTTCCATAATTATTCTACGAAGCCCGGAAAAGAATAACTCTATACTTGGTATATCCCCAACTATTGTCATCCCATTAGTTTTAACGAGTCTGGGTTAGCCTATGCTCGGAGCATTCAATTTTCAAGAGTATGAAGATGCTCAAAGTAGACTTGAAAGTATCCTTTTCCATAAATAATATGTCAAGTTCGGATAAAGGAAAAAACTTACACTTGACAGATTTCCTCTTTATTCTACGTGGGCCTATGGGGGAAAACAGAATTAAGCCCATTGTTATTTATATTGTGTACACACAAACACACATATATAATACTAATAATGAAAATTCAATTTGAAGAACTAGCAAGAGCTTGATCCTCCTTGTTAATTAACTCCATCTATGGGTTTTGCAGAACAATTTGTAAAAATTATTGTTTGGAAAGTGGGTGGTGATAAACCTTTAGCATGTGTCCATTTACCACAGAGCAAGTCTGATCATCATCAATGGTCTTGATCTTGATCAATCCGTTGTCAAAGACTTCCACCACTTCATAGCACCCTAGCCATCTAGTTGATAATTTCCCTTTGAAGTGTTTGAACTTACTGCTATACAACAATGCCCAGTCTCTAGGTTGGAAAGTTTTATTTTTTATATAATCATCATACCAATAATTCCTCTGATCCTGTACCAACATAGTATTATGGAGAGCATCCTACCTAATCTCATCAAGTTCGTTCAGTTGTAGCAATCTCTATTTCTGAACTTCATTCATAGCAATCCCTAATTTAACAACAGTTCGGAAGGTTTTTACCTGAAATTCAATGGGTAGCAACACCTGCTTCCCATACACCAGTTCATAGGGAGTATACGTAGTCACATTCCTCCATGTTATCATATAGGCCCACAGTGCTTCTGGTAACCTGTAGGCCCACAATGTTTCGGGTAACATGTCAGGCCAGTCTCCATGATGCAGCTGAATGGTTTTAGTAAGAATAAACTCAAAGACTTTCTTGATAGATTATACCTGACCATTAGCCTAAGGATGGTATGGGGTATACTTTTGATGCTTGATTTGGTACTATTTGTTGATGGATTTTACCAACTTTGAAGTGAATTTTGTCCCCTGATGAATGGAAATCTCCCTAAGTACTCCAAAACGAGTAAATATGTCTTCAAAGAGAAAATCCACAACAAAATTTTCACTATAAGAATATAAAGCTTTGGATTCTACCCATTTTGTCACATAATGAGTGTAGACTATAATATATATCTTCTTCCTAGACATAGGAGAAATAGGCCCTCTGAAATCTAATGCCCACTTTTCAAAGGATTCAATTGAAACATGGGTTTGAAGAGGTATCCCATCACTTGAAACTAGTTTTCCAATCCTCTGGAAAGAATCACAACTGGAAACAAACTTCTTAGCATCTTTCAAAGGGGTGGGTTAGTAATAGCCCACATGCAACACTTTGTAAGTTTTCCTTTTATCTGCAAAATTCCAACCACGTGGTTCATTTTGGAAATCTTTAAAGACATCATACATCTCATCCTACCGCACACATCTCCTCATAATTAGATTTGATCCAATGCAGTACAAATATCCTTCTATCCATGAATAATTAGCTCTCATTTGAACAATCTTATGTTTTTCCATGACAAATAAGTTTTGTGCCAGTTTACCTGAAACCAAGTAATTAGCCACATCAGCAAACCAGGGAGAATGAGTGAAAATGTAAAATAGATTATCATTAGGAAAAACATCTGGAACTAAGGCAGCATCTTGTGAAATGTTCATCCTAGACAAAAAGTTTGCAGTTGAATTGTCTTGTCCAGGTCTATAAATCACAGTAATATTAAATTCCTGAAGCAAAAGTAACCATCTTGTGATTCTACCATTTGTAATATGTGTATTCATAAGAAATATAATAATTGAATGATCAATATGGGAAAAAGTTTCATAACCAATAATATAATTCTTGAACTTGTTAATGGCATGGACTATTGCTAACATTTCCTTTTCAATGACAATATAATTCAATTATGTTGGTGAGAGATTTGTGTTAACAAAATAAAAATCATAAGGAATTCGATTCTCCCTCTGACCCAACACAAATCAAGGTTGGTGTATGATGCATCAGTGCAAATATGAAAAGGGAGGGACCAGTTAGGTCCCCTAAATATTGGTGCAGCTGGCAACCTATATTTTAGTATCTGAAAATCATTTCAACAATCAATATCCCATGAAAAATCAACATCTTTATCCAATAATTTGAACATAGGAGTAGCAAGTCTAGTAAAATTTTCAATGAATCTTCTATAATACCCTACGTTCCCTAAAAATCTTCTTACCTCTTTCTGTCTTCCCTACACCAAATTTCCATGCAACCTTGGAGGTTTGAGCCTCCCTAATCAGCTGCAAACGCTCACCTTTAGGAACACATAACTTATCCATCATGTAGAGTAACCATCCTAGAGATGGTAATCAATGGTGATGTCGCCATCATGCGCATGACTATGACTCTGCAACTATTGATACACCTCATTTAAGTCCTCGTCTTCTAAATATGCCTCTATTTATGCGTCATGGGTAAATGGCCCCATGTGCATAAGAGTCCCCAAAGTTGTAGTCTTTGATGTAGGTGGCCTGGAAAGCATATCAACCAACTTTTTTGTGTTTCCCTTCTTATACTTTATCACCAAATGAAACTCTTGTAAAATTCCCATCCACTTGTAGTGCCTGGTCTGGTGTAGATTATTCTGGGCCTGCAAGTACTGTAATGGTTGGAGATCTGTCTGGATTATTGTCTCCTTTCCAATCAAATAGTGCTTCCTCTTCTTCACAGCTTGCACATTGGCATAGAGCTCCTTATCATAGGAAGGGTAGTTAAGAACTTCCCCATGAAATACTTCATAATGGTAGCAAACGGGACTTCCTCCTTGCATCAAGACATCTCCCATAGCATACCCACTCGCATATGTCTCCACTTCAAAGGGTCGTTGAAATTTTGGTAATGCCATTACTGGTATTTCATCAATATTCTTCTTTAACTCATCGAAATCCTTCTACTGCCCTTTTCCAAACTGGAAACTCTTTCCACTTGTTGTTATGGCATGGAGAAGTGGTGCTACCGCTGAAAATGAGGTTATGAAGGTGTTGCTACCACTGAAAATGAGGCTATGAATTTCCTCAGGTAGAGTGTTTCCCCAATGAAACTCCTAAACTTAGTAACATTAGTAGGCACCAACCATTTCATGATGGCCTCCATCTTGGAAGGATATATCTTCAATTCTCCTCCACCAATCACATATCCCAAATACACCAAGGACTGCTGCACAAACTCGCACTTCTTGAGATTTTCTAGTAATTGGTGCTTCTTCAATGTTTCTAGCACATGCGTCAAATGTGAAATATGATCCTCCCAGGTATTACTATATACCAGTATATCATCCAAATAGACAATAAAAAATGAATCTATAAAAGAGCGCAGTACATCATTCATTAATCTCATAAATGTAGTTGGTGAATTACATAGGCCAAATGGCATAACTAACCACTCATACAAACCTTGCCTAGTTTTGAAGGTGGTCTTCCATGTATCTTCTTCTTTGACTCAAACCTGGTGATATCCAAACTTCAAGTCCAGCTTGGTGAAATACTTTTCTTGCTGCAACTAATCTAGCAAATCGTCTATCCTAGGCAGGGGGTATCTGTTCTTGAGCATGATTTTATTCAACGCCCTGTAATCTATACACATCCACCAAGTCCCATCCTTCTTTGGCACAATGATGATGGGTGACCCACATGGTGATGTACTTGGTCAAATGACACCCTATTCCAGCAACTGCTGCAATTGTTTCTTCACCTCACTTGCTTCTATAACAAACTTCCTATACAACCCAATATTTGGCAATGGGGAGTATGGCAATAGCTGGATCTCATGCTCCACTTCTCTCTTAGAGGGTAACCCTTTAGGCTCTCGGAGCACATCCTTGTATGCCTGTAAAAACTCCTCCAATTGTTGTTTTTTTTTCTTAGTACACCCCTCTAGGGATGCCTTGCCCCGTATTGATTCCTCTACAGACTGACTTTCTCTTAAAAACAATAAAACATACTTCTTGCTGGAACCGATTAATTTCTTGGCATGGTTGGCACTTACCAATGAAATTTTTGACTTACCTTTGTGTGCATTGATGATGAACGATTTTCCATCCTTGATGAGTCGATACTGGTTATCTCTCCGCGTGAATATTGCATCACACGTGTACATGTATGGACTCCCAAGCATGACTCCACATACATCAAGGGGAGCCACATCAAGATCTACTTCATCAATAAAATCAACATTGATAGCAAATCTAATTTTACAATGTTTTGTTACATTCAGCTCTGCATCCTTATGTACCCATCCCAGTGGATATAGGTTTGGATGATCACGAATGTCCAGCTCCAACTTTTTGACCAAATGTGTTGCAATGAGATTTTCCTACGATCCTGAGTCAAACAGAGCATCAATCTTCGTCTTCTTGACCTGTATCTTTACATGGAAGAGTTTGGTCATTTCTTTCTCTTCATGTTGCTGAAGGCTACTCAGATTCACCTCCTTCTACATTGATGTGCACATGATCTTCTCATCTACGTTCGAGCTGATTTCAACTTGGTTGCTCGAATCAGTGGCCATGAGATTCTTCTTCTTATTATCTTTCTTCTTGTTCTTTGGGTTTAGCTCTGGATGCAACTTCCAACACTTCTCCTTTGTGTTAGAGCCTAGATTTGTCTCAGGCTGAAAAGACAAGCTTCTAGGTCCACATCAAACCACGCTCAGCCTTGTAGCTAGCCCTACGAGGACAGGGGAGGGCTCTCTCTGGGTCAATCTCAGCAAAAGTTAATCGATGAGGCTCGAGATGACTATATTTGAAATTAATCTTAGGCTAGGTATGAAGTACAAGGAGTTTGAGGTTGATTTTTGAGGTTTTTGTTGAATCAAAGGGAAAGGCAATTTTGGGTGCGGGGATGAGACACAGCTTTTGCAGAGGTCTATTTGGGGCAAGGTAGGTGATCGTCTCGATGCTTTTAAAGAGAGTGAATGGGTAGATCTGACTGGTGAGAAGATAAGGAGAGCAAGAAGCTTTCAAGGATTCTCCTTAAACAGATGAAAACATGAAAAATCAAACAAATTCAAAGGCAGAGCATAACAATCTATGGATTCTACCTTAACACTTCATTTGTTCAATTACAGAAAATGAGAGAAGGAAAATGATACACATAACAACTTACAATTACCGAAAGAAGCACACCATCAACATAAAACCACATGGATCCCAAACAGTGCTGCAAAACCCTGGTCTTTCCTTTGCCAAAAATGCAGAAGTGAATGTACAATAGAGTGTCAAGCTTTTCCCAAGAGTCCAACCATGAAAATGACTTAGAAATTACATAATATAGGCAAGACAACCTCTTCCCTTGCCTCTAGGGGTCGAGCTCATCATTCTAGGAGCTGTTTCAACCAATTCTAAACAAAGCACTAAAATCTAGGTAGTCAAAACAACTTGCCTCTATAAGGTAGGAAACTGATTCATTCATTAAATTTTCACTCTTTGGTGAATGAATCTTCTAGAGCAAGTAACTAAGTGTCAAAATTACATCATTTTTAATCAATTACATCAAGAGAAGTCAAAAATTACATCACAAAGCAAAACTAGTCAAACAGGCTGAATTTCTGAGCTGAAAGATGAAAAATTGGGCAAAATATCTATATGCGTTGCGCTGCCTGTTATATGTGCCACGCTACTTTGCTGCTAATTTTGAGGCATTTTTGAAGTCCAAATTCAGCTCGATTGGCTTGTTAGAAAGCCCTTCCTGTCTACTTTCCAACCCAAGTGGAAGTTTCCAATTTGGTGTCCATTTGCCCCTCCAAAAGTGCATTCTCCCAAGGCTGCTTCCTGTGTGTCAAAATAGCGGCAGTGAGGTCATTTTTTGCATGTTTTTTGACCTTTTGGGGACCCATAACTCACCCAAATTTCTTGTCCAAGTACCAAAATTCATGATTTCTCCTGACAAATCCAAAACTGCAAGCCATTTGTAATTTGGAGCTCCCAATCCTAAGCGTCGCGCAAGGTGCGCGGTGCATATAGGGAAAAACCCTGTTTTTTAGTACAAAAATTCCAAAATGTCAAAAATTTCTCCAAATTTCTTGAAATTTGGACTGTAGGTCCCCCATCAAGTTCCATGCTCAACCAAAGAAGCTTTGGTCAAGACTTGGAGCTGATCATGTGTTTTGTGCCTCCTCAGTACCCTCCTGGTGCATGCAGTTTCAGTTGTAAAGTTACTGTCTGTCCGCCTTCATGGTGTTTCAAAGTCTGTTTGGCTTTCAATGAGATGAAGAATGAGAGTTTGGTGCAATTGCCAAATGTGGGAGGGACTATGGGAAATAGGGCAGTGTGGACAGTGGGGTCTTGTCAAGCGATGTTTGCCCTTTGGAATTTTGACAAATGTAGGAACAATGGACGATTACTTGGTTGTTTAGAAGATTTGAGGTTTTGGGAATTTTACAACTGACATGAATGATAGGGAATGCAATGACTTTAGGGATAGGGATAGTGGGACTTAGGAATGAGTAACTTGGGATATGAGGGAATGTTGGGATATGGTATAGTATATGGACTAGGGTTTGGGTTTGGGACTCTGTAAAATAGGAATTGGGGGTATGGGATATGAAACTAATGAATATAAGAGTGATTGACTTTATGAAATAGGGAAATCAAGGAAAAAATGGAGCAAGGGAATGTGAGGTGGGAGTAGTAACTTGGCAGCCGAACAATTAATACAAAACCCTAACACCATTTTCCTTGGTAGGGTTTGATTTTTCTATCCAACACCATAAGACAACCACCATCTAACAAGCACTAATCTTAGATGAAAAGCAATAATCAGAGGGTTAACCTACTTGAACAAGTGATGATCCACAGGTTTCGGGCGATTTGGAGCAAATTTTTGAAGTTTTTGATGGCTTGGCGCATTGGGCAACTGGCGTGGCACACATGGAAGGCGTGGCGCATATAGCTTCATTTCTCAATGCAAAAATACACTGGCGCGACGCATATGGAAGGTGCAGCACATATAGCCCTGTGCGTAGCACCTTTTTACAGGAGACGTTTGGAGGCCTTCCTGGTGTCAAAATCAGGCACAAGATAGCACGTTTGAAAGGTCCTTGAGTCTACTTTCCAACCCAATTGGATTTTGTTAATTTGGAGTTCATTTGCCTTATTAAAAGTCAAATCTCCCAAGACTAGTCAAAATGTGCCAAATGAGACTGCCCAAAGGCAGAGTGCTGTTACAGTCAACGTTTGAATGCCTTCCTCAACTCTAAATTGAGATAATGATAGCTCATTGGAAAGATAATTGTGTCTATTTATTATTTGACTCATCAAGAAAGTCATTTGGCCAACCAAGCTAGGAGAAAACTTTATTTTCCCAAGGTCACTTCAGAGGTGCATCAATTCTCCCGAGGCGATTGTATTTTTGACATTTCTCTAAAACCATGATACCTGTGTAAAAGGTGAAGAAGGTTTTTCTTTCTTGGTCTGTTGTGGACAAAAACCTCTCTCAATTTTCCCAAATTCATCTTTTATTGCTCAAAAATATCATTTGAGTAAAACCTACCCCGATGTGTGGAACAAGAGATTTGACGAAATGAAGCGAAACAAAGGGTATAAGGGGCTCCTAAATTCTTGAGAAAATTTTGGGAAGTAGGGAGAGACGTTAGGAAGCAGGGGAAAGTGGAATCTTAGAGATTGAGTGAGGGGAAGTGGTCCAAAAGGGCAAAACACAGGCCCAACCTAGAAAATTGCCAAGTTGTAGCAAGAAACTAGGGTTTGTGCGAAAATGAGGAATTTGGGGGATCTTAGTGATGGGAAGAAGGTAAATGAAGGATAGGGGAAGGTGTATGAACATCGGGATACAAGTTTTGCTAATGATTTGACCATTCAGATAAATTGCCTTCAAAACCCTAGGAGAGGGAAATGAACCTTGCCTAGGCGCAACTGAAGCATGAACAAGGTGTAAATGACCCAATGGAACCTGACATGATGATGAAAACCCTCTGAATGATGATAGAATCAGCTGAATAGTGACATAGACTGACATTTGGGCAACTTTGAAAGGAGTGAAAGCAAACCCTAGACCTAATGCCTAGTGAGCAAATTTTGCTTGAAGACTCACCGAAATGACAAAATTTGACCTTGACACTCTGAGACCACTTTGTAAGAGCATATTTGATCACTGGAGGAAGGCTAGAAAGATTGACACTAACATTGGCTCCAAAGGGCGTGGTAGCTCCTTGGAGGTGCCAAGAACAGCAGATCTTTGGGAGAGCTAGACAGTGCCTTCGTCCATTGGGCTATGGAGTCCATTATTTCGGCAAACGACACAAGACTTTGACTCATTTATTGACTGAAACCTGACTCAAGCCGACACAATTATGAAACCAACATGACTGAAAACTGACTCACAAATGACTCATGACTGACTTAACTAAAACAAGAACTTACAAAGCTTATTGAAGGGCAGCAGTCCATCAAGATTTCAAATCATGATGACAACCACCTACATACTAATGAAATATGTACAATCATGTGTAATGAGCTTTCCAATGTAACCAATCCAGCAGATGGCTACATACCAAATTTCTGTTCTCACTTTTCTCGAGCAAGCGAAACGATGAACCTGTAGGCAACTCAAAATAACCACTGAAACAAAAGCTTATGATAATGAACCAGGCAATATTTGTCTTTTCTAATGCTTGCAGAAGAACGCCGAAGGGATCTTGAAAATCCTGAAGCACTGGCTTATCTTGAGATCCAGCTGCAAAAATACAAGTACTCCCTCCATTTTGATCTGAAAGAACAATTGATTTCCGAGGGATAGGAATGCACAGAGAGGTATGTGCTTCTGCCATCTGAGTGTTAGCTGTAGGTTCCTTGACCATGAGAAATCCTGGCATATTGTCTCTCTTAAACTCATATTCCTCAACTTCATAGTCTAGGTTATTCGTAAACAAAAAAAAATCTTCAAGATTATCAAACACGACAGCCTTATCATCTTTGTGAAAGAAAATATTATTTGTTTGTTGATCTATAAAACTAATTACAAGACTGTCATCATTTTCAAAAGAGGAAGAAGTTTCACCAACACTGTCTTGACCATGTGTGCACTGCAAATCTGCGTTAGCTTGGGCTGTAACATGACCTTTCAAGAGTTGATCTATCTCATCTTCAGTCAAAGGAGATAATGCTTTTTGTTTTCTTTTGCTCAAACAGTAATTGTCTTCATATGACAAGGCCATCAAATTATCATTTATCACTGAATTATTGAAAGAAGACTTATCACTTACTCGAACAAAGATCTCATTCTGTTTTTCATGAACTGACTGGATTACCTCTACATGAAGGTTGTGTTCTAATGAACTGAGAACGATCTCAATGGCAGAGCTCTCCTTCATGGGATTCAGCACAAGGTATTCTTGATCGCCACTATTTGAATCTAGATCTGAAATAGCTGTCTTGATTTTATCACCTTCTGAAATCGAGACTTGACTTTCTTGCATATCATCTTCTTCTATCGACAGATCTGAAACAAAACCTTCACTTTCCTTATTTTCCATTGTACCAAGATCTTGATCCTGCTGCAAAGTTTCTTGATCATCTTGATGGGAATCCTCTAGGTTCTCTTCATGTTGCTAAAATGGATTCTCGTACAGAGCCTCCATGATTTCTCCGTCCATCAATTCATTATCCCCATAAAAATTCTTAAGATTTTCAATAAAACTATGAACATGGCTACAACAGTTCTGAACTAAAATCAAGGATGGATAAGATTCTTTATACTTTTCAAAGAACATGGTATGAAAATCCTTTAAACAGTAAATAGAAGCAGATGGAAAACTTTCATACCAAGATCAGGCTTCATTTTCCAGAGTAGCCATAAACATCTTCATCAAACAGTCTTCAGGAAAGTCGATATTTAATTTATGCACATGAATGTGAAATTTCACCAGATGAAGAGCAGCATCATTACCATCCACATTTCTGAACATAGGCAAATTCTTTGGCCAATCTACCTTGGGCATTTTATTTGGAAAACCTGGAATGTGATCTCGGCTCATGGGAGTGTATCTTCTTGCAACCCAATCCATCTTGAAAAGCTCAAAGCTACTAATCTTCCTGTAATGGAGTCACCATGAAGCATTGATCTCTGTATTTCTCAGTGAATGAAGTCGCCAGGTGAATGATTTCAGCCTTGCCAGTGTCTGATCATTGTCCACCATCAACAATCAGATCTGAACTTGATACAGGTACTGGGGCAATTAACAAGTTAGATGTCACGATTACAAGCTAGACCGGAGATTGACTGAAGCAGCGTTTATCTACTTCCGCTCCGTCTGTAGCTTATAAAACAAACGAAATCAACAAGAAAACCACTTTCTTCCCCAGTATGGTCGCCACTATGTTAGAGCCTAGATTTGTCTCAGGCTGAAAAGACAAGGTTCTAGGTCCACATCGAACCACGCTCAGCCTCGTAGCTAGCCCTATGAGGACAGGAGAGGGCTCTCTCCGGGTAAATCTCAGCAAAAGGTAATCGATGAGGCTCGAGATGACTATATTTTCAATTAATCTTAGGCTAGGTATGAAGTACAAGGAGTTTGAGGTTGATTTTTGAGGTTTTTGTTGAATCAAAGGGAAAGGCAATTTTGGGTGCGGGGATGAGACACAGTTTTTGCAGAGGTCTATTTGGCGCAAGGTAGGCGATCGTCTTGATGCTTTTAAAGAGAATGAATGGGTAGATCTGACTGGTGAGAAGCTAAGGAGAGCAAGAAGCTTTCAAGGATTCTCCTTAAATAGATGAAAACATGAAAAATCAAACAAATTCAAAGGCAGAGCATAACAATCTATGGATTCTACCTTAACACTTCATTTGTTCAATTATAGAATATGAGAGAAGGAAAATGACACACATAACAACTTACAATTACTGAAAGAAGCACACCATCAACACATAAAACCACATGGATCCCAAACAGTACTGCAAAACCCTGGTCTTTCCTTTGCCAAAAATGCATAATTGAATGTACAATAGAGTGTCAAGCTTTTCCCAAGAGTCCAACCATGAAAATGACTTAGAAATTACATAATATAGGCAAGCCAACCTCTTCCCTTGCCTCTAGGGGTCGATCTCATCATTCTAGGAGCTGTTTCAACCAATTCTAAACAAAGCACTAAAATCTAGGTAGTCAAAACAACTTGCCTCTATAAGGTAGGAAACTGATTCATTCATTAAATTTTCACTCTTTGGTGAATGAATCTTCTAGAACAAGTAACTAAGTGTCAAAATTACATCATATTTAATCAATTACATCAAGAGAAGTCAAAAATTACATCACAAAGCAAAACTAGTCAAACTGGCCGAATTTTTGAGCTGAAAGATGAAAAATTGGGCAAAAAATCTATATGCGTCGCGCTGCATGTTATATGCACCGCGCTACTTTGCTGCTGATTTTGAGGCATTTTCTGAAGTCCAAATCAAGCTTAGGTTGGCTTGTTGGAAAGCCCTGTCTGTCTACTTTCCAACCCAAGTGGAAGTTTCCAATTTGGTGACCATTTTCCCCTCCAAAAGTGCATTCTCCCAAGGCTGCTTCCTGTGTGTCAAAATAGGGGTAGTGAGGTCATTTTTTGCATGTTTTTTGACCTTTTGGGGACCCATAACTCACCCAAATTTCTTGTCCAAGTACCAAAATTCATGATTTCTCATGAAAAATCCAAAACTTCCAGCCATTTGTAATTTGGATCTCCCAATCCTAAGCGCCGCGCAAGGTGCGTGACACATATAGGGAAAAACCCTGTTTTTTAGTGCAAAAATTCCAAAATGTCAAAAATTTCTCCAAATTTCTTGAAATTTGGATTGTAGGTCCCCCATCAAGTTCCATGCTCAACCAAAGAAGCTTCGGTCAAGACTTGGAGCCGATCATGTGTTTTGTGCCTCCTCAGTACCCTCCTGGTGCATGCAATTTCAGTTGTAAAGTTATTGTCTGTCTGCCTTCATGGTGTTTCAAAGTTTGTTTGGCTTTCAATGAGATGAAGAATGAGAGTTTGGCACAATTGCCAAATGTGGGAGGGACTATGGGAAATAGGGCAGTGTGGACAGTGGGGTCTTGTCAAGTGATGTTTGCCCTTTGGAATTTTGACAAATGTAGGAACAATGGACGATTACTTGGCTGTTTAGAAGATTTGAGGTTTTGGGAATTTTACAACTGACATGAATGATAGGGAATGCAATGACTTTAGGGATAGGGATAGTGGGACTTAGGAATGAGTAACTTGGGAAATGAGGGAATGTTGGGATATGGTATAGTATATGGACTAGGGTTTGGGTTTGGGACTCTGTAAAATAGGAATTGGGGGTATGGGATATGAAACTAATGAATATAAGAGTGGGTGACTTTATGAAATAGGGAAATCAAGGAAAAAATGGAGCAAGGGAATGTGAGGTGGGAGTAGTAACTTGGAAGCCAAATAGTTAATACAAAACCCTAACATCGTTTTCCTTGGTAGGGTTTGATTTTTCTATCCAACACCATAAGACAACCACCATCTAACAAGCACTAATCTTGGATGAAAAGCAATAATCAGAGGGTTAACCTACTTGAACAAGTGATGACCCACAGGTTTCAGGTGATTTGGAGCAAATTTGTGAATTTTTTGATGGCTCGGCGCATTGGGCAACTGGCGTGGTGCACATGGAAGGCGGGGCGCATATAGCTTCATTTCTCAGTGCAAAAATACACTGACGCGGCGCATATGGAAGGCGCGGCGCATATAGCCTTGTGCTAGTGCATTTTTACAGGAGATGTTTGGAGGCCTTCCCGGTGTTGAAATCAGGCATAGGATAGCTCGTTTGAAAGGTCCTTGAGTCTACTTTCCAACCCACTTTGAGTTTTTCAATTTGGAGTTCATTTGCCCTGTCAAAAGTCAAATCTCCCAAGACTGGTCAAAATGTGCCAAATGAGGCTGCCCAAAGGGAGAGTGTTGTTACAATCAACGTTTTAATGCCTTCCTCAACTCCAAATTGAGCTCATGATAGCTCATTGGAAATATATTTGTTTCTAGTTATCATTTGACTCATCAAGAAAGTAATTTGGCCAACCAAGCTAGGATAAAGCTTGATTTTCCCAAGGTCACTTCAGAGGTGCATCAATTCTCCCGAGGCAATTGTATTTTTGACATTTCTCTAAAACCATGACACCTGTGTAAAAAGTGAAGAAGGTTTTTATTTCTTGGTCTGTTGTAGACAAAAACCACTCTCATTTTTCCAAAATTCATCTTTGATTGCTCAGAAACATTATTTGAGTAAAACCTACCCCGATGTGTGGAACAAGAGATTTGATGAAATGAAGCGAAACAAAGGGGATAAGGGGCTCCTAAATTCTTGAGAAAATTTTGGGAAGTAGGGAGGGATGTTAGGAAGTAGGGGAAAGTAGAATCTCAGAGATTGAGTGAGGGAAAGCGGTCCAAAAGGGAAAAACAAAGGCCCAACCTAGAAAATTGCCAGGTTGTAGCAAGAAACTAGGGTTTGTGCGAAAATGAGGAATTTGGGGGATCTCAGTGATGGGAAGTGTTTAATAAGGTACATGAAGGATAGGGGAAGGTGTATGAACATCGGGATACAAGTTTTGCTAATGATTTGACCATTCAAGATAAATTACCTTCAAAACCCTAGGAGAGGGAAATGAACCTTGCCTAGGTGCAACTGAAGCATGAACAGGGTGTAAAATGACCCAATGGAACCTGACATGATGATGACAACCCTCTAAATGATGATAGACTCAGCTGAATAGTGACATAGACTGACATTTGGGAAACTTTGAAAGGAGTGAAAGAAAACCCTAGACCTAATGCCTAGTGACCAAATTTTGCTTGAAGACTCACTGAAATGACAAAATTTGACCTTGACACTCTGAGACCACTTTGTAAGAACATATTTGATCACTAGAGGAAGGTTGGAAAGACTGAAACTAACACTTTGTATGGTCGTCAATGTTGTAGTTGTTGCTAGGATCTTTGCACTAGTGTTTTGTGGCTGCCGTATTTTTATCTTTTCCCCCTTTTTGCTTCTCCTTCCCCTCCTTAAAATCGTCTTGTTGCTAATTTTTCTTCGATCCACTTGATTGCACTCTTTTCAGGCCTATGATCTCCAGAAACTGTGCCTGTACACAAGCCTCATCCACTATTTTGGTCTTGAATAACATCACTTTCTCATGTAGATGGTGATGCAGACCCCCCAAATACTTAAGGATTACATCTGAGTTCTTTGGAGAGATACCCAACATTATAGCCATCTTCCTAAATTCTGTGGTGTACTCCTACACGCTTTGGCTCGACTTTTTCCTGAAGTAATGCCATTAGATCCACTGGTCTTCCACATGCCCAATGGGATAAAACTGTGACTTAATGAGGGTTTTGAAATCCTCCCACTTAGTCACTAGAGGTTCTCCCTCCAACCTCAGGGTTTCCATGTGGCTCTCCCACCAAGTCAGTGCATGGTCCTCCAATTTCAGTCGCGCGAATGAGATCTTCTATCGTTCCTCGATCTGATGGACACTGAAATAAACTTCCAGTGGTTAATTTTGACTACATCATCTCTTAACTACAGTTACAAAATCAACTCTTCTAGATTATTTTACATCAGAACACTTGTCTATCCCCTTTTCCATGAATAATGGGGGATGACGCGGCATCTTCCTGAACTATAGGTGTCAAAACAAGAAGATCAACTTCTAAGTGGCATAACTTTTGCATACGAATTTTGATTGACGCAATTCTTACACCGTTGGATATCTATTTCTGTGTAGAATAGCATGAAAAGATGCACCATTTAGGGGAAAACATTTACCCCCAAAAAATGTCGTTTCAAGCCTCAAAATGCTCCCGGACAATTTCGGAACTTGTTTTTCCAAACTGGGTCCCGCCAATAAAAATGGTCCCATGAGCTGATTCCTCCACTTTTTCCACTCCAAATGCATTGATATGGATGAAAAATAATATAATGATCCAATTTAGATCACACCTCCCCATTTTGGGAGGTTTTTGGTCCCCAAAGGTTTTTACTGAATGAAGTGAGGAAATTTTTCCTCTGCCTTCTCTCTGGTGTACCATTTAGCTTTACTTGGAAGTTGTCCCTTCAACCCAATTTTCCAAAGGTCTTGTTGCCCTTGTCTTGTAGTTCTGGACCTCTTCTGCAAACCTATATCTTCTGTCAACTCAACCTGAGCGTATGGTGCCAAATCCTCCATAGAAGGCAGGACATGTTCCTCTTCCTGCTCTAGCATGGAAAGCTCATAAAGTTTCAAATTATCTACATTTACAACTGAGTAAATGTGAATATATGGTGGTAAAATGAGTCGATAGGTATTATCACTCACCTTTTCTAGTATCTCAAAGGGACCATACCTTAGAGCCTTTATTTTCTTACCAGACCCCTGCAACCTCTCCTTGTTCAACTGTAGCCATACTCTATCTCCCACCTTGAATGATTTCTCTATTCTATGTTGATCATGCCTGGCCTTATACTTCACCTGCGACTTCTGTAGTGTTTACTGTACCTATAGATGGATATGCCTGATCTTCTCCATAAATTTTTCAGCCCTTAAAGCATATGTTGTAAGGTCTTCCTTCACTCCTCCTTGCTATCCATATGAAACATCCAAAGTGAAGGTGGAAAATATCCAAAACAAGTTTCAAATGGGGATTTTCCTGTAGAACTGTGGACTACTTTGTTATAAGAATGTTTTATATATACCATATTTTCATCCCATATCTTCGGATGCTTTTGGTTGTAACCCCTCAGAAGTTGCAACAAAGTCCTATTGACTACTTATGTCTTCTCATCTTTCTGTGGATGGAATGTTGTAGATCTCTTCGACTTCGTGTCCATCTTCTCCCACAATGTAGACTAGAATGCACTGAGAAATATTGTATACCTGTCTGAAATGATGCTGCTTGGTATCCCAAAGTGTACCCAGACCTGTCCAAAGAACAAGTTTGTTGCTTCTTTTCCATTGATGGTCTTTTTACAGGGCATCAGAACACACATCTTGTTGAACCTGTAAACTACCACAAATAGGTAGTCATGTCCCTTCCTGTTTGTCAGTAAACCTCCCACAAAGTCCATGGAAATGCTTTCCCAAGGACAAGTAGGTACATGTAAGGGATGATACAGACCTTGTTTCCTACTTCAATGCTTGTTGGTACAACAAAGCATGAATCCTCTTATGAACCTAGCTACCTGCTCTTGCATATTGGGCCAATACACATACCTCTACAAGTTAGCCACGGTCTTCCCTACACCAAAGTGCCCTACAACCTTGGAGGTGTGAGCCTCTCTAATCAGCTGCAAATGCTCACCTTTAGGAACACATAGCTTATCTAGCCTGTAGAGTAACCCATCCTAGAGATGGTAGTCAATGGTGTTTTCACCATCGTGCGCATGACTCTAACTCTGCAACTGCTAATACACCTCTTTGAAGTCCTCATCTTCTAAATATGCCTCTATGTATGCATCAGTGGTGAATGGCTCCATGTGCATAAGAGTCCCCAAAGTTGTAATCTTTGATTTGGGTGGCCTTGAAATCATATCGACCAACTTGTTTGTGTTTCCCTTCTTACACTTGATCACCAAATGAAACTGTTTTAAAAACCGCATCCACTTGTAGTGCCCGGTCTGTTGTCGCTTATTCTAGGCCTACATGTACTATAACATTTGGTGATCTATGTGGATTATTGTCTCATTTCCCATCGGATAGTGCTTCCAATTCTTCACATCTTGCAGCATACCACAAAGCTCCTTATCGTAGGTAGGGTAGTTAAGAAATTCTGCATGAAATACTTCATAATGGTAACAAATGTGCCTTCCTCCTTGCATCAAGACAGCTCCCATAGCATGCCCACTCGTATCTATCTCCACTTCAAAGGGTTGTTGCAATTTTGGTAATTCTAGAACTGGTGCTTCACTGATCTTCTTCTTTAACTCATCAAAAGCCTTTTGTTGCCCTTTTCCCCACTCGAAACTCTTACCACTTGTTTTTATGGCATGGAGCGGTGTTGCTACCACTGAAAACAAGGCTATGAATTTCCTCAGATACTGTGCTACCCCAATGAAACTCCTAACCTCAGTAACATTACTGGCACTATCCATTTCATGATGGCCTCCATCTTGGAAGGATCTATCTTCAATTCTCGTCCACCAATCACATATCCCAAAGAACCAAGGCTTGTTGTGCAAACTCGCACTTCTTGAGATTTTCTAGTAGTTGGTGCTTCTTCAATGTTTCTAGCACCTGCATCAAATGTGAAATATGCTCCTCCTAGGTAGCACTATATACCAATATATCATCCAAATAGACAATAACAAATTAATCTATAAAAGGGTGCAGTACATCATTCATTAATCTCATAAATCTAGTTGGTGCATTACATAGGCCAAATGGCATAACTAACCTCTCATACAAACCTTGCCTAGTTTTGAAGACAGTGTTCCATGTATCTTCTTCTTTGACTCGAACCTGGTGATATCCAGACTTCAAGTCCAACTTGGTGAAATAATTTGCTTGCTGCAACTGATCTAGTAGGTCTTCTATCCTCGGCAGGGGGTATCTGTTCTAGAGTGTGATTTTATTCAACTCCTTGTAATCTATACACATCTGCCAAGTCCCATCCTTCTTTGGCACAATGATGATGGGTGACCGACATGGTGATGTACTTGGTCAAATGACACCTAGTTCCAGCAGTTGCTGCAACTGTTTCTTCACTTCACTTGCTTCTATAACAAACTACCTGTATAGCCCAATATTTGGCAATGGGGAGTATGGAAATAGCTGGATCTTATGCTCCACTTCTCTCTTAGGGGGTAACCCTCTATGCTCTTGGAACACGTCCTTGTATGCCTGTAACAACTCCTCCAATTTTTGTTTTTGTTTCTTAGTACACCCCTCTAGGGATGCCTTGCTCTTATTGACTCCTCTACATACTAACTTTCTCTTAAAAACAATAAAACATACTTCTTACTGGAACTAATCAATTTCTTGGCATGGTTGGCACTTACTAGTGAAATTTTCAACTTTCCTTTGTGCGCGTTGATGATGACCAATTTCCATCCTTGATGAGCTGATACTGGTTAGCTCTCCTCATGAATATTTCATCATGCATGTGTTGATCTAAAGATGATCTGAGGTTTTCATTGATATCAACCCAAGCAACTCCAGGGGCTACCCTGATCTTGCAAACGAATTTTGACTTGACAACTTACTCTATTTGTCTTGAGAACGTCTTGTAAGCCCTTGGTAGCATTGATATTCATATATAATGCTGCTGATTTTTTCAGAATCTCAGCATTGGGGTTTAACACACGCAGCGCCATTGTTAGATTTTGTTTGATATGGAGTTGAACCCTAGGTCACTGTGTCTGGCCCAATCCAGTGAGGAAATTCACGGAAAATTTTGAGGGTTTGTTATAAAGAAGAATTTCTCAGGTATATTATGTGATTATGTGGTGCAAAATCTGAGTTTTGCAAGGTCTGTCTAGGATATTCTCTACAGTAAAGAACAACACTGAACTTCTGTGATCATCTAGGCCGAAATTTTGGAACCATAGACCTGTTTGTAGACTGCAGGTGCAGCCCACGTGTGTGGGCCACAGGGCCTACCCTCAGACACCTTTGGTAGCAGCAACAGCAAGTTGGTGGAGGGCTTTTCTAACTAAAGAAAAGGGACTGAGTTGTCAAGCGTATTTTTCTCCTTGTTTTGGAGTAGACCAATCTCAAGGGCTGGCTGGTATTGTCTGAGCAGACTACATCATTTCTGTTGGGGTAAATCTGCAGCAGGAGAAGTAGGTCAAGGCTCAAGCCTGCAATTTTTGTCTCAGGAACAAAAGCTCCCATTTTCCATTTAACAAGGGAGTCTGAAGAGGTTCTTTAGTTGTATTAATCACTTCTAGTTCCTGTGCAATATGATCAATGCGGTATTTGTCCTCGGGAGTTACTTCAGCCCCTCTGTCCAATGGTATGATGGCTTCCAACAACTCCTCTTTCACAACAGTTGTGTCTTTTCTCTTGTTTACGAAGGGAAACATAAATGCCTATGCCTGAACCTGCGCCTTTAAAGGCCTTCCAAAACCAGAACCAAAACCTATCTTGTTGAAGCTTACATTTTTTCTAATTCTGCACTTGGAAGAATTTTATGTCTGTGGCATTCTCCTAAGAGGTTCTAACAGAGATCTACTGGCACTTGTGTATGGGTCAATTAGTCCAAAGCGCAAGGAGGCACTTCAAGGGACATGTTTGAAACTATGGCAAGTTGAAAGGATTCAAAATCCAAAGGGGGTTGAGCGTGATGCATACAATGAGTGGAACTATGGAATGATAATTTCTATTGATGCAGACTGACGTAATCTTCGGAACATAGATTTTCCTTTTGGTATGCCGGATTTAACAGCCATAGGAAATAATGGAGCACTCTTCAACGATGGTGTGATAGTAATAGAGCCGTCAATTTGTACCTTCCATCTAGCTACTTATGGATCATATCAAAGGCATAGAGCCATACGATGGTGGTGACCAGGGATTATTAATGAACCCATGATCGTTTGAAACATTTTTGGTCAAGTAACTCAGGAGATAAGAAGCCTAAAACATATCTCCTTGAAGCTGATCCTCCAATCTTGTATGTTACGCACTAAGGAAATAAAATCATGGCTTTAGTTTCGATTTTATGATTGCAAATTGGAATTTGGACATTCTTTAAAAATTTTGCAGTGATGCTGCCCATGCTTGATGGTGGAAGGTGCATGATTCTATGCTTAAAAACTAACAAAAATTTTGCTCGCTATGCTCTTGGAATGGGATAGAAGACATCTGAAGCAGCAAAACTTCTTGATGAGTATTGAAAATGAAACATTGCTACATGTTTGAATATATGTGTTGAAAGATTCTACTTTTGGGAGAGAAGGCTATGGCATTAGATGGTAGCAATCTACACAGAGAATGAAACTACTCAAACCCTTGCCATTACAGTTGCATTGTAACTATATCATTCTTAAAGTGCTCTGAAATGCTTAAACAGGGCATTCATTCATATTATTTTGGGTTTTAGACTTTAGTCATGTGGTTTCATTTTTTTATTGCAGATACATAGCTCAGTCAATGGCCAGAACTTCAAGACAGTTACAGGTGAAATACACAGCTATTGTAGTCACCTTGGTTACTTGAATTGATTTGCGTTTCAGATCAACACAAGAGATTCAGAACATGAGTTATGGATACACTGATTTGCAAGTCTGGGCATATTTATGAGGCCACCATTTGATTTTTTTTTGCCAAATGTTTGTGTCTGAAAGGCGCAGTCAATGCAGAACAAAATCTCAACTGATTTTCCTTTAAATTGGGGTTGGGAACATCTGACAGGAGAGTAGATGAGTAAACTCTAGCCTTCGTAATTGGCTGGAAAACTCCATACGACCCAGAGACTATAGATTGGCTCTGTAAAAGGCATCGATTAATGCAACGCTCCATAATTCTTAGTGTTCGTAAGTTTTAAGCTTGGAAATCCTCAAGAAGAGTTTAAATTTTAATGTGGATTTCCAAGACCCAAAAACACATAGGTATATTTAGGAACAACCCGATTCAAAAAACTTCTGAATTCTGAGCCAAGCCCCCAGATGAGAACTATAAAACAGTTTAAAATGGTTCTCAACATGGAAAGCAACAGAAACACTAATAGAATCTTCCCACAGTTGAATGCAATGCTATTCTCAGTGAGTTCATAGGACCATAAGCTCTCCCCACACAGTCTGTGTGTTAACTAACACCTAGTTTCTATGGCCAAAGATCAAACAACATGGCACATTTGGCACATTCTAACATCAACATCTATGGGAGTCATGTGATTCACGAGCAAATTTTATTTTTATTTTTTTTAACCATGCTACTTTTTTTTTATATTTAATGTGACCTCTTCCTCTGGGATTTATTTCCTCAACCCCAAAGGTGTAAAATTAGCCATAGGTCACATATTTGATCAATTATTGTCCCATGTATTCGCATTGTTTTTTGTATATGTAAACGCCAATCGATGGATTTTATTTTTACAAGTAGCAATGGCCAGTTTCGTACATAAACAAATACCCAAAAGCAAGAAACATTTTTGACATGAACAATGTCATCATACTTACTGAGCTCATTGTCATCCTCAAATACCTAAAAGCAAGAAACATTATTTACCTGAACAATGTTGTGATACTTACTGCATACATGCATGGGCTCACAGGTCTCAAGGGTTCAACATGGCTCTGATACCAAGTGTAAGGACCATCTCTATACATACATACATACATACATACATACATACATACATACATATATATATATATATATATATATATATATATAATATATAAATCACGATAAAATATAACCAGAAGAGGGAAAAACATTGGGAATTCAAATTTATCCAGCACTATCTAACACATCCCTAAATTTTATTTCACTAAACATATCATAAAATTACATATATTTAACTAAGGCCATAAAGAAATCATACAAAAATAATATTGCAACACATATGTACCGTTCACCAAAAGACGAGACTCCACTTGATTTGTCGTTACTTGTCTTCCTTTGTTGTCAGTCACCTCCGAGAGTGAATGACAACGTACTTGATCTGAATGCGATGAATTACCGGTTAACCTCCCAACCTACTCCTTGGGTACTCTTTTTTCCCGCGGACCCCCGAGCTGCAATGGGGTTGTACAATGGAGGAATGCAATAGCTGGTAGAGGAGAGCACTTCTTGGCTCAAGAGTCCCCTCTCTAAAATCCTCTACCTCGCCAAACTCACTATAGTTTCATAATCACTACACTGACATAATCTCATCCATCCAACAATAGGGTTCCCAAAAGTCCCCTCTCCCATGGCTTACCCCTTCTTTTATAGGAGTCCTCATAGGTGACACTTGGCATGTCATGCATAATTAATTATTTTTTTATAATTCAATAGTTTGATTATTCACCCACCCATGTGTCACTCTCTCATCAAGGGTCTCCAAAATTATTTACTTAAATTTTAATTTAAAACTAATATTTTCCTCACCTCAACAAGATTCCTATTTCTTCTCCTAGTTGCCTCTTTATCCCCCTTTTTACTCCTTAATTTGTGTTCATTACTAAAGTCAATTAATGAGTCAAGATTTGATCCCCTATCTACTCCCTAATTTAACTCAAGTTATCTCTTAAATGGATATTCTTATGTTTGTTGTTGCCACATGGAGGTTCTCTACATTTCTCTAAAATTTAATTTATTAATCTTATTTTAATTTACCATCCTCTTCTCTTAATTAGTTTTAACTATTTTAGGACTAATCTTTATCCTTACAATTATGTCCCCCTTTTCCCTTTTACCTAATTAAACTACATAGTCTACCTACTATTTTCCAACATGGGAAGGGTAGAGTTTTTAAGGTAACCTATTGTATTTCTTCCTATGATCCTCTTAACCCAAGTTTTATTTTTGATTTAATTACCTCGGTTTCTAACATCATTTACCCTTGATGTAAATTTACCTAGTTTTCATTTCTTGATTATATTTATTAATTTATTTATTTTTAATGATTCCAAGGGTGCCAAGTTTGGTCGTGCCCTTCAAGAACTTCCCTTGAAGTTCCAAGGGTGCCACACCTAATAGTTTATTTGTGATGCCAAGGGTGCCAAGTTGGTCGTGCCCTTCAAGAAATTCCCTTGAAGTTCCAAGGGTGCCACACCACTTGCCCTTCAAGCATTCAGTGACTACGAGGGGAAAGTATAGATGCAACGTCATAGACCGCTATCATCTCTTATGTTGCCTACTATAGTGAGACTAATGGTGTTGGGGATCAAGGAATCCGCCTTGATGCGTGCCCCCCGGTAAAATCCTCATGAGCGACCCAACTTTGGGACCTGCCCTCATGACATCGTGATCTTCAAGACGAAGGTGTTTCAACCTTTCCAGCCCAAGTCACGGCGGGAGTGCTAGTGGGTGAGATCAAGGACACTGTCCCACCCCTCCCTTGTAGTTCCATCCACTTGTACAACCCCATCACCCATATGTGAGTCATTCGGCCAAGCAACTAATCTATGCCTACAACCACTAACATATCATCAGAATATAGATAAACATATATAGCAGGTTTCAAAATTGACTTAGAATTTCAAAGATAAAATAATATAAACTTTCATCAAACCAAGTGTTGTCAACTCGTCATATGCGAGTGCCTCTGGTGGTTTCCTGCCATACTCAATAATCATCAGTAACAATGTTTCTAAGTGTAAGCTATTGTCATAATAACATCATTGCCATCACCTAGTCATTCGCCTCATTATTCATTGTGAACCAAAACTAATGCAAGTAGGTAACATAGGGGACACATCCATCATGGCTATCATCATCATAACATCAATGGAAACATACATATCCATCAAATCTACCAACGTCGTAACATCAGTAGTAAACATACCTATCCATCCAAGCTATCATCATCATGATATCAATAGAGAGCATACATATCCTTTAGTGCTATCATCATCATAAATTCAATAGAGAACAAACATAACCATTTATGCCACACTCATCATAATATCAATAGATAACATGCATAACCATTAATGTTACAATCATCATAATACCAATAGAGAACATACCTAACCATTAATACTATCATCATCATAATGTCAATGGAGAACATACATAAACATCACAACCACTAATATCACAATCACTACTAATAGAGTCATGTGTCCGGATCTTCAACCTGAGGTCCTCAAAGAATAAAGTATCTAAGATAATGTCATATTAGGGTCGGGAAACTAGAGTGGGTACTACAATATGATCTGTGGAAGTTATAGTTTTTGCAGGCTTAGGAATTTCTTCTCAAAGAAGTGACCTTGGGGAAATTGTCATAACTCTCTCTCAGAGAAGAGGATTGGAATTCTATAAAAAGTGGCAGACAGTGCACGGATGATAGTTTTCTTTTGATCAATTTCAGACCCGAAGGAGGAAAGAGTGACACGTGGTACGTCATACAAGTTCGCTCTACTAAACTAGTCCATAATTAGGTCATTGTGAGAGATTAGGCATAACTTTTCCTTGAAGAGTCCAAATCGGATCAGACCTATGGCATTGGAAAGAAGACTCAAAGGGCTTCTACAAGACCGAAGATCACATGTTGGGGATCTAAAATCGCAGAGGTACATCAGATTAAATATCGTGCTCCTAGAAGTAAAGAAAAACTAGATCAATTGTTTTCAAGGGGTACAAAGGACCAGACTTTCTGGGGCAGCAAAGAGCAAGGTACAGCAAAATGATGCAGCAGAGGTAAGCTACAGGTAAGTATCTTCTGTATATGCATTTTCATCTCTTAATTGCATTAGTTTCTTTGTATTCTAATTTGTCGTTTTTGTTTAGCACTGACATATGCTCGGCAAGATGAGGTAAGTTTTGCTATTATCATGTCATGGGTATTTCCTTGAAGACTTTTTGCAAGTATTATATATTCATCAAGAGAAGACTCATTACATAATCTAATGTTCTGAAGAGTGAGAAAGGGTAGCATGACAAGAGCAGCAATGAAGGTACAGAATGGCAGTAAGAAGTTCACCATATGAAGTCTTCAAGTGGGAACCACTACATACAATCATTATACAGAGTCATTGTAAAAGCATCATTGTAAAAGTTGTACAAAGGTCTGTCTGCCAAGAGTTGAAGAGGCAGTGTTGGGAGGTCTGGGATCATCATTAGTTGGTTGTGTCATAGTTGGGGTTATGGTCTAGTGTGTCTTCTTCTTCTACATCATTCTATATCTTGTAAAGCGGACCATTTTCCCTTGTACGGGAGTCCATTATTCTTTTATTCTTCTATAGGGTGGTAGGGTGGTGCTAGGCTAGTGCATGAAGTCACCAATAGGTTCAAGCCTGTGAAAAATTTAGGGTGGCAGGGTGGTGCTAGGCTGGTGCATGAAGTCACCAACAAGGTCAAGCCTATGAAAACTTCAGGGTGGTAGGATGGTGCTAGGGTGAGTTGTAGCTCATTAGGTGTTGGGGCATCTGTTCAGTTGACTACTGAAGAATCCCGGGCATTGGAGTGTCCATACAGTGGGAGCTGGAGAAGAATGCTTTTCTAGATTCTAGGAAGTTGGAGCTTTATTTTCAATTGGAGTTGAAGATTAAAGAATTATTAGAAAAGTGTTCGGTGGTTTTTGACCCAGCAGGGGTTTTCCACCTAAAATTTATGTGCCTCCTGTGTTCTTTTATTCACTGTTGTTACTGCATAAACATTAATGATAATTGAAGATTAACTAATGCTCTAAAAATATTTAAAAGTGTTAATTGCTAAGGAATACTGATTCACCCCCCCCCCCCCCCCAGTATTTTCCAATAGCATGTACATGTATGGACTCCCAAACATGACTCCACATACATCAAGGGGAACCACATCCAGATATACTTCATCAATAAAATCAGTGCTAATAGAAAATATAATTTTACATTGTTTTTTACCTTCAACTTTGCATCCTTATGTACCCATCCCAGTGGATATGGGTTTGGATTATCACGAACTTCCAGCCCCAACTTCTTGACTAGATCTGTTGCCATGAGATTTGCATGCAATCTTGAGTTAAATAGAGCATAAATATTCATCTTCTTGACCTGTATCTTTACATTGAAGAGTCTAGTTATTTCTTTCTCTTCCTGTTGCTGAAGACTACTCAGATTCACCTCCTTCTGAAATGATGTGCAAATGATCTTCTCATCCATGTCCAAGATGATTCCAACTTTGTTTCTCGAATCAGTGGCCATCATATTCTTCTTCTTATTATCTTTCTTCTTGTTCTTTGGGTTTAGCTCTGGATGCAACTTCTAGCACTTCTCCTCTGTATGGCCATCAATGTTGCAGTGGTTGTAGTGGTTGCAATGATATTTGCACTGGTGTGTTGTGGCTGCCATATTTTTATATTTTTTTCCCTTTTTTCTTCTTCTTCCCCTCCTTAGAAGTGTCTTTTTTTTCATTTTGCTTCAATCCACTTGATTTCTCTCTTTTCAGGCCTATGTTCTCTGGGTACTGTGCCTGTACACAAGCCTCATCCACTATTTTGGGCTTGAAAAACATCACTTTCTCACATAGATGGTGATGCATACCCCCCAAATAATTGATGAGTACATCTAAGTTCTTTGGAGAGATAGCCAACATTATAACCATATATCTTAATTATGTGGTTTACTCATGCACGCTTTGGCCAGCTTTTGCCTGAAGTAATGCCACCGGATCCACTGGTCTTCCACATACCCAATGGGATAAAATTGTGACTTAATGAGGGTTTTGAAATCCTCCCACTTAATCACTGGAGGTTATCCCTCCAACCTCAAGGTTTCAGTGTGGCTTTCCCACCAAGTTAGTGCATGGCGCTCCAATTTCAGTCGCGCAAATGAGATATTTTGCCCTTCCTCGATCTGATGGACACCAAAATAAACTTCCAGTTGCTGCAACCAGTGGTTTAGCTTCAAAGCATCGATCTCATTGAAGTACGACTTGTTACCAACTTTTTCTTCCACTTTAAACATGGACTGCGATTGATTCACGACGCTCAAACTAGGTTGATCTTTTTCGGGCTCTTTCTTCAGTTGGTTCTCTGTTTCTCCTCGATCTTCTATTCCTCGTTCTAATTTGTCCTCTGCATTCAAACCCCCGTCTTCTCCAAATATCCCCAACTTGTTGCTTAGGTCCACCATGAGGAGGTTTACATTTCGTTTTATATCCGTGACTTTTTGTTCGAGCCGCAAAAACCTCATCTCTATAGGATCATGAGATTCGTTTACAGATTCGTTGCCCATGATTAGGGTTTTTTTATTTTTGGCTTCATCAATCTAGATCCCTGCAATCTCCAAAAAATATCCAAAGAAACCTGCTTTGATACCAAATGATCTGTAAACTTCAGTGGATATTCCACTGGACAGTTTGTCACAACATATCTGATAATATTATATTAAAAATCTGAGATTCTACACTATTACAGTTTTATTTAATTTCTAGATCTATAAAATTAACTTTAATTAGTGCATGCATGTAAAATTAAATCAAGCATAAAATTAGAGAACGGAAAAATAATATCACACACACATAATACCCTAGATATGCTCTTTTGGAAACCCTTTCAGGAAAAAACCCCACTTGAAGGTGAGGTCGATTCGCTCTCTTTCTCTGTCTGGAAATATGGCTGCATATACAAAGAAGTAAAGCCTGTGGCTCGTGGGCTGATGTAGTGCATAGATCCTCTCTGTGTTATCTACCTCCTATCTCTCATGTCTATCTTTGCTCAACTATGGAACAAAATTCTCTCAAAAGAATGGAATGCCTCTTCCTCCTAATGGCTTGGTTATAACACAACCTGATAACCTACTAGTGGTTAATTTTGACTACATCAAATCTTAACTAGAGTTACAAAATAGACTCTTCTAGAGTATTTTTCATTAAAACATGTGGCTAGCCCCTTTTCCATGAATAATGGGGGCTGACGTGACATCCTCTCGAACTATAGGTGTGAAAAGAGGAAGGTCAACTTCTGAGTGGCATAGCTTTTGCATATGGACTTCGATTGATGTGATTCTTGTGCCATTGGAAATCTTTGTGTGTGTATAATAGCATGAAAAGGTGCGCCATAAGGGGCAAACTTTTACCCCCAAAAATCATTGTTTGAAGCCTCAAAATGCTCCTCGCAGGTTTTGGACCCATTTTTCCAAACTTGGTCCCGCCAGTAAAAACGGTCCTGTGAGTTTATTCCTCCACTTTTTTTCACTCAAAATGCATCGAGATGGATGAGAAAGAATATAATGATCCAATTTGGATCAGGTAGTAGCTATCCATGGTTGGCCTAAGACTATTGGGTGCCTAGGTTTAGTAGTTTTGGGAGAGATCATTATGAAATCTATCGAATATTCCCAAGAGGCCATAGTTGCAATCACATATTCTAGGACTCCAATGGGATTGACAATAGACTTGTTTTCCAATTCCAACATAATAGGTGTGGGTCTCACCTGGTTTAGTTGCAGCAAATTCATGGTGTCAACAGTCATTGAATTAATGGGTGCTCCCAAATATACTAGAGTATTAGGCATAAAAGTCCCATTGTTACCTATGGTTACTATTGGATTCCCAGGATCATCATATTTTGGAGGCAACCCTGATATGATTTCAAAAATTTGGCTAACTACCTTAATCGTTTGGTTGTTATTCTTCTTCCTTCCAGGTTTCTGGATACAATGATACCTAATAATTTTGGTGTACAGTAAATAGGTATATCTTTAATGGCTTGTAATAAAGGGATCTTTATAAAAATTCTTATTAATTCAGATTGCAAATCATATTCCACAAGTATTCCAGTCTTCCTTACAAGTAGTCTTTCTAGAAAAGGAGGTTCCAATTGTTCCAATGGTTCTTGTGTGGTTCTCTTTTTACATCATTATGGGGATCCTCCTTTTGCATAACCACTGCAAATTTATTCTTATTAATCATTTTCCTTAACCTAAGTTGAATTTCATTTATAGGAAAAGAAGTAATAACATAGGTGGGAAAAGGTTGCAGTGCTATGTTTTTCACAAGCTAAGGAGGTCTATTATTAGGATTAGATATGGGTTTTGCAGGCAGCTGTGTTGGCCTTGGAGGGTTTGAATTGAACGACTACTGCATCTATTGTGAAGGTGGATTGGCATTTTGGGGTAGTGGTAGAGGTTGTTGTAGTGGGGGTGGAAATGGTAAAACAGGTTGTTGTTGTGTGGGATATGGTGGATTATACCCTTGCTAGTATTGAGGAACATTAGGTGTGTATGGTGCATAAGGTGAATATTGTGGTTGGTAATGGGGATATGAGGGTGTTGGAATTTGGGACTGATAAACATTCCCACAAGGGTTAACTCTCCATCCTTTATTCCATGGTGAATTTTGAGGTGGTTGAACCGACCATGGAGAATAAGGTGTCTCTGGATTCCATGTTTGATATTGGGGAAAAGGATGCACATTAGGATCTTGATAAGGATTACTATTTGGTGCCCTCCATGATAGTCTTCTAGAAGTTTGTGGAAACTCACTTATTTCAACCCCTCCTTTATAAATATCTTGTAGTCCTGATAAGGAAGGACACTGCTCAGTGGGGTGATCATGTGTAAAAATTCCATAGACCTCTATCACACTTATAGGACACTCTCTTTCAGCATGTTTCCTTCTGCACTTAGGCCATAAAATTGCTAAAGAGACCTTATATTCTTCCTATTTTTTCTTGATTTTAAGAGTATCCAATTGGTAACTAATAGTGTTTAGAATGTATTTCTTAAATTTTCCAAAAGATTCCCTAGCTCAGTTCGAGTAACTCCTCCCTGTACAAGTTTAACAATTTTGGATACTAAGTCTCTCGGATTGTCAGAAATTGTTTTGCCTACTTTAGATTGGCTTCTGGAATAGGTTCTACAAAGCTTAGCTATCTCAGCAAAATGTTTCTTGTAGATGTCACCTAAGCTTAAGAGGTTTAAAGTTTCAATACAATATTCCCCTAGCCCTTTTAAGAATAAAGTCCTAAAGGTTTTCTCATATAAATTACCTATTTGGGATTTGTGATAACTATAGAGGAATCTTTCTTCTTCCAGACTTTCTTCTTCCATTTTTTGCATCCTAAAAATGTCATTGATGTTTCTACTTTTACAATAATCTTGGTATTTCTTTAGAAAAACATAATTCATCTCATCCCATGAATATATGGTGTTCTCCCCCGAGCTCATAAACCTCCTAAGGGTTAAATATTTCAAGGTAGTAGGAAATAGTTTTATTTTGTGTGCATCATCATGATAATTATAACTTATACAAATAATTAAAATCAAACAAGAAATAATAATGATCTTCTGAATACATATCGTGCAAAAGTGGAAGGGATGCCAAGGGTATGTTCTTCAAAGTAATGGTCCTTCTGACATCTAAGATTGGAAATCTAAATGTAGTCTTTGTTTCTTCCTCATGTTCATTTTCATCAGGTTCACCCATTGATTATGTCATTGTTTATATTCTCTTCACCTTCTCTGCCATCCATTCTTCCAAAATGTCTAAAGGCAGTAGAATATGGCATAGTGGCCCAACTATAATAAGATTCAACTGAATTAGGTCTTATGTACACTAGTCATAAGTCTTGTTACAGGGAAAAGTGTCTATTTAGAACTGCTCTATCCCACTAAGGTGTGACAGCTGCCTTAGAAACAAACAGAGAAAAGCTACTTTTGTTTTTCCTTTATGAATTATAGATAGAGAGAAACAGAAAGACCAACCTCTGTCTTGCGCTAATCTCTTGATTCGATCCCTCTCTTCTTTGATAGTCTTCAGCTACTTGCTCCCTTGCACGCCCAGCTTCAAAAAGTACCTGTAAGATCACAGAAGCATAGCACTATACAAAGACATGGATCTATAATCATAAACAATCTAGGATCAGATGTAAATTGACCATACAAATGTAACAAACATCAATGATACAAAAGCATGGAGGAAAACTCAAATAGCTTTTATTGATAAACAAGAAAAGAGCCAGGAGGAGTTACAACCAGTTGTTCTGACCCAGCATCAACCTCCCAGCAAAGAAGCCCCTCTTCACCTCAAACAAAGCTTATATCACCCAATAATCTGATGTTTGTCTCAAGAAACCAACATCAATTCCTTACAATATGCAAAATTCAAGCCTCTGGATCTCTGGGATGAGGGATCCATATATAGATATCTATAAGGGGAATGAGTCAGCTTGTGATTTGATTAGTGTCTTCTCTCTGATAGTTCTTGCTTCCACTTGGAGACTGATGGCCTCTTACTCATCCTTGGTCGAATTCAGTGAGGCAAGTGTCACAGGAGAAGATTTTGGAAGCTTCCATTGCCTCTCCACCTCGCGGAATGACACTGCCATTTGTCATTTCTCACCCATCGCACCCCACAGAAGGGACTTTTGAAATGCAATGCACCCTCACAGTGTATTTGGGTAAGATGCAACGCACTTAGCCAGTGGAGCAGTTACAATGATCCTGTTTTGACCAATTCTGAGCAGTTTCTCACGGAGAACTTCTGGGAGAAGCTGTAATCTGTTGACCTTGTTCCTTTAGGAGTTAGAACAACACTTTTAGGGACTTAGGAGCCCTTGGTTTATGGACATTTCATGCTTGGGGTTGTAGGGCCCAAAAATGTCTATAACATTTGCCCCCTAAAGTATGAGGCCGTTAATCTTTTTATGTCGGGTGAAATGCTTTATTATGAGGATCCGAAGTTCTTTCAATGCTGGGAGGAGACCTGTAATAAGATACAATACAATACATTATATTCATACTATTTTCATGATCTAGCTGAGGCGGGCATTCCCATGCTCAGCTTTATAAATTCATTTTCATGTACATAGGACAGACAATCGTCTTAGTGTAGACTGATGATTCTGATAGAGCCATCATCCTTTTGAGTGGATGATTATCTGTGTAGCAATGATGTACATTTAATGTCTTTATTTCCCTGAATATATATCGCAGCCTGGATGGATGAAACTAGATCCAGGGTCTTCAATCTCGTCCGATCTTCACTCGAAGTACAAGTCGATCCATGTGAGAAATGTTCTGAAGTCGAACATGGAAAGACATTGCTTGATTACCAGTCAATGATGTAAATTGTTAACAAGTGCGAGAGGAATCATCGATAATGATAATGACCCTCAAGGTACTGCAGTACAATTCACGTGGTGTGAATAAAGGACTTGGCGTCGAACACCACGCAAAATCTTTCGGTCGAAGGCCATTGATGTAAACCTGTCACCGGAAGTGAGAAACTTGCCATTGAGGCATGCAAGCTTCAAAGTACTGAATGGGGTGTTCCTAGATCAACTTCTTGGACAATGAGCTGATGTCAACAAGAAGTGATTTGTCACAGGAGGGCCTTAATGAATCCCACATCAATGACACAGAACAGAGAAAATGATTTTAATGGAGGTGAAAACGATCTGGTGATATAAGGTTCAGGGTGGAGGTCATGAAAGAATGGAGTATAATGTATGGTAGGGGGTGAGACACAAGTGAATTCTCTGAATGACTTCCCTTGAACATATCGGCAACACTGATGTGATGGATTGGTAGCATTAACCCCAAATGTGGATGGTATGGCGTGACCATGGTGATGTGACCGGTGAATGAAACAACCCAACCTGACTCGGACACGGAGTGGAAGTGTCGTGTTCAAGAGCGACTTGCTACCAACAAAGTTTCTTCAAGTTTTCTTCCCAATATTCCCCAGTCATTGCTGACCAGTACCTCTTTATTTTTGTCAAGCTTGAGGAGGATAACATATGCTTGTTCTATAATTTGCCCTTCGGGCAAACCCATCGCTATGTTTTAACGAGCCTAGCGATAGTGAAACTCGTTCTCGTCTATAGACAAGTTTGTCGCTATTAATCTTTTTAACGAGTTTAACGACAAAGATAACTTAGTCCTTTTCAATTTTAGAGAGTCTGAAAAGGAACGTAAAGATAACTCCAAAATTCCTTTTTCATAATCTAATCCCTTAAGTCCAAAAAAGTATAAAACAATACAGAAGGGATGGATTTTCGATACTTTTAACGAGCCGAACAAAACAAGCGCTCGATCTTTTTGTGTAATAATCCCTCAGTTCCAAAAAGATTAAAATCTAGAGGAGGGATAGCACTTCATGTCCCTTTAACGAGCTAAAGAGGCCAATGGCTCGGCAATCTTTTCATATTTTACGAGTCAGTTGAAAAGAGCTTAAAGGAGACTCGTCTTTTGAGGAACGAGTGATAAAATGGGTAGTAGCTGATTCCAGGTAAGGGTTGGAATTTTCCAATCACGACAGTGTCACAAGGATGGCTAGTGAAATCACTCTTCGCAGCTGTTCCTCAACATGGGTAAACAATCAAATGGAGGTGAATGATCGGCCAATGAAAAAGTGGAGGTGACGGTGCAAACACGACCAAGGCTTTAATGGCTGAAGTACTACATTCACGATGGTTATTTACCGGGGAATAGTTCATTTTTTAACGAGCTTAAACGTGGGGGGAAACATTTTCTCATGTCTTATGTTTATTTTTTAACGAGTTTGAACTATGTGCTAAAACTGCTCGATTAATCCAGTCGTGTGATAAGAATGTCTCATATAAAACGGAAACTTTTAGAGTTTTGCCCCACATCCTTTCTTTATGCAAGTTAGGAGATGACCAATCCTACGAGTTTAAAGGGTTAGAGGTCCTACAAATTTAAAAAATAAATAGTCGCTCTTCGCTTGCACGTCAAAAGGCTTGCATGCCCCTAGGTATAAAATAGAGTTTCAAGGTTACCCCTTCTTTAGTCCGTTAAAACATTTGTTTTACTGAGAGAGGCCTACCTCTTACAGGTTACCAAAGATTGTTCCATTTACAGCACAAACAACACACTTCTTCGGCGATGTCTACCTAAATAGACAAAGGTGAGTGAAGGAGGCTACTCCACTCACATAACTTTGACAAGAGAATCTTGTTCTAGAATAACCCCCTCTTCCAATCATGGACGGGGGTACAGACTAGTCATATTCTCTCGCGGAAACCTACCCTATACCTGAAGTTTTCCTGCCGAAGCAGACCAGGGTGCATGCCCCCTGGGTTTCAGTCATGTCCCACCGAATCACTCGCGCTCATCGGGAGGACAGATTGGAGCTTGAGACATTTCTTGCGTGAAAAGACCATTCAGGGATGGTATATGACTATTTGCTCTGTATGATCCGAGAAATGAAAGCTGGTCTACGAGCTTGACCACTCTTCCTTCGTGCGGAAAACACATTACTCTAAAGAGTGAGGAGACAATTGCTCCCATGCAATAAATATAGTCTCGTCCAAGGAGTAGATTGTAATCCAGGGGTCCTTGGACTACCATTACGTTCATGTGAACGGTTTTCCCTCTCAATGTTATGGGCACATCGGGAAGGATCCCTAACGGTCGACTGGTTCCTTTATCAAATCCTGTTAGATTTCTCATCTCAGGCAAAAGCGATGGCGAACCAAGCGCTTTCCAAGCAGTTGAGGAAAGGATACTCACAGAAGCCCCTTCATCTATGATGGTACCGGCCATAACCATTCTATATATTTGAACAATGATTCGGAATGGTATACTAGCTGGTAAACGGGGTCTGCCTAGTTGATTCCAGTCGAAGGAGACAACTAGGTTGCTTGGAGGTGGGACCGAATAGACGGCCAGGTACGACTCTGACGAACTTCCTTCCTACGGTAAAGGAATGGGTAAATTGCCCCCATGTTCGTTGGAGTCTATGCTTATGAAAAGAATTTGGACGGTGTCATCCTTGTTCTCTTCAGTGACTGTATCATCTGAAGATGGAGCCTCTAAAGGCAAGACCGGGTCAACTGCCACCTCGACCTTTTGACTTTCGTCTGGTATGGATTCAGATGGTTTATCTTCAATGATAGATGCTTCGGCCGACCACCTGAGCGGGCCAGCCAGATTTTCAACTAGTGACAGACTCGGCAAGAGTTTTTTATATCCAGGAGGAAGTCGTAACGGTGAAACCGGACGATCATCCAAAACTCTTTTAGCTTCGTCTAAGAAGGGACAACGATGGACGGCATGATCGCCTTTGCACAGTTTACAAGGAAATCTATATTTTCCTTTTTGTCCTGGGGCTTCACTTTCACTAGTTGACGGTGTGTTTTCAACATGATCATCAGATGTTGACGACACCGGGTTGTGCAAACGAGGAGACCAGTCCCTTAAGATCTGAGGGATGCAAGGACAATCTCTGTGATAGTGGTCTCCTTTGCAAATGACACATGGCGATTTAGGCCTGGTCGGTGCGATGTGTGGGTTTTCGCTAGACGACACTCGTTTGCCCCCATTCGCTTTTGGCTCCTTCTTCTTCTTCTCTTTCTTCTTCTTTTCCTTCTTCTCCTTAGGTACTTGACTTTTGGCTTTACCAGCCCCATCAAGCGAAGAGGAAGGAGGAGAGGAAGAATTAGAGTAAGTAGAAGGTTGGTGGGTAACTCTGGACTCGTCTAATTGCTGATTCGATTGTTCAGGAATTGTGGTGTTCTGAACAACAGAGGTTGAGAAGATCCATATAGGCAAACCAATTGTTAGTCCTGGAAGCGACAATGTGGCCATATGGGGTGCACCAACATATCCCCAAGAGGAGAAGGGACTAGGATTTCCTCCAAGGGGAATTCCTTGGTTGGTGGACTCCATTTTCTTAACCCAAGATCAACGTAGGAAAGGGTAATGAATATTCTGTTTAAAATAAATTTTAGACACTTTGACACAACTTGTTTTTTCAGTTTTTAAGAGTCGAGAAAAAACAAAAGATGACACTATTCTCCTTCCATTTTTAATGAGCCTGAAGTGGAAAGTGCTCAGATGGACCTTTTCTGTTAAGGAGTCTGAAAAGGAACGAAAGGGACTGCTCTGGAAATCTAGGTAGATGGATTACCAAACCAATCGCAAAACTGCAGAATACTTTTTATGGTACGGCAGTCAATCTTCCCGAATGCTGTGTTCAGTGCATTGCGATCGATAGGGCGGCAGACACGGCTTCCTATGGATAAAGGATTAAGCCTATTGGGGTCTCCCAAAATATACTCGACGGTACGTGGGAGCACAAGTCCGTACTGGCACTTGTCATCTCAAAGTGGAGGAATCACCCAACCATCAGTGAGAACAACAGTTACCAAGCTTTACGACGCCGGAATACGTCTCTAGCCTAGACTTCTAAATGTTGTGCGTTAAGTTCCAAAGCATTGTTAGATTCATTGAATTTATTTTAAGTTGATCTTGTTCATGAAGTTTGCCTTTCGGGTTCACCACAAGATGTAGATGTAATTCCTAAAATGCAATCTAAGATGATAAACAAACTTTTTATCTCCTTTATGCAATGAAAATCCTAGCTACTAGGGAAAAGAAAGACAGAATCTTTTCACAAAGAGCAAAGAGCACACTCTAAATGCACTTTCCTAAATCAAGCCAATCAGACTATCTATATGCAAATGCACATGCATGTATTTGTTTTCGACTTTCTTAGTATATGAATGCTAAAAACAAAGTTGATGCACAAATCTGAATTTCTTTTCAAGCGACAAATATCAACAAGTTTATTTTCGAAATCAAAAAATGGAGACGATTACAACACCTTACGATTTTGAAATGAATACTTGTTCTCGACACTAGAAAATTACAAATTCAGACCAAAAGCAATAGTAACAGGATAATCGACCATCAACAGCAATTAAACTTTTTCCTACGATTGAAATCGACACTTGCGACAGTTTCAAATCAAAGGGCGACAGTACGATTATGCTACTTTTGCAAAGGAGAACTGTAAATGACTCAACAAACACACAAAAACATCTACAGTTCTTTTGTACAAAGGAGGCAGAATAACAGTAAGGAAAAGGGGTTTTAAACAGACATATACTGATCACAGGTAGCAAAATTCAGGAATAGAACTGGAAAGAATGAATCACAGAAGCCACAACTGCATAGAGCTAGTCTGATCAGCACACCTATAACACAGAGAATCTGAAATGCAGCAAAGGTTGTCCACTCGGGAAGTGCGCTGAAATTCAGAATCTCTGAACAGTACCTGCACTGGGCCAGAAACGAGACTCTGTTCGGGTTCCGGGTCACAGTTTGCAGTTCAGTTCTTGGGTTTTGGCCGAGCAAAAAACAATTAGTAATGCAACAATCAGGGGTAGATCTAAGGAGGATCTAAGAGCTATCACAAGGGCAATCAGATAGTTTGTGAATCAGTTGTTTAAATCATAAACAGACCCAGTAGATGGATTGAAGTAGCAGTTATCTACTTTGAATTTGTTATGGCAAATGCAGTTCGAATGCTACTTGTAAGTTTATGAAACAGACAACAAAGAATGATAAACAAACTAACTAATTAGCTCCCCAGCGGAGTCGCCATTTTGTTACAGGGAAAAGTGTCTATTTAGAACTGATCTATCCCACTAAGGTGTGACAGCTGCCTTAGAAACAAACAGAGAAAAGCTACTTTTGTTTTTCCTTTATGAATTATAGATAGAGAGGAACAGAAAGACCAACCTCTGTCTTGCGCTAATCTCTTGATTCGATCCCTCTCTTCTTTGATAGTCTTCAGCTACCTGCTCCCTTGCACGCCCAGCTTCACAAAGTACCTGTAAGATCACAGAATCATAGCACTATACGAAGACATGGATCTATAATCATAAACAATCTAGGATCAGATGTAAATTGACCATACAAATGTAACAAACATCAATGATACAAAAGCATGGAGGAAAACTCAAATCGCTTTTATTGATAAACAAGAAAAGAGCCAGGAGGAGTTAGAACCAGTTGTTTTGACCCAGCATCAACCTCCCAGCAAAGAAGCCCCTCTTCACCTCAAACAAAGCTTAGATCACCCAACAATCTGATGTTTGTCTCAAGAAACCAACAGCAATTCCTTACAATATGCAAAATTCCAGCCTCTGGATCTCTGGGATGAGGGATCCATATATAGATATCTGTAAGGGGGATGAGTCAGCTTGTGATTTGATTAGTGTCTTCTCTCTGATAGTTCTTGCTTCCACTTGGAGACTGATGGCCTCTTACTCATCCTTGGTCGAATTCAGTGAGGCAAGTGTCACAGGAGAAGATTCTGGAAGCTTCCATTGCCTCTCCACCTCGCGGAATGACACTGCCATTTGTCATTTCTCACCCATCAAACCCCACAGAAGGAACTTTTGAAATGCAACGCACCCTCACAGTGTATTTGGGTGAGATGCAACGCACTTAGCCAGTGGAGCAGCTGCAATGATCCTGTTTTGACCAATTCTGAGCAGTTTCTCATGGAGAACTTCTGGGAGAAGATGTAATCTGTTGACCTTGTTCCTTTAGGGGTTAGAAAAACACTTTTAGGGACTTAGGAGCCCTTGGTTTATGGACATTTCATGCTTGTGGTTGTAGGGCCCAAAAATGTCTATAACAAGTCTCTTTGAGGTGCTCCCAATGTAGACTCTACTTGTGAAACTGCCACTTCCTAGAGTACTAGTACTTTTTATGTTCCCATAGTTGCTCCCAATATAGGTTGTTCTTGTTGTAATGTGCCCTCACATTGTACTATATCTTCTACATATGGTTCTTCCTTATTTAAGGACACTATTGTAGCAAAACTTTATCCTTCTCCATGTTGCCTACATGAGGATTAGTTGGGTTAATTGGGGGTGCTTTTGTAGGGACAAACAAATCTGAAGGAAATTTCTCACTCTGAATAAATCTTCCTTTATTGTCTCTAGGTCTACCTCTAATTCTCCTCGTAAGAAAAATAATAAAGGAAATTGACTAGGGACAACCACACTTTGGAGCAACCCCATCATAATGGATGCATGGCTCTTCACTCATGTCTTACTGTACCTTTTCCACCCTCTAGTTTCCCTACAAGTTTACTATCACAAACATAAATCTACCAAACTACTAAATTAAGAGTGATACCTAGACTGTTTGCAAAAATCCCTGGAAACAGCACCAAAAATGTTAGGGTTTTTATATGTTTATATTAATTTCCCTTGACTTAAAATTTCAATCGAGGTTCATAATCTTACAGCTTCAAAATATCATGGTTTTAGGTACAGATCCAACTATATAATCCACACTATATTTAATCCTAAGATCAACCTAGTACTAAATGAAGTACCAAATATTCAACTCAAGTCTCTGTCTTAACTCTAAGTTCAAAAATCACTCACTACTCTGATCAAATTTACTAAAGTGAAGAAACTTATTAATTACCACTCAAACATACTAAATAACATAAATAAAAGGATTGAGTTACTCTAACAATATGCAATGTTTATAGTACTGGAATTTTATCTTATTCAAATCTAATTTAATTACTTAGATCAATCCAAGTTGTATATCCTAACAAAACAAAACTATCAATAACATACCCCAATCAAATAACTCTAACAATGATTTAACTCAAAAGGACACATTCACTCATAATTCAAACCTCGGGGTTTCAATCAAACCAAATCTCACTCATTTATAACATGTTAACATATTCTAGTTCTAACAATAATACATCAGACCGGAAACACTTATTCAATTTGGAAAAAAGAGACCATTCAAACAAAAGTAAAAGCTATAATACTAACCATACATCTGTTGTTTCTACTTTTGAAAATTAACTAAGAGAAAACCAATATCAAAATGAAGGGGTTCAAATTTTAAGCATCCACTTTGAAAATTAATGACTACAGAGTCATTTGTTCGAATTAAAAGATATAGATTTTGATTCATAAATAGTTTGAACACTCCATTTTAGGTCTCAAAATTTATAAGTCGAAATGTTGTTCATTTAAAATGCTTCAATCTCCAAACTGAAAATTCAATGCTTCAATTTCAGACTATAAATCTAAGGGGTGAAAATGATCTTGGAATATAAATCTAAGTAACTGGAAATCAAATATTAAAAAACTAAAGAATTCAATTAATCATAATCATACTCAGAATATTATCAACCATAATACAAGTATTCTATATCAATATACATCTATTCCTACTCTAACTCAAATTGGTTACAACTTGAATGAGATTAGTGGTGGGCTCTGACCATGACCTTAGACAAGTTAAACTACAACAATAAACTTACAGATTAATAACACATAAACTCATGAAATAGAAGTCAAGGTTACTATATTAATAAACTTTCAACAATACATATATGAAGTAGTTCCAAGCTTAAATAAAATAGAGTTTTGGAGAATGTTCAATGTCATTGTTCTGTCCTTCTCACTTGCCAACCCGTACAACACTACTAATTGCTCCTTTTAACGACATCGCGGCCTAAAGATAGCTTAACTGAATGGACAAGAAAATTAGTACAAAATATGATCTATACTTAATTAAGGCAAGTCATATCTTCAAATATCGCCCATACAATCTAGCATATCCATAGGGATCTTGTCATGGTACTATTCTTGGGAGGAAGTCATTGACACTATTGTCAAAAGAAACATGAGAAGATGACATTATTTCTTGGGAATAATCGTCTAGTTGACTAGTACCAAATCCTAGAACATGGTACTGAATTAAGTGCAGAACTAAGAACTAAAAAAATATCAAGTCGAACACGAACTTAAATGTTGATCCTCTAGTGTAATATTCAAATTCCATCAGGTTCCTATCCTCATTCTTAAGAATTCTAATAAAGTTACAACCAAATTTAGTCAAAAGAATATGAACTCACTTAACATCTATCTAGACTAATCGAAGATATATGAAAATAGGCCTAATTGTGACTTTACCTCCATTCATTAACTGGAACCATTTGACAAGGATAGGATAGCTTTGGAGGTGCCAAAAAGGGTCAAAATGGAACAGGTTATCATAAAAGGTAGCAAGATATGGTATCCAAAAAGAGACAAAAATAGGCCCCAACAAAGTACAACTAGTACTGAGCCTTTTAGGGAGAGTTCTATGCTTGCCTCAATCCTTGAATCACTTATGTTTACTTCTTCGACCCTCTAAAGGTCTAATCTAGTAGTCAGGTAGAGCTTGAGCCAATTGGTGATTTCTCTTTGCTAGGGTTTATCCTTCTTGATGCATTTTAGGTCAGTTAGTTTACCAGATTATTATTATATTTATAGTTAACTTGTGATTGTCTTTTTTGGGTTCCTTTTAGATCCATTCCCATTGCATGTACAAATTGTACACAAAGTTCGCAATATTATCTACCAGATTGACAATCAGGGTATCTTAATCTATATTAATTTTACCCAACAACCTTGTTGTTGACTCTAAGTAGCCCCTCAAGGATTGAAACATGTATATTCCCATTTATATGGAACATAAATATATTTCTCTAGGGAATATATATAAATATATATATGAAATAACTTTTATACATAATACAATACTTTCAATACAAAAGAGAAATTATGCTTATGGGTCATATTTTTCAAATAATTCAAGCTCCCAATGATATATATATATATATATATACTATATATATTCATTCTCCAAACATGGGAAATAACTTGGATACATGATACAATCCTTTCAATCCAAAAGACAAAGTGTGTTTGTGAGGGAGCTTCTTCTATTATTTGGAATATTTATCAATATCATACAAATAGTGACAAGAAAGTGATTTGACCCAAGTCGTTAATGCTTCTGCATTTATTTAATAGCTTATATTATTAGCAAAGGTTACCACTTGTAGGCTCTTATAAATGATATTTACTTTGGCTTGAATCCTCTAAATATTTTTTTATCTATTAAACCTCATATATAATTAGCAAAGGTTACCACTTGTAGGCTCTTATAAATGATATTTACTTTGGCTCGAATCCTCTAAATATTTTTTTATCTATTAAACCCTGTATATAAGTCTCTTACCTTTTTATATATGAATACATTATGTATATATGGAATGCAATTTTCACTCATACTTATCAATGGACTTATAGTTTTTTTCTAAGGAAAAAAAAAACAAGCAAACAAACAAAAACTCTCTAGATTGTTTTAGTTTTTTCTAGCTCAAGTTATTGAAAGGAAGAATTGTTATCCTCCCCATCTAGGCTCAAATTCCATTATGAATTTTTTTATTGAGAGTCTTCATGTGCCATGAGGAATATCTCTTCCTTGCTTATGAGCTAAATGTTAGGGTGCATGGTTACTTGTAAAAGAAATAAATAAAATAAAATACTCCTCACTATAATATAGTTTCTTTTGACCTTAATAGGTATCATTGAATTCAAGAAATGATTTGCAATGGATCGAAATTCACCATCCTTAAAATAAAATAAAATACATTTATATTCCTACTTTATATCCCTCCTCATGAATTATATATTAATTAAATATTTTGAGCAACCATTTCCTAAACCTTACTCCTACACACTACATTGTTTAAGCATAAACTAAAAATAAAATCCCCTTATTATACCATCCAAAAGAAGAGTGGCCCCACAAAACCTGAAAATTATGTCTTCTCCTTTATCCATGAGTAAGAAATTAAACCATGGGGCTATATCACACAATTCACCATCTTTCTCACCCCTTAGATAACGGATTGGTAATTAAAATCACAAGACACAAGCCTACTTTACTCTACATAATTCAATTCACAATTTAGAACATCAATCACAACCATGCAATGAGAAATAACACACATGCACACAATATTTTTTCCATGGGAAAGAAATTTTCTAAAAACTCCTTTGTTTGCTTGAATTAAAGTGATGAATAGAGATTATTACATTTTTAGCTCAACCTGCAAGTGAATAAACTATCTCTCTTCTCGCTAAAAATCTTTGACCCGGGCTTAATCAATTTCTGCCTTTGATTAATCAATCCCCTATTTCCTTGCATAATTACTGAGGAAATTAGGCCCCTATTATTTAGAAATTTCCTCCAAAATGCTTGTGAAATTCCCAAGGTTAATCATCTGAATACCTGCGACACATGTACACTCAAGACTAGTCTACAACTGATGTTTCACTACCTTGGAATCTCCACCACAACTGGAGAACTTAAATTATTTGCATGCACTAGCTATTTTGGGCTAACTGATTGGTTAATTGGATGATCATTGAGTTAGACTAAAGTCTCACTACACAACTTGCCTTCCACTAGTTCCTCTAACAGTTAGAACTAATTTAACTAAAAACGACTTGAAATAACAGACCTTGATTGTTACAAATTAGAAATCACACATGCTTAACTGAAATCTAACTCCTCTAACTCGAATCTACTGAGTAAAATAAGTGACACAATCCATATCACACAAGTTAACTGTTGATGTGGAAATTCAAATTTTCTTAATTTGACCAAGGAAAAATCAAATTGAGACTTTCGTACTGCATTTTTCAACACTCCCTCTCAGCAAGAAATGAATTATAAACCACCACTATCTTGCACTTGTGGAACTAAAACTTCCCTCTTAATAAAGCCTTTGTCAAAATGTCAACATATTGTTCCTCTATCGGAAGGTAATGTAGAAACATTATCCACCTTTGCACACAGTCCTATAAATGGTGATACCAGATATCTATATGCCTGGATCGATCGTGAAATACAATATTTTCAAAGAGGTTAATGAAACTTTTATTAGCACAATAGATCATAGTTGGATTTATCATTTGACCAAATAGTCCCACAAGTATCTTTCTCATCCAGATCGCCTCACATGCTACTTGACTTGCAACCATGTATTCTGCTTCTGCCAATCTGAGTGCCACAAATCTTTGCTTCCTACTGTACCAGGAAACCACTATGGACCTAGCAATGAAAATTCCACTTGATATACTCTTCCGATCTAATGAACTCCCCACCTAATCTACATTTGTGAAGCCACACAACTTCACTCCCTCTGTTCGTTTGTCCCATAATCCAAACTAGGTAGTTCCTTTTAGGTACCCTAAAAAATGCTTAGTTTCCTTCCAAAATAGTTTAGTTGGCCTAACCATAGCTTGGCTTAGTTGGCTGACTACATAGCACATATTTGGTCATGTGCCCACAAGATACATGCGTGAACCCTCTAGATATTGATAAATGGTAGCATCCACTTCTTCACCTAAAGTGGCATCCTCCTTCCTCTAGCTGGTTGCTTTAGGTGTCTCCATGGGCTTACAATTCTCCATTCAAAACCTGTGTAGTATCTCACTGTGCATACTTGACTTGAGACACAAACAGTTTTCCATCATCTTTCCATACTTCCAACCTAAGGAAGTAGTGCATGAGACCCATGTCCTTCATTTTAAATTCCCTTGTAAGGTCCTCCTTGCAATATTTGATTAGCTACTCATCAGTAGTTAAAATTAAGTCATCAAGATAGAAGACAATAATAAGCAATTTACCTTCTACCAAGATGTGATAGATTTTTGCATCCGCTTCACTTTTGGTGAAGCCCAAACAAGTCAAATAGTTATTTATCCTGGCATACCAAGCCTGGGGTGGTTGTTTGAGACCATATAATTCTCAATTGAGTCTACACATATGAGACTCATAATCAAATGTCTCAAAACCTTTTGGTTTCTCGATGTACACCTCCTCCTCAATAAATCCATTGAGAAATGTTGTTTTTACATCCATCTGGTGGATCTTCCACCCCATCTATGTAACCAGTGCAAGAATTGATCTAATGGATGAGTACCTTGCTACAGGAGCAAAGGTCCCCTCATAGAAAATTCCCTCAACTTGAGAGTACCTCTTGGCCACAAATCTGGCCTTATACTTCTCTATGCTTATGTTTGTTGCATACTTAACGTTTAAGATCCATATCAAACGCACAACTGATTTATCTATCTGTCTTGGGACCACTTCCCAAACATTATTGTTTACAATGGATTTGTATTCCTCCATCATTTCATCAACCCATACAGGTTGCTCTAATTATTCCTTAAAGAGGATGGCTCAGTCTCTAAAAGCTCAGTTATTAAAACCATGTAGCTAGTGTAGTGATCAGGTGACCTCCTCCGCCTGTGCAAATTTGAAGGAGCTCCCAAATTCTCCCTCACATCCTACACAAGTCTAGTTGCTTCGCCGGTTCTTTTTATGCCTTCTTTGGATGTTTCTGCTTGAGTCTATGATCCTCTAATTGTGGTTGATCCACAAGTTCCTAAGGCTCTTCCTTTGGAGCTGAAATATCCTCTTCTAGTGGGATATGAACCTCCCTCTCAAAAGAAAACTACATCACTTTCTCCTCATCAAACTTTACATCCCTTCACACAACTGTCATTCTGAAGGAAGGTAAGTACACATGGTAGTTGTGAGGAGTTTCTATGTAACCCAAAAATACCCCCAACTCTATTGTTGGCTCAAGCTTCTTCCTTGATTCTTTGGAGACATAGAAGTAAACACGGGCTCAAAAAATCATGAAGTGCGACATATCCAGCTTTCTCCCTGAGAAATCCTCCTCAGATGTAATCATACCAAGAATCTGATGAGGAATCTGGTTCTATACATATATTATTGTGTTGCATGCCTCATCCCACAAATGTAGAGGTAGACCTTGGTCATGCAACATAGCCCTCGCAAATCCCAAAATGGTATATTTCTTTCTCTTAGCCACCCCATTATGTTGTGGGTTGTCGGGTGTTTTTAGCTCTCTTTGAAAGTCTTCTTTCACATAGAAATTTTTGAATTCATTCGAAACATACTCACCTCCATTATCACTCCTGAGATCCTTCACCTTCTTGTCAGCTTCTTTCTCAACTAGCGCCTTGAATTCTACAAACCTAAGAATGTCTCATCTTTCTTCCACATGAAGAAGATCGAGCACTTCCCTGAGAAGTCATGAATAAAAATGAAAAATATTTATGTTTGGTAATGGAGGTTTTCGAGAAAGTTCCACGGACATCAAAGTGAATCCTTTCCAAGAGTGCATGTGCTTTGTTGTCCTGATCATGGAATGTTGTTTTTGCATACTTCCCCAAGGTACATCCTTTGCATACATCATGCTGATCAAGTGCTCCTTCGGGGAGGCAAGTGGTTATTTGTTGCATAATATTCAAGGCGTCATGATGCAAATGTCCAAGTATTTTGTGCCAAAGTTCATTGACATCACACCTCTACACTTTCATTGTCTTACTGCTTAATTCGACATAATCTTCCACATATAGCTTATATAGGTTCTTCACACAAACCTCGATATGCTTCACCTGTCCTGTGGCTTTGTGTCTCTGGAATTCTTTCCCTTTGTTGAAGATCAGATCATAACCATAGCCTTCCAAAACTGCAACAAAGATGAGATTTTTCTTTAGGCCTGGAATGAACATGACATCCTTGAGTCTGAGAGGGGAGCTTGACTCCCTTTGAAAGGTGATTGTACCAATCTCAGTCATAGTGTACCTTCCATCGTCCCCCAGATTGATGTTCATCTAGCTATCTTTCTCCTCTAGATCACTAGAAAAGTCTCTACACCCTTTCATGTGGAACAATGCACCTAAGTCCAAGTACCATACACTCCCCATCATTGTGTTGGTCATGCATATGATAAGGGTGAATTCAAGCTCAAACTTTGAAGCCAAGGCTTCACCTATTTCTCCTCTAGAGTTCTTCTCACTCGAATTTTTGTGTGGACACTTTGTGGCATACTACCTCATTTCATCACAATTAAAGAATTTAATTTTGGACAAATCTTTCTTCTTGCCCCCTTGGCTAGATTCTGGTTTGGTTTGAGATTTCTTCCCCTCTCCCTTCTTTCCCTTTCTAACCGATGCAATTTTTTCTTCATCCTCTCCCTTGGATGAATTCCTATCTCTGGTATTCCTCCTTATTCCCTTTTTTACCAAATCAGACCATAAGCATTCTCAATTTGATAGTTTCTCCCTCTTGTTCACCGAATCTTGGTAGATATGCCAGCTCTTGGGGAGGCCTAGAAGGGCTAGGCTTACCAAGTGTTGGGGCGCTTAGTTGTTCCTAAAGGACCAACTGACCTCTACACATTAAATCATCAACCCATATTTTTGTTTGTTTATTTCAAGGTTGTCCACACGGTTTGTGCAAGAGGTAGTGCTAATATTATCTAATCTGCATGATCTTAATGAAAAGTAAGGATATGTAAATTAAAGGAAAAACTCAAACTTACTGAAAGAAAAAAATAAATATCAACTTCTAGACTTCAAACTTAAACAATAAAAATTGTTAAAAGAATCAAAACATTAAGTCTCCTACCAAAAACAGTGAAGTAATTCAACTAAATAAAAAAGTTGTTTCCTAGGAAACTACGTCTGCAAGAAAGGAACAACACTATGACTAGAAATGAATCTGCTAAAAATAATATCAAATCTTTAGAATTAAAAACTCTACATTAATCACAGGAAACAACAAGGAAAGATAACAAATCAATTGAAATAAATCTAACTCTATGATATTCAAATGTTAGTTGCTGCAAAAACTCATATTGTAACAACAAATCTGATAATCAACAATTAGATCTAGAACATAATTAAATAACTGTAGAACAAAGATTGAAAGAAAACACAAATTTAATAATAAAATAAAGGACAGTAGTAGTTCAAGGATTAGGCCCAAGATCATTGGAATTCAACTACCCCGTAGCTAACTCAGCGCAATAAGTTAAGGTCAAACTGCAGAAGTCTCCATTAAATTATAATGAGTAAATTATTAGTATTGTCTGTAAAAAATTATAACATAGATAAAAATGACTATAGCTTGAAATATAACCCTTTACTGAGGTTAAATTCCTCATTTTTATATTACAAAAGAGTCTATTTTCAAATAGAAAAGCGATCCTGAGAATCTGAATATTTTTAGGATGCTTTATTCAAATTATAAAATCTCCAACGTTTCTCCAGAATAGCAGGGCCAAGATCTCTTCTTCAACTAATGCATCCATGATAGAAGTCGATCTCATTCAACTGGTCATAATTAACTTGAACAACTCCTCATAATCCATTCTTCCTCGACTATTCCAAGGAACAACATCCAATATCAAATATCCATGTTCAATTAATGGTTCAAATCATAAATAAACAATGTCTTTCTTGATTTAAATCTATTCATTAAAGAGACAAAGTAATGAAAAGACATTAACTCCTATCTAGAATCTATATCACATGGATTATCGTATTATACACACAAAAGCTTAGAAAACTAATATAAAGATAATAAAATAACGTAAGAAATTGTATCAATTATGAAGCCCAACATCACCCCCTAGATTACCTATTTGCACAACCTCATGCAAACAAGTGATTGACATGAAGAGAAGTTAGGGAATAGGTTGGATAAGGATTTTCTCCATAATACCATAATCCATTCCTACTCCATATTTCTTGGAAAGAAACATACTTACCTGCCTTGGTCAAGTCTTATTCATATTTGCAATCATCTTGAGGACACTAGATTATGGGGCACATGTATTTGCACCCTATCTAGTTAGGACCTTCTTCCAACACCAGATGAGCATAATCTCATGCCCTGCTCATTGCAACCTGGAAATTGCGAAAGCTAAAAGGTTCTCTGTTTTTAATTTCACCAGATTATGCATTTCGTCTTTGCTTGGCTCCTCAAAGAGCTTCAACCCTGATGTCTCCTAGGTACTCTAGTCTTGACTGCAAAACATCATTGTGAATGGGTTTGAAAGCATCAACAACACCAGATTGTTCCATAAACCTCTTATGAGAGATAAGTGTATGCAAAGGGCTCTGTGGCTCTCCTCTAACCCAGAGGTCGAGGCCAAGATCTCTTCTTTGAAATAAATTATAGGCTTTAACCCACTTTATCTGATTTTTGGAAAATGATATAAAAGCTTGAAACTGCACATCCCCTATAAAAGGAACATGGTTCTCATCTACCTACTCTTCTAGGAAGAAGGTTTTCATGTATAGTTCACATAAAAAGTAATTTTTATTATCATCTTCCTTATGAAAAGAATTAACAAAATCTGAAACATTGTTGAATTCATATGGTTGACCTGACATAATGGCCTTGACTTTAAGCAATAAATATCGTTCTAACATAAATAAAGCATAATTTGTGGTTGGAGATATGCATGGCAAAGCATCAAAATATATAGAACATAGTTCTTTCATTTGTTTCATGGCCTTTTCAAGCTGACCATTCAGAGACTGAAACTTTTTCTTGGCTACTCTCAACTTGGCATAAGTTTTGTCCTCCATAAATTTCAATGCCTTAAACTTTTTAAGCAACTCTTGGTGCTCCTTTTGAGGTACTACCTATTTTTTATATCGTGTTAAATTTTCTCGTTGTTCCTCCATATTTTTATTCAGAACCTGAATGGGGGTCCACAATTAAAGGAGTACATGGAAGCACATTTTCTGTCTGTGAAATTCTCATAATGAGGATTGGTGAACCTGTTTGGGTCCCTGCTTCAGTAGTCAGAACACCAATATTTAATGTGTCTATCTCGGTTTGAGTTCCCACAGTAAAGGTAACAACAATGTCTTCAAATTCTGTTTGGTTTTCATTCACCCAGACTCCCTTCTTATCATTTCTCTTCTCATGATTCCTTTGGGCCATACTGTCCCGCAACCATTTCTTTAGTTGGTTTACCTTCCTTTGTATATCCTTGGTCTCTTTTCTCAACAACTTTGTTTCTTTACTATTCTTTCTTTCCCTTTTATACTTCATTCCTCTATTAATATTTTATGTAAAAATTTTGGCCTAAGTAACTGGAGAAGAGGAAAAGGAAACGACAATTGTGACCTCAGGTCTTTCAATCATCATTTCCTTGGTGGACTCAATTGTGGCATCAATTATAGGTTCCAAAAGGTTTATGTCAGCCTGGGGTCCAATTGGAAAGTCAATATTGTCTTCTTGTCCCATGTTTTCTGAAGGAGACTGTAAATCTACTTATTCAGAAGAGGAGGGTTTCAGGACAATTGCAACAAAATCTACAGAATGTTATTGAAGAAAAGTATTCTCAGGTTCTCCTGAGGGTTCTAAAATGGCAGTGGTTGTGAAATTAGGAGGATAACTTGGAGAATTAGGCGGCATATTTTGGTCAAAAGGATTTCTTGAGCAACCTGCAGCTTCTTCGAAATTCACAGAATTTAGAAAATTTTCCAATCCTTCCAGAACTTAGGCTGCCTCCATTTCCTGCTCTTGAGTAGAATCCACTTGATGGGGTTCCTATGTATCAAGAAATTCTTGAGGTCCATTTTCCTCCAACGACTGTTCAGAAGAGTCTATAGAATTTTGTGACTTAGCCAACCTAGTCGATCTTCTCCTTTTTCTAAGTAGGGAGGCCAAGAGGGAAGCCATTCTTTTCTCTACCCTAGTTAATTGTTTGGGGGCTGGAGTTTTTGCTTCTCCCTGTGAGGTACCTTCTACCGTATTTTTTTTTATTTTGATTGGCCTCCTCATTCTCTTCTGGTTGCTCATTATTTGGTAGGATGTTTTCAAAATCTTCAATGGATGCTTCAGTTTCTGGTGGAGCCTTAGGATTTGGAAGGAATTATTCCCAGCTTAATTATGCTTGGTTCAAACCTCTGACAACTATAAATTGTATGATCCCATGGTGACTCACCACTAAGTCTTGGTCCTTAGTTATTTTGAGTATTAAAGAAGGTTCATGCAATAGCGAATTCATAAAATAGGGCAGGCTTAGGATTACCTTCCATCTCAATGCTGCCATTAACCTCAAATCTCATCCTCTTACCACGTCGTACCGACCATCACACATAATGTACCTTTGGACAACACCTACCAATTCCTTCCATGGTTCTGGCAATGAGGCAGGATTGTACCCTTTTCCCTTTCTGACTAGTTCCTCTCCAAAATTCACAAATAGGGATGCTACGCTTTGTAGTGGAGTATGTATTTAGAACTACTTATCTAATTTTGTGGAAATTCTTGTCACTTCTACCAAAAATTATTCATTTACCTGTATTTTTCTTCCCTTTACCATTGTTATTCCATTGTTCAAATTCTTTGTAAATTCCAAGGCGACTTTGTTATCAAATCCTTGCAATCACAGGGAATAGTTTGACCACCTTACCTAATAATATTGTGTTCTTACTCAGAGATTTGCAATTGGGCAGGTTCGCTACACACCGAATGAGCGCCCATTTTGGTTGTTCTACAAGGAGCAATTGGAGTTAGAAACAACAAATTTCAACAGATACAAGGATAGAAACGTTGTACAGAATAGACAATTCAAACAACAATAGCATGCAATGATGTTAGAAGGTTTTTAAGTGTCCAATTATGTGTTTAGAGTTTCACACCCCCCGATGAAATTAGGGGTCTCCCACGACCTTCCATCATTGTTATCGGGAAAACTAGTGTCTATTCAGAACTGCTAGTCCCACTAAGACGGGTAGCTATCTTAGAAACAAACAAACTAAAGTCACTTGCGTTTTCATTTACGAGAGATAGATGAGAAAGAAGGAGAGAGTACCAACCTCAGTGTTTCGCTTGGCTCCTTGCTTGTTTCCTTTTCCCTTTGACAGAGTCTCGCCACTCCCTCCTTACTTGTCCCGCTTCAAAGAGAACCCACAGAGTCAAAGTAGCATAATACCATCAAAGCATATAGATCTATCACTGTAAACAACATATGATCAGATATATATTGACCATACAAATGCATATAACAACACAATATTCTGAGATATACAAGAATATGGAGGAAAACTCAAATAGCTTTATTGATATGAATAGTAGAAGAGAGAATTACAACCACTGGGTCTAACCCAACATCATTCTCCCAGCATGAAAGCCCTCTTCACCTCATACAAAGTAAGATCACCCAACAATGTCTTCAAAGAGAAACCAACAACACTTCCTTACAAATTACAATATTCTAGCCCTCTGGATCTCTTGGATGAGGGATCCATATATAGATGTTTACACGAGAGTGAGTCAGCTTCTGGGATTTTGATTAGTGTCATTTCACTAATAGTTCTTGATTCCACATGGAGATTTCAGATCTCTTACTCATGCCTAGGCGAATTCAGAGAGGCAAGTGTCAAATGGGCAGTTTCTAGAAGATTCTCTGGGTTTCCACCTAGCAAACTGCTTGTGCCATTTGTCAGTTCTCGCTCATCGCACCCTATAGAAGGGCTTTCCAGTATGCATCGCACTTTTTTCATGGGGCAGGTGAGATGCATCGTACTTTTAGCACTGGGCAGTCTGTATGGTCCTACTTTGACCAGTTTTGAGTAGTTTTTCATGGAGAACTTCTAGGAGATGATGTAATCAGCTGACCTTGCTCCTTTAGGGTATGAAACAAAACTTTTAGGGACTTAGAAGCCCTTGGTTTATGGACATGTATGATTGGGGTTGCAGTGCCCAAATATGTCTATAACAGTTGCCCCCTAAAGTATGAGGTTGTAAATCCTTTTTGATGTCAGGGGAAATGATTTATAATGAGGATCTGAGGTTTTTCGAACTGGAAGGTGACCTGTAATAAGATACAATGCAATACATTATCTTCATAATATTTTTCATGATCTAGCTGAGGCAGGCATTCCCATGCTCAGCTTTGATAAATTCATTTTCATATACATAGGACAGACAATCGTCTGTGTGCAGACTGATGATCCTGGTAGAGCCATCATCCCTTAGTTTGGATGATTATCTGTGCAGCAATGGTGTACATTTGATATTTTTATTTTCCTGAATATATCGTAGCCCAGATGGATGAAACTAGATCAGGGGTCTTCGAAAACTCGTTCAATCTTCGCCCGAAGTACAAGTCGATCCATGTGAAAAGATGTTCTGGCGTCGAACATGGAAAGCATCGCCTGATTACCAGCCAATGATGTAAGTTGTTAACAGGCGTGAGAGGAATCACCGATGATGATGATGACCCTCAAGGCACTGCAGTACAATTCATGTGGTTCGAATACATGAGTTGATGTCGAACACCACGCAAAATCTTCTAGTTGAAGGCCATTAATGTATTTTTGTCACCGGAAGTGAGAAACTTGCCATTGAGGCATGCAAGCTTCAAAGTACTGAAAGGGTTTTTCCTAGGTCGACTTCTTGGATAATGAGCTGATGTCGACAAGAAGTGACCCGACGTAGGAGGGCATTAATGAATCCCACATCTACGACATGGAACGGAGCAAATGATTTTGTGGAGGTGAAAACGGTTTGATAATACAATGTTCAGGGTGGCGTTCATGAAAGAATGAAGCGTGAAGGTATTGCAGCGGATGAGACACAATCTGGTTAGGTGAATTCTCTTAGCGACTTTTCTTGAACATATCCGCGACACTGAAATGGATTGGTAGTATTAAACCCCAAAAGTGGATGGTACGGTGGACCAATGGTATATGACTGGTGAACGGAATAACCCAACCTGACTCAATCATGGTGATGGAGTGGAAGTGTCATGTTCAAGAGCGACCTGCTACCAATAAAGTTTCTTCGAGTTTTCTTTCCAATTTTCCCCAGTCATTTCTGACCAGTACCCCTTTATTTTTGTCAATCTTGAGGAGGATAACATATGCTTGTTCTATAATTCGCCCTTCGAGCAAACCCGTCGCTATGTTTTAACGAGCCTAGTGACAGTGAAACTCGCTCTTGTCTGAATGGACAAGTTTGTCGCTATTGTTTTAACGAGTTTAACGACAAGGATAACTCAGTTCTTTTCAATTTTAGAGAGTCTAAAAAGAGACGAAAAGGATACTCCAATATTCATTTTTCGTAATATAATCCCTTAAGTCCGAAAAAGTATAAAACAATGCTAAAGGGATGAATTTTCGATAGTTTTAATGAGCCGAACAAGACAAACGCTCGATCTTTTTGTGTAATAATCCCTCAGGTCCAAAAAGATTAAAATATAGAGGAGGGATGGCACTCCCAATCACTTTAACGAGCTGGAGAGGCCAATTGCTCGGCAGTATTTTCATATTTTACGAGTCAGATGAAAAGGGCGTAAAGGAGACTCGTTTTTTGAGGAACGAGTGATGTGTTCAGATAGCAACTGGTTCCAGGTAATGTTTGGAACTTTTCAATCACGGCAGTGTAAAGAAGGTGGCTAATAGGATCACTCGTCGCAGTTGTTCCTCAAAAGGGGTAAACAATCAAATAGAGGCATATGATCAGCTTAAAAAAAGAGTGGAGGTGATGGTAAGAACACGACCAAGGCTCAAAAGCTGATAACAATTCGATCTCAATGGTTATTTACCAGAAGTGGGTTCATTTTTTAATGAGCTTAAACTCTGGTGGAACATATGCTCAGTGCTAGGTTTAATTTTTAACGAGCTTAAACTTTGCATAGAACTGCTCGTGATAATGGTCATTGATATTTGATTTACTGTTGACACTGGGTTCTCTTGATGGTCATACTACCTACTCAATTGCTCCATCAAACTGATTATAAATGAGGATATATGCTTGAAAAATGAGTTAAAAAACCAATACCCTACTTAAATTACATGAAAAGTAACTTACAAATAGTTTTTTACCCCTCATTTTACCATTTTATTTGGAGTTGTGACTGTTGGAGCTCTGGAGGTGTTTTCCCCTTTGATTTTGTTAAAATTTGCAACCAGGGCAAAACTTCATGTCGGTCATCTTATTCATGGCTAATAATATTTTTATTAGATTCCTCTCGTCGAGAGGTGTAGGATTGATATAAAGATCATCCAATTCCGATAAGTATTCATGGAGATATGAATTTATTTTTATTATGGAATTATTATCAAGCCGACCTACAACTCATGTAGGCTCAAAAGCCCAGCAGTCGCATCTATTCACCCACCAATGTTGTGTATAAATATAAGAGGACTTTTCCTCATTTAGATTCATCTCATCACATCTCTCTCTCTCTACTGCGCAGATATGAGTCTCTTCTCTACTGCACTGAAATGGGTCTCTCTCTCTCACACATGTGAAGCCGGAAGCTGTTGAATTTGAAGCTGCAACTGCAGAAGTAAAGATTGACTTGCGTGGCTAGAAGATCTCCTCTTTGGAACTGCGCTGTAGGTTCATCTGAACCTCCTTTGAAAGCCGCAACTTTTGGTGGTGGAATGAAGTCAATCCGACGAACGGTTTGCAAGATATCGACTGCCCTAGTTTGAAGCCGGAAACTGCTAAAACTGAAGCTGCAACTGCAGAAGTAAAGATTGACTTGCGTGGCCTAGAAGATCTCCTCATCTGAATTGTGTTGTAGGTTCATCTGAACCTCCTCTGGAAGCCGAAACTTTTGGTGGTGGAATGAAGTCAATCTGACTGTCGGTTTATGAGATATGGTCTTCCCTAGTTTGATAATGAAGCCGCTAATGTTGATGCTACTGATCTAGGGTTTGCTACTTCTGATATGAATCAGATTTATTGTACTATTCTCTCTGCTGAATTATTGAAGATAAAAGAAGATTTGATCAAAGGGTTTCCCCACACATTGTGGGGTTTGTCCCTGGCTAGCCGCCACATCTTGTGTCTCTTGTCTTGGCTTGTTTTCTGTCGATCGTTTAATGTTCTATCTGCACTTTACTTTATGTACATGTGATTGCTAATCGGTGGAATATAATAAGAAAAAGAAGTAAATTTTATAAGCATAGAACATACCATAACTTAACATGGTATCAGAGCTGAGGTGAAGACAAAGCTCGAGCAAGAGCAAGAGCAATCATTGAAGAGAAGATTGGCAAGGCTATCCTAAAAGAACTATGGGGTCCTCAACACTCTTTCCTGCCGAAGACAAGCTCCGTGAGAAAGCTGACTATCACGGATGAAAGATGTCTATCGATCTAACCCTTGAAGATCAAGGAGTGCTGGACCATGTAAGAGGCAATATTGTTGAGCCTTCATCAAATGCATCTGCTGCTGCCTGGAACAAATGGAAAAATGGAGAAGATCATCCAGGACTCTATCGACAAGCGCTTGGTGGCCTACATCTCTGATCTAGACACCTCCAAGGAAATCTACGACAGACTGGTGAGTTTATTTAAAGTTAATGATGTAAATCAAGTTTTGTTTCTTAGAAATAAGCTAAGGGAAATCAAGAAGGGTAAAGATTAAATTATGCAAGCATACTTCTTAAGAATCACCGAGATCAAGAACGATCTCCTATCTATTGGGGAAACTATTACTGACAGAGAAATGGCATTCACAACTCTTGAAGGATTACCATCTGAATGGTATGTGTTCAGGACTACTCTTCTGAACTATAATGTAATTCCTGGTTTCGAGGAATTAATGGCTAGATGCATTCAAGAAGAAACAAGGGAAGAAGTGTAAGAAATGCCCATGCCTAAAGGTCCTCCTACTACCTTTTCTTTTCATGCAAAGAAAAGAAATAATTCCGGGACTAAATCAAAAGGAAAGGCTGGACCTAAGGCTAGAAGAAAATGACGATGTTACATTTGTGATAAAGCAAGTCACTATGCAAGGGAGTGCCCTGATAGAAAGGACTCACTCTAGGACGATGATCAAAATCCCTCTGATGGCAATCAAGGGAATGACAAATTCAACAGCAAAGGTAAGAGGAGAGCTGGGAATCAAGGAAGAAGACAAGCATTCAAGAAGGCCAGAAATTCCAGGATGTATTAAATGCACCTGACCTCAAAAAGAACCTAGTGTCCATCTCGGGAACAGAAGACAAAGGCTACAAGGTAACCTTCAGCGATGGCAAGGTATGTATATGGAAAAATAATGTTAAAGATGCCTTTACTCTTGGGTTTAGTGTTGATTCATTATATCAGGTCGATGGAAGTCTGCTAGGTGTCATGTCTTATGACACATCTCTTCAGTCCGAACTTTGGCATTAGAGGTTTTCCCCCCTTCATTATAAAGCTATACTCGGTGTAAGACAAATGGTAATAGGGATGCCCAAATTCTGAATAGAGAATGAAGGTGTATGTCCAAGATGTGCTAAAGGAAAGCTCAAAAGGGGACCATTCCCCTCAAGCCAAAGCAAGACCTCTGATATATTACAATTGGTTCACTCAGGCATACCTGAGGTTGGCATTAAGAGGGAGACTACTACACCACATACTCCTGAGCAGAATGGTGTGGTGGAAAGGAAGAACCGCACAATTATGGAAGCTGTCCGGGCCATGCTACATGATCAAAGTCTTCCTAAGTTTTTATGGGCTGAAGCTGCAAACACTGTCGTATATGTACAAAATCGATGCCCTCATCAAGCATTGGGTTCCAAGACTCCTGAAGAAAAATTCACCAGTAAGAAACCTAATGTTTCTCACTTTAAAATTTTTTGGAAGCCCTGTATACTTTCATGTGCCGAAAGAGAAAAGAAATAAATTGGGAGCATCTGGAAAGAAGGGAATTTTCGTGGGCTATGGTGAAAATACTAAAGGCTATAGAATCTATGTAGCCGGTCAAAGGGAAGTCATAATTAGTCATGATGTCACCTTTGAAGAAGATATGGCTCTCAGCAAGGTGATCAATCTTCCGACTTTGAGGAGCTCTCAAGAAGCCGACACCAGGGAACCGAAAGAAAAGGATGATGAATCAATGCCTGAAGTAAAAGAACCCATGGATCCAATTGATCCTCCTCCATATGAGCCTTCCTCTTCTAGGAAGAGGCCTTCATGGCTTAAGGGGTTACTTGATGATGCTGAAGGACATGCTGCACCCCGAGGAACCTTTCGTGAAAGTAAGAAACCTAATAGGTATCAAGGATACCTGACCATCATGAGCACGATCATAAAAAATGAGCCTTCGTCATTCTCAGATGCCATCAAGCATCAACTATGGAAGGATGCTATGACCGAAGAATATGAGTCTATCATAAAGAATGATGTTTGGGAAGTAGTTCCCAGACCCCAGGACAAGACTGTTGTTACTTCCAAATGGCTTTACAAGATAAAGCATGCAGCAGATGGAAGCACGGAAAAGTATAAGGCTCGTTTTGTTGCTCGAGGTTTCTCCCAAAAGGAAGGTATAGACTATGATGAGATATTTGCACCTGTTTCCAGATATACGACCATCCGCTCGATCATAGCCCTTGCCGCTTCACAAGGATGGAACCTACATCAGATGGGTGTCAAGACTTCGTTCTTGCATGGCTCGATCAAAGAAGAGGTATACGTGGAGCAACCCGAAGGATTTGAGATTTATGATCAAAAATCTCATGTATGCAGGTTGAAGAAGGCTCTCTATGGGCTGAAGCAAGCACCCCGAGCATTGTATGAGAGGATCGATAGCTACTTGATGAAGCTGGGATTCACTAGGAGTGAAGCCAATCCTAACCTTTACTTTAAGGTTGAAGATGACAAGCCTCTCGTACTGGTATTGTATGTGGATGACCTCTTTCTAACAGATGCAGACCCTCTCATTCACAAATGTAAGAGGAAGCTGGCCTCTGAATTTGAAATGAAAGACCTAGGACTGATGCACTACTTCCTAGGACTTGAAGTATGGCAGAAGCCAAGGGAAATTTTCCTATCTCAAGGGAAATATGTGGTAAAGATATTGGAAAGATTTGGTATGATGGACTGCAAGCCTGTGACTACCTCGAGGATCTTAACTTTTAGAAGTTATATGGTAGTGATGTCGGACCAGATTTGGGAAATGCCTCTGAGTTTAATAAACTCATTCGCATTGACGTTCTTGGTGAACCTCCGTCCGAACATATTTTTTACAGTTAGCATTGTGAGCTCATATTTGGTTGAGCCTCACTGGATTGATGCCAGGAATCTTCTGAGATGTCTTCAGGACACAATCTTTCATGGATTAAGATACACTGCCGGAGATGTGAGACTACATGGATATACTGATGTTGACTGGGCAGGCAGTGTGGTGGACCATAAGAGCACTTCCGAGTGCTGTTTCACCTTGGGATCTGCTTCGATATCCTGGATGAGCAGGAAGCAGAAGTCGGTGGCTTTGAGCACCGCCGAAGCAGGATATGTTGTTGCTAGCATAACCTCATGTGAGGTAGTCTGGTTGCGAAAGCTCTTCAGTGAGCTGTTTGGATTTACATTGGATACCACTGTGATTCTCTATAACAACCAGAGGTGGGATTCGATTATTGAGGAATCCCGTATTCGTCGATTGCTCCAGCAGATAGACATCATCTTGGATATGGTAAGTTGATGAGCAAGGAGGCTCCATCGCATTAAGATGATGTACAGGTTGATACACCTTGTCAAAGCCTCGAGGAAAGATCTAATCTGTGATTTTCCCAAACGACTTGGAGTCGGTAAGAAACCCTTGTACAAGGGTCCTGCGTGTTGCATACATTGAGCTCTGGGAGCTCTGAGGGCTTGCGGTTATTACTAGAGCAACATACGACCACAGGGTGACTCACCCTCCCTTGGTGGTGCACACTGGAACAAGATGATTCGCTCTCTTGTGGGACAAGATGATTCGCTCTCTTGTGGAACAGGATGATTCGCTCTCCTGTGTAGCAGGATGATTAGTTCTCCTGTGAGGCCTGGATTGATGTGTTCTCCATGGCGATTGTAGCAGGATTGATGTGTTCTCCTGTGAGGCCTGGATTGATGTGTTCTCCATGGCAATTGTAGCAGGATTGATGTGTTCTCCTGTGAGGACAGGATTGATTAGTTCTCCTATCGAGGCATCCTACCCATGCAGTCTGGGACTCATGGGAAGTACCTCTCATCTGATCAATGAGCAGGGAAATGAAGTTAGGGGCCATAGTAGTACCGATGGACACATCGTTGTAACTACCGTACTCCCTATGCTAGGATGACCTCCATTGATCTGGGATCAATGATACTGGTCTGGGACCAGTGGTAGGAGTTGTACCATACTATGACGCTGACTTCGAGTTGGTTGAGACTGGTCTGGGATCAGTGGTACATACTCTGAGACTAACTTTGAGTCAGTGGAGGATGATATTGGTCTGGGACCATTGGAGTTGTACTCACTATGACGCTGACTTTGGGTTGGTTGAGACTGGTTTGGGACCAGTGGTACATACTCTGAGACTGACTTTGAGTCAGTATGATACATCCTCGATCATTTCTTCTTCTTCATAATTCGGACAAAAGCTGAGTAGAACAGAACAATGCAAGAGCAGAGCAGAACAAAACAAAACAGTACAGATCAGTGCAGGGCAGAACAAGACAAAGCAGAACAGGAAAAATAGAACAAAGCAGGGCAACAGTCAGGCTATACAAGGCAGTGCATTTGATGGATGAATAGTAACGACCGATAGACAGATTGCAGATGAAGTTCTCCATGGTTGAGAGGGAGTGTTAAAATTGGCAACCAGGGCAAAACTTCATGTGGGTCATCTTATTCATGGCTAATAATATTTTTATTAGATTCCTCTCGTCGAGAGGTGTAGGATTGATATAAAGATCATCCAATTCCGATAAGTATTCATGAAGATATGAATTTATTTTGATTATGGAATTATTATCAAGCCGACCTACAACTCATGTAGGCTCAGAAGCCCAACAGTCGCATCTATTCACCCACCAACGTTGTGTATAAATATAAGAGGACTTTTCCTCATTTAGACTCATCTCATCACATCTCTCTCTCTCTACTGCGCAGATATGAGTCTCTTCTCTACTGCGCTGAAATGGATCTCTCTCTCTCACACATGTGAAGCCAGAAGCTGTTGAATTTGAAGCTGCAACTGCAGAAGTAAAGATTGACTTGCGTGGCCTAGAAGATCTCCTCTTTGGAACTGCACTGTAGGTTCATCTGAACCTCCTTTGAAAGCTGCAACTTTTGGTGGTGGAATGAAGTCAATCCGACGAACGGTTTGGAAGATATCGACTGCCCTAGTTTGAAGCCGGAAACTGCTGAAACTGAAGCTGCAACTGCAGAAGTAAAGATTGACTTGCATGGCCTAGAAGATCTCCTCATCTGAACTGCGTTGTAGGTTCATCTGAACCTCCTCTGGAAGCCAAAAATTTTGGTGGTGGAATGAAGTCAATCCGACTGTCGGTTTGTGAGATATGGTCTGCCCTAGTTTGATAATGAAGCCGCTAATGCTGATGCTACTGATCTAGGGTTTGCTACTGCTGATATGAATCAGATTTATTGTACTATTTCTCTCTGTTGAATTATTGAAGATAAAAGAAGATTTGATCAAAGGGTTTCCCCACACATTGTGGGGTTTGTCCCTGGCTAGCCGCCACATCTTGTGTCTCTTCTCTTGGCTTGTTTTCTGTCGATCGTTTAATGTTCTATCTGCACTTTACTTTATTTACATTCGATTGCTAATCGGTGGAATATAATAAGAAAAATAAGTAAACTGTTATAAGCATAGAACATACCATAACTTAACAGATTTTCACCATCTAATTCCAGGAGATTCTGTGGACGATTTTCGGCGCCGTTTGGACCAGGTAGGAGTTAAACCTGAGCTCTTTAATCGCATTCTTTCCTTTTTTAATTCCGAGCATGTTTTCCTGCTTTTCTGGGCCTCTGGGGTTTGAACATTTCATTCTGCTCCCATCGCACTTAGTGTATATTGAAATGTGTGATGCATCTTAAGCTATCCACTAGCCAGAATGTATGCATCACACTATGTACATAGCCAGGGTGTGATGGACGCAAGGAGGAAAACTTTTGCACTGATTTTTCATGGAAATTTTGCTTGTTTTTTGCCAAATCAGGACCCTGATTCTTCTCTTGTTTGTTTTTCAGAGATTCATCGGAGAAAAATGGTTGTTACATGGCATGAACGCGAGCATGAAGAATAGGACATGGTTTCCTTACATGATCTAGGTACGGTAACTGCGTTGCGGGACTGCGGGTTGCTCAAGTTCTTCCACATATCTAGCATGAGGCAACAAATCGAATTGTTGCAATATTTCCTCGATGCATGGGATCCTACCATTCAAGTGTTCCAGATAAGAGGCAAATCCATCCCCATGACTGTCAAGGACATCTACTTTTTGACCAGTTTATCGAGGCGTGGCGCCCCTCTCTCACTTTCAGGTTCTACCCGTGGGGGTGAATCCGTGAGGGATTATATTCGCCGATACTGTAGGGAAGGATCTTAGCCGAGCAGGGACAGTAAGATAAGTATCCGAGATGTCACCGACCGGCCCTTGAGGACTCCTTTATTCACCTTTGCTAGATTGGCTGATAGCGCGGCCCTTCACTTGGCCAATAGGTCCTATATGCAGTATGCCTCGGAATGCCTCGAACCCAAGGTATTCAACTGGTGTGATGCAGTACTTCTAGTAGAACAGCTCACCGAGGTGAAAAATGGAAGATCCAAGAACTTTGGCTATGGTTCTATTTTGACTGCTTTCGCCTTGGAGAAGATCCCACTGATGCAGCCGCAGTACATTTCACTTGGCCTACCACCACCAACTGAGCCACGGATGCAGATATGGGTTGACGTTATGGCCAAACATGCTGCTCAACCACAGGTTTCATTCTCTGCTACTTTCTTTGAGTGGTTCAACCATCAGCAGATGGTTTATGCTGAGTATCCATATGCTGGGATGGATTTCCGGGGTGACCCGGATTTGGTGTTGCCGGCTGGCAAGCAGTGGGGTGTCATAGGTAAACATCTCTGACCATATCTCTGTTTATTGTTTTTATAATGTTCTTGTGTATTTTGAATGTTTATCAAGACTAATCAAAACTCATGTGATGATGCAGATATTGGGCCAGTGAGACCAGCAGCGCACCTGAGAGGAGTAGTTGTCGTTCCAGCAGGAGAGGCTATAGGGAGGGCCATTCTTCACGACCTGGATGTATCTGAGACCCTTGCAGTGTTGCAGGATCAGATCAAGGGTCTCACCCTTGGTATTCCGGATGTGAGGACCAATGAGTTGCCTCTGAGATTACAGCGCCATACCACTGGCGTGCCGAGCCGATGGACCAAGCCCTTACACATGATTGCACAGGCGGTGACTAGTTATCACGAGCACCATTAGATTAGGGTGCCCCCTTGCATTTTGAATTTTTGCTTCATATGACCGATTTTGTCCTGGACACAGAACACTATGTACAAACTATAAACAGTTATATATATATATTTTTTATTTTCGGAGCTTTATTTTGGTTAAGTTATATTATCCTGATGCATTTTATTGATAAAATGCTTTTCTTTTACAAATGTTGCAAATTTCTATCTAACACATAATTTTCTAATGATTCGGTTAACGTGTTTAAGTTTCTGGAAATATGTTGATATTGAATAGAATCAAACTATCTTTCCAAAATCTTGACCCTTAGGAATATGCGATATATAGCTGGATTCCGAACGGAATAGGTGCCGGTAAGTTGTAGAATAACGAGTTGTGAGTCTAGCCTGACGATAAGTCAGCGTATGCCATGTGCGATGGCATTAGAGAGAATTTCTATCAACGTGCTATATTCAGCGATGGTGTTCATTGATTGACCAATACATACCCCTATGAAACTCACTAACTCGTCGCTTGGATCAAAGATGGCCCAAGCTGCAGAAGATAAGTTCCATGTACTACGAGTCGCCCCATTGGCGTATCCAACAAACTATTCTAATGGGTTCGACATCTGCAACAAAATGCAAAAGTGGATTACCTAACCAAAATGATCACTCTTGACGAAAACAAAAAGTAACAAAAGCATGAGAAGAGGTTACCATGCCGAGTTAGGCATAGTAGCGTTTAAGGTACAACCCGTTTCGGGGTTGCACCAGTGGAATCCCGTCATAATCTACTAGCTCGTAGGCTCCTTTTGCTAATACACGCTTAACAATATAGGGACCCATCCACAAAGACTGGAACTTACCTACTCCCAATTTATCGGATTCCTGATCATAAAGCAAGACCAGGTCACCTTCTGAGAAAACGCGGGGTTTGACATTCTTGTCAAATTGCTCTTTGACTCATTTCTTATGCACTTCGTTAGCCAAGGTGGCGTCACGACGAGTTTCATCCATTTGGATTAATTCTAAGAGACGAGCTTCTTCCTCTAAAGTTTCGGGGAGGAGGTCAACTGTGAGCTTGAGAGACGAAATCTCACACTGAACTGGTAAGATTGCTTCCAGGCCATACACCAGCTGAAAGGGTGTAAACCTGGTCGCATTTCTCACCGATGTCTGGTATGCCCACAAGGCTGAGTACAGGATTAGGTGCCAACTCCGTTTATGGACTCCAATCATCCTTTGCAGCATGCGTTTCAGGACTTTGTTGATCACTTCAACTTGCCCGTTAGCTTGCGGATAATACGGAGTAGAGCTGTTGTGGGACAGTCCTAATTTGGCGGCTAATTCAACCATCATGTGATTGTTGAAATGAGATCCATGATCTGTAACTATAGCTTGCGGAACGCCGAACCTGGCGACTACATGATTGAAAAAAAAAAGAGTGGCCGTTTCGCCGCTGTTGTTAAATGTAGGTAGCGCCTCGACCCATTTCGTAAAATATTCAACTGCGACTATGATATACCCATGCCCCCCAGCTGAGGTGGGGTTACATTGCATGAAATCTATGCCCCATTTGGCGAATGGCCCAACAGCAACTACTAGCTGCAGAGGTGCGGGTGGTATTCTGGTTTTGCGGTCGAAGATTTGACAAGCGTGGCAACTTCTGACTGCGGTTATGCAATCTTTGAACATTGTTGGCCAGAAGTATCATGTTCGTAAAATATTTTTTGCCGTAGCATAACTAGATTGGTGCCCCCCACATGCGCTTGAATGACAATCATTCAGGACTTTTTTGGCCTCCTCGTGGGTGAGGCACCTTCGCAGAACAGTATCGACACCACGACGGTATAGTGTATCACCGATGATCATGTAGTCTTTTGCTTGGTATCGAATTCGTCATTGTTCTGAGCGAGAGGTATTAGACCTATACGTTTGGGTTTGGAGATAAATGATTATATCTCCATACCACGGATCGCTTGAAGATATCAGAAACAAAGATTCATCCACGATTGTTGCTTTGGATGTTGAATCGTTGGACGATGGTGGGAAATCACATAGTAACTCTACGAATACTAGAGATTTCTTTGATTTGGATTTTACAAATTCCAGATCAAACTCTTGCAAAATTGCTATCCACTTTGAATATTTTCCCCCAAGAAACTGTCACGACAATATGTAAGTCATGGGGTTGCAATCTGACAAAATGATAGTTTTTCGAAAGAGAACATAGTGTCGAAATCTCTGTATTGCTTGAAAAGCAGCGAGAGCTAGCTTTTCAACATAAGAGTACTTTCTTTCTGTATCATTTAAGTTTCGACTTAAATAATAAACAGGATGTTCGATTCCATTGTCTTCTTGAACTAAAACCATTGTGATGGTCGTATCTGCTGTAGCCAGATACAGGTTAAAGCCTCTTTGATAATCAGGAGCGTACATTAATGATGCTTTTATTAGGGGTTCCTTTAGAGCATCAAAGGAAGCTTGCGCAACCTGATCCCAATTGAAGGGTACTTCTTTTTTCAAAAGACATGTATAACCTTTAGCAAGTTCAGCGTAATTTGGAATGAACCTCCTCAGAAAGTTTGCTTTCCCTTGGAGTTTCTGAATCTGAAGCAAATTTGAAGGTGGATGAAAATCAATGATTTCCTGAACCTTGCATGGGTTGAGACGGATTCCATCCTCTGAAACTACATAGCCAAGTAAATGACCAGAACCGACGCAAAACACACATTTGTGCGGATTGAGTCTTATTTTGTAGTGTCGGCAACGTAGAAATATTTCTCTCAAATGCTGCGGATGATCGGTCCACTTTCATGAGTGAGACGGAAGATCATCGAGGTATGGTTTAACGATGTTCTTGATGTCATGGAAGGCATAATTCATTGCCCTCTGAAAGGTTGCCCCTGCGTTATTTAAACCAAAAGGTAGCTTACGGTACGTGAATGTGCCCCACGGACAAATAAATGCAGTCTTTGAATGGTCGTGTGGGTGGATATTTATTTGATTATACCCAGAAAATCCATCCATAAACGAAAATATTTCGCATCCGGCACATTCATCAATTATCTGGTCGATGAAGGGTGTAGGGTAGTTATCCTTTGGACAAGCTTGATTTACATCCCTGTAATCGACGCACACTCTAATTGTTCCTTGCTTTTTCATCACAGGAACAATGTTCGATACCCAATCGGTTAAAGGAACCGGGTAAATGAAACCAGCATGGAGAAGTTTTTCAACTTCTGCCTTGATGGCAACGGCTTTCTTTGGGTGCACCTGCCAAAGCTGTTGTCTTACTGGTTTGACATCTGGATACATCTTAATTTCGTGTTCAACTATGCTCGAGTCAATTCCTAGCATTTCTTCATATGACCATGCAAAGACATCTCTGAAATCGCGAAAGAGAGCATAATATACTTCCAGTTCTGAAGAAGAACAAGATATGTCGACATGAATATTCTCTACAACATCTGGTTTGGTCGAGAGGCGATAGTTTCTTCAATATTGGACAGATTTTGCTCGGAATCCACCGTATTTACAGTGTTTGATAGAAAATCAAACACTAATGGTTGATTAAGGTCATCAGAGTAATCTTCGTTGTAATCCGGAAGATGGGAATGATGGTGGTAATCTTCCCATGGTGCCCCCTCTATGTTCATTGACTGAAAAATTCCTTCGTCTGTAGAATGTACATGTGACCAAGGATCCGAAGAGGTACCATACTCTTTAGACCTATCTACCCAAACGCTTGATGAGCGTTCATTGGGGTTTTCCCCCCATGCCGAGAACATTGATTGCTACAATATTTCTATTGGGCTTGGAGGCAACACCTGGTGACGATCCATACTAATATCGTGATCGGACATCTTCTGAATGGAAGATACCATATTTCAGGTTCCCACCATTTCCACTTCCGCCAGGTTATTTGGAGGCGGTAGGGCAAAAGTACCCATCATGGTAGGGTCTTTTAGTAGGCCTACTCTGATATTTTGAAGCGATTGAGAGCTTTCGTGGATCATCAGAATGCTTCCCTTAACTTGTGAACTGTTGGGGAGAAATGTCTGTTGGTCGACAATTGTAATTCCTCCTTGGAAGGGAAATGCAATCTTTCTGAAGTATGTCGACACAACGGCAACCATAGCATAAATCCAGGGCCTCCCTAGTAGGATGTTGTAATTGAGGTTTCCATCGATAACTTCAACATCAATTTCTATTGTTTTCCCCCCCGTTCGACTTGCAAGTTACTCAAAATCCCATATGGAGTGTATATTTGCCCATCAAATGCTTTTAACGTCGTTGACGATCGTAACAAGGATGGTGAGCCTAAAGTTTTCTAGCAACTCATTGACATAATGCATGTAGATGCCCCCTCATCAATAATTGTTCGATGAACGGTTTTGTTGAGGGCTTTCACTTGAATGAGGAAAGCGAGTTGAGCTGGTAACTAAGGTTCATATCCTTTATGATTAAAGGCCACAAGATTGGAATCCGCTGGGTCAATCCCACCTATTGCTGATAATAAAGCTTGCTTTTGGGAGGGGCAATTTTGCAGTACCTCAAGTGTCAACATAGTGAATGGTGATTGGGCTAGGTCCTCTACTATATTATAATTCTGTGCCACTCTGGCACAAGATTAAATGTCGATTTTTGTACTACTCCCTTTGGCAGTTTTATCGTTAGTTCAGGAATGATGGGTGGCACAACTTCGGTCGAAGTTGTTGTCGAACTACTAGGCTGATCAGTGGCCTTGTTTTTCGACAGCTGTGGATTCCCGTAATCTTTATTCCCTGTCAATATCAAAGCATCATTTTGCTGTTTTGAAATGGACAGCATAAGGACTTGAGATGGGGAAGCATTGTCGCTAGCAACCAGATTGGTTCCTGGGTTTGGAAATGGATCAATCAATATTGCTAAGGTTTTTTTAATTCTTAAAGAACTTCTTAACTTCAACTTTATATGGACAATTTCTCGTCCAATGATCCTCATCGCATATGAGGCACGGCTGAGTAGGTTTCTTTTGCCCAGAAGGGTTTGCAGAATATTTTTCAGGAGACGAAACATCATGTTTCTTCTTTTTTCTCTTCCCTTTCTTCTTGCCTCCTAGTTGCTTCGGTTCTTTGCCTTTGTCAGTTGACACGGCATTAACCTCCGAGGCTAGAAGTTCTTCATTTGCATTTTGACCAGAAATCTTATGGGCTTTTTTAGATGTAGCCTTTGTTGATTTCGCGCTTGTCATACCAATCACGCCATCGTCGGCATGAGAGTCTTTGTTTGATTTTGGAGGAGGAGGAACGGAAAATTATGGTCTGGGAGCGTCAAGGATTTTGTCATAGAGCGTGCCAGACTGAGTATAGATCAAGTCTAAATATTGCGCATGAGCAATGACTTGCTCTTCGGTGATGACTCCTCCCTTTGCCACATCTTCTGTAATTGAAGGCAATAATGACTTAATAAACCATTCAGCTAGTAGTTGATTAGGAACATACGTTTTTACCATTCTATGACGACGCCACCACTCATGAATATGATCAGATATGTGAGTGGCGGTTGTCTGCTTGAAATTGGTAAGAAGCTCTGTTCCTATTTCGTACCTTATTGGTAACTGAAAATGGGTTAAAAAGGTGGTGGAAAGGGTGCTGAAGTTATCAAACAAAGCTATAGGCAACTCAATGTACCATTTTGCTGCCGGACCAGTTAACGTTCGCTGAAAAAGACGAAGCCTAATCGAATCATCATTTAGAGTGATTCGATGGATCTTCACCTAGATTTCCATTAAATTTAGGAATATCTGACGGAAGTTTATGAGGAATCGCCAGCCACCAAGGGGCATAAGCAATTGGATCGTTTGTTAGCTGATTTAGATCTGGTAACTCTAAAGTCGCCACGAAGGGAAACTGCTGATTCAGGTTTGGCGAAGCGTACCCAGGGTAAGATGGGATTGCCTAAGCAGTGGGTCTTTGCATACTAGAATAATGCATTTGATGTTGATAACTTTGATAAGGTTGTTGGGCATAACCAATCTGGGATGATTGATAATAACCGCTTTTAATATACGGCTGCCCATTACTTGCAAAGATTTGCTGCTCAAGTCCTTAGTACACTTGCTAGAATTGCGGTTGTTGATGTTGCACCAGCCATGGTTGTGAAACCATTTGTTGTTGCCCAATACTGGGTATTTGACCAAGATAAGGGGTAATAGTACCCGTTTGAGCCTGAGTCGTTCCAATTAAGGCACCACTAACCGGCGATTGTGGTTGCGTCGTAGAGACAAGAGGTTGTTGTATTACGACCTGAGAAACTTGAGGTTGGCATACAACAGGCAATGCTTGTACTTGCGACACTGTTACAATAGCTGGTGTAGTGGGGATATTCAACACAGGTAGACTCAGTTGCATTGAGTATACAACTCTTGGTTGTTGAGGCAGCATTGGCACCCAACCACGTGATGTGATTCCATTTTGACCCGAACTTGGTTGAGAAATCTCATATGGTTGTTCCCACGGAGGGAACGATGAAAGGGCATACTTCCCTCCCTACGACAGCAATCCTGTACTCAAAGGAATTATTGGCCTTTGGAGACCGGACTTCCCAAATTGATGCAGTTGTAAAGGATAAATTTGTTGAGATTCAACATAAGAGATTCTAGATATTATTCTGGACGAACAAACGGGAACAGACCATACTGTCGAAACAGTCCCTGGGTGGACCCCTTCTAGCGGTTGAGAGCTACTTGGCATAGATGGTATGCTAGCGAACATCGTCGGAGTGGTGGCAGGAAGTTCTGCTACCGCTGTATCGGATGACACAGTCCTAGATGTCGATGGTTGTTCAGACATATTAAGTCTTTCCAAAAGATTTCCCATCGATTCCGCAGGAACTTGCGATGAAGGGGTTCTAACTTCTAAAGTAGAAGGATATAGGTGGATCCCAGTTCCAAAATGCGATGGAGTACTGGATAGAAGATCCTCCGTAATCTCTTCTATAGAAATTAATCCAGGTGGAAGGGACAGACCGTCAGGTCCGTAAAATATTTTTGGTGCCGAAGAAGGTATAGATTCTACAGCGACAGATGCTAGAGGGGTAACACTTTCCGAATCAACCCTAGATGGAGTTGGTTCAGGAAAAGAAGTGTTTACCGTTACACTAGGATCAGTTCTAATGTCCTCTTGTAACTGCGGAACTTCTTCTATAGAGGCAGGGATATCATAAATTATTGGAGTAACTGGAGTCTCAGAGGATGTTGAAACACAAGTCTCAAATAAACCTGGAGACTTTGACCCAGTTAAACAAGTTCACTTGGCCTGGAATGGTTTTGTTTCCAGAGTCAAAGATGGTTGACTCATCAGTCTCCGCAAACGATGGGGTTTTAATTGACTTTCTTCCACGGTTGCGGATTATTTGATCAACTCAAAATAAGAGGGGAAAATGTTATTCCGTATTAAATGAATTTTAGACACCTTGACACAACTTGCTTTTTCACTTTTTAAGAGTCGAGAAAAAGCTAAAGATGACTCTAGTCGCCTTCGATTTTTAATGAGCCTGAAGTGACAAGTGCTCAGATGGACCTTTTCCTTTAAGGAATCTGAAAAGGAACGAAAGAGACTACTCTGGAAATCTAGACAGAGGGATTACCAAACTAATCGCAAAACTACAGAATACTTTTTACGGTACGGCAGTCAATCTTCCCGAATATTGTGTTCAGTGCATTGCGATCGATAGGGAAATAGACACGGCTTCCTAAGGATAAAGGATGTAGCCTATTGTGGTCTCCCAATATATACTCGATGGTACGTGGGAGCACAAGTCCGTACTGGCACTTTTTGTCTCAAAGAGGAAGAATCACCCAACCTACGATGAAAGCAACAGTTACCAGGCTTTACGACGCCGGAATACGTCTCTAGCCTAGACTTCTAGATGTTGTGCGTTAGGTTCCAAAGTGTTTTTATGTTCATTGAATTTATTTTACAGTTGATCTTTCTTAAGAAGTTTTCCTTTAAGGTTCACTGCATGATGTAGATATACAACTCCTAAATATGCAATCTAAGATGATAAACAATCGTTTACTCTTCTTTCTTTTTTTTTGCAATGAAAATCCTAGCTACTAAGGAAAGAGAAACGAAATATTTTCAACATAGAGCAGAGAGCACACTATAGATGCACTTTCCTAAATCAACAAGCAGTCTAAATGCAAATGCACGTGCAGGTATTTGTTTTCTGTTTTCTTAATGTGTGAATGACAAAAAGAATGCTAAATACAAATCTGAATTATCTCTTCTTTCAAAGCGACAGTACCAACAATTTTCTTTTCAAAAGACGACAACAAGGCAAGACGACACATTGCAATTTTGAATTGAAAACTGCTTTCGACACTTGAAATACTTATAAATTTAGATCAAATACAAGAGTAACAGTGTAACCGACTATCAAAAAGAGAATGATTCTTTTCTTTGACTGAAAACGACACTTGCGACACTTTCAAATCAAAAGATGACAGTTCGATTAAGCTACTATTTTGTAAATGAGAACTGTGAATGGCGAAAAATACATAAAAACATTCACAAATCTTTGTAAAATGGAGTTTGAATGATGCAAAGGAAGGGGGTTTCAACAATGGTATACTGATCATAGACAGCAAAGCTCCTGAATAAAACTGAAGAAATGAAGAAAAACCAAAATCTGGAGGTAGAAAACGTCTTAACTGATCATCGCACCTGTAACACAGGGAAACAGGGATGCATCCCACCTACTGCACATGGGAGGTGCAATGCATCCAGTCTTCCTAAAGGAGAGGGTGCGATGGACTAGGAACGAGACTTTACCTTGGTTTTTGGTCACAGTTTGTAGTTTAGTTCAAGGATTTAGGCCGAGCTAATGATAGTCAATAAATACAAAGTATAGGGCTGATCTAATGAGGTTACTTGAGCTACCTCTAGGGCACTTAGGATGTTTGCAAGTCAGTTGTTCAGTTCATAAACAAGCCTGGAGATTGACTGAAGTAGCGTTGATCTACTTTGCACTTGCATAGAAAATGCAGTTTGAAGGCTAGCTAGCTTGACTTCAGGCTCCGTCTGTGGTTTATGAATCAAACAAATAGAGACAAGCAATCAAACTAATCACTCCCCAACGGAGTCGCCATTTTGTTATCAGGAAAACTAGTGTGTATTCAGAATTGCTAGTCCCACTAAGACGGGTAGTTATCTTAGAAACAAACAAACTAAAGTCACCTGTGTTTTCCTTTACGAGAGATAGATGAGAAAGAAGCAGAGAGTACCAACCTCAGTGTTTCACTTGGCTCCTTGCTTGTTTCCTTTCCCCTTTGACAGAGTCTCACCACTCCCTCCTTACTTGTCCCGCTTCAAAGAGAACCTGCAGAGTCAAAGCAGCATAATACCATCAAAGCATAGAGATCTATCACTGTAAACAACATAGGATCAGATATATATTGACCATACAAATGCATATAACAACACAATATTCTGAGATATACAAGAATATGGAGGAAAACTCAAATAGCTTTATTGATATGAATAGTAGAAGAGAGAATTACAACCACTTGGTCTGACCCAGCGTCATTCTCCCAGCATGAAAGCCATCTTCACCTCATACAGAACAAGATCACCCAACAATGTCTTCAAAGAGAAACCAACAGCACTTCCTTGCAAATTACAAAGTTCCAGCCCTCTGGATCTCTTGGATGAGGGATCCATATATAGATGTTTACATGAGAGTGAGTTAGCTTCTGGGATTTTGATTAGTGTCATTTTACTGATAGTTCTTGGTTCCACATGGAGATTTCAGATCTCTTACTCATCCCTGGGTGAATTCAGAGAGGCAAGTGTCAAATGGGCAGTTTCTAGAAGATTCTCTAGGTTTCCACCTAGCAAACTGCTTGTGCCATTTGTCAGCTCTCATTCATCTAACCCTATAGAAGGTCTTTCCAGTATGCATCACACTTTTTGCATGGGGCAGGTGAGATGTATCGCACTTTTAGCACTGGGCAGTCTGTATGGTCCTGCTTTGACCAGTTCTGAGTAGTTTTTCATGGAGAACTTCTGGGAGATGATGTAATCAGCTGACCTTGCTCCTTTAGGGTATGAAACAACACTTTTAGTGACTTAGAAGCCCTTGGTTTATGGACATGTATGATTGGGGTTGCAGTGCCCAAATATGTCTATAATAATCATGCATTTGATTTGTTAAGACAATTGACATGACTAATCAGATAAGAATGTACTAATTATACATAATGGAGCAACCATAAAAAAAAATAGAAATAACGGGTGAGGTGTGTGACGTAATTAATGGACACATTAATCATAAAGCGCGTTGATGGGACTAGACATTTACGACACCCAAAGCATTGAAGTGGAGTAAATCATGTGGAGATAATTTGAAATCCAATCATATATAAGACAAATTTCGTCAAAAGATTACCCTTAGAGAAAAAGAAAAGAAATTTAGAATAGACTTATTATCTCTTACAAAAACTTACATCCCTGATATGTAAAATTAAAATTAATCGTTCATACATACTCATCGTTACAACTTTCCAAGGAAAATTTACCAATTTTCCATAGTAATCCAATGATTTTCCTTTATTATTGCTAAGCTAATTTTAGATGGTAATTTAAAATGTGCTTTAATACCATAGGCATATCCTTTACTACCAGCAAGCATCTATAACCTCAATAGGGTTTCCTTTTAACCCATTTATATGTTAGTAACCCATTATACTAGAAAATATCCATAAGTTTATTTTTTATTATCGAAAAAAGGCCATTGTTTTGGAATGGTGACCAGTTGATAACAATGTCATTCACCAGACTTGATGAGACAAAAAAGTTGGCTCGTGATGAGACCTCTTGTCCTTTGACCCAAAGATCGAAGGCCATTACCATGGCTTGGTGACCAAAGTGGTAATGTCACTTCATTAAGTCGTATGATCATGGTAGGTTGGCTCTTGATGAGACCTCCTATCCTTTGTCTGATTCTCTTCATCTATTTTTATTTATTATTATTTTTTTGTTCTTGTTTTGTTATGACAAAATATTAGTGAATGGGGTGGCTCATCAACTCCTTAAGAGTTAGGGATGGTGTCAAAAGTATTGTAATAATTACCTTTTTAGCTTGCCATTTTGTTTCCAAAATTTATTTTTCAAGGAGATCGAAGAATTATAAGAAACTAAAAGGAAATAAAAACTCCTCTACTGGTGATTGAATAAATGCATTATGAATATCTTTATGTATTTATAATATCAGGGTTGTTAAAGTTTTAGGAGGTTTAGAAGTATATTAAAAAATTCTTATAAAACACTCTTATGGAAATCATTTGGGTAAACTGATTATCTCACTGTGATATCAAAGAAGAGCTTTAAAATCAAGCTAAAAGAATAACTATTTCTAAAAAAATAGCTATGGCTAGAAAGAAACAATAATGAGTAAGGGAACAATAGTTTTAACTAAGGGAACAATAGTTGTGGCTAAGAAAACAACAACTGCGACCAAGGGAACAATAGTTGTGACTAAGGGAACAACAACCGCGACCAAGGGAACAACAATTTTGACTAAGGGAACAAGAACCATGACTAAGGGAACAACAGTTGCGACTAAGGGAATAATAGTTGTGACTAAGGGAACAACAACCGTGACCAAGGAAATAACAACTATGACTAAGGGAACAACAACCATGACTAAGGGAAAAGCAACTATGACCAAGGGAACAACAATTTCGACTAATGGAACAAAAACTGTGACTAAGGAAACAACAACCCCCCCCCCCTTTTATTTTTTTCATTTAAAATGAAACTTCAACTAAAAATTTTAACAAAATGAATGTACATTATGTACAAAATGAAAGAAATCTCAAAAAAATGCTTCAGCTGGCTATAGTTGTGGGATTACCTCCCCAATCAGTTGTAACATGTAGGTTCGAATCATTACCTACCACGTGAATAAAAGACTCTCATGTGAGTGGTTGGTGATACAGGCGGAGTCGATGTCCATCGTCAAGGAAAAAGATGTCAAAACCATCAGTCATAGTAAGGCTCACAATACCATTTTCATAAATGTTGATGACCTTGTATGGTCCCTACCATCTTGTCTCGAGCTTCCCTGGGAAGTCTTGAAATCTGGAATCATATAATAGCACCCAATCGCCCTTCTAAAAAATTTTCTTCTTAATGAGTCGATCATGCCATTTGGCCCTTTGTTGCTGAATAACATTTGTACGCTACAAGGTCGATAGGCGCATTTCATCCATTTCATTAATCCGTTGTAAACATTGTTTTTACGCTTATGTAAATCCAATTTGACTTTCCTTGTGGTTATGAGAGTCTTGATTTTGAATTCTATTGGAAAAATTGGACCTTACCAAAAACACATTGATATGGTGAATAGTCAATAGTGTTGCGCCAAGTTGTTCAATAGGCCCATAAGGCTTCAAGGAGTTCGGAAGCCCAGTTTTGGTGGTTTGCAGATATTGTTTTGGTCAAAATTACCTCCAAAACTTTATTACTACTTTCCACTTGTCCATTTTCTTGAGGGTGGTAAGGGGAAGTAATTATGTGTTTAATGTGATATTTTGCAAGGTAGTAGAAATTTTGTGGGTAGTGAACTTTGATCCCCCATCTATTACGATCTCTCTAGGTAATCCATATCGCACAAATAGTTCAAACAAAAATTTAATAACTGCCTCTTCTATATCCTTTGAGAGAGATATTGCCTCCACCCATTTAGTCATATAGTATGTGCAAACCAAAATATACACCTTCTGATTTGACGGTGGGTTAAAGGGGCCCACAAAATTAAGCACCCATATTTCAAACGGTTCGAGTACAATTTGCGATTGTGGGGGAATTTCATCTACTTGAATGGGGTGACCCATCCTCTGATAGCTATCACAACTCTAGACATATTTCCATGCATACTTGAACATTGTGGGCCAGTAATAGCTCATTTGTAACACTTTGTGCCCAATTCTTCGATCAACGAAGTGCCCAAGATAAGGTTCGTCATGGCAAGCCTTAAGAATATCATAAACTTCATCTTCCTTGATGCATATATGGATTTGAAAATCAAGCCTTGTATGGAAAAGGTAATCGTCAATCCAAGAGAAATGTGCATTGCGTTGAAAAACAAGCTTCTTTTCCCACAGCGGTAAATGTGCTGGAAATTTTCCCGTTGCCAGGTAATTGGCCACATTAGCATACCAGGGTGTTTTAACTGTCACTGCAAACAGATGTTCATATGGAAACTGATCTTCCACAGGTAAATAATTGGCCACAATCGAAACTCTGGAATGAAAATCTGCAACAAGATTCTCCTTCCTCATTTGATCCTTTATGGTAATATCAAATTCCTGTAATAACAGTAACCAACAATTTATTTGACCATTAGTAACAGGTTTATTAGCTAAATACCTAATGGCAGAATGATCAGTATATAAAACGATTGGGTATCTTATTATGTAGCGATGAAATTTATTGATAGAATAAACAATAGTTAAGAATAATTTTTTCATCACTGTATAATTTAGCTTTTTCGGTGTAATATTATTGCTGATATAATAGATGGAATAAGGTTTTTTGTCTTCTTCCTATCCAAGTACATCTCCTATTGTTGTGTCTGATGCATCAAATGAAATGTGGAATGGTAAATTCTAGTTTGGCCCTCGTAATACTGTAGAAATTCTGCTCTCTACACATCTTGTAGAGAAACTACTATAGGTTAACCTGATAATGCAATATACCAAAGCAAAAATACTATAACCTACTTCTACTATCAACTTTGCTTTGCAGAAGCTTAAATATCTAGTTGAATCAGAGTTGAACACATATAACCATAAGAAGAAGAATCAATGCACATGAAACACAGAAAATACTCAGGAGAAAGCCTCAACTAAAAACCCCACTATATGTATTATCATACAAGGTGGAAATACATCAAGATTACACAAAGCCTTAGCTCTCATAGCTAGCCAGCACTCAGTGCAATCCTCCTGGATGCTCACAGGTAATCAAATCTTCTCACAAGCCTTCTCCTCTGCCCTCCAAGCTCCTATTTCCTTGTGCAGTTTCTCCTGGGTGATCCTGTTGTTACCAAGTGGAAGATTGATCACTCACACCCTGTAAAATTGCGCAATCCTCAAGGAACCTTATTCCTTCTGCATGGATGATTTTCCTTTATAGGAAAACTCATGCAACTGATAGTAACCTATCCTTGTCTTTAATCTCAACTGCGTCTTTCTCTGAATAGACATGCATGAGTTATTTATGAGAGAATCTTCAGTTATCTAGAGTACACTAGTTTGATGCATGCATGCATTAACTGACTAAACTCACAATTAGTTCATCAAACTATTTGGAACTAATTTAACTGGAAATAACTCAGTTAACTAGCTAACTAATTACAACTCAAATACAACTCATCCTTATCTCCTTAATTAAGGGATAATCTCCTTAATTTAAGGGATAACTGTTGCATGACTTCACAAAGACTTCCACCTTGAATTTCTCCAACTAATTAATCCAAGATTAATTAATTAATTAATTTTCAAGCAGCTGGTGAGACTAGATTTGATTTTTAATTCAAGGACAAATTAAAATTGGAATATTCTATTTTTATCATTTCTTGTTGCTATTTTCAACACTCCCTCTCAACAAGAAAGGAATTCAACTCGATCCCGATCTTGAACCTTTGGAATGTTCTGCATGCAACACTTCTCTCTAGTGTTGTTGCTCCAACAATCTCCAGAAACAAAAAAAATATCCAACCTGAATCAGTATGATGCATCTGTCATCAAAGTCTCTGACTGCTATTGCCTCTGTCAACTGAAAACTCTGCGCTTCTGCTGACTCAACCTTTCTGCACTGTTGTCAATCCTTCTCTGTGCTCTTCAGTATCTGACTGCTCTAGCCTCTGTCACTTTGATCTCTGACTGCATCAATCCCACTGATTCCTCCCGCTACTATGTACTTTGGGCTCCCGTAGCAAGGTACTATCCATGAGATAAAACCTCTCAATGAACCCTACGCAATTTCAGCCTTCTTGAGACTATCACTTCACATCGCCCCACGTCACACCTAGAGGTATGGCTGCATGTGAGCCCTCTGCACACTTGGCTCAAAATTTCCCCCTACTGGAGTTCTCTACATGAGTGGATGCCTCCACTCGGTCTCCTCTCAACATCTCCAATTGCGGCTCCTCAACAATTGTTTGAGACTTCTTCTGGGGCTGCAAGTTGAGTGGTAATTTACTCTCCCTCTCAACCACCAAGTATCTAACATTTGCCTTGCCCCTCAAGGCTTTGCATGCATCTTGCACCTCAAGTGCATACAGGTTCTTGGCTAGCACACCAATCTGTTTCATCTTTCCCGCCATCACGAAATTTTCTAGAAAAAGAGTTGATTTTAAATCAGCGATATCTCCCTCATCCGAACTCCGATTCAGCCGATTTTTTTTTTAGTTTGCGTATTTTTTCACAATGAATCTAGATCTGCTATTTGTTTCTAAAAATTTTGAACAAAAAAAATCATATCTTCTTTGCAAACTCCCGGCCCAATTTATTTATTATTGTTATTTTTTGTCAAATTCTCTTCTTCGTATACTGTTCACTGCTCTGATACCATGTAGAAATTATGCTCTCTACACATCTTGTAGAGAAATTGCTACAAGTTAACCCGATAATGCAATATACCAAAGAAAAATACTATAACCTACAACTACTATCAACTTTGCTTTGCGAAAGCTTAAATATCTAGCTGAATCAAAGCTGAACACATATAACCATAAGAAGAAGAATCAATGCACATGAAACACAAAAAATACTCAGGGGAAAGCCTCAACTAAAAACCCCACTATCTATATTATCATACAAGGTGGAAATACATCAATATTACATAAATCCTTAGCTCTCACAGCTAGTCAACTCTCAGTACAATCCTCTTGGATGCTCACGGGCAATCAAAGCTTCTCACAAGCCTTCTCCTCTACCCTCCAAGCCCCTATTTCCTTGCACAATTTCTCCTGGGTGATCCTGTTGTTACCAAGTGGAACACTGATCACTCACACTGATCTCACACCCTATAAAACTGCACAATCCTCAAGGAACCTTGTTCCTTCTGCATGGATGAGTCTCCTTTATAGGAAAACTCATGCAACTGATAGTAACATGTCCCTGTCTTTAATCTCAACTAGGTCTTTCTCTGAATAGACATGCATGAGTTATTTATGAGAGAATCTTCAGTTATCTAGACTACACTAGTTTGATGAATGCATGCATTAACTGACTGAACTCGCAATTAGTTCCTCGTACTGTTTGGAACTAATTTAACTGGACATAACTCAGTTAATTGAGCTAACTAATTACAACTCATCCTTATCTCCTTAATTAAGGGATAATCTCCTTAATTTAAGGGATAACTGTTGCATGGCTTCACAAAGACTTCTAGCTTGAATTTCTCCAACTAATTAATCCAGGATGAATTAATTAATTATTTTTCAAGCAGCTGGTGAGACTAAATTCAAATTTTAATTCACAATTTTAATTCAAGGTCAAATTAAAATTGGAATATTCTATTTTTATCATTTCTTGTTGTTATTTTCAACAAATACAGGGGTTGTTGAGACCAACTTTTTAATATCTGAAAAAAGCAACATCACACCTGTCAGTCCATTCAAATTCCACATTTCCTGTCAATACATATAATGGTGCTGCTATTTTTGAAATTGTTTCTATAAAATGACGATAATAACCCATGTATCCAAGGAAACTACGCACCTCAATTGGTGTACGAGGAGTAGGTAGCATAAGAATTACTTAAATCTTTGTTGGGTCTACCTAGGTGCCTGCAGCAGAGATATAATTCCCCAAAACTACACCCCTGGTAATCATCATATGACAATTTTCATTACTAAGGCATAATCTAGTAGTGATGGACTGTTCAAGAATTTTTTCTAGATTCTGTAAGGCATGGTAAAATTTATTTCCATAGGGAGTGAAATCATCCATGTATAGTTCAAGTCCTTCATTGATTAAGTCAGAAAAAACACTCAAGATTTCCCTCTAGAAAGTGGATGGTGCATTGCACAACCCAAACGGTAAAACCCTGTATGCAAATGTTCCCTATGGGCAAGTGAGTGTGGTTTTGTCCTGATCTTCGGGAGCAATCTAGATTTGGTTATATCCACTGAAACCATCTAGGAAAGAGAAAAATTTCTTTCCAGCAAGAATTTCGAGGACCTAATCTATGGATGGAAGAGGAAAATGATATTTTTATGTAGCTTTATTCAATTCTCTGTAATCCACACAAATTCTCCATTTTCCATTTTTCTTAGGGACCACAACCAATGGTGAAACCCATTAGCTGCCAGAGATAGGATATATAATTTAACATAAAGAATCTTGTGTAACTCTTATTTTACTATATCCCTAAGGTATGTATTTAGTCTTCTTTGAGGTTGGTGAATGGAATGGGCATATTTTTCTATATAAATGTGATGTGTACACAATTGAGGATCAATGACTCTCATATCACAATATTCCAAAGCAAAATGATATTTATATTTCTAGAGGATTTGAATTATTTTTTTATGTTTCAGGTCGTCTACATTAGCATTAATGTTCAAAGTCTTACCAGGTTCAATTTTGATGGGAAATATATTATGAATTGCAGTTGTGGGTATATGATCATTATTCAGAACCTCCAGTGGATCTCCCTAGGCCTCATTGTCAAGCATAGCTTTTAACATTTGACATGTTGGATTCCCAACAATAGAAGGTTGGTTAATAAAGCCATTAATTACATCATCCTCAGTTTTCCTTTTAAAAATAAGAGCTTCATCCATAGTAATAGGAGAACACAAATTTTCTTCCTAATATCTGGGAGGGAATGATTCATAATTGTCGACTGATAGGTTGGGTCTAACGGGCAGATATAAGATGAGATTTTTAACAATGTAATCGTCATATTCCCTGTCTGACATCCTATATATGAATCTGTAGTTTCCATCCATGGTCTCCCTAATATCAGAGGGTGTCCATCCAACCTATTTAGGATTGATAACAGAACATCCACTGGGTACTCCCAGGAATCTACAGAAATAATAATATCATCCAGAGTGACTTTTGGTTTTACTACCGATCTATTAGCTAATTCTAGTATAATGGAGGTCGGTTTCAATGTTGTGATCCCAAGGATCACACAGGTTTCTACAGTCAAAATGTTTATTGCAGGCCCTAAGTCCACTAAGGTATTTGTGAAGTTATGACCTTGAATTTGAACAGTAACTTCTAGGTTTCCAGGGCCATCATTTTTAATAGGTATTTTATTCCCTAAAATAATATCAGAAAGTGTCCCTAGAAAATGGATTTTAGGAGAGTCTTTTGGTTTTATCCCAGGATTTTTGACACACATCTCTTTGATGGTTTTAGCATAGATCGGGACATCCTAAATAGCTTGGAGAAGAGGGATTTTAATAAGAGATCTAAATCAGAATAAAATATTGGTTTGATCACAGTGAGTCTCTCAGGGAATGGAGGAGAAGCATTTGTAGTTTTATTAGGCTCTTGTTGTTGGTTGACTTGTCAAGTGCCTCTGTTTTGATGACAACTACTATGGGAGGAGGGTGTTCTGATAAATTTTGACCTTCAATAGAAATTTCACTTTATGTATGCTCTCGGTTTCCTTTATTTTCTTATGGAAAGATAGTCCCTCCAGATCTCAGCCACATCTCATTACATTCAAAGGAATTAGAACCACAATATGAGTTTTCAAAAATCTCCAAATATTGGGTGTACATATTATTTAGATTAGGATTCGGATGAGCAGGTAATTGAGGATGCAATGGAGGTGGAACATTTGGGGGTAATTGGAGTGGAGCTTGCAATGGTGTTTGTGACTGAGGGAATGTTCTAAAAAATGGATTAATCAGTCCAACAAGACATTGCCAATTCTGAGACCAAATTGGTCCCTATGCAGATGATTTTCCCTAATGTAAAGGGTATGAGTTATTCGATGGATTTTTCCATGAAGATGTAGGATACTATTGATTTGGCCACAAGGGTCTAGTAAATGGTTGATTTATCCAGGGTGGTGTGGAGTACGGTTGAGATTTCCAAGTGGTATTAAAAGTTTGTTGACCCTACCACGTTGATCCAGGAATCTATTGTTGATCATATTGTCTGAAATAAAATAGAGAAGGATCCTGCATCATACCTATAGGACAAGTCTTCCACTGCCATCGTTGTGCCATGAGATACATTGGCTATGGATATTCCCTAGCTTCCTTTAATACAACCTTCAATCTATGGAGTGATGGACAACATTCCATTGAGTGATCTTTAGCGTGATATCACATATTTCAATTATGTCTAGTGAGCATTCTTTGTGGTTGTGCTTCTTTCAACAATGAGGATAGAACATATTCAGGGCCTGCTCTGCATCAACCTATTTTTACTTTAGCTATACTACATCCAACTATGTAGTTAATGTACTCAAAATATCTATTTTAAAATCTTCCAAGAGATTACCAATTTCTGCTTGAGTTACTCCTCCACCCACAGTTTTGCTAGTTCTGTGGAGAAGATCCTAAATTCTGGATTTGGTTCATGTACTTCCTCCTGAGCACCTAATACATAGTTTTATGACATTGTCATATTATTCTTTAGAAATATCACCTTGTCCCATTAGATTAAGTGTTTCTATCCATTCATCTTTCATACCCTTAATCAAAGTAGTTTTCAATCGTTCTTTAGGTAAGGTAGTGTAAGGTGATTTTTGCAAATTATATTGAAACCTTTCAATATATTCTTCCAAAGTTTCATCTTCTTTTGACATGATTTTAAATATTTCTTCTTTTAAATCCCTATATTAGCAATAATGTTGATATTTACTAAGGAAGTCTTCTTTCATTTGACCCCATGAGGTTATGGTATTGCCTCCTAGTTCCATGAACCAGCGTAAGGCTACTCCCTTTAAGGTTCCAGGATCATTGGAATTCAACTACCTCGTAGCTAACTTAGCACAATAATTTAAGTTCAAACCACAAAAGTCTCCATTAAATTATAATGAGTAAATTACAAGAATTGTTTATAAAAATTAATAACATAGATAATAATGACTATAGCTCGAACTCTAACCCTATTACTGAGGTTCAATTCCTCTTTTTTGTATTACAAGCAAGTCTATTTTCAAATAGAAAAGTGATCCTTAGAATCTAAAGATTCTCAGGACGCTTTATTCAAATTACAAAATAACCAACATTTCCCCTGAATAACTTGGCCATGAAATCTTCTTCAAATAATGCATCCACGTTAGAATTCAATCTTGTTCAACTGGTTATAATTAACCCTAACATCTCCTCATAATCCATTCTTCCTCGACTATTCCACAAAACAACATCCAATATCAAATATCCTTGTTCAATTAATAGTTCAAATCATAAATAAACAATGCCTTTTGTGATTTAAATCAATTCATTAAAGATATAAAGTAATGAGAACCCATTAACTCCTATCTAGAATATATATCACATGAATTATCATATTCTACACACATAAAGCTTAGAAAACTAATATAAAGATAAGAAAATAAGGTAAGAAAATGTATCAATTCTGAAGCCCAACACCAAGTCATATTTTCAACCCTAACACCAACCCCACCAAGTTCATCATGAACTTATGTAAATATGCTCAGATATCGCGAGATAGTGTCATTCTTCTGCATCTTGATGTTTCGAATTTTATCCTTGAGCGTCAGCTTTCTGTGGTCACTATTATTCTTGAACAATTCTATCAATGCTTTCCACATTGCAAACGAATTTTTTTTCCCATGGAGATTTGAGACAGTGTGATCATGTACTCCCTCCAAGATTATTCTCCTCACCTTGGCTACATATTTCTTCCATTAGGCTAGTCTTTGTATCAGATGCTTGTGGTTTTTCAACATCTGTCTTGATGTATTCTAACAATTCATTTTCATCCAACACCACCTCCATGTGATCCTTCCATTCAATGAAATTAGAGCTTTCTTCCAAGACATACTTTAGTCTCAGCCTATTGAAGGTCATCTTCCCAACTCAGAAGATATCTTGCTACAATGAACTGTGAATTCAAACTTCCTGAGAAACAACTTCGAAATTCTTGTTCTAATCTGAATCCTACTCTCATACCATACAAAAAGTATGATCTGGCTCTCTCCCAACTACTAGAATTAACCAAGATATTTTAATTATGTGATGTTAGCCAAATTGTATGTGAAAGAGTATGAAAAACCACATGTGCATACTTTAAATAAGAGGAAACATAATGACAACAATCAAATCAAAGAATGCACATAAGTTGATAATGGAGTTCACCCAGTGTGGGTTACGTATCTGGGCCTGGTGTCAAGAGTGGGGAGGCCACTTCATTAAATGTTACAAAATGATGATGAGTACATGATGTATTGTTTGACAATACAAGGAATAAATCCCTTAACTAGAGTGGCATGTCTCTCCACTAGACATTCTTCTATAAGAGATGTCACTCATAAGATCTCTCCTTTAGCATGAAAAAATAACAAACTCTCACATGAAGTGGCATACAAGGATCCTCCAACAAAATGGAAAACAAGGATCTCAATCACCATCTTAGCAAAAATCAAAAGAAGGCATGGCATGAATGCATCGTATACCTCCACTTCTTGAGAAAAGACCTGAAAATGCATAGATCTACTTAATAAATGAACTGTAAGGTTGAATACCTAGAGAAAAATCATGGAATTTGATTGTAAACTCAACCTCCTTCTGCTTCGACCAAAATCTAGATCCTGGAGAATATCAAAGATTCCTTCTTGCAGATAAAGTAGAATTCAGCTGATCAAATGACAAATTTGACCTCACCACTATGCCCCTTGTGAAAAACTAGTTCAAATGAGTATAAACTCGACATATTCCTAACACCTTCAAAATTCTACACCCATGAAATATTCAATATTCCTCAGAGATTTCATATAGAGAATATTCCCTAACGTATTCTCTAACAATATTCCTACAATATTCTTGAGATTCATGACTTCATTGGCGTGTTTTTACCTTCATCTCTCATGTATTCTCCATGGTTCCCTTTGAACCATTTGAAAGGAATTTTATAACAAAGTGTGAGTGTGAACAAGATAAAGTGTTTGGTTGGTGTAATGGTTGGCATTGTCATATTAAGTTACTTTTTGTTGTAGAGGTTTTGGGTTCAAAACCCATGGACTCCCAATTTTTCTTTAATATAGTTTTAAAGCCCAATTTTGGTTTTAATATAGTTTTCAAACTATATAATATATGGAAATTGTATGTCCATATTGTAACGACTACCAAAACCATGAGAATAAGACAAAAATGGAGGTTTCACCATGTCAAGGCCACTTGGGCCTAATTTGAGGTGTCATGCATGTGATTGCGCTATGTGGTAGGCTCTCATTGGTCCACATCCTATGCCACTTCTGTCACTTACATGTCATGTGTCGACTTGTAATATTTCCACATCACCTGTTATGGTCCAACTGGTATGCTAATTGGGATGCCATGTGGCAGCCTGTGGGAATTCCACGTGGCACCCTATAGTTGATTATTGACTTTGACTTTGACTTTTTTATATATATAAACTTTAAACTGTAATGACTTTCTCATACGGACTCGAAATTTAGTGCCATATGTGATGTTGTTATCAGGACAATGATCTCTTTGAACTAGTTTTAGTTTTGATGAAATCTAAGAACTTCTTTTTTATTCTTTCTAAAGCCATCTGGATCATTCAACCCCACTGAGGACCTTTTGGTCCTCCAAAATCATGAACACTATCTACAATATTTTGTACTCCCTTGTCTGCACAATAAGTTCCCTAACATGCCACACTTCCTTCTCCTTCACCTTTTTTCTTCGGAGCCATAAGTGTTGAACAGACACCTATACTCTTATGCAAACATGTAGTACAAGGAAAATTTTAAGAACCCCCCCTAAATTTATAAATATAATAAATGGGCAAATCTCCATGGTATATAGGAAAAATGGAAGGCGATTTTATCAATAATATAATATGTATATATAATTTTTTGGCGAATCTCTCACCAGGCATGGCGAATATTTTACTCAATTATAAAATCTTGTAAGATCTTGGCGAGTCTTTCACTAAATAATAAAACTTTGTAAAGTCCTAGTGAATCTTAGCATAGGCTACCTGCTGGTTTAATTCCCCCATTTAAATAGGCTACATTCCAGGTGAATACCATGGGTCAATACCATGTGCCATTTTGGTGAATACCATGGGTCAATACCATGTGCCATTTTTGTTTTTATTAATTCTAATATTAGGGTTAATAATGGTTTTTTGCATGGTATTAATAACAATCTAGTCCATGGTATTTGTCCCATAGTATTTTGGCCATAGGTTTCACCTAAATATAACCCATTTTTTTAGTGTTCGTAAATATAAGGTGACTTATGGAGTAAATATAAAAAAAATGTTTTATTTGTTTACCATACCTCTCGTTTATTTATATTTTTATTAATTTACCATACCTCTTTTACAAATATGGTATTTGGCCCATAGGATTCACTTAAATAAAACCTCTTTCTTGAGCCTTCATAAATAGAACGAGGGTTATGGACTAAATATAAAAAGAGGTTTTATTTATTTATGATACGTCTAGTTTATTTATATTTTTATTTATTTACCATACCTTTTGAGTAAGTATAAAAAGACGTTTTATTTATTTACCCTACCTCCACTTTACTTATATTTTTATTTGTTTACACCCTTACATGTATATAAGGTGACTTATGGAGTAAATATAAAAAACGTTTTATTTATTTACCATACCTCCACTTTACTTATATTTTTATTTGTTTACACCCTTACATGTATATAAGGTGACTTATGGAGTAAATATAAAAAATGTTTTATTTATTTACCATACCTCTCATTTATTTATATTTTTATTAATTTACCATACCTCTTTTATAAATATGGTATTTGGCCCATAGGATTCACTTAAATAAAACCTGTTCTTGAAAATGGGCGAATGGATTCACTTAAATAAAACCTATTCTTGAAAATGGGCGAATGGAAGGTTGTAAGTCCTAATTTCAAGGGCTAAATTTACCTTTTTTACACTCTCCCTTAAAATAAGGTGGGCTATTTGAGGTGATTTGTAAAAATGTACTATGATACAAAATATTCGCCCACTAAAAATTTAAAACCCCTTAATTTCGCCAAAGGGCGAACATTCGCCCCTAAAATTATCCTTGATGTAGTACATCATGCAAAATACATGTTAAATTAAAAGACCAAACATGACCAAAGAAAACCCCATACTTACCAAGAGTTTATAACACACTCTTTGGTCAATTTACATCAAATCATAAAAGAAACCAATACCCCAGTTGTCAACTAAAAAGGGCCAAAAATATCATCAATATGTTGTTTTTCATAAGTGATGGCAAACACTTCATAACCTTTACAAACATTTCACAACATGTGATTTACAAAATGCGATCAAACTCAACTACTTAAAAGTTATACCTATCTCTTACCCAATTAGTTTGATGGGCTCTCTTCCTATAGATGGATTTCTCATTGATTTTCTTCACTGACGGATTCCTTTTCAGGTTCCTTTGGCCTCTTTTCTCAGTGGAGCCCCCAACATGTGGCTCTCTAATGTCCATTCTTCTTACAATGGTTGCAAAAATTATTCTTCTTGCAGACCTTCTTAACCTTCTTCCTTCCCGGATGTGGAGAGGGGTTTAGATGTCTTGTCTTTTTCCTTGTTTTCATTCTCTTCCAACACTCAACAACCACATGGTTATACAAGCCACAAAAACTACATGGTTTTCTATGCCACAAATTTTGTTCATTATTGCTAATTTTCTTGTAATCAAAATGAAATTTAGAATAAAAAGACTTTTTATACCTTGATTTATCACTCTCTTTGGAATGCTCACTTCTGTTTGGAAATAACCTCAAATCATGATCACTTAAAAATTGTAATGTGCTCGTAGCATCCTTCATTATCTCACACTTGTTGCTTGAAGATTCTCCTGTCTCTTCCTTTCTGACATAGCCCAATCATGCATGTCATGGTAATTCCACCACTTGGATGGGATTCACAATGCCTCATCCATTAGTACCTAGGCCCTTGCCTTCATATCCCATCTTATTCATTAATCTTAAACCAATTCTTGTAGTGTGATTTTCAAAAGCACCCAAATCACCATCATCATGTGAAAATGAAACTAAAGAATTACCAACATTGTTTACCTCTGAAGCAGGTGATGATGGCTCCACTAATCCTTCGTTGCGCTTCAACTTTTCCAAGGCCTCTTTTGTGGCTTGTAATTGAAGCTAAAATATATGTTTCTCCTCTTCTGCTTTGTTAGCACAAGGAGTTACTCCTAGACTGCAAAAGGAGTAAGCCTTACACATCATGATTTCATTTCAAAATTTAAAAGGGTTTTTTTTTAGTGGTGGGATGGCTTCTGAAGGAGTTTTTGAAATGATTGTGTTCCTCTTTAACTTTCATGCATTTGGAAATATGTGGCAAGCATAAATTGTGTGGTTAAGTGAGTAATATAGGGGAGCAGAGGAAAGAGAATAGGTAGCTAATAAATATCCTAAGAAAATTGAGTATCTTAAGACAGTCACTTCAACTACATAAACAGCCTTGTAACAAACTTTGTTTCTTGGCAAGGAAAATAACAGTTAGAAATTAAGAAATGTATAACGTATTTCACAAATCCTTTGTGAAACCTTCACTAACAATTTCTACTTGAACTGATATTATGATTTACAAAAGATTGGATAGTAGATAAGTCATCAATAGATCCTCTTAATGGTTTCTCACTCATGCTACACTAGCTACTGTAATTTATCATTTAAAAGATTAAAACAGGCTTGAAAAGGGAGACAACAACTAGAAAGTAAAAAACATGTATAAAGTATCTCACAAATCCTTTGTGAAACCTTCACTAACAAGTTCTACTTGAACATATATTGTAATTTACAGAAAACTAGATAGTAGATAAGTCATCATCAGATCCTCTTAATGGTTCTCACTCATACTATACTAGCTACTGCAAATTTATAATTCAGAAAATTGAAATAAGGAAATAGACAAACCACACATTAGATATAACTTGAATCACAAAATCCTCCAACATGAAGTGCAGAAAAAACTATTTTATTAAGATGAGTATTCAGGTGAACCAAAATCCAACCTTGAAATGATATTTACAAAAGATATATAGAGAGAGAGAGGCACCAACTCCAACTCTCCTAAATTCGTGGTTCCACTATTTCCTTGTTACATAGGTTTCGTTTAGACATTAAGATCATCTCCCATCGAATTGCAATAGAAAGTAAAGGTGTAGATGAGAAGAAGAGGAAAAATGACACTTGGCTACTGGAAAAACTGATTGGCTGCCCCTTTTGTTGTTGATTTTTCTCTTTATGGTCTTGACTATTAAATGACCATATGGCTTCATTCAATACAACCTTCAACAACCTCATAATTATCTTATATCCATCATCTTCCTTATCCATATTTTTATGGGTTTTTGTCTTCCCAAAGTTGGCCCGGAGGTCTTTTGCTGACAGTTGTATATTTCTTTTGAAACAGTGGCTACCGGAAATTCCGATAATACTTGTAATAGCGAGAAAAAAAAATGGAAACACTTCCATGATTTTCGGTAGGATAACGTTTTCACCTCAAAATTTTAACAGAAAATACTTCGAAACACCTGTATATGCTTGGATATTTTGAGCTTTAATCTTCATGTTCAAAACTTTGACTTGATATGCAAAAAGTTATTTTTTAAATGAAAATTACCCTTTCATTCCATGTGAGTTGCAGCCTCTGCAAGATTATCCAAGTTTGTTTTATTTCTGGCAGCCGATTTTGACCTTGTGATTTTTGCAGTGTCTTCTTTGATAATGTTCTCTTTATTTTCTCCTTCTTTTTGGACCTTTCTTATTTTGGGAGGCTCTGATGGCTGGTCCATGGGAGCTTTACCTCTTTGCTTCTTCAAAGATCTTCTGATTTTTGCAATTGAAGGATCCTCAGTTTGCAACTCTGTATGTTATTCATCTATGACTATTACTTCATTCAGTAAACTAGGATTATTTAGGGCTTTTGATTTCAATATGTATATGTTTCTTTCCCTAGTATTCCTATTCCTAGCTCTAGCAACTGGTTTTATTTCGTTTTTCTTATTTTACTGGTCCTTTTATACCCTGCTTCTCTCAGCAATTCCTCATCAGAATCAAAAGGTTGGTTTTCTTGTTGTTATTCATGTGCTCCTGGAATTTCAGGAAACACCTGCGCTTTAGATTTCTCTTCAGCTGCAAGTTTTCTTCTCTGATTTCTCATGTAACCCTTAGGAAAAGGTCTAACAGGAGGAACCATTTTCATGCTTTTTGTTTTCTGGGCAGAAGAGCTTTCACCTTGCTCCTTTTTCTTTTCAGATCCAGCAGCTAAAGGCTTCTATTTGCTGCTTTTGGTACCTCTGCTTACACTTTCCTTCTTTGCCTTTCTTTTGGAACTTCCTTCAGTTGATGTCGTTGATGTCCTTTCTTTCTAAACCTGTGTTGAAGAATATTTAGCAATTTCTTGGGGTTTTGGTGCAAGTTGGCCTGCCCTGTAAAACAAGAAATGTTCCCAAGTTTGGTTTCTCTTTTTTAGTTCTTCTTCAACCAGAACCATGATAATTGCCTGATGATACAAGTTGTATTCTAATGCTTCCTGGTGTGTTTGAATTCTGGCTGCCATTTTGGTCAGGCTCTTCAATATGAAATAGGGCATATTAATAATCCTCATACCTGCAAAATGAAAAAGAAACCTCATATGGTAAAGAAATACTATTGTATACATTCTCTCATAAGTGAGAACAATCTTAACCAATTTAACTGTTTCTTCCCTTTCCTTCTTAAGATAATTGCTAGGAATTCCTTTGGCCCAGTTAGGATCTCTATATTCATCTCTAATAAAGTATTGATATCTCCTCCTGTAATGAGTTGTCCCTTAAACCACTTTTCTCCTTCCTTGGGAAGGTTAAAAGCTTCTGCAATTGACTGTTCTAAAACCTGCAATTTGAAACCAAATATGGTAGCTTGCTCTCCATTGAAAGTTTGAGCAAACTCTTGGGCTACACCTTGATATGAGCCTCCTAACCTAGTGCAGAGTGGATACTAGCCTGCCTGAATAAATAGTCTTCTAACACTTGGATTAGCATCAACTAGACCATCTCCTTGAGGTTCGATTCTCTTAATATTTCCACCTTTCCTAGACTTTGGTGCCATAGATATCTGCTTGCTTGTTATGAAGAATAGTTGTCAACGTATGGAAGCTTATCCAATAGATGTTGCAATTAGATTGAATTAGATTTTGTGAAAATCTGGGATGTGTTCTTAACCTCCTCAATCAATATCTCCTTTGTTGCACTTCAAAAATTCGAAATGGTGAAATTTCCTCCATTTTCGAATATTTGAGATGAAGTTTTGGTTCAATCTCCTATGCATATAATCCTTCATGACTACATCATATTTCATGTCATTATAGATAGCATGTAATATTAATGGTGAATTCGAGTTGCTTTGGAGAGTCCATCTAATCTGCTACAGGTGGTTGTATGAGATTTTTGCAAATCTGGCAATTTCCTGCTTTAATTCGGACTGGCCGGAAATTCCGGTAGCATATTACGCGGAACAGAAAGAACGGTTGTTGGATTTTAAACCTATGGCCAATATTTATGCTGCAGACACGTTTAAACTTTAGAAACATGGGTTTATTTAAGATCAGTGGGATAGGAAACGGCTGGTCATAGTTGTGACTAACACCTAGCTAATACGATTAACCAAATCGATTAACCACTACCGCTTGACTTGAATTGAAGTTTGTGACTTATCCAATCACGAAATATCATGATTTGGATTAATCATTTCGCCATTATGACACGTGGACAATCGAAAACGGTTTCATCTTCAGTTTTATTTTTTAAAAACAAGAGATGCTACCGGAAATTCCAGTAGCATCAGAAAATTTAATATAAAAAAACAGGAAACAAAACCTTGGGCCCAGTTGGAATTCAACTACCTCATAGCTAACTCATCACAATAAGTTAAGTTTAAACCACAAAAGTCTCCGTTAAATTATAATGAGTAAATTACAAGAATTGTCTATAAAATTTTACAACATAGATAATAATGACCATAGCTCGAACTCTAACCATATTACTAAGGTTCAATTCCTCATTTTTATATTACAAGCAAGTCTATTTTCAAATAGAAAAGTGATCCTTAGAATATGAAGATTCTCAGGATGCTTTATTCAAATTACAAAATATCCAACATTTCCCTTGAATAACGTGACCAAGATCTCTTCTTCAACTGATGCATCCATGTTAGAATTCAATCTTGTTCAACTGGTTATAATTAACCCTAACATCTCCTCATAATCCATTCTTCCTTGACTATTCCTCGGAACAACATCCAATATCAAATATCCTTGTTCAATTAACAGTTCAAATCGTAAATAAATAACGCCTTTTGTGATTTAAATCAATTCATTAAAGAGATAAAGTAATGAAAACCCATTAACTCCTATCTATAATCTATATGACATGAATTATCGTATTCTACACACAAAAAGCTTAGAAAACTAATATAAAGATAAGAAAATGTATCAATTTTGAAGCCCAACGCTAAGTCATATTTTTCAACCCTAACTCCAACCCCACCAAGTTCATCATGAACTTATGTAAATATGCTCAGATACTGCGGGATAGTGTCAATCTTCTGCATCTTGATGTTTCAAATTTTATCCTTGAGCGTCAACTTCTTGTGATCACTATTATTCTCGAACAATTCTATCAGTACTTTCCACATTACAAACGAAGTTTTTTTCCCATGGAGATTTGAGATAGTGTGATCTTGTACTCCCTCCAAGATTATTCTCCTCGCTTTGGCTACATCTTTCTTCCATTAGGCTAGGTTCTTTGTATCAGATGCTTGTGGTTTTGCAACATCTGTCTTGATGCCTTCGAACAATTCATTTACATCCAACACCACCTCCATGTGATCCTTCCATGCAATGAAATTAGAGCTTCCTTCCAAGGCATACTCTAGTCTCAGCCCATTGAAGGTCATCTTCTCAACTCAAAAGATATCTTGCTACACTGAACTGCGAATTCAAACATACTGAGAAACAACTTCGAAATTCTTGTTCTAATGTCAATCCTGCTCTGATACCATACAGAAATTATGAGATCTCTCCCACCTACCGGAATTAACCAAGATATTTTAATTCTATGATGTTAGTAGAATTGTATGTGAAAGAGTATGAAAAACCAATATCGTTGGAATTCAACTGCCTCGTAGCATACTCAGCACAATAAGTTAAGTTCAAACCACAAAAGTCTCCATTAAATTATAATGAGTAAATTATAAGAATTGTCTATAAAAATTTATAACATAGATAATAATGACTATAGCTCGAACTCTAACCCTATTACTGAGGTTCAATTCCTCATTTTTATATTACAAGCAAGTCTATTTTCAAATAGAAAAGTGATCCTTAGAATCTGAAGATTCTCAGGATGCTTTATTCAAATTACAAAATATCCAAAGTTTCCCCTTAATAACATGGCCAATATCTCTTCTTCAACTGATGCATGCACGTTAGAATTCATTCTTGTTCAACGGGTTATGATTAACCCTAACATCTCATCATAATCCATTCTTCCTCGACTATTCCATGAAACAACATCCAATATCAAATATCCTTGTTCAATTAAAAGTTCAAATCATAAATAAACAATGCCTTTTGTGATTTAAATCAATTCATTAAAGAGATAAAGTAATGAAAGCCCATTAACTCCTATCTAGAATCTATATCACATGAATTATCGTATTCTACACACAAAAAGCTTAGAAAACTAATGTAAAGATAAGAAAATAAGGTGAGAAAATGTATCAATTCTGAAGCCCAACACCAAGTCATATTTTACAATCCTAACACAAACCCCACCAATTTCATCATGAACTTATGTAAATATGCTCATATATTGTGGGATAGTGTCATTCTTTTGCATCTTGATGTTTTGAATTTTATCCTTGAGCATCAGCTTCCTTTGGTCACTATTATTCTTGAACAATTCTATCAGTGCCTTCCACATTGCAAACGAAGTTCTTTTTCCCATGGAGATTTGAGACAGTGTGATCTTGTACTCCCTCCAAGATTATTCTCCTCGCCTTGGCTACATACTTCTTCCATTAGGCTAGGTTCTTTGTATGAGATGCTTGTGGTTTTACAACATCTGTCTTGATGTATTCTAACAATCCATTTTCATCCAACACCACCTCCATGTGATCCTTCAATGCAATGAAATTAGAACTTCCTTCCAAGGCATACTCTAGTCTCAGCCCATTGAAGGTCATCTTCCAAACTTAGAAGATATGTAGCACTGAACTTCGAATTAAAACTTCCTGACAAAAAACTTCAAAAAGCTTGTTCTAATGTGAATCCTGCTCTGACGCCATACAGAAATTATGGTCTGGATCTCTCCCAACTACCGGAATTAACCAAGATATTTTAATTTTTTGATGTTAGCAGAATTCTATGTGAAAGAGTATGAAAAACCACATGTGCATACTTTAAATAAGAGGAAACATAATGACAACCATTAAATAAAAGAATGCACATAAGTTGATAATGGAGTTCACCTAGTGTGGGTTACGTCTTTGGCCCTGGTGTCAAGAGTGGGGAGGCCACTTCATTAAATGTTACAAAATTATGATGAGTACATGATGCATTGTTTGTCAATACAAGGAATAAATCCCTTAACTAGAGTGACATGTCTCTCCACGAGACGTTCTTCTATAAGACATGTCACTCATAAAATCTCTCCTTTAGCATGAAAAAATAACAAACTCTCACATGAAGTGGCATACAAGGATCCTCCAACAAAATGGAAAACAAGGATCTCAATCATCATGTTAGCAAAAATCAAAAGAAGGCATGGAATGAATGCTTCGTATACCTCCACTTCTCGAGAACGACCTAAAAATGCATAGCTCTGCTGAAGAAATGAATTGTAAGGATGAATACCTGGAGAAAAATTATGAAATTTGATTGTAAAATCAACCTCCTTCTGCTTCAACCAAAATCCAGATCCTAGAGAATATCAAAGATTCCTTCCTGCAGGTTGACTAGAATTCAACTGATCAGATGACAAATTTGACCTCACCACTGCACCCCTTGCAAAAAACTAGTTCAAATGAGTATAAACTTGAAATATTCCTAACACCTTCAAAATTCTACACCCATGAAATATTAAATATTCCTCAAAGATTTCATATAGAGAATATTCTTTGAAATATTCCCTAACGTATTCTCTAACAATATTCCTAGAATATTCTTGAGATTCATGACTTCGTTGGTGTGTTTTTACCTTCATCTCTCATGTATTCTCCATGGCTCCCTTTGAACCATTTGAAAGGAATTTTATAACAAAGTGTGAGGGTGAATAAGATAAAGTGTTTGGTTGGTATAATGGTTGGCATAGTCATATTAAGTTACTTTTTGTTGTAGAGGTTTTGGGTTCAAAACCCATGGACTCCCAATTCTTCTTTAATATGGTTTTAAAGCCCAGTTTTGGTTTTAATATAGTTTTCAAACTATATAATATATGGAAATTGTATGTCCATATTGTAACGACTACCAAAACCATGAGAATAATACAAAAATGGATGTTGCACCATGCCAAGATTACTTGGGCCTAATTTGAGTTGCCCTGCGTGTGATTGGGCTATGTGGTAGGCTCTCATTGGTCCACATCCTATGCCACTTCTGTCACTTACATGTCATGTGTTGACTTGTGATATTTCAACATCACCTGTTATGGTCCACCTGGTATGCTAATTAGGATGCCATGTGGCAGCTTACGGGAACTCCACGTGGCACCCTCTAGTTGACTTTTGACTTTGACTTTGACTTTTTTTTATATAAACTTCAAGCTGTAATGAATTGCTCATACGGACTTGGATTTTAGTGCAATATGCGACGTTTTTATCAGGACAATGATCTCTTTGAACTAGTTTTGGTTTTGATGAAATCTAAGAACTTATTTTTTAGTCTTTCTAAAGCCATCTGGATCATTCATCCCCACTGAGGACCTTTTGGTCCTCCAAAAGCATGAACACTACCTACAATATTTTGTACTCCCTTGTCTGCACAATAAGTTCCCTAACATGCCACACTTCCTTCTCCTTCACCTTTTTTCTTTGGAGCCATGTGTTGAACAAACACCTATACTCTTATGCAAACCTGTAGTACATCATGCAAAATACATGTTCAATTAAAAGACCAAACATGACCAAAGCAAATCCCATATTTACCAAGAGTTTATAACACACTCTTTGGTCAATTTTACAAAAAATAATAAAAGAAACCAATACCCCAGTTGTCAACTAAAAAGGGCCAAAAATATCATCAATATGTTGTTTTTCATAAGTGATGGCAAACACTTCATAACTTTTACAAACATTTCACAGCATGTGATTTACAAAATGTGGTCAAACTCAACTACTTAAAAATTCTACCTATCTCTTACCCAACTAGGTTGATGGGCTCTCTTCCTGTATATGGATTTATCATTGATTTTCTTCACTGATAGATTCCTTTTCAGGTTCTTTCAGTCACTTCTCTCAGTGGAGCCCCCAACATGTGGCTCTCTGATGTCCATTCTTCTTACAATGGTTGCAAAAACTATTCTTCTAGCAGACCTTCTTAACCTTCTTCCTTCCCGGATGTGGAGAGGGGTTTAGATGTCTTGTCTTCTTCCTTGTTTTCATTCTCTTCCACCAATCGACAACCACATGGTTATACAAGCCACAAAAAATACAAGGTCTTCTATGCCACAAATTTTGTTCACTATTGCTAATTTTCTTGTAATCAAAATGAAATTTAGAATAAAAAGATTTTTTATACCTTGCTTTATCCCTCTCTTTGGAATGCTCACTTATGTTTGGAAATAACCTGCAATCACGATCACTTAAGGATTGTAATGTGCTCATAGAATCCTTCATTATCTCAGACTTATTGCTTGAAGATTCTCATGTCTCTTCCTTTCTGACATAGCCCAATCATGCATGTCATCGTGATTCCACCACTTGGATGGGATTCATAATGCCTCATCCGTTAGTACCTAGGCCCTTGCCTTCATATCCCATCTTCTTCATTAATCTTAAACCAATTCCTGTAGTGTGATTTTCAAAAGCACCCAAATCACCATCATCATGTGAAAAATGAAACTAAAGAATTACCAACATTGTTTACCTCTGAAGCAGGTGATGATGGCTCTGCTAATCCTTCGTTGCGCTTCAACTTTTCCAAGGCCTCTTTTGTGGCTTGTAGTTGAAGCTAAAATATCTGCTTCTCCTCTTCTGCTTTGTTAGTGCAAGGAGTTACTCCTAGACAGCAAAAGGAGTAAGCCTTACACATCATGATTTTATTTCAAAATTTAAAAGGGTTTTTTTTTGTGGTGGGATGGCTTCTGAAGGAGTTTTTGAAATGATTTTGTTCCTCTTTAACTTTCATTGCATTTGGTAAGATGTGGAAAGCATAAATTTTGTGATTAAGTGAGTAATATAGGGGAGCAGAGGAAAGAGAATAGGTAGCTAATAAATATCTTAAGAAAATTGAGTATCTTAAGATAGTCACTTCAACTACATAAACAGCCTTGTAACAAACTTTGTTTCTTGGCAAGGAAAATAACAAGTAGAAAGTAAGAAAATGTATAAATTATTTCACAAATCCTTTGTGAAACCTTCACTAAAAATTTCTACTTGAATTGATATTATGATTTACAGAAGACTGGATAGTAGATAAGTCATCTTTAGATCGTCTTAATGATTTCTCACTCATACTACACTAGTTGCTGCAATTTATCATTTAAAAGATTAAAACAGGCTTGACAAGGGAGACAACAACTAGAAAGTAAAAAACATGTATAAATTATCTCAAAAATCCTTTTTGAAACCTTCACTAACAAGTTCCACTTGAACATATATTATAATTTGCAGAAAATTGGATAGTAGATAAGTCATCATCAGATCCTCTTAATGATTCTCACTCATACTATACTAGCTACTGCAAATTTATAATTCAAAAAATTGGAATAAGGAAATAGACAAACCACACATTAGATATAACTTGAATCACAAAATCCTCCAGCAATAAGTGCAGAAAAAGCTATTTTATTAAGCTGAGTCTTCAGGTGAACCAAAATCCAATCTTGAAATTATATTTACAAAAGACATATATAGAAAGAGATGCACCAACTCCAACTCTCATAAATTCATGGTTCCACTATTTCCTTGTTACATAGGTGTCTTTTAGACATTAAGATCATCTCCCATCGAATTGCAGTAGAAAGTACAGGTGTAGATGAGAAGAAGAGGAAAAATGACACTTGGTTGCTGGAAAAACATATTGGCTACCCCTTTTGCTGCTGATTTTTCTCTTTATGGTCTTGACTATTAAATGACCATATGGCTTCATTCAATACAACCTTCAATAACCTCATAACTATCTTATATCCATCATCTTCCTTATCCATAATGTTATGGGTTGTTGTCTTCCCAAAGCTGGCCCGGAGGTTTTCTGCTGACCACTATATATTTCTATTGAAGCAGGTGCTACCGAAAATTCCGGTCATACCTGTAATAGTGAAAAAACTTGAAACGCTTCCATGATTTTCAGTAGGATAACGTTTTCACCTCAAAATTTTAATAGAAAATACTTCGAAACACCTGTATATGCTTGTATATTCTGAGCTTTAATCTTCATGTTCAAAACTTTGACTTGATATGCAAAAAGGTATTTTTAAAAGGAAATTACCCTTTCATTCAATGTGAGTTGCAACCTCTGCAAGATTATCCAATTTGTTTTATTTCTGGCAGCAAATTTTGACCTTGTGATTTTGGTCGTGTCTTCTTTGATAATGGTCTCTTTCTTTTCTGCTTCTTTTTGGACCTTTCTTCTTTTGGGAGGCTCTTATGGCTGGTCCATGGGTGTTGGCTTGTTGGGGCCTGACCCAGGTTCAGAGGTGATTTAGCCAAACAAATCCCGTTACTACTAGCCCTTTCGGCAACAATCTGCAGAGCGCAGACTAAGGTCTCACCCGAAGTAGTATGGGAGGGTGCTAGAACCAAGTTTCTGCAACTTGGAGTTGTCTAATGAGTTCAAGTGGTCCACGGTTCAACCATGCGCGCACGTCTCGATGCCTACTTATCTGTACCTCACAGCCTAAGATGTTGCCTTCGCGCATCCCTACTCGGGGGCCAAACACTATTATTACACACGTTCTTACTAGTATTCCAGCGTTAGTTGATTAACTTAGCTTATTTGCATGTGTAATGTATACTTAGCAATACAAATCATTCATACAAGTGTGCGCAGTAATTAAACAGTATATTTGCAATTGATATCAAACATGTAATAATTCAAGAACAGATACACAGAATTTGGATAAAACTTCTCTTTATTATTCTCTGCTTTGGTTACAGACTCGACTTCTCCCTGTGCACTCAGCTGCATGGGTCCGCGCACTTAGCTGCAGAGCCTTCTCCTACTCTACGGCCCAAGATACACTTAGACACTTGCTCTGTGCTTCCACTTCTCTATCTCATACTTTTCTCTACCTAACTCACTTTTACACTTAGAACCTCGCTCTATTTATACAATCCCATGGTCTGCGGACCATGGGTAGGCTAACATTACTTTACAAACTAGGGCGGACAACCCTATGACCTAACATACTTCCACGCCCAAAATTCGCAGGGCTTTACAAGCATCATTCGGTCAAAACATGGGCTTTGAGACCCAAAACATGCCTGGGGGATTCCATGCCCAACAAGCCCCCAACACAAACATTGTGACTCACCCTCGAGTCACTCTATCAACGCGGCGATCTTGGCATGGAGTTCCTCCAACTGTCCTCGAATTGTGCTAATGTCGGCAGCGCACTAAGCCGCTGCTTGCTAAATCTGTTGCATCCTATGTTCTGAGACTTCCGTGTCTGGGGCACTTCTCTGCATTAACAATAGCATCCCCTGTATGGGTGCCAGCTTTCCTTCAATGTTTTTTGTGATAGTGAAAGCCTCGTCGATCCACGGTCGGACGCGCGCTTCAAGAACTGCCTCCTTATGTTGCGTTGTGTCCACCTGTTCCTTCAGTGCCTTGGCTTGCTACAACCTTGCAAGCTGCTGAGTGAGGACTATTGTCTGCGCCATTCCTCTGACACTGTCGTATTGCTGATGCAGTTCTTATGCCTCTGTCTCCAGGCGATGGATGTTGGGGTCCTCCTGCAGAGTTGTGAGGACCTCAAGTGTTTGCTCCAACAAAGTGGTACAGTCTTGCACTGCACCTCCAATTTCTTCCAATCCCACTGCAATATCACTAACGCGTTGTTCCCGGACCTCCAAGGGAGTGGAAGGCTACGCCTTTAACCGCAGCTCGGTGATCTGAAGATTTAGCTCCAACTGAACCCTGGTCATTTCTTCTCTAGCCTCACGGACTCGGTTTCCAACCTGTGAATTCGTACCTCTACTGGTAGATCTACTGGGATGGCCAAATCCGAGACGCGTCTGTAAGCATCATCTACCACCTATGCCAAATGTTGGTTCTGCGATACCAATTCGTCACACTACAGACTGAGTTGTTCCATGTTGATCTTATGTTCGCTGAGAACTTGGATCGTGTTGCTCTCCCTAGCGTGCATCTCTACCATTATCCCATCCTATAGCAGATATAGTGTCTCTCGCGAAAGGGCAGCCAAATTAAGGCCAAGGCCTTTGATCATGTTAACCACAAATTTGTCGATCTCATTCACTGCTACTAGGGATCCTTCTGGTAACATTATGGTGTTTTCTATCCATGCACGCAACATCTGCTCTGCTGTCGAGGATCCTGCTGTGAGGTGGGTCAAAAGAGTACCCACCTGAGGGGATCGCACCTGTAACTTCTGTAGCTGTGCCCTGAGGGCCCCCAACACAGTCTGGTGCTCGTGCATAAAGTTTTGAAGGGCCTCATTTGTGACATCATGAACCATCTCACTGATGTCATGGAGGTCACCTTTGGTTAAGGTGATCGGGTCAATGGCCAACTTCGAGGCCTTGACCTTCTTCCTCTGTCTTGTTCTTTCTGCAATGTGTGGGTGCTTCAGTTGTGTGGACGCAGTCCCTATGTCCGCACTCCCTTTTGCTATTTCTGCTTCCTCTGCCCCCTACCCCTGTGAGGACGTTGCTTGGTCCTCATCTGCCTTCATTGTTGCTTCTTCTGTCACCTATGTTGTTGTTGCTACTTCTGCAGCCTTTTTCTGCTCTACGGTTTTCTGTGTCACTTCCCGTGCTACCCTTTCCTTAGCTGCTACTGTTTCCTGCTACCTTTTCTCGGCCAATTATGTGACACGCAGCTTAGCGTCATCCTTCTTCTTTTGTGTTGTTGCCTTCTCAAGTTCTACCAGGTCTGGGGCACGCCATTCCATAGGCCATGTCTCTAAGATAGTGAAGATGGCGTCATCAGTGGCTATAAAGGGGAGATTCATCCACTCCTTCGTTGTATCCTTGCGCACCTTGATATATACATTATGCATGTCGTCTTTGAATTTTTCAAAACTCTGCAGACTTTTGTACATCGTAGGAGACAAGCACAGGCGCCGATTGATCCACATTCAGATGCTCATCTCCATGAGTACCTAGAATATTTTGGTGTTGTGTATCTATTTCGCGTCCTTTGTGGCCCAAAGTGAAGCATACTTCGCGGCCTCTAGTAATTCTTTGTCAATGCTGGAAAATTGACTATCCTCCGGCAATTCCCCCACTATGACCATTATGGATAACAACAACCACGCGTAGTGGAAGGTTTTACCCTGCTCCTGGGCTTCACGATAATTCTTTAAAAATTCCTCGTAGAGGAATTCAGACCAGTTGAACTGGATCCTCTTCGCACACTGCTCGGCCAATACTACCACTGGCATCGGTACCTCATCGGTGTGGCACTTCCTCATAACTTTTCCATCCAGGAGTTGGGTTGCTATGTGTACCCCTTTGTCCTTGATGCTGGAGATGGCATAGCCCCTCTTCTTCTTCTCCAGTTTGTATTTTGTCTTCATGGCTTCTGCAAGGGCCAAATCACTGCCCTTTCCTTTAGATATGGTTGCGGGGTCCTTTCCTTTGCAAGGGAGCCGAGAAATGTGGTGAATGAGGTCTGCCGTGATGGGAATAGGCTCCTCCAGCCATAGATACCCATTGTGCACCAGGCAGAGTAGCTGCCTGATGACACAAATGGTAATGAGTGCGTGGTAGAAATTTGGTATCCATAGTAAGTGCAGCAACCTGGCCTTTTCCACACCACGCAACCACTTCCACAGATCTAACATTGTCACCACCCCCTTAGTGTTCTACTTCATTAGGTTCCTAGTCTCTAGGTGAGGGAACTTCTCATGGTCAGCGAGGTCCCGGTCTTCAAACTTCATGATTGGCACGCGGCCTAGGTGCATGCCTTCAAACACTATGTCGTCAGGGAGGAGTAGAGTTTGGAGTGAACTCTTGGTTTCGTCCAGGTCCTTCGGCACTTTTGTTTTCCCTTTCTACGGAGGGACATACGCGAGAAGTTTTTTTGCAAAGTGTATAGGTTGAATATCCTCCTCCATATCTTCATCTTCTTCTGTTGTGATGGTCAGGGCTTGCAAATCTTCTTCTTCTTCATCTGTGTCGATCGTGACAGCTTTCCCTTTTTCTGCCATTGAGAGCTTGCTGCGTAGTGGGTTCCTCGGGGACACGTGTATGGGGGCCATTACTTGTTTATCTTTCTTGGGCCTCGGTGTTCGCGGTGAATTGGGAATTTCTTCCACAACCCTTGCACCTTCTGGAACATACTCCACCATTAGGGTCTGCGCGGCCTCGCCGACAGTTGCCTTTTCAATTCCCAAACCATCCTTAATGGATATCATCGTATTGAGGCCCGTATTATGTCACTCGTGAACTTAGGGACTCAATTATTGCTCAGTTCTCAATGCTCAGTGCTCTGCTCAAGCGCTCAATTCTCAAACGACCAAGTGTTGTTCGTTGGCCAGCCCTTTGTGTTTTATACCGCCTTTTGAATTCGAATTCTACCATTCCCTCCAATTCCGTGCCATTAATGCTTTCTTGACGGCATATTTTCCTAAATATTGCCCATAAATTGCGTCTTAAATGCCCGCCACCCACTCCATTTGGCCTCAAGTCGAGCATCCCATCGTGAATAGTGACTTCAACGGTCACTTTCCAGCCAACCCATGTGGCAGTGCAACCCTCCGTGCATGGTCACGGACCTTGTGACACTCTGCTTCTGCGCACATACCCAATATCGCGTAGCTCCCAGGCAGAATAGTTTATAGTCTCGTGCTCCCTTTCAACTGCCTGGAGTGCTAAGACTGTTCTTCCTGCGGCTAGTCAGGTGGTTACACCACCCATGTGGGGCTTCATCCCGTCCCACACCTTCCATTGTTGTGATTGGCATCGCGCACTTTACTACTCACAACGCGCTACCCTGGTCACTACGTTTGGCGATATGCGGTCCAAGCCAAGGCAGCAAACTAACCAGTTCATGGCGATAGTTTTCCAACCTGTCAGTATGATCGTACGCACCTTGCCTTACCATCCTCGGTTTTTCGATGAGAAATTCTTCCTTTATTTCGTTTTCCAGCTTCTTGACCTCCGCATCCATCAAAGCGCTTTTCTCCCTTAGTCATACCCAGTCTTTTTCAAGTTCGCGAAGTCTAAGGTTTCCCTGTCGGATTTCTTCCTCAAGTATTATGTGTTCTATTTCTTGTGGTTGTGTGATTCCTTCATTCCAGGCTTCACGGACTGTTGTATCTATGGGTGCTACTATGCGTAGACTAGGCTTCGCATGCTCCATAGGGATTACAGCCCCTGCTTCATACTTCAGCTTCGGAAGTGCTCGCGCGTTAGGGTTTTGCACATGGTCCTATAAGCCCATAGAACCATTGGTACGCGCAGGCCCCAGTCAGTGCATCTCACATGGTGGACCATGTTCAGTACTTTGCACATCTTGTCAAAGGCTTCGACGCGTATAATCTTCGGCGTGCTTTGTCTTAGCATACTTCGTCATTCGCACCCTCGTCTTGCTTGCTCCTACTTGTTGTTCATGTTTCCTATTGTGAGGATGGTCTGCATTCGTGCAGGTTGCGTATCATACGCCTGTACCCATCTAGAGAGGTGGGTGCGCAAGATGTTTCATCCATCATACCCGGCTTCCATCCGCAGTTGAGGCTTTCCAAATCATATAACCATCATTCTTCTGCAATCGCGCTAGTTCTCAAAACTTATTTGATGCGTACCCCACCATCTTGTAGGCGTAGCACGTAGTGCCCATTTCAGAGCATCAAAACACTATTGTTCTGGCACCTCTTTTTCAAATTTGTTCAAGAAGTCATCCACCACTATCAACCCGTCATACATGGGCAGATCCCTTACCTTTGTTTTCATGCAGCGCAGTGATCTTATCATCATGTTGCAATTGAGAGTGGTTACCTCATGTAACCAGTTCTACCATCGTTCTATTTCCTCGTCTGAATCTAATGTGCAGGAACTCCCACAAAATCCTACCATCCATAGTTGGATTCACCCAATCCTGTTCCCAGTCGGTTATCTTGTAGATACAATTTAGATCATCGTCGCTCTCGTCGTCGCACACTAGCTCTGTGTAGCTTGATCCTTCTGCAAGGTCTAAAGTTACCACTACGCACAGTGACTTTTTCTCAAAAACCATTTTGTGCTTCTTTAGATTTATCACTCTGTTCATATCAGTGGCCCAATCGATTCCCAGTAGTGCAGGATAGGGATTGTTGTCATCAACAATCTCTATCACTTCGAAATATGCAAGTGCGCTCGCACCTTCAATATCTACCACTATTCCGTGCAATCTTCCCATCGGTAGGATCTTCTGTTGGTTCGTCATTCACAATTGAATAGGGGACCATTGCAACGCGGACCTGGCCATGCGCTCCCATGTCTTCTTTGGCAGTATGTTCGCGTCCGATCCTAAATCCATAATCACTTGATCCATTTCATATTCCCCAATTTTTGCAATCAGTCTCATCTCGCTTATTGTTCGTGTTGTGTGCTTCCCGAGCTTCTGGACTATGCGTGGTTCTCCTATCCCAACGCACCTAGTGATGAATTCCTGCAGTCCCTTCACAGCCTTGCTCTCGCGCAGCAACTTCATGCATGTCTCTAGAAAGGTAGTAAGCATTGATGGGTCTATCTCTGGTTCTAGTTTGTCTTTACTACCTGAATTGAAGGCCTCCGTGAAGCTCTTCTTAGCTTCCATGAATGCCTCCTTCACGTGCTCCAAATCGAACTCTGGTTCCTTTGTAGGAGCCTTGCGAACCCAAGAACTCTCTTCGAGTTGCTCTCCCTTTTCATCTCCTATCGTAATACCGCTTCGGAGCACGATGTTTACATTCAGGTCCTCTTCGCATGGCTCATACCTCATCATTAGTAGGTTCTGAGTCGGGGAAGGCTGGAGTATTCCTTTATCGCGCAACCTCACTAACAGTGTAGAGCAGTCCTCCGTCTCATGATCAAACTGGGTACAATATAAACATGATGCTCTCGTCGGAATTGTACAATCACAGGCATAACGCCCTGGCCCTCTGCAATTGTAACAAATCAGATGTCTGCGACCCCTTCTTGGTCCCATTCCACCTCGACCTTGTCTGTGCCCCTGAAACCTAGTGCACACCATCCCTGAATTTTGATCGAGGGCTCACGTTTCGACCTAAATTCTATAGGCAGGAGTCCGATCCATCATCAGTTCATAACTTCTACAGGTGCGTTAATCATGGCCAACTAACCTGCAAAAATTACAGAACAACTGCTAGGACGTCTGCGTATATTTCTGTAATAGGTGGAAATTATCTGTAGCATGCTTCCCTCCTATCTAAAAAATCGTGCACCATAATGGAGGCACTGCGCTTGGCCCTGCTTGTGCCTCTGGTCTTAATGGAATTGGCCCTCCTCCCGCTAGGTAGTTCGCGAAGACTGGACAATGGTCCTTGTCATGCCCCTGGCCCTTGCATTTTATGCACCATACCTCCTTGCGCGCTTCTGGGTGAGTTGTCCTGTCCTGTTTCAAGCTCTGCATTTCCAGACACAAATTTTTCAGTTGCGCGTGGATTTGTTGGACTCCCAGGCCAGGATCTTGTATCAGGGTCTCGTGCAGTCTCATTGCAATCTCGAAAGCTTCGGCCTGGGTGGATAACTTCTGTTGTGACACCGCGGTCCTTAGATGCGGAGTTAGTGATACTACAAACCATGTGCGGTGTTGTCCATCCATCAAGGTCATGTTGGCTTCGCGAATTATACCCTTCAATCTCTGATCTAGCTCCTAGGGGGTCTCACCTAGAAGCATTGCGATTTCCTTAAACTTGATAATCGACTGTGTCTCCGATTTTGGCCTGCTAAATTCCCTGTTCAACACAACTTGGATATCCGCAATCCCTGAGTTTGGATTGTCATTGGAATGCTTAATGTACCATGTTAGTGTGCGATCTTGCAACGCGCTTACCAGCATTGCCTTATTTATATTTTCATCCATGACTCCTTGTGCTTCCCATAAAGCCTTTACCCCGAACCAAAATTGGTCTGGATCTTCATTCCCTACTCCTTTGAACATCGGCAATTTTATCGCGCTTGCCATATTGAACTGTGGTGGTGGCGGAGGTGGTGTGGGTGGAGATGGGGGTGAAGATGGTGAAACCGGTGGTGGTGTAGGTGAAGGTGGTATGCACATAATTCGATGTCTTATCAGACTAATCGCACTTCTTGGTGAAACTTTCGCGAGCTCTTCCTCGCTTTCTCACCGAGGCGAAATCAAAGGGCTAGTTCTATCTCTGCACTACCTTCATTTCTATAGATCCTCCCACTTTGTGTAGCCCTAAACATCAATTTATTCGCATAACCCGGTTTTCACACAGTAGCATTTTAATCCAAGTGTTCAAATATTTAATGTACTTACCTCGTGGTCCTTTGAGGAAGCGTCACTCCGCCTCGTTGTAGCTGACTGACGTGTCTACCGCGAATTCGGTGATAAACCCTCCTATAATTCGATCAAGCCAATGGTCCATAGCGCGCGCGATCTTATCTTCCAATGCTTCTAGTCTGCGCACTAACTCTCGAGTCCACACAATAGGTTTGTTGAGCCTACACCTACCCTGACTGTCTGCTAGCTTCATGATCCACTCATACAACTCAAAGGGGAAGGATGCAAAGAAAATCTCCTAGATTTCTATATATAAGTAGCGCTCTAGCCACTTTTCCTTCGATAATCGCGGATTCCTATTTTCCTACGCCGCGAAGTCGTGAATCTTTCTGTCCAACCACCCTTCAATTTATTTCTTGGTCGGATTCCAATGACACGACATCAGACATCCCTTATGCAGATCCTGGTCCCATCAACAGAACCATTTGTTGGCTTGTTGGGGCCTGACCCAAGTTCAGAGGTGATTTAGCCAAAAAAATCCCCTTATTATTGGCCCTTTTGGTAAAAATCTGTGGAGCGCGAACTGAGGTCTCACCCGAGGTAGTATGGGAGGGTGCTAGAACCAGGTTTTCGCACCCTGGAGATGTCTGATGAGTTCAAGTGGTCCGCGGTTCGACCCTGTGTGCACCTCGCTACGCGCACTTATCTGTACCTCGTAGCTTGAGATGTTGCCTTCACACAGCCCTACTTGGGGGTCGAACGCTATTATTCCTCACGTTCTTACTAGTATTCCACCGTTAGTTGATTAACTTAGCTTATTTGCATGTGTAAAGTATACTTAGCAATATAAATCATTCATACAAGTGTGCGCAATAATTAAACAGTATATTTGCAATTGATATCAAACATGTAATAATTCAAGAACAGATACACAGAATTTGGATAAACTTCTCTTTATTATTCTCTTCTTCAGTTATAGACTTGACTCCGCCCTGCGCACTCAGTTACAGGGGTCCGCGCACTCAGCTGTGGACAACTAGGCCTCTACGCACTCAGTTGCAAAGCCTTCTCCTACTCTATGACCCAAGATACACTTAGACACTTTCTCTGTGCTTCTACTTCTCTATCTCCTACTTCGCTCTACCTAACACACTTTTACACTTAGAGCCTCACTCTATTTATACATTCCCATGGTCCGCAAACCTTGGGTAGGCCAAAATTACATTACAAACTAGGGCGGACAACCCTATGACTCTAACATACTTCTGCGCCCGCAATTCATGGGGCTTTACAAGCATCATTCAGTCAAAACATGGGCTTTGAGCCAACATGCCTCAGGGGGATTCCATGCCCAAAAATCGGAGCTTTACCTCTTTGCTTCTTCAAAGATCTTCTGATTTCTACAATTGAAGGATCCTCAGTCTGCAACTCTGTATGTTGTTCATCTATGACTATTACTTCAATCAGTAAACTAGGATTATTTAGGGCTTTTGATTTCAGTCTGTATTTGTTTCTTTCCCTAGTATGGCTCTTTATAACTCTAGCAACTGGTTTTATTTCTTTTTTCTTGTTTTTATTAGTCTTTTATACCCTGCTTCTCTCAGAAATTCCTCATCATAATCAAAATGTTGGTTTTCTTTTTGTTGTTCATGTGCTTCTGGAATTTCAGGAAACACCTGCGCTTTAGATTTCTCTTCAGCTACAAGTTTTCTTCTCCGAGTTCTTGTGTAAATCTTAGGAAAAGGTCTAACATGAGGAACCATTTTCATGCTTTATGTTTTCTAGGCAGAAGAGATTTCATCTTTCTCCTTTTTCTTTTTAGATCCAGCAGCTAAAGGCTTCTCTTTGCTGCTTTTGGTACCTCTTCTTACACTTTCCTTCTTTGCCTTTCTTTTGGAACTTCCTTCAGTTGATGTCATTGATGTCCTTTCTATTTGAACCTATGTTGAAGAATATTTAGCAATTACTTGGGGTTTTGGTGTAGGTTGGCTTGCCCTGTAAAACAAGAAATGTTCCCAAGTTTGGTTTCTCTTTTTTAGTTTTTCTTCAACCAAAACCTTGATAATTGCCTAATGATGCAGGTTGTATTATGATGCTTCGTGGTGTGTTTGAATTCTGGATGCCATTTTGGTCAGGCTCTTCAATATGTAATAGGGAAGATTAAAAGTCCTCATACTTGAAAAATGTAAAAGAAACCTCATATGGTAAAGAAATACTACTGTATACCTTCTCTCGCAAGTGAGAAAAATCTTAACTAGTTTGATTGTTTCTTCCCATTCATTGTTAAGATAATTGCTAGGAATTCCTTTGGCCCAGTTAGGATCTCTGTATTCATCTCTAGTAAAAGTATTGAGATCTCCTCCTATAATGAGTTGTCCCTTAAACCACTTTTCTCCTTCCTTGGGAAGGTTAAAAGCTTCTGCAATTGACTATTCTGAAACCTGCAATTTGAAACCAAATATATGGTAGATTCCTGTCCATTGAAGGTTTGAACAAACTCTTGGGATACACCTTGATGTGAGCCTCCTAACCTAGTTCAGAGTGGATACCCGACTACCTGAATAAATAGTCTTCTAACACTTGGATTAGCATCAACTAGATCAGCTCCTAGAGGTTCGATTCTCTTAAACTTTCCACCTTTCCTAGACTTTGGTGCCATAGATATTTGCTTGCTTGTTATGAAGAATAAATGTCAACGTATGGAATCTTACCCAACAGATGTTGAAATTAGATTGAATTAGGCTTCCTAAAAATTTGGGATGTGTTCTTAACCTCCTCAATCACTGTCTCCTTTGCTACATTTCAGAAATTTGAAATGTTGAAATTTCCTCCATTTTCGAATATTTGAGATGAAGTTTTGGTTCAATCTCCTATGCATATAATCCTTCATGATTACATAAGAATTCATGTCATAATATATAGCATGTAATAGTAATAGTGAAGTCGAGTTGCTTTGGAGAGTCCAATTGATCTGCTATAGGTGGTTTTACGAGATGTTTTGCAAATCTAGCAATTTTCCTGCCTTAATTCAGACTGGCTGGAAATTCCGATAGCGTACTACGTGGAACAGAAAGAATGGTCGTCGGAATTTAAACCTATGGCCAAGACTAATGCTACAGACACGTTTTAACTTTAGAAACATGGGTTTATTTAAGATCAGTGGGATAGGCAATAGCTGGCAATAGTTGTGATTGACACCTAGTTAATACAATCAACCAAATCAATTAACCACTACCACTTGAGTTGAAGTTTGTGACCTATCCAATCACGAAATCTCATGATGTGGATTAACCATTTCGCCATTATGACACGTGGACAATTGAAAACGGTTGTGTTTTCAGTTTTTTTTTTTTTAATGGGAGATGCTACAGGAAATTTCGGTAGCATCGGAAAATTTAAAAAAAAAAAAATAGGAAATAAAACCTTGGGCCCAGTTGGAATTCAACTACCTTGTAACTAACTCAGCACAATGAGTTAAGTTCAAACCACAAAAGTCTCCATTAAATTATAATGAGTAAATTACAAGAATTGTCTATAAAAATTTATAGCATAGATAATAATGACTATAGCTCGAACTCTAACCCTATTACTGAGGTTCAATTCCTGATTTTTATGTTACAAGCAATTCTATTTTTAAATAGAAAAGTGATCCTTATAATCTAAAGATTCTCAGGATGCTTTATTCAAATTACAAAATATCAAACGTTTCCCCTGAATAACGTGGAAAATATCTCTTCTTCAACTGATGCATCCATGTTAGAATTCAATCTTGTTCAAATGGTTATAATTAACCCTAACATCTCCTCATAATCCATCCTTCCTCGACTGTTCCACGGAACAACATCCAATATCAAATATTCTTTTTCAATTAACAGTTAAAATCATAAATAAACAACGCCTTTTGTGATTTAAATCAAATTGTTAAAGAGATAAAGTAATGAAAACCCATGAAATCATATCTAGAATCTATATCACATGAACTATTTTATTCTACACACAAAAAGCTTAGAAAACTAACATAAAGATAAGAAAATAAGGTAAGAAAATGTATCAATTCTGAAGCCCAAAACCAAGTCATATTTTGCAACCCTAACTCCAACCCCACCAAGTTCATCATGAACTTATGTAAATATGCTCAGATACTACAGGATAGTGTCATTCTTCTGCATCTTGATGTTTCAAATTTTATCCTTGAGCATCAGCTTCCTGTGGTCACTATTATTCTCGAACAATTCTATCAGTGCTTTCCACACTGCAAACGAAGTTTTTTTCCCATGGAGATTTGAGACAGTGTGATCTTGTACTGCCTCCAAGATTATTCTACTTGCCTTGGCTACATCTTTCTTCCATTAGGCTAGGTTATTTGTATCAGATGCTTGTGGTTTTACAACATCTGTCTTGATGTATTCTAACAATTCATTTTCATCCAAACCCACCTCCATGTGATCCTTCCATGAAATGAAATTAGAGATTCGTTCCAAGGCATACTCTAGTCTCAGCCCATTGAAGGTCATCTTCCCAACTCAGAAGATATCTTGCTACACTGAACTACGAATTCAAACTTCCTGAGAAACAACTTCGAAATTCTTGTTCTAATGTGAATCCTGCTCTAATACCATACAGAAATTATAATTTGGATCTCTCCCAACTACCGGAATTAACCAAGATATTTTAATTCTGTGATGTTAGCATAATTGTACGCGAATGTTATGTGGTAAAATGCACGGTGTATGGAGAATGAAAACTACCCTCAAAGGCCTTCCCGGGACCTTCGACAGACTGTAAGATTATCTGCAGAAGCTACCAAGTTATACACATGTTCATCTATCAATGTCAGTTAACAAAGTATGGAAAAAGGATTACCTCAAGTCTCCTTCTAGATTTGTTTGGAGATCTCAATTCAGCCAAGAAGAACTCCTTCAAAGCCAACTCCAAATCAATTCCTGCACAAAGGAAAGGCAAACACAATCACCACATACAACCTTGAAAACCAATATATGCATGCACAATGAACATATATTTGGATACGACTAAACTACTCATCTAAACAAGTATCGAATGCACAACTTGATGAAAAATGTTACTGACACCATGGAGTAGGGAATACAACTGCAGTTATGTATTAATAACGGAAGAGTGATTACAACCATCTATTGTATCAGTCTTCCTTTGCCCCTTCTGCTTCTCTCTATCTCTCTCCTCTAGCTCACTTCTTCAAGTATGTGATAGTTCACAACAGCTTAGTAGGTTATCCTTTCAAATGCTCTGACCCCCTTTCACAATGACCCTCTCACTGCTTATGTAGAAATCGATTTAGGTTTGCCAAGCTCCTCATAGAGTTCACTAGGGCAAAAGCAATGAACTTGCCTTGCTTTCCAGCTCTTTCCCATTTTCCTTCTTTTTCAAATTGGAATTTCCCCAAATAGTTTGGTTTTTGGGTGTTTCCTTGCTTTTCTTGAGCAAATTTAGGGATAAATATCTATATATTTGTGAGTCAATTTGTTGGTTTGACCCACTGAACTTCCCTTAGTTTCACTAACGTTCCCCCTGGTCTAAAAACTTGAGTTATTAGGGTCACTAATGCACCCTTAGGCTTGGTAACAAGCTTTATAAAGCAGGTTTTCAGTATGCAACCAGCGTTAGTGTGGAATCAAGGCCTGCAATTGTGGTCTTTGCTTCAGTGATCATGTCTTTCACCTCTGAGTTTATGAGGAAGTCGTTGTGTTGTATAACAGATTCCCCCTAAAGTATGAGATCAGAGGCAGAGACGATGGCCGAAATACTTTACTGAAACTGTAATTTTTCCTGTCAAAATGTAGAGAGAGAGAAGCTTGGGGTGGCAAGGGAAACCTGATACAACACATATATATATATATAACTGCTAAAATAATGTCCTGAGTCAAGCATTCCCATGCTCAGTAGCTATTTCAGAGTAATTTTCTCAAAAGAGATATGACAATACCAGCTGCCGATAAGCACAAGGCAAGTCCAGTGTCATAATAGAATCATCCTGAAACAGTTGTCTCCAAAAAACAATATCCGCAGCTTGGGAGAGGAAACAAGGTTGAATGATGCAAGCCTCTACCCAAGGTCTTGATTTCCGCTTCACCGAACAGCATAGATCAATACATGTGAATATATGCGTTGACGTCGAACCTGCACGAAATCATCTGATTACCAGCCAATAATGGAGACCGTTAACAGACACGACGAAGGCCACCGATAATGGTGATGGTCTCCAAGATCCACAGTACAAACTAGCAAGTGTGAAAGATGTCTTTGTCGTTGAACACCCGTAGAATTGCTTAGTTAGGAGCCAATAATGAGAACCCCTGACCAAGCACAAGGAAACCTGCCACTAATGTTTGCAAGTACCAAGGCACTGAATGTGTTTCTAGGTTATCTTCCTAGATAGAGTGTTGAAGTCGATAGGAAGAAACCTGTCGAAATGTAGGCAATGATGTGTCCTACATCAATCGACACGAAATGGGACAAGAATGATTTTGTTTTTTGAGGAATCTTTTGAGCATTTGGCTCTAAACAATGGAGGGCATGATGAAAGGATATGTTTGATCAGTTGATGGAGGAAACAAATGGGTAACCTTTGAACAATAGAAGGCACGAAAACGGTTTTAACCAGATTGCACTATACTCATGAACACTACAGAGTGTTAGGATATGGAGACGTAATTACATCAGGGTATATAGGCTAAAACTCATAGGATGGTAGGGTTCATATTGAGAGGCCATCAAAGGGAGGTTTATCTGAGGGAGTTCCATGTTCAAGGGAAAGACTGCTGCCAAACCACGCTTTATAATACGGAATATAATTGTATTGTCAACTTTCCCTGTCTAATTAATTTTATGAGTCCAGACAAGTAAACTCATCGATCTTTTCATATTTAAAGAGTCTGAAAAGGACCGCAAAAAGAGCGACTCTTTGCCCTATATAATTAGTTTAATGAGTCCATACAAGCAAACTCGTCAATTTTTTCATGTTTTAAGAGTCTAAAAAGTATCGTAAAAAGAACGACTCTATATCTTGTCTGTGTAATTTAAAGAGTTCAGGCTAGACAACTCAGTGGTATTTTCATATTTAGAGAATCTTAAAAGATCATAAAGAGAGACTCCATGGTGGTCCCTTTGTCATAGTTGTTAACCAGGTGCGACAAAAGGTTAATAGTATACCCGGATCGGTTAGTTTTCCATAAGTTAATCTATTGAACCCGGATAAAGAGAAACCTATTTTCAATAGATGTCGACATCATTTGTTACGAGTACGAGGCGATGGACTAAACTCATTTTTCGTCGTGAATTTTTAATGAGTCACATGACGACAAACTCAATACCTTTATCAAAAATTTTAATGAGTCAAATGAAGAAAACTCAGGGTATCTTTTTTAGCTTTGTGAGCGAGAAAAAGAGGAAAAAGAATGGCTCATCCCTTCTTCATAGTTTTAACGAGCTCGAAGGAGGGGAAAAACTCAGGGATTTTTTGATTTAAGAGCGAGAAACGGTCCCAAAAAAGAAAGTGCTCTTGTTGCTGTCGTATATTTTTAATGAGCCGGGTAACAAAAACTCAGGAATTTTCAGTTTAATGAGCGAGAAAAGTACCTAAAAGAATGCTCGGGTCACTTTATAAAGTTTAACTAGCCTAAAGCCAAATCTCGGGATTTTTTCAGTTTAAAGAGCGAGAAAAAAACGCCTAAAAAGAATGCTCCCTTGGTCTTTTTCAGTTTAATGAGCTGGAAAAAGATCAAAAAAGAGTTGCTCAGAGCATCATTGTATAGTTTTAATGAGCGCAACGATGAAAACTTGGAGATGTTTCTTATTTTTTAAAGAGCAATATAATATTTCAAAAAGTGCTCTAACCATCATCGTATAGATTTAACGAGCTCAACAATGAAAACTCAGAGATGTTTATATTTTTTAAAGAGAAATAAAATATCTCAAAAAGTTCTCTATATCTTCGTTGTAGTAGTTTAACGAGCCCAAAGAAGGAGACTCGAGGTTTTTCGGATTAACGAGCAAGAAAAATACCATAAAAAGAATGCTCGATCTTCTTCATGGTAGTTTAACGAGCCTAAAGAAGGAGACTCGAGGATTTTTTGGATTAACGAGCAAGAAAAATACCAGAACAAGAATGCTTGATCTTCCTTGATCTCATGCTTGATAATAGAAGGGTCTATGTCATGCATTTCCTCATAAGACTAGGGGAAAACATCGTGGATGTCCTTAAAAGGGTAGGTGAAGCTCACAATTTCCTCAGGATTGCGATTGGCTCCAATCTGTATGTTTTCCACGATGCCTGTCTTGCCAGAAATATCGATGAGCAATGTTTTTGAAATATTGCCCATTTTTCCTTCCACCTCCAAAGTTTGGAGGATCTTATAGGGTGAGGAAATGATTTCTGGTACGTCAGGGGACAGGATTTGAAGAGGCATCATGTCCGAACCAGATATCGAAACACGATGGTGCGAGGCCTCCCAAGGTTTCTCTTCTAAACTCGTGATCACTCTAATAGCTTCATCCATAGGTAGGACTTGATTGAGTGGATCGAAATAAGGAGCGGTTATGGAGGGGAAGTGGTACTGTTGGCCGAAACCAAAGTGACCGGAGATGCGGATGCGGATTGAATGGCTTGGTAGGCTGATTCAGCTGGTGACAGTGGCATCTGTTCTCCTAATGTTTCAAGGTCTGAAGGAGCCGGTAGGATCCATGGATCGGTCTGTTCAGGAGGAATAGATGAAAGCATATTGACCGTTTTGAAGCCTTCGGTAGCTGAAGAGGGAAACAACCCATGAGGGAAGAAGCCTTCAATAACCAATACTGACATAAGTGTCAGGCACACCACCTACTAGGGGTACGGAGCTGCTTGGTAATGGCGAATAATCAGGGGTGCAGAAAGACAATTGATCTACTATAACTACCTTTCCATCCAATGGGAATTGGATGATGCGAAAGATAGTAGATACTATGGCCGTCATGGCATATGTCCAACTGTGACCCAGCAAGAGATTGTAGTCGAGTTTTTTGTCTATGACTTCTATGTCCACCGTTACCATTTTCCCATACAAAGTGATGGGGTAGTTGGCTAGGTATCCTTTTGGCATGAAATGTGGCCGTCAAAAGCTTTCAGGGAGTTCGACGGCGCGGTTAGGGTTGGAGAACCCAGGGCGATCCAACATGAAGCCGACATGACGCAAGTAGAAGCACCTTCGTCGATGATAGTTCTGTGTATACCTTTACCTTTCGAAGTTATATGCACCTAGAATGCAAGTTGGTGAGAAAGGGGAGGTTTACACTTGTCCATGTTGAAAATAGCAATCATGGAATCCTCTGGGTCGATACCACCAATAGTCGAAAGCAAAGCTTTCCGTTGTGTTGGGCATGTTTGTAATACTTCGAGCGTCGACATAGCCGATGGCTCTTGCGCCAAATCTTCTACAATGTTGTAGTTTTGGGCGGCATGTGCAGATGTATTGTGCGTTGTGCGTCGAAGTGCCCCTTTTGGGGGTCAAATTACAAGGTCTACAACCGACCTTTCGATATGCAAATCGTTGGGCGGCGGTGGGTTTGGACTTGAGGAAGGTTCCGCTGCATGAGCGACAGGAGCTCCATAAGATTTGGCTCTTGTTTGTAGATCTACCATTTCAAATGTGAAAATGGTAGAAGATCCTTCACCAGCTGAAGGATGTTGCAAACCATCGTTTCCCCCTTGCGAGGGTTGCGGTTGGTTTGCAATAAGGTTTTGCTGCTGCTGAGCGGGGAAAGGATTTTTTAGGATAGTGGGGGTCCGGCCAGTATCCTTTCTAGCAATGTATTCTGTGCATTCTTGAAGACGCGAACAACGATAGGTCATATGGTCTTCAGCACAGATTTTGCAAGGAAATGTGGCGGGTTTATCCTTTCCATCGTCAGTAGGCACAGTGGCCTTCTGTTTTGGGTTTGGCTGCTTTATTGACTGCTCTTCAGAAGGAGCGGTCTTTTTCTTATTCTTCTTTTTCTTACCGCCGAGATTTTGTGTAGACTGCACAGAGTTTATCTCAGTGGTAGGAAGAGCAGTCAATTTGGTAGTAGTGGAAGCATTGGGGTTGCCAGGGGCATTGGGGATTATGTCGTAAAGAGTGCCAGACTGTGAATATATCAAATCTAAGTGTTGGGCACGACGTATGGATTAGTCTTCTGTGACTGCACCACCTAGAGCAACATCTCTAGCGATTTGCGGGAGTAAGGACTTGCAGAACCAGTCCGTTAAGAGAATGTCTGGGATGGGAGATTTTACTAATGCCACCTACATCTCCATTCATGAATATGATCGGAGATGTGGGTGGTGGTATCCTGACGAAATGAAGTGAGGAGATCTATACCAGTCTCATATCGGATAGGTAACTGGAAGTGCTTTAGGAATTCCATTGCTAAAGTGTCAAAGGTGTTTACTGACGTGCGTGGTAACTCAATAGACCATTTCGCTGCGTTGGTAGTGAGGGTGCAGGGAAAAAGACGTAACCGGACACTATCATCCACCATAGAGTTTGAAACACACCAGAGATGGTAGGTGGTGATATGGGTGCCCGGATCCTCCCCTTGTTTTCCATCGAACTTTGGGATGTCCATTGGTATTTTATGCGGGATCGGCGGCCATTGTAATTTGTGATAGATGGGGTCGTTTTTCAACTTGTATAAGTCGGGTATATCCAACGTTGCCAAGAAAGGCAGAGATTTAGGTGCCCCCGACTCGGACCATGGTGATGACGGATGACTTGAGGAGCTTTGCTCCTCTCGTCATTTGGTTCCCCATATTATACATGAGTTGCGTGGTGTAGCAGTTGCTTTGAGGTATGGTGTTGTAGAGTAGATTTCCATGAGGATTTTGATACTGGGGTATGGAATTGCCCCCAGTATAAGCGGTGCCCCATTGACTCATTTGAAGATGTGAGTAGGGTGCCCCCATGGACTGGTTGGGAACCCCTTAAGGATTCTCGCCCGACACAGAACTAACCATTTGTCCTTGATTGATAGAGGGAACGCTCATGTCAATTAGCGACTCCATGCATGCCTGAGAACGGAGGGGGAACTGTTACGTTCCCTACCAACATGTGCATATTGGGAACCCCCCCAGGTATATGAATCTGGGGGTTCGAATTGTACATTGGCGTTCGACCATGTTGTTGGTAAACGGGAACCGCGCCTATAGTGTCGCATTGAGTGTTATAGGGAGCAATATATGTGGCACTTGTCGAAGATATGCAATTTGGCACCATAGGGGTGGAACCTGGCATCTGCTGGGTTCCACTCATAGAGGGTGTCATGTGATTGGTTGTACCTGGGCAAACGGGACAGCGGGATTCCACACCGGTGTTGTGATGACTGTGGACTGGGGGAGTGGTGAAGGACCAAAAGTGTCCCTAAAGTTCCACAACCTGTTAGTCGTCGACTGGATAGATGGAAATGTTCCAACTACCGAAGCAGGAAGTATAGGTACCACGGGAGCCAAGACAGGTTCCAACGGATTCGTGAGCGAAGGGTTAAAGGGGGGAAGAAATCCCTCGGTAAAGAAATCCTCCGGCAAACTTGAATCATCGGTTGTCCAAACAGATCCCGTGTGAGATCTAAGAGACTGATCCCCCAAAGATGGGGAATCCGGTTCAGTGGAACTCGGAAAATCTTCCACAATGAGTGGAGGAAGTCCTAACAATCGTCTGGAGTGACGACGAGGGCCAGATGTAGCCACGGTGACCGTTAATTTTTATCAATAAATTTTATCGTGATATTCTTTAAAGTCTCAAATGATAGCACTCAAGTACCTAAAAATATATATAAAAAATACACTAAATGGATCAATCAGCAAACAGAGGGAAATTACCTCGTCTGATAAGCACCGATCACCGGAGATGAAACCCAGTATCTCAATGAATAACAGAGAAGGATGGCCAAATGTACGGTTACGGTTACTCTAGAGCTTCGCCCGAACCTCAGATTGAGGGGCCAAGTACTCTCATGAAGACGAGCACCCTCCCAAAAACTGAAGACAGAGTAGATCTGTCCATGTTAGGTACCAGGACAGCCCGTCCCAGTCACCTTGTGTAAGTCCCTATAAGTTTGGCCACTAGAGATACCTCAGATCATAGACACCACCAGGGGGGACATAGTCATAGACAGCACGTTGTGTGGGCAGGATACCTGAGTCCCCGACTTAGTTCCGAAATCCCCGAAGGGACCCCCAATACACAGAATGCCCAAAGGATTTATAAGAGAAGGCGAGCTACCTTTAATTACAGTGCGATGTTGTCTCGTATTTAGCTCCTCTTTTACTGGAGTGGTCGCGGTAGTATGAGTGCAGAAGGAATTTTTTGCTCGTTAACGACACTAGTTTGGTTTTCGACCTTGGGTAGTTCACACACATGCTTATCCCAAGATCCTAGCCTAGCTAATATTGGTTTGCTCAAAAGAGCAACTGATTGATTTTAATGTAAATTTTGTGTGTACTTGATTATTATCTTCGATAGGGGTGTTGACGTATGAAGTATGGTGAGACTCTTGACTCAATAAATCATGTAGAAACAATGCTTTGAAAAAAAAAAAACAATTTGATGCATACAAGTTGTATTCTACATATTCATAGTTTCGTCTGTGCATCTATAGTCTTTCAACACATGCATAACCAAAATATTCTTTTCTAATATTTCCTAACAACTACTTGAAACCAAAATGAAGCAACTCACAACTATTTAAATAGAAGGATGAATACAAATTGTCAGTCTTTCTTTCAATATATATATATATATATATATATATATATATATATATATATATATATATATATATATATATAAAATAAAATAAAAATAAAAACGTTTTTATGAGATAAAAACCAAAAAAATTTCCTAAAAATAAATTTCTAGGACACCAATTTTGCTGACATAATACAGTTACAGATCTTATTTCAGCCCATGAGAATATTTTCCATCCCTTTTGGTCCACAGATACTACTGAAAATCAAGGCAAAGGGAGACTAATGCTCTATAACAGTGGCTACAGAGAGTTAGTAGGCCCGTTAACGCTCCCTGTACACAGGCACAATGCTTTATAAAGCTCTATGTAGCCTGCTAACCTGCGTTAGTGTGGGAAATCTATCAAAAAGAAGGTTTGCAAGATCAGTTTTTGAGATGAATGTCTACTAGTAGGATGCAACAAGATATTTGGTGGATCAAAAAAAGGATTGCTGAAGAACAGGGAGCTCTTGGAAGGAAGAGAGAACAGAGAAGAGTCTGGGTAAACCGGGAACTAGATGTATAGTCCCCAATGGAGTCGTCAATTCTGATATGGGGTAAAATGCATGGTGTGTGGAGAATGAAAACTACCCTCAAAGGCCTTCCCGGGACCTTCAACAGACTGTAAGATTATCTGCAGAAGCTACCAAGTTATACACATTTTCATCTATCAATGTCAGTTAACGAAGTATGGAAAAAGGATTACCTCAAGTCTCCTTCTAGATTTGTTTGGAGATCTCAATTCAGCCAAGAAGAACTCCTTCAAAGCCGGCTCCAAATAAATTCCTACACAAAGGAAAGGAAAACACAATCACCGCATACAACCTTGAAAACCAATATATGAATGCACAATGAACATATACTTGCATACAACTAAACTACTCATCTAACCAAGTATCGAATGCACAACTTAATGAACAATGTTACCGACACCATGGAGTAGGGAACACAACTGCAGTTCTGTATTAATAACATAAGAGTGATTACAACCATCTGTTGTATCAGTCTTCCTTTGCCCCCTTCCGCTTCTCTCTCTCTCTCTCCTCTTGTTGTAGATCTAACCCGGAAATACTATAGATCTGATATAAAAATATAAGATAATGCAAATAAACCCAGAAATGATATGAAATGATTATTTTTATTGATATCAAACCCTTACTGTAGGGCAACACCATACATTCACTCCTTAAGGAAGGAGAACACTCCACAAGCCATATGCCTATTCATATAATAATCCTCACTATATTCCTTGACTTGGAGTCTCTAGCCTCTATATAGGCCTCATACATACAATACCATGGGTCATTACCATGGTTCCCTCATACCATCAACCAATACCATGGGCCCATTACATTATTATTAACTACCTTATTTATTACTATGGCCCATCCCATTATTACATTATTACCTTGGGTACCTCCCTTGGTACCCCATATTATCCCCCCTAGGTATATAACACTCCACCCCCCTTAGCATGTTTCGTCCCTGAAACATGGGAAGAACACAAATAATAAGATCTACTCAAAAGAGTAGTCCACTGGTACCATGCACGTGCATCTAGCCATCCAAGAGAAAGGTGAACCCTCGATCTCGCTGGTGCCTCGCTCGCTTGAGATGGAAGTTGACCATGGCAGCTCTTCTGTGTTGATGTGTAGTAGGTGGATCTTCGCTCCTCGCTATCCATCATACGGGGGTTGTTGTCCTTGTGGCTAATTGGTTGCCATCTTGCGGGGTGATGTGGGTGATGATATGTTGAAGTTTTAACCCACGGTGTCTTTTTCTTTAATTCACCCTGCTGTGGTGCCTGTTGTGGTGTCTTCTTTTCCAATATGACTTCAACCACTGAGCCCTCCTCTGATGTATCAGCACCTGTAACCTTTTCTGCTTCTGCCTCTGTTTGTGTTTGATTGTCTATCATCATTGGCTCATCATCTAATATGTCAGACCCTGGAACATCTTCTGCTTCAGTCTCCTGGCACTCTACCTATTTATTAATGGAAATATCCTGTAATGTAATTTTCTTCTTTTTATACCAGAGCTTCAGGAATTTCTTCTATACATTAATATTGATAGTACCCACAGATTCCATCCAAGGATATCCCAAAACAACATCCATATTATCCATCTCTGAAGTATAAAAATCACTATGAAACACATACTTATCCATAGAAAGCTTCAAATCCTTATAAATTTGAACATCCTCATCATCAACCTGTGTATTTTCAATTTGTTTTGCTGGAACATGCAATTTTTTTGCCAAATTAACATTGATAAAATTATGTTTACAACTAGGATTGATAGAAACAATGATCTTCTCTTTCTGAATTAATCCATGAACCTGCAATAAGGATATACCAGTAGGAAATAACCCCACATGTTTCTCCTTATCTTGTTTTCTAGCATGAGACCATCTGTCTAAAAGTAATTTTTCAAATTCTTCATCGGGCAGGTTGGAACACTTCTTTTGGTTGAGTAATCCCCACCATGTGGTTGCCTCATCTCTAAAGTTTTGCACTATCCACCATTTCCAATTGTTGTTCCATAACCACTTCTGTTTTTTTATGTATACTTCAATAGTAGGATCATTATCTTTTCCTGTAAATAATAGAACCTTGCTAGAAGCCATGAAGAGGGTTTTGAAAAAAATGGTGAAAATTTGAATTTGTCGCAATTCTGTCAATATTGCTCAGAATCCCTATTATGACCTATTTTCATAAATGGAACAATCATTCTGAATCTATCCATGTGATAGAAATCTTGATCCAGACACTAGAATTTCAAATCTATGCTGCAACTCTCCTGCCGTCACCCAAAATGTCTTAAAAAAGAACCGATTTTAAATCAGCGATATCTCCCTCATCCGGACTCCAATTCGACTGATTTTTTTTTTGAAATTGGGTATTTTTTCACAAAGAATCCAGATATGCAATTAGATTTTGCAGATATTGTGCCAAGACATCCAGATCTGTGCCGCAACTTCGCTGCCCAGAAAAATTGTCTGCAACCCCACTGATTTTTAAATCAACGATATCTCCTTCATCCTGACTCCGATTCAACCGATGTTTTTTTGAAATCGGCTATTTTTTCACAAATAATACAGATCTGCAATTAGATTTTGCAGATATTGCACCAAAACATACAGATCTGATCTGCAAACTCGCCGCCCCGAAATCCTGCAAAAAATTAAAAAAAATTCTCCACTTTTGTGCCCAAGAAAGTGCTCTGATACCACTTGTTGTAGATCTAACCCGGAAATATTATAGATATGATATAAAAATATAAGATAATGCAAATAAACCCAGAAATGATATGAAATGATTCTTTTTATTGATATCAAACCCTTACGGTAGGGCAACACCATACATTCACTCCTTAAGGAAGGAGAACACTCCACAAGCCATATGCATGTTCATACAATAATCCTTCACTATATCCCATGTGGAGTCTCTAGCCTCTATATAGGCCTCATACATACAATACCATGGGTCATTACCATGGTTCCCTCATACCATCAACTAATACCATGGGCCCATTACATTATTATTAACTACCTTATTTATTACTATGGCCCATCCCATTATTACATTATTACCTTGGGTACCTCCCTTGGTACCCCATATTATCCCCCCTAGGTATATAACACCTCTAGCTCACTTCTTCAAGTATGTGACAGTTCACAACATCTTAGTAGGCTACCCTTTCAAATGCTCTGACCCCCTTTCACAATGACCCTCTCACTGCTTATGTAGAAATCGAGTTAGGGTTGCCAAGCTCCTCATAGAGTTCACTAGGGCAAAAGCAATGAACTTGCCCTGCTTTCTAGCTCTTTCCCATTTTCCTTCTTTTTCAGATTGGAATTTCCCCAAACAGTTTGATTTTTGGGTGTTTCCTTGCTTTTCTTGAGCAAATTTAGGGATAAATATCTAGATATTTGTGAGTCAATTCGTTGGTTTGACCCACTGAACTTCCCTTAGTTTCACTAACGCTGCCCCTGATCTAACAACTTGAGTTAGTAGGGTCACTAACGCACCCTTAGGCTTGGTAACAAGCTTTATAAAGCAAGTTTTCAGTGTGCAACCAGCGTTAGTGTGGAATCAAGGCCTGCAATTGTGGTCTTTGCTTCAGTCATCATGTCTTTCACCTCTAAGTTGATGAGTTCATTTTGTTGTCTAACAGTGAAAGAGTATGAAAAACCACATGTGCATACTTTAAATAAGAGGAAACATAATGAAAACCATCAAATCAAAGAATGCATATAAGTTGATAATGGGTTTCACCCAGTGTGGGTTACAGCTCTGGGCCTGGTGTCAAGAGTGGGGAGGCCACTTCATTAAATGTTGAAAAATGATGATGAGTACATGATGTATTGTTTATCAATACAAGGAATAAATCCCTTAACTATATTGGCATGTCTCTCCATGAGACGTTCTTCTATAAGAGATCTCACTCATAAAATCTCTCCTTTAGCATGAAAAATAACAAACCCTCACATGAAGCGGCAGACAAGGATCCTCCAACAAAATGGAAAACAAGGATCTCAATCATCATCTTAGAAAAAATCAAAAGAAAGCATGGCATGAATGCATCGTATACCTCTACTTCTTGAGAATGACCTGAAAATGCACATCTCTATTGAAGAAACGAACTGTAAGGTTGAGATTGTAAACTCAACCTCCTTCTGCTTCGACCAAAATCTAGATCCTGGAGAATATCAAAGATTCCTTCCTACGGGTTGACTAGAATTCAGCTAATCAAATGACAAATCTGACCTCACCACTACGCCCCTTGTGAAAAACTAGTTCAAATGAGTATAAACTCGACATATTCCTAACACCTTCAAAATTCTACACCCGTGAGATATTAGATATTCCTCAAATATTTCATATAGAGAATATTCTTTGAAATATTTCCTAACGTATTCTCTAACAATATTCCTAGAATATTCTTGAGATTCATGACTTCATTGGCATGTTTGTACCTTCATCTCTCATGTAGTTTAGCTACAGGAATAGCCAATTGGACTGGAAAAACAACATCAATCCCATAAACCATTTGAAAAGGTGATGAATTAATAGACTTTTTTATTGTCACCCTATCAGCCCATAAAGCAAATTTGAGTTTTGAGTCCCAAGCTTTCTTTTTCTGCTCCAACAACTGGGTGATGATTCTTACCAGACTTTTATTAGATGATTTAGCTAAACCATTCCCTTGTGGATAGTAATTTGTAGAATGAGTAAGTTGAATACCATAATCTTCACATAAATTTACCAATGGTGTGACTTTAAAAGCGGCTGCATTATCCGCTACTAGTCTTGATGGACATCCAAATCTGGTTATGATTCCTTCCATAAATTTAATGATAACTTTATGAGTGGCATTCCTGGTAAGTATTGCTTCGATCCATTTGGTGAAGTAATCAGTAGCAACAAGAATCCAACGATGTGTCCCACTTGAAGGTGGATGAATTTCACCAATGAAATCTAATCCCCGCTACTAGAAAGGTGCAGAAACAATTATGGGCTTGAGAGGTAAAGACTTCAGATGCTTTTTACCAGTGAACCTTTGACATTTTTCACATGCTCTCACCCCAGCACATACATCAGAAAATAAGCTAGGCCAAATATAGCTAGCTCTCAATATTTTGTATGCAGTAGTTCTCCAATAATGATGACCTCCAAAAACACTACTATGCATTTCAAATATGACCTTTTTAGATTCCTCTGGATCAATGCATCTCAACAAAACTCATGTAGGATCTTTCCAATACAAACAGTTATCCTTGATGCAATACTTAATGGTTTTCAACTTCAAAGATCTCACTTTGCTTTTATCATAATTTGGAGGAGGTTTAAAATATTTCAGAAATTAAATAACATCTTTGTACCAGCTACACTCAACAAGCTTTGAATCTACTATCATATTGTCAACAGGTTCTAAAATTTTCCCTTCTAGATTATCATCCATGAAATTCAAACCCAACACTTTACAATTTTCTTTAGCAATTAGTTTAGCTAATACTTGACCTTTGATTAGTTTAGTAGGCTTTATCTCTAAATCAAATTCAAGAACTTTAGTCACCCATTTACTTCTCTTTCCATCAATATCAGGCTGAACCAATATCTCTCTAACAGCAGATGAATGGACATAGGCTATCATTTGAGCATGCAGAATATAGACTCTAAAAGCTTTCAGAGATTTAACTAATGCATAAGCATAATTTTCCAACATTTCATACTTTAATTCTCCATCTCTAGGAGCTCTGCTGAAAAATGCTATGGGCGCATCTTTATTTTCTAAATATTTTTGTAACAAAACAGCAGCAATGGTGTCTTGAGAAGCAAATGAGAAGATTAAGAAAGGTTTTGAATATTCAGGACTTACCAATTGAGGTGCTTCAACAATATCCTTTTTTATCAGCCCAAATGAATTTCTAGATTCAACTATCCACTTGACTTCTTTAGCATACAAGTAATATGTTTCAACACTTCAGCAAAATTTGGGATGAGTCTTCTGAGAAAATTGATATTCCCAAGGAAAGATTGAATCTCTTTCTTGGATCTTGGAAGTGTTAAATCTTGAATTATAATCACTCTTTTTTGGATTAATCCTCACTCCATTTTTGGAAACTATGTGACCCGGCATCTTACCTTCTTTAAGAGAAAAATGAGACTTCTTTGGATTCAAGGATATACGATATTTTCTACATTTAACAAATACTTGTCTCAAGTGCTAAAGGTGTTCTTTGTCTGAAGTTGAAAAACAGTAATGTCATCCAAATAGATGACCAAGAACTTATCCTTTTCTCCAGTGAATGCAAATTCCATAGCACGTTGGAAAGTAGCTCCAGCATTCATGAGCCCAAATGGCATCTTTGCATACATGAATGTACCCCAAGGAGTAGTGAATGTTGTCTCCTCTCGGTCTTCTCTCGATCTTCTAGCTAAACAGATATTTGATTATACCCAGAAAAACCATATAACATGGAAATTTCGTCTGACCCGGTTACCTTTTGAAGAATATGCTCCATCTTCGGCAATGGATAGTTATCTTTCTTGGAGCTTTTGTTAACATTTCTGAAATCCACACACAATCTAATTTCACCACTTTTCTTTCTTACTGGCACTAGATTGGAAACCCAATCTGAGTATCTCAATGGAATAATGATTTTAGCATCCAATAGTTTCTTCATTTCCTTTTCCATCACTAGTAGCAATAGTGGATTGGTTTGCCTTAACTTCTGTCGGAAAGGTTTAGTACCATCTTTCAACGGTATTCTATGCTCAATGATAGATGTATCATATGTCTTAAGATCTTCATATTTCCAGGCAAAAACATCAAAAAATTCACAAAACAAGTTGTGATATTCAATCTTTCTTTCATCTAGTAAATATTTTGACAATTTCACATACCTCGTTTCTTGTGTTGTACCCAAGTTGCAATCTTCTAATTCAACATCTGCTTCAGCTAACTGTGGCTTGAATGCAACATCATTCTGATCAAAAAGTTTCTCAAGTGGAATTAACCCCTTGGCAATATGATTGGTAGGAAGTTGTATGATAGGTTGATCAGCAATTTGTTTTTTTAGTTTTCTGGAATCCTGATGATCAACATCAACTTGTGGTAGGTCTTCTTCTCTATCAATATTTAGAACAGCAAACTCTTCAGCAACTTCAATGAATTTTCTGATCCTGGTCACCTTCAAAAACTTTCCAATGCTTAACATTATCAGGAATGCTAGGTCTAAACCTAACTTCCATTTCATATTTCAACTTTATAGGCATTGGAATTTTGAATGAGCTAGCTAAAATAGAGAGTGAATCGGCTAGAATATTACTTTCTCTTGGAACAAAAGAAATGTTAAATGCCATGAAGGAGTCTTCTACAATGTCCCATACTACATTCCGGTAATCTCTGAGTCTAGGATGCTTAGTTTGATAAACATTTCTGATTTGTTGAATAATATGTTCAACATCTCCAAAAACAGAAATTTTTGATATATTCATAACTTTTGCCTTTTTTAAACCAATTAATAGAGCTTCATATTCAGCCACATTATTAGTTGTCTCAAATTCAGGTTTGAAAGAAAAAGTGAAACTTTCCTTCAAAGGAGAAATAAGAACAATCCTTGCACCAGCACCTTCTTTAGAACATGAGCCATTAAAAACCATTTTCCATACCTTCGATCCTTCATGACTAATTTGATTTTCAGCAGGCTTTAAAATCTGAAAATTTTATGTAGGGAAGGCGGAGTCATCCATATGTAGAATGCTTGAACCTACTCCAGTTGTTCTAGCATATATCGGATGATTAGTAGGGTCTTTGTTGTCACTAATGATATATTCCAGCTAAGCTTCTCTATAAATTCTTCTTTGTTCTCCTCCAATAAAAGGAACAATATCATAAGTTAAATCCATTTTCAAGGTTCATCCCAACCTTTTAATCATGACCTAGAAAGTAACATACCAAATCTGGGAGGGATATCAGCTACAACAATATCCATTACCATCCCTCTCATAGGTAACTGAAAAAGACTTACTACAAGGTCTTTGATGACACCAAGGCATTTGACTTTCTGGGAATCAAAAGAATAGAGATCTTGGTACTCTCTAGTTATCTCAAGACCTACTTCATCCATAACTACCTAGGGCATTAAATTATGTGAAGCTCCAGAGTCCATAAGACAATTATGCAGGGTATTTTCATGAATATTCAGAGATAGATAGAAGGGAGAGGTAGAGTCATATATGTCTTCTACCAATGGACCTAAAATAACAGTGGGCTTATCATCTTGAAGGTTAACAAAATCAGAGACTACTTCAGTAGGCGAAGGCTGAAAAGCTTTCATAAAAGTATTTTTCAAATCTTGATTTTTCATGAGTTCTACAAGGGGAACAGGAATCTTGATCTTCTGAATCTCATTTCCAAAATTGAAGGCAAAGGGTGGTCTATGAGCAATTTTTACCTCAAGTGAAGGAAAATCAGACATTGTCGGAATTTCCGGTTTGTCAGGTTCGGTCACTTGTTTCTCTGCTGGAATATCGGATGCTACCGGAATTTCCAGTCTACCAAATTTTTCCACTGAAATTTTAACTGCATCTTTATTCTTCTTTGGCTGTGCAACAGGCTTAGAAGTGTCATCAGTTTTCTTTAATCTAAGATTGTATATGCTTTGATGATCAACTACAATCATGGAATGATTAGGACTCACTTCATTATTCTGAGTATATGACATGAAGTCTTCATAATTTGCTTGTGTAAGATGAATCATCCCTTCTTTGTCTCTAAGACAATTCATATCAGCACCTCTTTCCAACCCTTCAAATTCTTCTTCATCTTCAAATATAACATTTTGCAAAGGAGGCTGCACCTTTTGATCATCAACATCTCTTCTTTATCTTTGCAGAATTTTAGGAGCATTAGATCTTCTAAACTGTTGTCTATTTGGAAAATCAAATGAAACATTTCTGGTAGTAGGTGGTCTTGCTTCCATCTTCAACTTACAAATATCAGTAGTCAATGATTTGACCATCTTGGTCAGCTCATCTAGCTTAGAATCTATGTCAGAAGTTCCTGAAGTAGAAACTACAGCTTTTTTCTTTCTTTTTTCTCTGTCAATCCCTCCTTTGAGTCTATTAGCTGCTAATATATTTGATTCTACCTCTAGTGCATTGTCCTGCATTTGTGATAGCGTATTAAATCTTCTTTCTCTTAATAATAAACAAAATTCAGGATCAAAATCACCAGCATAAGTGATTTTAGTTGAAGCTTTGGTAGGCTTGATTTCATTAGGTATCTTTCTATACATTTTATTGAATCTCTTAGAAAAATCAGAAACTGATTCTCCTTCTTTTATTTTGATTGCACCAAATTCTATGATATAATACAAAAAATCTTTCCTGTCACCTAATTTTCTTAAAAATGTATCATCTAGGACTTCAACTCCAGTGATTCTACCAATTGTCAAAGATCTGAACCATTTCCTTACATCACCCTCAAGGCTTTGAACAAAAACTCTCATCCAAACATATTCATGCTTAATTTTCAGATTATCAACATAAGCATAAAAATCAACAAGATGTTCTTCAGCTGTTACCTCCCCTTCACCATTAAATTTATGCATATACTTGAGATAATATCCTACAGGTAATGAATTCGTAGGCTGAGGTAAAACTAAAGGAGCATACCTAGCAGCAACAATTGCATCCATTTGGTTAGGGGGTGGATTAAGACCTGCCATGGTATGAGTTACTGGGATTTGTGGAATAACAATTGGAGTTACTGGGATTTGTAGTGTAACAATTGGAGGATTTTGAAGAGTAGATGAGGAAGCACCAATACTCGATGTAGAGACTATTTGTTGACTGGAAAACGAGAGGTACAGAATTTTTTGTAAAATCAGGAGACAGAATTTGTTGTACTTTTTCAGGAATAGCTTTTGAATAACTAGAAGCAGAAGAAACAAGCTTTCGCTTACTCTTTTTCTTGATTAGCTTCTCAGGATTAGGGACTTGGTTTTTCAAAGGAGAATATGGGTTTTCCCTAGTTCTAGCCTTTCTTGGAGCCAGAACTTCAACAATGGAGTCGCCAGGTGTAAAGCAGTCTAAAAAGATAGCTATAACTTTACACCTCAGAACCAGACTTTAACTTTATCCTTTACCCAAGGATAAACTTCAATTCGCCTCCCCGGAAACAACGCCAAATATGTTAGCGCAAGGAGTTACTCCTATATTGCACAAGGAGTAAGCCTTACACATCATGATTTCATTTCAAAATTTGAAAGGGTTTTTTTTAGTGGTGGGATGGCTTCTGAAGGAGTTTTTGAAATGATTGTGTTCCTCTTTAACTTTCATGCATTTGGAAAGTTGTGGCAAGCATAAATTGCGTGGTTAAGTGAGTAATATAGGGGATAAAAGGAAAGAGAACAAGTAGCTCATAAATATCTTAAGAAAACTGAGTATCTTACGACAGTCACTTCAACAACATAAACAACCTTGTAACAAACTTTGTTTCTTGGCAAGTAAAATAACAATTAGAAAGTAAGAAAATGTATAAAGTGTTTCACAAATCCTTTTTGAAACCTTCACTAACAATTTCTATTTGAACTGATATTATGATTTACAGAAGACTGGATAGTAGATAAGTCATCATTAGATCCTCTTAATGATTTCACACTCATAGTACACTATCATTTAAAATATTAAAACAGGTTTGACAAGGGAGACAACAACTAGAAAGTAAAAAACATGTATAAAGTATCTCACAAATCCTTTGTGAAACCTTCACTAACAAGTTCTACTTGAACATATATTATAATTTACAGAAAACTGGATAGTAGATAAGTCATCATCAGATCCTCTTAATGATTCTCACTCATACTATACTAGCTACTGCAAATTTATAATTCAGAAAATTGGAATAATGAAATAGACAAACCACACATTATATATAACTTGAATCACAAAATCCTCCAGCATGAAGTGCAGAAAAATCTATTTTATTAAGCTGAGTCTTCAAGTGAACCAAAATCCAACCTTGAAATGATATTTACAAAAGATATATATAGAGAGAGGCACCAACTCCAACTCTCCTAAATTCATGGTTCCACTATTTCCTTGTTACATAGGTGTATTTTATACATTAAGATCATCTCCCATCGAATTGAAACAGAAAGTACAGGTGTAGATGAGAAGAAGAGGAAAAATGACACTTGGCTGCTGGAAAAACTGACTAGCTACCCCTTTTCCTGCTGATTTTTCTCTTTATGGTCTTGACTATTAAATGACCATATGGCTTCATTCAATACAACCTTAAACAACCTCATAACTATATTATATCCATCATCTTCCTTATCCATATTGTTATGGTGTGTTGTCTTCCCAACGCTGGCCCGAAGGTTTTCTGCTGACAGTTGTATATTTCTATTGAAACAGGTGCTACTGGAAATTCCAGTAATACCTATAATAGTGAAAAAACTAGAAACGCTTCCATGATTTTTGGTAGGATAATGTTTTCATCTCAAATGTTTAACAAAAAATACTTCGAAACACCTGTATATGCTTGGATATTCTGAGCTTTAATCTTCATGTTCAATACTTTGACTTGATATGCAAAAATGTATTTTTTAAAGGAAAATTACCCTTTCATTCCATGTGAGTTGCAGCCTCTGCAAGCTTATCCAAGTTTGTTTTATTTCTGGCAGCAGATTTTAACCTTGTGATTTTGGTTGTGTCTTCTTTGATAGTGGTCTCTTTCATTTCTCCTCCTTTTTGGACCTTTCTTCTTTTGGGAGGCTCTGATGGTTGGTCCATGGGAGCTTTACCTCTTTGCTTCTTCAAAGATCTTCTGATTTCTGCAATTGAAGTATCCTCAATCTGCAACTATGTATGTTGTTCATCTATGACTATTACTTCAGTTAGTAAACTAGGATTATTTAGGGCTTTTGATTTCAGTCTGTATTTGTTTCTTTCCCTAGTATGCCTCTTCCTAGCTCCAGCAACTAGTTTTATTTCTTTTTTCTTGTTTTTACTGGTCCTTTTATACCCTGCTTCTCTCATCAATTCCTCATTACAATCAAAAGGTTGGTTTTTGTGTTGTTGTTCATGTGCTTCCGAAATTTCAGGAAACACCTATGCTTTAGATTTCTCTTCAGCTGCAAGTTTTCTTCTCCAAGTTCTTGTGTAAGCCTTAGGAAAAGGTCTAACAAGAGGAACCATTTTCATGATTTTTGTTTTCTGGGCAGAAGAGCTTTCACCTTGCTCCTTTTTCTTTTCAGATCCAGCAACTAAAGGCTTCTCTTTACTGCTTTTGGTACCTCTGCTTACACTTTCCTTCCTTGCCTTTCTTTTGGAACTTCCTTCAGCTGATGTCATTGATGTCCTTTCTGTCTGAACCTGTGTTGAAGAAGATTTAGCAATTTCTTAGGGTTTTGGTGCAAGTTGGCCTGCCCTATAAAACAAGAAATTTTCCCAAGTTTGGTTTCTCTTTTTTAGTTCTTCTTCAACCAGAATCTTGATAATTGCCTAATGATACAGGTTGTATTCTGATGCTTCCTGGTATGTTTGAATTTTGGTTTCCATTTTGGTCAGGCTCTTCATTATGAAATAGGGCAGATTAAGAGTCCTCATACCTGCAAAATGAAAAGAAACCTCATATGGTAAAGAAATACTACTGTATACCTTCTCTCGCAAGTGAGAAAAATATTAACCAATTTAATTGTTTCTTCCTATTCCTTCTTAAGATAATTGTTGGGAATTCCTTTGGCCCATTTAGGATCTTTGTATTCATCTCTAATAAAAGTATTGAGATCTTCTCTTGTAATGAGTTGTCCCTTAAACCACTTTTCTCCTTCCTAGGGAAGGTTAAAAGCTTTTGCAATTGACTATTCTGAAACCTGCAATTTGAAACCAAAGATGGTAGCTTCCTGTCCATTGAAGGTTTGAGCAAACTCTAGCGCTACACCTTGATGTGAGCCTCCTAACCTAGTGCAAAGTGGATACCAGCCTACCTAAATAAATAGTTTTCTAACATTTGGATTAGCATCAACTAGCTCAGCTCCTTGAGGTTTGATTCTCTTAATATTTTCACCTTTCCTAGACTTTGGTGCCATAGATATCTCCTTACTTGTTATGAAGAATAGATGTCGACGTATGGAATCTTACCCAACAGATGTTCTAATTAGCTTGAATTAGCTTGCCTAAAAATTGGGATGTGTTCTTAACCTCCTCAATCACTGTCTCCTTTGTTGCACTTCAGAAATTCGAAATGGTGAAATTTCCTCCATTTTCGAATATTTGAGATGAAGTTTTGGTTCAATCTCCTATGCATATAATCCTTCATGATTACATAAGATTTCATGTCATAATAGACAACATGTAATAGTAATAGTGAAGTAGAGTTGCTTTGGAGAGTCCAACTGATCTGCTACAAGTGGTTGTACGAGATTTTTTACAACTCTGGAAATTTTCCTGCTTTAATTCGTACTGGCCAGAAATTCCGGTAGTGTATTACGTGGAACAGAAAGAACAGTCGTCAGAATTTAAACCTATGGCCAAGACTGACGTCGCATACATGTTTTAACTTTAGAAACATGATTTTATTTAAGATCAGTGGGATAGGAAACGGCTGGCCATAGTTGTGATTGACACCTAGCTAATATGATCAACCAAATCGATTAACCACTACCACTTAACTTGAATTGAAGTTTGTGACCTATCCAATCATGAAATCTCGTGATTTGGATGAATCATTTCACCATTATGACACGTAGACATTCGAAAACGGTTGTGTTTTCGGTTTTATTTTTTTTAAATGGGGGATGCTACCGGAATTTGGAAAATTAAAAAAAAAAAAAAACAGGAAATAAAACAAGAACGGAAAGATTGTCTGAAAAATAGGGGAGATTGTCTGAACAAGAAAATCGGGCGCTACCGGAAATTCTGGTAGAGTTTTAAAAATTTACAAAATTTACAAAATTAATCCTAAAAAATTAAAAAAATTAAAACCTACTCATGACTTAGCTTAGAACTGTGCTAACATGCTTCTTCTAGAAATCTCCTCAATTCATCATTCTCCTCTTGAAGGCTCTGATTGATCTCCTCATTTGAATGATGAGAAGAAGAAGAAGAAGAATATTCACTGGAAGATGGAGATGGAGCATCGTCCTCTGCTCTCTATTTATCTTGTTCCTCTTTTGCCATTTTCTCCTCATAATATGTATACATTATATCTACCATGGTTTCCATTCTGAGAAGGTCCTCGTAGATATCTTTGTGATCCTCTATTTTCCTTCTTGCACGTTCAATATTTGGTTATCATTCATACCCGCAATTCACATAAGCAAGAATACCGCTCTGATACCAAAACTTGACCTGGATCTCTCCTAGCTACTGAAATTAACTAAGATATTTTACTTCTTTGATGTTAGAAGAATTGTATGTGAAAGAGTATGAAAAAACACATGTGCATACTTTAAATAAGAGGAAACATAATAACAATCATAAAATCAAAGAACACACACAAGTTGATAACGGATTTCACCCCATGTGGGTTACATCTTCAAGCCTGGTGTCAAGAGTGGAGAGGCTGCTTCATTAAATATTGCAAGATGATGATGAGTACATGATGTATTCTTTGTCAATACAAGGAACAAATCCCTTAAATAGAGTGGCATGTCTCTCCATGAGATGTTCTTCTATAAGAACACACTCATAAAATCTCTCCTTCAACATGACAAAATAACAAACTCTCACATGAAGTGGCATACAAGGATCCTCCAACAAAATGGAAAACAAGGATGTCAACATCAAATAATCATATTAAAAAAAATCAAAAGAAGACATGGCATCAATGCATCTTATACCTCCACTTCCCAGGAATGTCCTAAAAATTCACACCTCCACTGGATAAACAGACTGCATGCTTGAATTTCTAGTGAAAAATAGTGGAATCTGACTATAAACTAGACCCCTTCTACTTCGGTCAAAATCTAGATCCTCGAGAATCTCAAAGATTTCCCAACTATTCCTTCCCCTAGGTTGACTGGAATCTAGTTGATCATATGACAAATTTGACCTCACCATTGTGCCCCTTATGAAAAAATGGTTCAAATGAGTATAAACTTGACATATTCCTGACATCTTCAAATTACTATGCCCAGGGAATCTTAAATATTCCTCATAGAGAATACTCTTTGAAATATCCCCTAACATATGCTCTAACAATATTCCTAGAATATTCTTGAGATTCATGACTTCATTGGTTTGCTTGTATCGTCATCTCTCATGTATTCTCCACGGCTCCCTTTGAACCATTTGATTGACATTTTATAAGAAAGTGTGAGGGTGAATAAAACATAGTGTTTTGTTGACATAGTCAAATTAAGTTACTTGTTGTTGAATAGGTTTTGGGTTCAAAACCATGGACTCCAATTTTGCTTTAATATGGTTTTAAAGCGAAACTTTGGTTTTAATATAGTTTTCAAACTATATAATATATGAAAATCATATGTCCATATTGTAACGACTCCCAAAACCATGAGAATAAGACAAAAACAGAGGTTGCACCATGCCAAGATCACTTGGGCCTAATTTAAGGTGCCATTTGGCACCATTTGATTGGGTTGTCTGGCAGGCTCTCATTGGTCCACCTCATTGTATCAACTTGTGATATTTCCCCATCACCTATTGTGGTCCACCTAGTTTGTTGATTGGGCTCCAATGTGGCATCCCGTGGGAGTGCCATGTGGCACCCTTTGGTTGACTTTTGACATTAACATTTTTTTTATACAAACTTCAAGCTGCAATAGCTTTCCCATACGGACTCAGATTTTAGTGTCATATGTGCCGTTGGAATTAGGATAACGAGCTCTTCAAATTGGTTTTGGTTTTGATAAAATCTAAGAATTTTTATTTTTGAGCCTTTACAAAGCCACTTGGATCATTGTGGGGAGGAATGATCCATGTTGCTCTGGAAAGGCATAAATCAAAGTTCTTATATTTTACCAAAACTAGAACCAGTTCAAATAACTCGTTGTCTTGATTCCAATGGTGCAGGCGACACTAAAATTTGAGTCTGTATGAGAAAGCTATTGCAGTTTGAAGTTTGTATCAAAGAACATAAAAAAAAAAAGTCAAAGTAAAAACTCAACCACAGGGTACCATGTGGCACTCCCATGGGCTGCCACATGGTATCCCAATCACTAGACCATACCACAACAAGTGATGTGGCAATATCACAAGTCGACACATGGCATGTAGGTGACAGAAGTGGCATAGGATGTGGACCAATGAGAGCCTACCACATAGACCAATCACACGGTGCCACATGGCACCTCAAATTAGACCCAAATGGCCTTGGCATGGTGAAACCTCCATTTTTGTCTTATTCTCATGGTTTTGGGAGTCGTTACAATATGGATATACGATTTCCATATATTATATAGTTTGAAAACTATATTAAAAGCAAAATTGGACTTTAAAACTATATTAAAGCAAAATTAGGAGTCCATGGTTTTAAACCAAAACCTCTCCAAAAATAATTAACTTAATATAACTATACTAACCATTATACCAACTACACACTTTGTCTTATTCACACTCACACTTTGTTAAAAAATGTCATTCAAATGGTTCAAAGGGAACCATGGAGAATACATTAGAGATGAGGGTACAAGTAGCCAAATGAAGTCATGAATCTCAAGAATATTCTAGGAATATTGTTAGAGCATATGTTAGGGAATATTTCAAATAATATTATCTATGAGGAATATTTAACATTCCCCGGGCATATAATTTTGAAGGTGTTAGGAATATGTCGAGTTTATATTCATTTAAACCATTTTTCGCAAGGAGCGTAGTGGCGAGGTCATATTTTTCATCTGGTCAGCTAAATTCCAGTCAACCCATAGAAAGGAATATTTGGGGAATATTTAAGATTCCCTAGGATCCATATTTTGACCGAAGCAGAAGGGGGTGGAGTTTACAGTTAGATTCCACGTTTTTTTGCCAGGAATTCAATCGTGCAATTTGTTTCTTCAGCAAAGGTGTGCATTTTCAGGTTGTTCCCGGGAAGTGGAGGTATAAGATGCATTGATGCCATGTCTTCTTTAAACCAATAAAACCAACTCATAATAGATTTATTACACTTGGTCAAAGACATCTTACAATGAAGTCATCAAGCCATTAAATATTCTATATTACATCAAATATCATGAACAAAACCATGAATTACTGAAATCTTGAGCTCATAAACAGCCAATGGTAAACCCATTAATTATTGTATTAAATTGAATCTATGATATAGTCAAATTTAACCTAGCATTCCATCCTTTAAACCTGAGTTGGGGTTTCCCTTGACCAAATCTATCCAAGTAACCCTTCATTGCTCACCTCTAGGCCCTACTCCACTCAAAGTCTATAACTAAGGTATCCAAGAATCCAGCATGTCCCCCCTCCCCCCCATTCACTTAGGTCTACCTCCAGACTTTACCAATAATTTATCAGGGATATGCATACCTTGCGAGTCTTATAGTGGTATGTTTGTTTACATGCAATTTAAAATTTTCTCCATTAATTTTCTTTTAAATTTTGTTGTTAACTTCACCCATTTTTTCCTAATGCTCTCTCAACCAACTAAAATCATTGGTCATAGATAGCTCCAACTCTTGTAATTTCTATCACCCGTGTTCATTTCACATGGTAAATCTTAGTGAAGGGGACACTTGAAATCCCAAAACTTGATTATATTGTATATGGTTGAAAAACTTAATGAAATATCATTAAACACTTGGATCTAAGGGACTTCGCCAGTATTGCATCAAACTGCCTATTTTTGTGTCGCAATATACCCTTCATCATTGCAATCTCTTGGCTAATACCTTGTGATGATCGTCCATTCCTCTATCCACCCAGACATCAATGAAAATAATATCAAAACCCCAAATGTCCACCAGGCCATTCTAGATCATCATCCAAAGACACTTCCATGCCTCCCAACAAATTATTGGGGCCATCACCTCCAAGACCACAAAGCACGACAATAGTAGAGGGCTCTAACACTACCCACCACCAAGTCACTTATGGTCGTATTCCACCTTCATCACCTAATGGATTTGCACATCTTATCGTTGCTTCATCAACCTCCAAGTCAAATCGATGCCATCATACAATCCAATGATATAGAGAATTTCTCATGGGAGATTTATCCACACATACATGGCTCTGAGCATCATACCACTCTTGTGAAAGAGTTCAGGTTAACCTAGCTCTAATCCCAATTGATAGGATTAAAAATGTGAGAAAATAATAAATCAGTAGTAACAAAACACCATGATTATCCTGGAAACCCTAAACTAGGAAATCCAACTTATAATATAGATCTATTAATGTTTTCCAAAAGGCACGTTATAATGGGCTCATCAAGCCATTACATGGGGTACATTACATCAAATGCCATGGGAAAAACATGGGTTACCAAAACCTTGGGCCCCTAAACTACTAATGGTAAACCCATTAATTACCACATCAAAATGACTTTATGACCAAGTCAAGTTTAACTGAACATAAATCAATTTGGTTGAATAAAGAATGTACCTAATGTGGAATGGTATATGGCCCATTAACTTCATAGATTAATGTTATGTCCTAAGACCCTCTAATGTTTACTTAGAAAATGAAATGTGCATCAATAACAATCCATGTTGTAATAAACCTCAAATTCTATGATACAGTTTTGTTGATGGGTTGGAATGTACCACCAACAGCTAGGGGGTCTCCCTGGTATGAAGTCTCAATTAGACCTCACACCGTTTGGGATAGGATCCCCATCTGGTATGTATTTATAGCTTCCATCATGTTGGTTTCGCTCATGGATGTCAAATGAGGAGATGTTAGAGCGAAGACAAGAATGGAATTCCTAGACAATGGGAAAAAGGTCAACCCAAGATTGACCAACTGCAAAATGTGATATAGGAAAATAACAACAAGAATAAGAAGAAGAATACCATGAGAAGGATCAGTTAGCTAAAACCATCTCAAGCATATGTGAACAGGAACATGTGAAAGGTTAATTGCAAATCAGTTCACAATTGGTTACCAGCATGGCGTGCAATAATTAACCATAAATTCAAAGCGTACAAGAAATATATACGCTGAGAATGAGTTCATTAACTTATGACCACATGAAAACACGCATACAAACATAATGGAAATAAAATAAGTCCAGTACAACCATCATAAAAATGCACGGAAATCCATACTAAAAGCAAATAATTTCTTATTAATATCAAATACAAGTACATGTTATGCAATCCAATAAAGCCCAACAATGGAACATGATTTTCTCATACCGTTATCCAATGTAAAACCCTAGCCTCACCACAACTCACCCAACTAGCTTCCAAGAGTTGAGTGCCTTTATCTCTTCAAGCACAGATCAACTATCTAATGTTAGTCCTCGCTCAAGTTCCAAAATCCATCCAAATGAATCATGAGGAATTATTTATAGAGGTGTGGAGAGATACCTTTCACCTTCTCCTGTGACCTTTCATCTTCCCTCATGACTCTTGACCTTCCTAGTGTTTCTCTAATGTTAAATGGTTATTACATGCCCAATTTATATTTACATTATTGTTGACATTATGATAAAAAATATAAGAGGAATTACGAGGAGAATAGAAATGGTTTTTGGAAACCCTTGAATGCTTGTTTCCATTGTTTCTATGATGTGGTGACTTGCATGAGCTGACGAAAAATGTGGCAATGTTCATTTACCATGTTAGATGTTGACATAGTGCCTTAGGTAACTACTTGGAGCTAGTTTTCAAGTTTGTTGAAACCCTAGTTGTACAGCCCCTATGAGAAACCCTTGCTTCCTCCACATACGTCGGTATTCTTGTCCTTCTTTTCTACTTGCAAAAAAATTACATGGGTCCTACATATTTATAGTCAAAGAATAATATTAGAAACATAAAGCAATTGATTGAGAGTAAGACATCAATTTGGACCCTTGTGCAGTCCCTTTCTACACCACAATATTGTCAATGTATGTATAGCCTATGCAAGGTCCAGGGCAGAACCCAAGAGGTATTCCATCAACCACTGTTTTATGCAAAACATATTGGGATTTGTCATTTTCCATAGACCTAAGCTAATGGAGGCATCATCCACAGAGAAAACGTTGAATACAACTTCATTAACCTACAGTGCAAAGAGTCATGTATCTTCACCGCAAGTTGCTCATTCCTCTATTGTATTTGTAGTTTCCCCAACAACTTTGGCATGTTTTACATAATAAGATAACTAATGCCACGTACCCAAATTGCATAGGATTCTTTAGTTCAAGGGAATGTGTTGATATAGTTCCCTCCGGGAGCTCCACAAAGAAATAACCCATTCCTGTAAATGAGCACGATTAGTTGTCCTTTGATCCAAGCATCTCTCAAATGCAACCATTGCATTTTCATGCTTCCTTGAGCATGTTAAAGCCTCTTTGATTCACCACATGCATCTGAAGGCGAGGAACGAGCAGAAGGTGAATGTTCAATGGGAATTATGAACACATGTTCTCCAATTAGTAGATCCTTGGCTAGTGTAAAATAGTAATTGACCCCTACACTTACTACAAGATGGCTATCTAGACAGGCAGAACCAGCAAGGCACATTTGTATTAGGCACTATATTTCTCCATTTTTGTGATGTGATAATACACATTTTTTTTGCAGTAATGATAACCTTCCATCCTCTCCTTTATCGAGAAACCATGTGGGGATATCCTTTACAATTGGCACATCATACTTCAAATATTTAACAAAATGATTTACACTAAAAACATCTTTCAAAGATGAGACATGTAGACATCGTAAGCAGTAGTTAGATTTATTCCTACTTCTGTGGCCTTCAAACATACCAAGACGAAGGTTGGATTGCTTGGTTTGATAAGGACGAATGTTGCAATATATAAAACTCACTTATTTGGAGGGATAGGCCATTTAAAGGGACGATCATAAAGTCATACTTTTCACAAGACTCCTGCGAAGGGATATAGTATTTTGAAACCATAAAAGAAGTAGATTTTGTAGTTGAATTGCAATCTTGGGACTCTTTCAGTAGAGGTGTTAACACATTAACTTTGTGGCTTCATCCTTGCTAGCGACCTTTGGTGACATAAAAGGTCAAATGCTGCAAATTGTTGCAATCACAATGGACACTATAGCTTTTAGATGTTTCATTGCCTTCTCAATGCACTGCTTAGAGGACTCATGCAAATAGATAACTGGAGCGATTTGGTCACAAATCTAGCAAAGGAAGGATGATGATGTGACTATTCAAGTCGCTTGCGGCCTAGTTCAAAGCATAATCTAGAGGCGCAACATCAATTTAAATCACAGTCTTGAGGTGCGACTATTAAAATACATCGTCCAAGGTAATGCAAGGTCACTACACAGTATCTATCATTTACCAGGAGTTCCATGTTAAATGTAAGCATTGAAAACATGTGTCCTCTAGAGTCTACATATATGGTCTCCAACAAGCAGCATGTTGTCATAAGCCTTACCACTAAAGTGCGTGGAGCTCCATATATATTTGTTGTCCACATTCATTGTGTTGGAGGGGCAAGATGCTTGAAAATAATACTTCCAGTTCCATTGTTCTATCATTTATAACTGGTAGATATAAGCCATGAACACCCTGAAAGATGACACAAACTTGTTAATATGACACCACCAAATCTCAACACAATATACTCACTGGATGTATTACTGTCTTCGTCTTCCAAAACACTAGTGCCTATATGAACTAACATTTTCCTATGTCTTCTAATCATTGTAGCACTTGAAGCCTCTTAGAAGATACCTTTGCAACCATGAATAGCTTGCTCAACCCAATCACTTGTTCGCACTATAGAACTTTGCTTTGGCTCTTGTATATCTAGGCTACCAAAGTTTTGTGTCTTCTATTGGTGTGTTTATACAATTATTGGGGCGTTGAATACCTGGCTTGTGTGTGTGTTGTTGTAACATTCTTGATATATCTTTTATAATTTGGTGGCATGTGTTGGAAACAATGCATGGTATTTAGATGCTACGTGGGGATATAGTCCCAACGACCCCTTGTTTGATTTTAATCCATCATGGACTCTTATATTTTCAATGAATCTAAGTGATGCTCTTGTTGTCACATGCATCACTGTCTTACGACTTGTAATCTCCATGCATTGGTTGTATTGCTTCACTTTTGTGATGCGTCTACATTCGCCAATGTTTCCTTTCAAGCGTTCATGGCATTGCATTCTCCTAATGATACATGAACGTGTATGTTCCCAACATATTTATAATGTGTGTGTCATCTTATGATGTTCACATATGCGCTATGGTAAGTGGGTTTTAATCATCACAGTTGTCGAATCACTGGTTGTATTCTGTTAAAGTGCTTTGCAATATGCATATCCAATGAGTTTTTCTCAACCTGACTTATGAATTTCTAATACCTCCCAATAATGCGACTGTCATAAAAGGAAACACTTCTTTATATTTGTTTTACATAGGCTTAAATAAACGTTGCTTCATGCTCATGTTGGTTCTTAGTCCTCAACGCATTTTACAATGTTTGACATGAATATCAATTATTAAAAGGTTTTTTATTATATTTTACAATTTAAATATAACTATCTCACATATGGTAGATATGACTTTTTGATTGTGCCAAAATGTGAATTTTAAGGGCGTTATAGCACAATGTAACAATAGATTAGTTAAATAATTTTACATAATATTGTCTTATAATTTGAAACACATCCTAGGATGTGTAACCAGAATTGAGAAAGTGCATGGAATCTTAAAGGAATATGCAAATGTGTTTAATGTCTTTTGATATTGCAATATATCAGGCACTTAGTGGTATTTTGAAGAGTTAGTCTTTTATGCCTTCATAAGAATTTTTTTTCAGAAATGTGGCATTCAAGCACGTGAACCAGTTTGATGATTGTAGGTGATATGATATGCAATGATTCTTATCATGGTGTGATGTAATGTAGATGAGGATGCGCCCCTAGAGGCATATAGATTAGGTTAAAACATGAAGGGGACCTTCAATATTTAGACAATATAAGGTTTCAAGGGTGGATAAGCATAGTGGCATCTCCCCAAACCCTAATGTCATCAACAAAATGAAAGCCGAAATATAAGTCTTGTCCATCAAGGCATGGTACCTACACTGATTGCAATGCATATTATAGAACGATAAAAGTAAAAGTTGCGTAAGATTCTTGATGCATCATTGAAACAACAAACCTCTCAAAACCCTAATGCAGTCATAAGGTTAATATTTGAGATGAAACATGATGAATGAATGCAATATGCATCGCATGAGTGGGTGCACCAATAGGGTTTGATATAAATGGGTCATGGGGAGATTGAAAAATTCAAAACACGATCATAACCCTTATGGCCATAGGCAAGCAGAGGGGGACCAAAAATTTGGTGCTAGGTAGAAATTTGGTTGGTGTTGTAGCAGCTACAACAAGTTATTATAGAACAAATATCCCTATTTAGGGCTGGTGTGGTGGATTTCACCACCATGCATGGCCCCTCAACCCCATAGAAAATTTTTGTGACCTAAAACGCTATATCTTTTGTAATACGGCCTAGTACTTAAGAACCGTCAATGGTGTGGTAAACCTATAAATGACCATAATATATATTCATAATAAAAATATTCTTATCCATGCCTTACATGGTGGCATTACACCCTATAATGGCACATCAACCTTGTAGAAAAAATTTATTTACTAAGACCTTGGGTTTTTTCTATGGAACATGGAATGGCCCTAGAGATCTATACATGCATTGATAAACCTAAAATGGTCAAGATATCTTGTTCACATGTTAAATATTCCTTATGTAAGGATTATACAATTCAATTGGGACCTGAGCATGGACCATCAACCCAAAGTAGAAGTATTATGGCCTAAGGCAATGTTTATTGGACTTGGACCATGGCCTATGAATTAAGACCAATCCATGTTATGATGATCCTTGAAATTATTACCATATCTCACTCATAATCCAAATATTCCTTATGCAATGTTTGTGTGGTAGCGTTGGGCATTGCACATGCAAGCCCATCAACCCCATAAACAAATGTGATGTCCTAAGACCATGGTTTTTGTCCTTGGAACATGGAATGGACCTGTAGAGCCATCCATAATTAGGAATATTTTGAGGTCAAAAATGGGCCTTGAAACAAAAAATGTATGGTCAATATCAACTTTAAAATAACCAATGGGATTCAAGATGATGATATCAACCACAAGGGTAAATATTTTTGGAGGGAAAGAAAGAAAAAATAATTGACTTATCTCCTGGTAGATTTACTCAAATTTCAAGTGTAGGAACTTGGTACACTCATTGGATCCATACTTCTAATTCAAAATCAAACGAGTACCCATTCTATGTACTTTTGTTACACCCCCTATGAGATATATATGAAATACATTAAAAACCTGAGTTTTTTCATGAATTCATGTGCTTCCTATATCCCACAATGAGGCTAACAAAAATTTATAGAGTTGGTATTCTTTGGATGAAAATTTTATATATGCATCCAATAAATGCTTACACTTGAAATTTGAGTAAACCTATAAGGATATAACTCAAAAATATGAGAAAAAATATTTTTTATTTTTTTTACTTAAAAATTCATATCTCTTATTTTATTTTTTACCTATTATTTTCCTTTAAGAGGCTTGTTTTAGACCTCAAATTTCCCTTGATGGTTGTATTAAACCTTTAAATGGTGATGATATATTACACATGGACCAAATATTCCTTATGTGAGGATTATGTGATGGTCTTGGGCTCTATGCAAAGACCATCAGCCTCATAGAACTTAAGAACCATCAATGGTGTGATAAACCTATAAATGAGCATAATATATTTTCATAATAAAAAGATTCTTATGCATGGCCTACATGGTGGCATTACACCCCACAAATGGCACATCAACCTTGTAGAAAAAATTTATGTACTAAGACCTTAGGTTTTGTCTATAGAACATGAAATGGCCCTAGAGATCTATACATGCATTGCTAAACCTAAAAATGGTCAAGATATATTGTTCACATGTTAAAGATTACTTATGTAGGGATTATATAATTCAATTGGGACCTGGGCATGGACCATCAACCCAAAGTAGAAGTATTATGGCCTAAGGAAATGTTTATTGGACTTGGACCATGGCTTGGGAATTAACAACAATCCATGTTTTGATGATCCTTGAAATTATTACCATATCTCACACATGATCCAAATATTCCTTATTCAATGTTTGTGTGGTAGTATTGGGCATTTCACATGCAAACCCATCAACTCCATAAATAAATGTGATGTCCTAAGACCATGGTTTTTTTCCTTGAAATATGGAATGGACCTAGAGAGCAATCAATCATTAGGAATATTTTTAGGTCAAAAATGGGCCTTGAAACAAAAAAACATATGGTCAATACAACTTTAAAATAACCAATGGGATTCAAGATGATGATGTCAACCACAAGGGTAAATAGTTTTGGAGGGAAATAAAGAAAAATAAACTTAATTTTGACTTATCTCCTGATAGATTTACTCAAATTTCAAGTGTAGGAACTTGGTACACTCATTGGATGCATAATTCTAATACAGAATCCAACGAGTACCCATTCTACATACTTTTGTTACACCCCTTATGAGATATATAGGAAATACATTAAAAACTTGAGTTTTTTTCATGTATTCATGTGTTTCCTATACCTCACAATGAGGCTAACAAAAATTTGTAGACTTGGTACTCTTTGGATGCAAAATTTATATATGCATCCAATAACTACCTACGCTTGAAAATTTAGTAAACCTATAAGGATATAACTCAAAAATATGAGAAAAAATACTTTTATTTTTTTCCTTAAAAATTCATATCTCTTATTTTATTTTTTTTAACTATTATTTTCCTTTAACAGACCTGTTTTAGACCTCAAATTTCCCTTGATGGTTGTACTAAACCTTTAAATGGTGATGATATATTATAGATGGACCAAATATTCCTTATTGAGAGGATTATGTGATGGTCTTGGGCTCAATGAAAAAACCATTAGCCTCATAATGAATTTTTGTGGTGTAAGACCCCAATCTTGGTCTTTCACCATGGAATTACCATTTAAAATATATCCATGGTGTCCTAAATATTGAAATGATGAAGACATGCTCGCAAGCCAAATATTCATAGAAGAAAAATATTCCTTGTGTAAGGCTTGTGTCATAGCCTTGGGTCTCATTCACGACCCATCGTTCTTGTAGATCAATTTTATGTCCTAAGAGCCTAGATTCTAGCCATATATCATGACATCACTCTTGATAATTTCCATCCATGTGTGATAACCTAAAAATGGCCATGATATGTTGGTAAAATGCCATATATTCCTTAAGGATGGCATGTGTGTTAGCCTTCTGATCCACACATAGCCCATCAACCTCACAGAGAAATGTGGTGGCATAAATATTTTTATTTTGGCCCAAGTATTCCAAGCCTAAAACTCATTCATATGGTGATAAACCTCAAAATTACCATGTCATTTATAAGTTGGAGACTCCTTATTGAAGGCTTATGTGGTGGGATTGGGCCCTATGCACGACCAATTAGGCCTACGGATAAATGATATAGTTTAATACCCTAGCTTTGGCCATGGAACATGGATTCGACCTCAAAAACCATCCATGGTGTTATAAACATTGAAATGGTCATGATATGATGTTCATATGCTAAGAAAATCTTATGCAAGTCTTGAAAGTTAGTCTTAATCCCTATGAATATTCAATCATCATTGTAAACAAATTTTATGATCCAAGACACTAGATGTTTCCCCTATATCGTGGCCTAGGACTTTAGTTCCATTCATGTTGATGTTAACCTATAAATGGCCACGTTATATTACCTCCTTATCCCAAGATTTCTTAAAAACCCATTTATCCCAACTTCTCCAATTACACTGAATTTCCCAATTTATCTAATTTGACTACTATTCTAATTGTCCCTAATCACGTGTTATTACAATTCATTACAAATTTTCCAATCTTCCCAATCCACCCAAGTTGATCCGGATTTAAACAAGAACGTAACAAAATACAGAGATAACCATATACACAAAGATGCAGAGGAAATAATACTTCATTTCATTAATGGAAAATATTGAAATATGCTTACAACCAGAAACGGAAATAAACTAGCTAGGGTGATGGTAGCTTATCTCTGAGAAGAGATGTGGTGGCTACATGCCTCTGAACTGTGTTACAATGAGGCTCGAAGGCCTATTTATTGTTGAGAAATAATGGAAAACCCTTAACATCCCAAAACCTAACCCTAGAAGATGAAGCACCAAATTGTGGGCCCCGTTTGGGTAAATTGGTACATCAATTTCCTGGGGTCGTAACTTTGGCATACAATCTTCGTTTGACGCGTACAATAGCTCGTTAGAAAGATCTATCTGAGCACTACCACTTTGGGAAGGGAAACATCAATTCGTGGGCCAATGTTGCCCCCAGATTTCCCAAAAAACGTCGTTTAGGGCCTCAAAACGGCTCTAGAAGTTCATGACCCGAAAAACTGCTAAAAATAGTAAATTGTGCTACAATTTAGGAAACTGAAAAACTAAAGGAGACAGTTGTGGGGGTCCAAATGGGATAGGTGGGTGGCCACCAACATCCACCTGGATCATTCCTCCCCCCTTAGGAAGCAATGGTCCCCATTGTGTTGAGTTCCTCCATCTGTTGAACTTAGTCCCTGGTGAGCTATTCTACAATCTCGGATGTGTCCAGTAATGGTGGGAAGCATGATCGAGGGTGTTAGAGTTGGTCTTGTCAGTCCTCCGTCAGAGATCAAAACTCTTTCTGCATTTCATTTTTAGGTGTCTCGCTCCATTCACTCAGTTGCATTCCGCTAGTTGTCAGTCATTTTCTCTCAAGGTTGTACCTGCTGGGCTGGTCACAATTTCTCAAATATCATCAAAATTGATTTCAGTCATTTACAGTCATAAATGATGTTTCTGAGCAATAAAAGATGAATTTTGGAAAACTGAGAGAGATTTTTGTCCGCATGATCGAGGGTGTTAGAGTCGGTCTTGTCAGTCCTCCGTCAGAGATCAAAACTCTTTCTGCATTTCATTTTTAGGTGTCTCGCTCCATTCACTCAGCTGCATTCCGCTAGTTGCCAGTCATTTTCTCTCAAGGTTGTACCTGCTGGGCTGGTCACAATTTCTCAAAGATCATCAAAATTGATTTCAGTCATTTACAGTCATAAATGATGTTTCTGAGAAATAAAAGATGAATTTTGGAAAACTGAGAGAGATTTTTGTCCAAAATAGGCCAAGGAATAAAAACCTCCTTCACTTTCTTACACAGGTGTCACGGTTTTAGAAAAATGTCAAAAATACAATTGCCTCGGGAGAATTGATGCACCTCTAAAGTTACCTTGGGAAAATCACGTTTTCTCCTAGCTTGGTTAGCCAAATGACTTTCTTTATGAGTAAAATGATAACTAGACACAAAGAGCTTTCCAATGAGCTATCATGAGCTCAATTTGGAGTTGAGGAACACCTTCACAAGTTGACTGCAACAGCACTCTGCCTTGAGGCAGCCTCATTTGGCACATTTTGACCAGTCTTGGGAGATTTGATTTTTGACAGGTACAATGAACTCCAAATTGAACAAATCTTATTGGGTTGGAAAGTAGACTCAAATACCTTTCCAACGAGCTATCCTGTGCCTAATTTGGACACCGGGAATGCCTCCAAAAGGCTCCTGTAAAAAGGCGCGGCGCACTAGGAGAAATTTTCCAGTGTAAATTTACACTGGCGCGGCGCACTAGGAGAAATTTTCCAGTGTAAATTTACACTGGCGCGGTGCACTAGGGAGGCGCGGCGCACTGGGCTAAAAGGCCTGAAATTCATTGAAATATTCCTCTAAATTGCAAATTCTTCATTCCACAATTAGGTAGAGCCTCCATTTTTGTGTTTCATCCAAGTTTGTGCTAGGGTATGGTGGTTTATGGATGCTAATAATCGAAACAAAAATTCAAACCCTTTCATTTTGAATTCATCACATGTAAGTTGTTGCCTAGGGTTTCAAAACTTGATTGCCACCAAAGTTACTCTTTTCAATTATTTCCTTTGTCCTTAATTCCCTTCATTCCTTGACTCCATTGTTCCCCATCCCCTAAAGTTACTAAACCCCTATCCTAAATTCCCTTTCCCAAAACTTTCAAATGTGAAAACCCTAAACCCTATTCCCATACCTAAATTACTAAACCCACTCCCATATTTCCCAAAAAAATCTCTCCCAATAGTCCCTAATCCCTCACTACTTTTCCCTCCCCTTCCTTATTTCACTATTTTTCCTTGGTGGCAGAGGTTGCACAATCATTAAGACGGTCCAACACAGTTTGACACATCAACGCCACAGGTCCAGGATAAATACAAAAGAGGCAAAAAGAGCATGATTGACTCCAGATATTGGCCGAGGCATCCTTGGCCCACCATTGCCTTTGGTGAAGAAGCTCCAACCCAAATTTCAAGAAATTTGGAGCAATTTTTGACATTTTGAAATTTTTGCACTAAAAAACAGAGTTTTTCTCCCTGTGCGTCGCGCCACTGTCGCGCGCTTATGCTAGGGAGCTCTAAATTGAAAAAATATATATATTTGGATTTGGCATGAAAAATCATGACTGCTGGTGCATGGGCAAGAAGTTTGGGTAAGTTTTGAGTCCTCAGGAGGTCAAAAACACTCACAAAATGACCTTTCTGCCCCTATTTTGACACACAGGAAGCAGTCCTGGGAGATTGAGGTTTTGGAGGGTAAAATGGGCACCAAATTAAGAAATTCCACTTGGGTTGGAAAGTAGACATGCAAGGCTTTCCAACAAGCACACTTGAGCTCAATTTGGACTTCAAGAGGTGCCTCAAAACCAGCTCCAAATTGGCACGACGCATACAGTTTTTGGTGCGACGCACAGAGACCCAAAGGCCAAAATCACTTCCGCTCTGCGAGAATTCGATTTGCAATTTTCTCCAAGTGGGCCAGCTCATTTACAATACATTTTTCCCGACATCAAAGGAAAAGTTTAAAAAACATTTTCATTAAAGGTTGGCTTCTATCCAAGTGGCAAAATGAAGGCGAACAGCCACCCAAAAAATCTACGCTCATGTTTGCTTTTTTTCTAATTGGTCCTCATAGAAACTGAATGTAACTGTTGATGGTTGGATTTTCATTTCCTGGGTTGATCGACTTCCCCATATCAAAACTTATTTATTGTATGGAGAGTCATTTTATAAAGGGTTGGTTGGAATTTCTGGGAAAGCGTGGGAGAGAAAACTCAGCTCCGCACTGTACATTTTGGCCAGGGAATTAATAAAATGATGCAACTCTGATTCATGAGATTCATGTGGTATGATGTTTAGCAGATGTTCTTCCTTCTGTTTCATATGTGTATTTGTTATGTTTTTTTTTTTACAGTCCATTCATAACCATTTCCAGTCGAATGCTTTAAAGTAAGAAAGGCGGAATCCAGTTTCACTGCTCTACCTCGGTAAGGTATTCATGCGGTGTGTTTATTCTTCTGTTTGAAAAGGATTCATTTTTTATTCCCTTTTCAACCTCTTAACAGTCTTTCCATTCCATATTTCTTCAATATTACTGCATAAACCTCCTGCCTATCTTGCCTCACGAAATATTCTGTGTCCTTGATTTAATTTCCCAGCTCAGGTGTTTCCTTGGTCCCATACAGCCCAGAAAACTCAGTCATTCATCAAAATACCTCTTTTTCATATTTATTTACCTAGCCTAAAATCAGTATCCATTTTAAGTCATTCTCAGACCCCATTCGATTATTTTTCACTAAGCGTGACCCGGAGAGAGCCCTCTCCTGTCCTCGTAGGGCTAGCTACGAGGTTGAGCGTGGTTTGTGGTTACCCTGAAGTTTGCCTTCCTTCAGCCTAAGGCAGATTTAGGCCCTAACATAGTGGCGACTCCACTGGGGACGGAAATGGTTTGCTTGTAGATTGTCTTGCCCTAGTACATGCATTAAGTTCAGATCTGATGGTTGATGGTGGACAACAATCAGACATAAGAAGGCTGAAATCATTCACCTGGCGACTCCATTCATTGAAGAATCCAGCAATCGGTGCTTCCTGGTGACTCCTGTAAAGACTCCACTTGAGGCCTAACTCTTTCTCTGAGAAAATGGAAGGATTTTACACAAAGTTTGGGCATCCAAAGTGGAATGGTATTCAGGTTCTACTCTACTTTCTTATAAATTACTTCTTTGTTGTTCTTGAAGCTGTCCTGAAAGTTTTTCAGAACTTATTGTATGATAAAGGTGATCAAAATCTTCAATCAACCCATTCAAAAGCGTAAATACTAAGTTTCCCTTTGATCCTGGCCTCCTTTCTTTTCCCACATCTTATGATGACTCTCTTCAGAGTGATGAGCCTAAAGAACATAAACCTGATCTCGTCGCTCTTGTATATATTCCTACAGCTGTTATAATCCCAGCTAGGTATAAACCTCTTGTTTTACCTTCTGTTCTTCATGCTTTCCCCAAAAACTATGATCTATACTTGCCAAGATTCGACGGTGAATGTAAGAATGTCAACGCTGAGCAACACGTGCAGAATGTTGAGACTTTCTAGACCTTTTTGAAGTTGATAATGAAGATGTCAGTATGAGGCTTTTTGCTCTTTCTTTGCAAGGAAAAGTCAAGAGTTGGTTCAAATCCCTACCTGATGCGAGCATCACAGATTTCCAGCAGTTTGTCAAAGTTTTTCTTGACAGGTGGATGATCGGACAGAACCTTTTCCTTATCGTAGAAGAGTATAATCAGCTGAAAAGACTGCCAGGGGAGACAGTACAATAGTTTTCAGCCAGATTTAATCAAGTTTATTATTCAATGCCGGTTGATATAAGACCCCCTCCTAGATCTACTCTCTTGCACTACCCGGGTGCCTTTGATCTGGAAATGGAGTTTCAGCTGAGAGAAAAGAATGTCGCAACACTTGAAGAGATGCAGAACAATGCAGTAAATGTAGAGGCTCATTTGATGATCAGAAGGGCAAGGTTGAAGGAAGAAGAGATAAAAAATGTGGATCCAGAGAAAACGACACCTTCAGAGGAAAATCTTGACATTTTGGTGAGTTCATTAGAACAGATGGTGCGGAAAATGACTGCAAAAGATGAAAATGACGTTCATGAACAAGTTGTTGATCCAAAACATTTTGTTTCTTATCTCAGTTGTCATAATGATTGCTTTGTAGATCATCTGGGAGAAGAAAAACCTGTTGATATGACATGTATACTTGATGATGTCTTTTATACTGACGATTTGCCTCAGTTTGATCAGTATGATGATCATGATTATGTTCTCCAAAAAGAAGCTAATCCTGCAGGCGAATCAGCAGCTAGTTTGTGGGAAGAGGAAGTTCACTTACAGCAACTTGGGTACAGTGATCAACCGATGCATATCAGCTATGGAAATGATGAGGAAAGTGCAGCATATTTTGAAGTAATTGAAGGATCTTTTCCTTTTTGCTTTGATTCATGTCAGTTCATCAGAGACAATTTCCGTGCAATCAGAAATCAGCTGTCAACTAGTCTTGATTTGGATCCTCTTGAGGGCGATGAAAATTCAGTTTCAGACTTCTTATATTCAGAGTTCCAGCCCCCAAATGCCATTAATAGTCAAGTTGCACATGAAGACATAGAAGTTGGCATATATGATCAAATGATACAAGAAGATTCCTTACCTTTCTGTTTTGAATCATTTCAATTTTTGAGGGGTAAATTGCATAGTAAATCTTCAAATGAGCAGCTTGTAGGAAATCAACAATCTCTCAGTTTTAATGTTGAGGATGAGACATATGGCAAAATTCTTGAGCAAGTTTTTAATAAGAAATCTTCCCCTGAAATGATTGATGAAATCATTCTCAATACAGAACCAGATTTGCAGCCACCAACGCAATTCAAGGTCAGATTACAGATGAAGGTGGGGCAGCCGAAATAGATGATTTAATGATGCAAGAGGATTCTGTACCCTTTTGTTTCGAAGCATTTCAGTTTATAAGGCATAATATTCGTAATATCTCTAAATAAAAAGATGAACAACCAATAGGATGTCATACAGTTTCAATAGATACATCGCAGCAGTCTCCTCAAGTTTTTGATGATCCTTTTGCTCATGAGTTAGATTCTATTTGCTGTAAAAATTCTTCTTCATCAGCTAACCATGTGACAAAAGAGAATGTTGATAATCATCTGTTTCAAAGGTCACCTTCATTGTCTTGTTTAACAGATTGTTCATTTCATAGCCCATACCAAAGTTTGCAATCATATGAGGAGATTGATAAAGGAGGCTTTGGTTCTGTTTGGAATCAGTAACAGAGTTTGGTTCTTCACAAAATTCAGGATCCTTTTGACAGCCTACTGCTATCTCCAAAGAAAGACAGCGCAGATGTGAGGAAAATTTTAATATCTAGCTATGAAGATTACTTGGACCAGAGCAGTAATGTGTTAATGGAAATCAATGGCGATGCTTATGAAGATCATTTTGCAGCATTCTTGAAGTCATCCAGCCAATTCATGCTTTGCAAGTTTGTCAGCAGTGAACTTGATTCCAAGTTTCCATGGGAGTTGCCTTTCAATTCTTCCCTTTTCCTGCGCATCAGAAAGCATTTAGGAAGAAATCAAATATCAGCCATGATGCTTACCTGGTTGCATTGGCTGTTCCATCTCACTTGATCGGGTTGTAGAAAGAGTAATTAGGGTATTTTTATTGAATAAGCTCAAATATGAGCATCTTTCTAGTTTGCTAGAGTCAAGTTTTTCAGTCATTTCAGTTTCCATTGAGTCAGTTTGAGTCAAGTTTCAGTCAATAAATTGAGTCATGTTGGTTTGTTGAAATAATGATTCCATAGCCCAATGGATGAAGGCATTTTCTGCTCTCCCAAAGATCTACCGTTCTTGGCACCTCCAAGGAACTACCATCCCCCATTGGAGCCAATGTTAGAGTCGGTCTTGTCAGTCCTCCGTCAGAGATCAAAACTCTTTCTGCATTTCATTTTTAGGTGTCTCGCTCCATTCACTCAGCTGAATTCCGCTAAGGGAATGCCATAATCTGATGGAAGGGTCTTGTCAGTCATTTTCTCTCAAGTTTGTACCTGCTGGGCTGGTCACAATTTCTCAAAGATCATCAAAATTGATTTCTGTCATTTACAGTCATAAATGATGTTTCTGAGCAAGAAAAGATGAATTTTGGAAAACTGAGAGAGGTTTTTGTCCACAATAGGCCAAGGAAGAAAAACCTCCTTCACTTTTTACACAGGTGTCATGGTTTTAGATAAATGTCAAAAATACAATTGCCTCGGGAGAATTGATGCACCTCTAAAGTGACCTTGGGAAAATCAATTTTTCTCCTAGCTTGGTTAGCCAAATGACTTTCTTGATGAGTAAAATGATAACTAGACACAAATAGATTTCCAATGAGCTATCATGAGCTCAATTTGGAGTTGAGTAACACCTTCAAAAGTTGACTGCAACAGCACTCTGCCTTGAGGCAGCCTCATTTGGCACATTTTGACCAGTCTTGGGAGATTTAATTTTTAATAGAGAAAATGAACTCCAAATTGAAAAATTCTAGCTGGGTTGGAAATTAGACTCAAAGACCTTTCCAACTAGCTATCCTACACCCAATTTGGAAACCAGGAAGGCCTCCAAAAGGCTCCTGTAAAAATGCATGGTGCACTGGGGAGTCGCAGCGCACTGGGAGAAATTTTCCAGTGTAAATTTACACTTGCGCGACGCACTGGGGAGATGCGGCGCACTGGGCTAAAAGGCCTGAAATTCATTGAAATCTTCCTCCAAATTACAAATTCTTCATTCCACAAGTAGGTAGAGCCTCCATTTTTGTGTTTCATCCAAGTTTGTGCTAGGGTATGGTGGTTTATGAATGCTAATGATTGAAAAAAAAAATCAAACCCTTTCATTTTGAATTCCTCACATGTAAGCTGCTACCTAGGGTTTCAAAACTTGATTGCCACCAAAGTTACTCTTTTCCATTATTTCCTTTGTCCTTAATTCCATTTTTTCCTTGAATCCATTGTTCCCCATCCCCTAAAGTTACTAAACCCCTATCCTAAATTCCCTTTCCCAAAACTTTCAAATGTGAAAACCCTAAACCCTATTCCCATACTAAACCCACTCCCATATTTCCCAAACAAATATCTCCCAATAGTCACTAAATCCCTCACTACTTTTCCCTCCCCTTCCTTATTTCACTATTTTTCCTTGGTGGCAGAGGTTGCACAATCATTAAGACAGTCCAACACAATTTGACACATCAACACCACATGTCCAGGATAAAGACAAAAGAGGAAAAAAGAGCATGATCAACTCTAGATATTGGCCGAGGCATCCTTGGCCCACCATTGCCTTTGGTGAAGAAGCTCCAGCCCAAATTTCAAGAAATTTGGAGCAATTTTTGACATTTTGAAATTTAGATATCATTTTTGGGATTCAACTGCGTTAAGTAAGTCATTCAAAGTATGACCATTTCCATGAGAGGTAGTCGTAAAGTGACTAATTTCTCATGATTTTTGAATAGTTCACTTAGCACTCATTGCATCGGGTGATGCTCACAGGGGTGAAGAAGTGGGATTGAAACTAGTGAAATGTGGAGAACGAATCACATAGCATCAATCATCACTTCCGGGGCTTGCACCCGGTAACCAGGACTTCCCAGGAGGTCACCCATCCCAGAACTCCTCTGGCTCAAGCGCGCTTAACTGTGGAGTTTTCCCCACAATCAAGCCCACTTAGCTTGCTACCCCATTTGCAAAACCTTAGCAAGTATTGTGCCTCATGAACCATTCAGGTAGAGATCCCTTGACTCTTTTTGAATTTAAGTATGGGGGATTTTCGCAGTGCATTATATTAGATATCATTTTTGGGATTCAACTGCGTTAAGTAAGTCATTCAAAGTATGACCATTTCCATGAGAGGTAGTCGTAAAGTGACTAATTTCTCATGATTTTTGAATAGTTCACTTAGCACTCATTGCATCGGGTGATGCTCACAGGGGTGAAGAAGTGGGATTGAAACTAGTGAAATGTGGAGAACGAATCACATAGCATCAATCATCACTTCCGGGGCTTGCACCCGGTAACCAGGACTTCCCAGGAGGTCACCCATCCCAGAACTCCTCTGGCTCAAGCGCGCTTAACTGTGGAGTTTTCCCCACAATCAAGCCCACTTAGCTTGCTACCCCATTTGCAAAACCTTAGCAAGTATTGTGCCTCATGAACCATTCAGGTAGAGATCCCTTGACTCTTTTTGAATTTAAGTATGGGGGATTTTCGCAGTGCATTATATTAGATATCATTTTTGGGATTCAACTGCGTTAAGTAAGTCATTCAAAGTATGACCATTTCCATGAGAGGTAGTCGTAAAGTGACTAATTTCTCATGATTTTTGAATAGTTCACTTAGCACTCATTGCATCGGGTGATGCTCACAGGGGTGAAGAAGTGGGATTGAAACTAGTGAAATGTGGAGAACGAATCACATAGCATCAATCATCACTTCCGGGGCTTGCACCCGGTAACCAGGACTTCCCAGGAGGTCACCCATCCCAGAACTCCTCTGGCTCAAGCGCGCTTAACTGTGGAGTTTTCCCCACAATCAAGCCCACTTAGCTTGCTACCCCATTTGCAAAACCTTAGCAAGTATTGTGCCTCATGAACCATTCAGGTAGAGATCCCTTGACTCTTTTTGAATTTAAGTATGGGGGATTTTCGCAGTGCATTATATTAGATATCATTTTTGGGATTCAACTGCGTTAAGTAAGTCATTCAAAGTATGACCATTTCCATGAGAGGTAGTCGTAAAGTGACTAATTTCTCATGATTTTTGAATAGTTCACTTAGCACTCATTGCATCGGGTGATGCTCACAGGGGTGAAGAAGTGGGATTGAAACTAGTGAAATGTGGAGAACGAATCACATAGCATCAATCATCACTTCCGGGGCTTGCACCCGGTAACCAGGACTTCCCAGGAGGTCACCCATCCCAGAACTCCTCTGGCTCAAGCGCGCTTAACTGTGGAGTTTTCCCCACAATCAAGCCCACTTAGCTTGCTACCCCATTTGCAAAACCTTAGCAAGTATTGTGCCTCATGAACCATTCAGGTAGAGATCCCTTGACTCTTTTTGAATTTAAGTATGGGGGATTTTCGCAGTGCATTATATTAGATATCATTTTTGGGATTCAACTGCGTTAAGTAAGTCATTCAAAGTATGACCATTTCCATGAGAGGTAGTCGTAAAGTGACTAATTTCTCATGATTTTTGAATAGTTCACTTAGCACTCATTGCATCGGGTGACGCTCACAGGGGTGAAGAAGTGGGATTGAAACTAGTGAAATGTGGAGAACGAATCACATAGCATCAATCATCACTTCCGGGGCTTGCACCCGGTAACCAGGACTTCCCAGGAGGTCACCCATCCCAGAACTCCTCTGGCTCAAGCGCGCTTAACTGTGGAGTTTTCCCCACAATCAAGCCCACTTAGCTTGCTACCCCATTTGCAAAACCTTAGCAAGTATTGTGCCTCATGAACCATTCAGGTAGAGATCCCTTGACTCTTTTTGAATTTAAGTATGGGGGATTTTCGCAGTGCATTATATTAGATATCATTTTTGGGATTCAACTGCGTTAAGTAAGTCATTCAAAGTATGACCATTTCCATGAGAGGTAGTCGTAAAGTGACTAATTTCTCATGATTTTTGAATAGTTCACTTAGCACTCATTGCATCGGGTGATGCTCACAGGGGTGAAGAAGTGGGATTGAAACTAGTGAAATGTGGAGAACGAATCACATAGCATCAATCATCACTTCCGGGGCTTGCACCCGGTAACCAGGACTTCCCAGGAGGTCACCCATCCCAGAACTCCTCTGGCTCAAGCGCGCTTAACTGTGGAGTTTTCCCCACAATCAAGCCCACTTAGCTTGCTACCCCATTTGCAAAACCTTAGCAAGTATTGTGCCTCATGAACCATTCAGGTAGAGATCCCTTGACTCTTTTTGAATTTAAGTATGGGGGATTTTCGCAGTGCATTATATTAGATATCATTTTTGGGATTCAACTGCGTTAAGTAAGTCATTCAAAGTATGACCCCTGTGAGCATCACCCGATGCAATGAGTGCTAAGTGAACTATTCAAAAATCATGAGAAATTAGTCACTTTACGACTACCTCTCATGGAAATGGTCATACTTTGAATGACTTACTTAACGCAGTTGAATCCCAAAAATGATATCTAATATAATGCACTGCGAAAATCCCCCATACTTAAATTCAAAAAGAGTCAAGGGATCTCTACCTGAATGGTTCATGAGGCACAATACTTGCTAAGGTTTTGCAAATGGGGTAGCAAGCTAAGTGGGCTTGATTGTGGGGAAAACTCCACAGTTAAGCGCGCTTGAGCCAGAGGAGTTCTGGGATGGGTGACCTCCTGGGAAGTCCTGGTTACCGGGTGCAAGCCCCGGAAGTGATGATTGATGCTATGTGATTCGTTCTCCACATTTCACTAGTTTCAATCCCACTTCTTCACCCCTGTGAGCATCACCCGATGCAATGAGTGCTAAGTGAACTATTCAAAAATCATGAGAAATTAGTCACTTTACGACTACCTCTCATGGAAATGGTCATACTTTGAATGACTTACTTAACGCAGTTGAATCCCAAAAATGATATCTAATATAATGCACTGCGAAAATCCCCCATACTTAAATTCAAAAAGAGTCAAGGGATCTCTACCTGAATGGTTCATGAGGCACAATACTTGCTAAGGTTTTGCAAATGGGGTAGCAAGCTAAGTGGGCTTGATTGTGGGGAAAACTCCACAGTTAAGCGCGCTTGAGCCAGAGGAGTTCTGGGATGGGTGACCTCCTGGGAAGTCCTGGTTACCGGGTGCAAGCCCCGGAAGTGATGATTGATGCTATGTGATTCGTTCTCCACATTTCACTAGTTTCAATCCCACTTCTTCACCCCTGTGAGCATCACCCGATGCAATGAGTGCTAAGTGAACTATTCAAAAATCATGAGAAATTAGTCACTTTACGACTACCTCTCATGGAAATGGTCATACTTTGAATGACTTACTTAACGCAGTTGAATCCCAAAAATGATATCTAATATAATGCACTGCGAAAATCCCCCATACTTAAATTCAAAAAGAGTCAAGGGATCTCTACCTGAATGGTTCATGAGGCACAATACTTGCTAAGGTTTTGCAAATGGGGTAGCAAGCTAAGTGGGCTTGATTGTGGGGAAAACTCCACAGTTAAGCGCGCTTGAGCCAGAGGAGTTCTGGGATGGGTGACCTCCTGGGAAGTCCTGGTTACCGGGTGCAAGCCCCGGAAGTGATGATTGATGCTATGTGATTCGTTCTCCACATTTCACTAGTTTCAATCCCACTTCTTCACCCCTGTGAGCATCACCCGATGCAATGAGTGCTAAGTGAACTATTCAAAAATCATGAGAAATTAGTCACTTTACGACTACCTCTCATGGAAATGGTCATACTTTGAATGACTTACTTAACGCAGTTGAATCCCAAAAATGATATCTAATATAATGCACTGCGAAAATCCCCCATACTTAAATTCAAAAAGAGTCAAGGGATCTCTACCTGAATGGTTCATGAGGCACAATACTTGCTAAGGTTTTGCAAATGGGGTAGCAAGCTAAGTGGGCTTGATTGTGGGGAAAACTCCACAGTTAAGCGCGCTTGAGCCAGAGGAGTTCTGGGATGGGTGACCTCCTGGGAAGTCCTGGTTACCGGGTGCAAGCCCCGGAAGTGATGATTGATGCTATGTGATTCGTTCTCCACATTTCACTAGTTTCAATCCCACTTCTTCACCCCTGTGAGCATCACCCGATGCAATGAGTGCTAAGTGAACTATTCAAAAATCATGAGAAATTAGTCACTTTACGACTACCTCTCATGGAAATGGTCATACTTTGAATGACTTACTTAACGCAGTTGAATCCCAAAAATGATATCTAATATAATGCACTGCGAAAATCCCCCATACTTAAATTCAAAAAGAGTCAAGGGATCTCTACCTGAATGGTTCATGAGGCACAATACTTGCTAAGGTTTTGCAAATGGGGTAGCAAGCTAAGTGGGCTTGATTGTGGGGAAAACTCCACAGTTAAGCGCGCTTGAGCCAGAGGAGTTCTGGGATGGGTGACCTCCTGGGAAGTCCTGGTTACCGGGTGCAAGCCCCGGAAGTGATGATTGATGCTATGTGATTCGTTCTCCACATTTCACTAGTTTCAATCCCACTTCTTCACCCCTGTGAGCATCACCCGATGCAATGAGTGCTAAGTGAACTATTCAAAAATCATGAGAAATTAGTCACTTTACGACTACCTCTCATGGAAATGGTCATACTTTGAATGACTTACTTAACGCAGTTGAATCCCAAAAATGATATCTAATATAATGCACTGCGAAAATCCCCCATACTTAAATTCAAAAAGAGTCAAGGGATCTCTACCTGAATGGTTCATGAGGCACAATACTTGCTAAGGTTTTGCAAATGGGGTAGCAAGCTAAGTGGGCTTGATTGTGGGGAAAACTCCACAGTTAAGCGCGCTTGAGCCAGAGGAGTTCTGGGATGGGTGACCTCCTGGGAAGTCCTGGTTACCGGGTGCAAGCCCCGGAAGTGATGATTGATGCTATGTGATTCGTTCTCCACATTTCACTAGTTTCAATCCCACTTCTTCACCCCTGTGAGCATCACCCGATGCAATGAGTGCTAAGTGAACTATTCAAAAATCATGAGAAATTAGTCACTTTACGACTACCTCTCATGGAAATGGTCATACTTTGAATGACTTACTTAACGCAGTTGAATCCCAAAAATGATATCTAATATAATGCACTGCGAAAATCCCCCATACTTAAATTCAAAAAGAGTCAAGGGATCTCTACCTGAATGGTTCATGAGGCACAATACTTGCTAAGGTTTTGCAAATGGGGTAGCAAGCTAAGTGGGCTTGATTGTGGGGAAAACTCCACAGTTAAGCGCGCTTGAGCCAGAGGAGTTCTGGGATGGGTGACCTCCTGGGAAGTCCTGGTTACCGGGTGCAAGCCCCGGAAGTGATGATTGATGCTATGTGATTCGTTCTCCACATTTCACTAGTTTCAATCCCACTTCTTCACCCCTGTGAGCATCACCCGATGCAATGAGTGCTAAGTGAACTATTCAAAAATCATGAGAAATTAGTCACTTTACGACTACCTCTCATGGAAATGGTCATACTTTGAATGACTTACTTAACGCAGTTGAATCCCAAAAATGATATCTAATATAATGCACTGCGAAAATCCCCCATACTTAAATTCAAAAAGAGTCAAGGGATCTCTACCTGAATGGTTCATGAGGCACAATACTTGCTAAGGTTTTGCAAATGGGGTAGCAAGCTAAGTGGGCTTGATTGTGGGGAAAACTCCACAGTTAAGCGCGCTTGAGCCAGAGGAGTTCTGGGATGGGTGACCTCCTGGGAAGTCCTGGTTACCGGGTGCAAGCCCCGGAAGTGATGATTGATGCTATGTGATTCGTTCTCCACATTTCACTAGTTTCAATCCCACTTCTTCACCCCTGTGAGCATCACCCGATGCAATGAGTGCTAAGTGAACTATTCAAAAATCATGAGAAATTAGTCACTTTACGACTACCTCTCATGGAAATGGTCATACTTTGAATGACTTACTTAACGCAGTTGAATCCCAAAAATGATATCTAATATAATGCACTGCGAAAATCCCCCATACTTAAATTCAAAAAGAGTCAAGGGATCTCTACCTGAATGGTTCATGAGGCACAATACTTGCTAAGGTTTTGCAAATGGGGTAGCAAGCTAAGTGGGCTTGATTGTGGGGAAAACTCCACAGTTAAGCGCGCTTGAGCCAGAGGAGTTCTGGGATGGGTGACCTCCTGGGAAGTCCTGGTTACCGGGTGCAAGCCCCGGAAGTGATGATTGATGCTATGTGATTCGTTCTCCACATTTCACTAGTTTCAATCCCACTTCTTCACCCCTGTGAGCATCACCCGATGCAATGAGTGCTAAGTGAACTATTCAAAAATCATGAGAAATTAGTCACTTTACGACTACCTCTCATGGAAATGGTCATACTTTGAATGACTTACTTAACGCAGTTGAATCCCAAAAATGATATCTAATATAATGCACTGCGAAAATCCCCCATACTTAAATTCAAAAAGAGTCAAGGGATCTCTACCTGAATGGTTCATGAGGCACAATACTTGCTAAGGTTTTGCAAATGGGGTAGCAAGCTAAGTGGGCTTGATTGTGGGGAAAACTCCACAGTTAAGCGCGCTTGAGCCAGAGGAGTTCTGGGATGGGTGACCTCCTGGGAAGTCCTGGTTACCGGGTGCAAGCCCCGGAAGTGATGATTGATGCTATGTGATTCGTTCTCCACATTTCACTAGTTTCAATCCCACTTCTTCACCCCTGTGAGCATCACCCGATGCAATGAGTGCTAAGTGAACTATTCAAAAATCATGAGAAATTAGTCACTTTACGACTACCTCTCATGGAAATGGTCATACTTTGAATGACTTACTTAACGCAGTTGAATCCCAAAAATGATATCTAATATAATGCACTGCGAAAATCCCCATACTTAAATTCAAAAAGAGTCAAGGGATCTCTACCTGAATGGTTCATGAGGCACAATACTTGCTAAGGTTTTGCAAATGGGGTAGCAAGCTAAGTGGGCTTGATTGTGGGGAAAACTCCACAGTTAAGCGCGCTTGAGCCAGAGGAGTTCTGGGATGGGTGACCTCCTGGGAAGTCCTGGTTACCGGGTGCAAGCCCCGGAAGTGATGATTGATGCTATGTGATTCGTTCTCCACATTTCACTAGTTTCAATCCCACTTCTTCACCCCTGTGAGCATCACCCGATGCAATGAGTGCTAAGTGAACTATTCAAAAATCATGAGAAATTAGTCACTTTACGACTACCTCTCATGGAAATGGTCATACTTTGAATGACTTACTTAACGCAGTTGAATCCCAAAAATGATATCTAATATAATGCACTGCGAAAATCCCCCATACTTAAATTCAAAAAGAGTCAAGGGATCTCTACCTGAATGGTTCATGAGGCACAATACTTGCTAAGGTTTTGCAAATGGGGTAGCAAGCTAAGTGGGCTTGATTGTGGGGAAAACTCCACAGTTAAGCGCGCTTGAGCCAGAGGAGTTCTGGGATGGGTGACCTCCTGGGAAGTCCTGGTTACCGGGTGCAAGCCCCGGAAGTGATGATTGATGCTATGTGATTCGTTCTCCACATTTCACTAGTTTCAATCCCACTTCTTCACCCCTGTGAGCATCACCCGATGCAATGAGTGCTAAGTGAACTATTCAAAAATCATGAGAAATTAGTCACTTTACGACTACCTCTCATGGAAATGGTCATACTTTGAATGACTTACTTAACGCAGTTGAATCCCAAAAATGATATCTAATATAATGCACTGCGAAAATCCCCCATACTTAAATTCAAAAAGAGTCAAGGGATCTCTACCTGAATGGTTCATGAGGCACAATACTTGCTAAGGTTTTGCAAATGGGGTAGCAAGCTAAGTGGGCTTGATTGTGGGGAAAACTCCACAGTTAAGCGCGCTTGAGCCAGAGGAGTTCTGGGATGGGTGACCTCCTGGGAAGTCCTGGTTACCGGGTGCAAGCCCCGGAAGTGATGATTGATGCTATGTGATTCGTTCTCCACATTTCACTAGTTTCAATCCCACTTCTTCACCCCTGTGAGCATCACCCGATGCAATGAGTGCTAAGTGAACTATTCAAAAATCATGAGAAATTAGTCACTTTACGACTACCTCTCATGGAAATGGTCATACTTTGAATGACTTACTTAACGCAGTTGAATCCCAAAAATGATATCTAATATAATGCACTGCGAAAATCCCCCATACTTAAATTTTGAAATTTTTTCACTAAAAAACAGAGTTTTTCTCCCTGTGCGCCGTGCCACTGGCGCGCGCTTATGCTAGGGAGCTCTAAATTGCAAAAAAAAAATATTTTTGGATTTGGCATGAAAAATCATGACTGCTGGTGCATGGGCAAGAAGTTTGGGTAAGTTTTGAGTCCTCAGGAGGTCAAAAACACTCACAAAATGACCTTTCTGCCCCTATTTTGACACACACGAAGCAGTCCTGGGAGATTGAGGTTTTGGAGGGGAAAATGGGCACCAAATTCAGAAATTCCACTTGGGTTGGAAAGTAGACAGGCAGGGATTTCCAACAAGTACACTTGGGCTCAATTTGGACTTCAGGAAGTGCCTCAAAACCAGCTCCAAAGTGGCGCGACGCATACAGTTTTTGGCGCGGCGCACAGAGACCCAAAGGCCAAAATCACTTCCGCTCCACGAGAATTCGATTTGCAATTTTCTCCAAGTGGGCCCACTCATTTACAATACATTTTTCTCAGCATCAAGGCAAAGTTTAAAAAACATTTTCATTAAAGGTTGGCTTCTATCCAAGTGGCAAAATGAAGTCGAACAGCCACCCAAAAAATCTACGCTCATGTTTGCTTTTTTTCTAATTGGTCCTCATAGAAACTGAATGTAACTGCTGATGGTTGGCTTTTCATTTCCTGGGTTGATCGACTTCCCCATAGCAAAACTTATTTACTATATGGAGATTCATTTTGTAAAGGGTTGGTTGGAATTTCTGGGAAAGCGTGGGAGAGAAAACTCAGCTCTGCACTGTACATTTTGGCCAGGCAATTAATAAAATGATGCAGCTCTGATTCATGAGATTCATGTGGTATGATGTTTAGCAGATGTTCTTCCTTCTGTTTCATATGTGTATTTGTTATGTTTTTTTTTTTTACAGTCCATTCATAACCATTTCCAGTTGAATGCTTTAAAGTAAGAAAGGCAGAATCCAGTTTCACTGCTCTACCTCGGTAAGGTATTCCTGCAGTGTATTTGTTCTTCTGTTTGAAAAGGATTCATTTGTTATTCCCTTTTAAACCTCTTAACAGTCTTTCCATTCCATATTACTTCAATCTTACTGCATAAAGCTCCTGCCTATCTTGCCTCACAAAATATTCTGTGTCCTTGATTTAATTTCCCAGCTCAGGTGTTTCCTTGGTCCCATACAGCCCAGAAAACTCAGTCATTCATCAAAATACCTCTTTTTCATATTTATTTACCTAGCCTAAAATCACTATCCATTTTAAGTCATTCTCAGACCCCATTCGATTATTTTTCACTGAGTGTGACTGGGAGAGAGCCCTCTCCTGTCCTTGCAGGGCTAGCTACGAGGCTGAGCATGGTTTGTGGTTACCCTGAATTTTGCCTTCCTTCAACCTAAGGCAGATTTAGGCCCTAATAGAGGGTAGTACACATTGAATACTTGGTGCAGGCGAAGGAATGGAGGAATGTTGTGCTCCAAAGTATTATTTCCCACAGCCTTAGTAATGGCGTAATGACCATGTCGGCATGGTCGGAGCTTTGGATGGGCTCTTGTAAGGCGTTCTTTCTACAGATGGAACCAAACTTTGTTGCCCACCTGAAGCTTGTGTGGTACCCCTGTGGGTGAGGAGAAGTTGTTCCTATGTTTTGTCATGACCGTATTCCTTTGCTGTTGCTGCTGCGTGGAGGAACCCTTTGTAGGGGTCATGGATGTGGCAACAATCTTCCCCTTACCTTGGGAGCGAACCAGACAAATGAATTTCCTAGTCTGGGAGATGAGCTTGCTGCCTTTCTTGGCAGTGATCAAAGAGGTGGCGGTAAGTGGGGCTACCTCTGGTATCCTGTATAATGAATTATCCAAAGAAATAATAACAGCGCGAGGCCTTGACTCATACACAGCATGTCGCCTCCACAAGTATGGCTGGCCTAATAAAACAGCACACACATCCAGAGGTGTAGCATCACACAATACCTCGTCTATGAAAGCCTTGATGCTATAGGGAAGGCGGCATTGTTGGCGAACTTTGAGATCTCATCCTTCACGAAGCCACCCGATATTGTACGGCTATGGGTGTGGTGTAGTCGGCAGGCCCAATCGCTTCACGACCTCTACTGAAATGAGGTTCTTTTGGCTGCCACTGTCGACAATGAATTGCAGTGGCAAACCCTTCACCCACATCTGTGAGTGGAAAAGATGCCCCCCTTCGTCTGGATTTTCAGGCTCATTTTTCTGGATCTTGGCAGTGGCAACAGTGGCACTGGGATCCGCATCAATGATCTGCTTCCCTTTGCCATTCCCCTTGTCGGGTTCTAGCTCAGGGTCGGAACATGCATCTGATTCAGAAGCCTTCAACTCAGCCACCAATGACTGCTTGGTCCGACACTCACTTGTGTTATGAGTGGGACTCTTGTGGAACTCACACCACTTTCATGTGTCCTTCTTCAGCTTTGTGGTGTTGTTCTTTTCTTGTGACTTCGACGGGTTGTCTTGAGTCACCCCGCCTTGGCTTTTTCCTTTGGTCTTCGGATTTGCAGATCCAAAGTCTCGCTTCTTCTATTTGAACTTTTGCTTGATTTAACAGCGTATCAGTACGCTGTGCCGAGCGGGGAGATGTTCAAGAACTCCATCTCTTCTTGGATGTATCTGTGTAGGCAGCCACGGTATTTGAGTACCAAATGCAGCTCAGAGTCCTTGATACCCAACTGTGTTCAAAGGGTATGAAAAATGTTTGTGAACTCTGGCACATCTTGGTCCCTTCCTTGTCGCAGTGTGGTCCATTTAATGTATTTGTCCTCATAACTTTTGATAGGGTAGTACTGCTCCTTGACGACATCTCGAAATGAATCCCAGAAGTGTGCGGATAAAAATAGTGAGCCGGTATTTTCATCCTTCAGCTCGCAGTAGGTTTCCCACCAGTCCTTGATGTGGGGGGCTGCTTTGAGAAGAGCGAAAACAATCTTTTCCCGACTCGAAAATTCATGAACAGGAAAATATCCTTCTAGCAAATTTAACCATTTATCTACAGCATCTGTGTCTATTTGACCCTCGAAGATGGGGATTTCAAAATTAACTTGTACCTTAAATGGTGTGGCGTTTCCAGAGTAGCTGTTGGAAGCCGATGCGTCGCCTTTGGGTAACCGCTGAAGGATCTGCGCAAAGCTATCCATCATCGCATTCCTTTTCCGCTTGAGGGCTTCTTCGAGCAAGATTTTTATAGGATCTCATGCCCTTTCGTCTTTCTTCTCATCTGCCATGGGAGGCCGTCAGGATTTGCGAGGCTAGTCTTGCAAAGATTCGACCAGTTCAAGCCCTAACTCCTTATATCCTGACCTCATTGGGGACATGCAAAGAAAAACAGAGAAAAAGCAGACCACTCTGATACCATTGATCCGGATTTAAAAAGGAACGCAACAAAATACAGAGATAACCATATACACAAAGATTCAGCGGAGATAATACTTCATTTCATTAATGGAAAATATTGAAATATGCTTACAACCAGAAATGGAAATAAACCAGCTAGGGCGATGGTAGCTTATCTCTGAGAAGAGATGTGGCAGCTACATGCCTCTGAACTGTGTTACAATGAGGCTTGAAGGCCTATTTATTGTTGAGAAACAATGGAAAACCGTTAACATCCCAAAACCTAACCCTAGAAGATGAAACGCCAAATTGTGGGCCCCGTTTGGGTAAATTGGTACATCAATTTCCCGGGGTCGTAACTTTGGCATACGATCTTCGTTTAACGCGTACAATAGCTCGTTAGAAAGATCTATCCGAGCACTACCACTTTGGGAAGGGAAACATCAATCCATGGACCCATGTTTCCCCTAGATTTCCCAAAAAATGTCGTTTAGGGCCTCAAAACGGCTCCGGAAGTTCAGGACCTGAAATTCTTCTAAAAATAGTAAATTGTGCTACAATTTAGGAAATTGAAAAACTGAAAGAGACAATTGTGGGGGTCCAAATGGGATAGGTGGGTGGCCACCAACATCCACCTGGATCACAAGTTGTGAGGATTGGCCAAATTTATGTTAATTTCCCTAATTACCCTTAATTATTGTAATAATTTATCATTATTTGCCCCAATTTCCTCCATTTCGTAGTGAAAATACCCCAATTAGCATATGATTGGACCAATCAGTGTGATAAAATTTGAAATGGCCATAATATGTCACTTTCATGCCAAAAATTCCTTATGTATAGTGTGTGTGTTTGGCTAAGGGCACTAAACATGGTGTAATTTCCTCACAATAACCTAAGACCCTAGTTATTATCCCTCAACTACACCCAAGAACCATTTTTGATGTTCTAGACATCAAAATGGATGTCATATCCCACTCATGGACCAAATATTTCCTATCATCATGTTTAGTGATCTAGGGCCCAATGCATGGTCCATCAGCCCAAGAGACAACGTTTATTTCCTAAGACCTTGCCTTTTGGCCATTAACTATGGAATAAGCCACTAAAACCATTCATGGAGTGTGAACCCTTGAAACGGTGATTACATCTCACTATTAGGAGAGATATTCCTTATGTAGGGTCTATCTAGTATTCTCAAGTATTGTGTAAGACCCACAAGCCCCATAAACTAATGTTATGGCTTAATACCCTAGTCTTCATCCCTAAGCTCTAAATGGTTACTGAATGCCAATGGCAACTTTTATGCCCTTGATTGAATTAGTAACATGTGCCCATCTAATCGATGAATTGGTAACATGTGGCACCATGATGATCATTTTAGTACTTGTAATCATGTTTTATTAATTCCTTTTAGAAGTTAGATGTTCATGATTAGGTAATTCTTATGTTGATCCTCTCTCCTTTGTAATGCATTGTTAGGAACCCCAATTTTTTCTCTCTTTGATGGATTGAGTCTTCTTGAAATAGATGTTAAAACAAATGTGCCCATTTCCTACTAACCATTAAATTGACAATCATCCAATTCCCTAACCTTTCTCTAATAACTAGTTGCAAAGCACAAGACACAAACTCATTAAACCCTGAAAATTGCACTATCCCTTCAATGATCCTCTAACACATTATGATTTATTAACCACTGACCAATATTCACTAGGAACTAACCCTTGACCCATGACACATAAACAATAACTAATTAGTGGATAACCTATGCTAAATATTAACTACTTACCCACTAACTTACGTAATCCTAATCGCTCTAACCCTTGGCCCTTGACACCTAAAGAAATACTAGCGTATTTACACAAAGCCTCCTAATCGATAATCTACTGATCACACTTGCGTCCTAACTATAATTGACCTTTAATACCTAAAGCCTTAAACCCTAACCCATAACAAGATAATTTGCAATTCCTTAACCCTTAACCAATTAACAATATTTGAAGATATTCCCTAATTTGCAAATAACCCACTAAATCCTAGTACCTAACCCCTAACCTTAAAATATTAAATCCTTGACTTGACCTAATCCTACTCTAGTAGCTTATAATAGCCATTTAACTAAATGCAAAAGAAGAAGTATAGCCTTTATTAAAGGGGGGGAATAACTAGTCTAAAAGGAAATTAATTAAAAGATGAAAAATCAACAATCCTAGACCATCAACTTATGTGAGGACTTTTAGTGATAGCCTTAGACTATATTCACATGAGAAGGATTTTTGGATGGTTTTATATCATCACCATTGATTGATGTACAAAATTATTCGGTATTCCACAAGAACAATTCATCATAATAGATATTTAATATACTAAAATATTGTATTATGCAATTTATTTCCTTGACCTTATATTTATTGTTCAAATCTATAAAAATAACTAAAACCCAAAAATGAAATAACAAGAAAATTAACACATCATCCACACAAATGAACATAAGATGTAACCTAGTAAACCTGATATGGAAAAAATCTTAGTTAGAAGGTGAGGCCTATGCTCTACTCCCTTTTTTTCAATTATGAAATGCAAGTACAAAAAAAGGAGTGCTCACTATGGAATTGCCTTTGACAATGTGGCCTAAATGATTGCTATATGATCTTCTATTTTCTATGTTATGATCTCAAATCCCACCCCTTAAATTATGTTTTTCTTAACTATGGAACGAGTACAATGCTAAAATAATGGAACTCCTTCGCTTCCTAATGGCCCTGTATTTAACATAGCCTAACAGTTGTCTAGAATTATTAATGTCTAGACAATTATTATCATAATCTTAGTATTATTATAATCATGTTGGCACTTGTACCTTTCATGTCACTTCTTCAATGTCTCGTGTACTTGCAAAAGGATCTAGCTATTTTTTTCAACAAAAATTTCTACTTTTAGTGCTTCTCTTGTGATTTTTTCCCTCACTCTTCCTTACTATCCATACAAAACATCCAAGAGAAAAGGATGAATTTACCTAAAGCAAGTTTGAAAAGGGGACTTACCATTAGAAGTATGGACCACTCTATGATAAGAGTGTTAAATATAGATCAGTTTTTCAGCCTAAGTCTTCGGATGCTTTGATTGTAACCTCTCAAAATTTCAAATGTCTTGTTGACTACTCCTATTCGCCCATTTGTTTATGGATGGAAAATTGTAGATCTCTTCAAATTTATTTCTATATTTTTCCAAAATATATTAAAAAAGGCACTAAGAAATATGGTATTCCTATCTAAGATGATGCTCATTGTTATCACAAAGTGCACCTAGACATACTTAATGAACATTTTTACTACTTCTTGTCCTTAGATGGTATTTGTACAAGGCATAAGAATGCACATATTGTTGAACCTATTAAATATAACAAATAGATAGCCATGTCCCTTCCTATTTTATTGCAAAGCACCCATAAAATCTAAGAATCCCAAAGTTCACCTAGACATATTCAAAGAATATTTTTGTTGTTTTTTGTCCTTCAATGGTATTTTTACAAGGTATAAGTATAAAAATTCCCTCTAGTGTAGTGCATGTGGGCCTCTATGTATTTTTTCCTCTATCTATGAGCTATTTGGTGGATATTTTTGTACCATTATGATCATCACACCATATCACAATCAAACGATTAAGTTGGATACCAAATTTTGTAAAATTATGTTACGACCAAATGTCTTGGATTGTTGCATTCACTACACCTCTATACTTAGTATCTGCAAATGATAAAGTAATGGTGGATAACTTCTTGGTTTACCAACATATAAGACCAAAGGCAAAACTAAAAACATAATTGGAGATGGACTTTCAATTTGTGTTATTGCCAACCCAACTGAAATTTGTATAACCAACAAGATCCAATATAAATTATGTTTCATAATGAATACCAAAACTAAGAGCACCCTAAACATACCTAATAATCCTCTTATTAGTGTTCAAGTTTAGCTCATGAGGCTCCTACATATACTTGGAAACTACCCCAACAACATAGAAGATGTCAGGTCTAGAATGGGTGAGATATAGTAAACTTTCAACCAATCGTTTGTACCTAGTACTATCTACCAAAGGTGTGGCACTATCCTTAACCTTAAATATGGAAAGAAAGGGTGATTCACCTAACTTGAAATCCATTATCAAAAACTTGATAAGTATATCCTAGACATACTTAAACTATTCCATCTTGATTCCTAAAGTGAACTAGCTAATTTCTAGACCAAGAAAATAATGCAATAGTCCAATATATGTCATAGAAAACCTATCATGCAATGCATTTTTTACCAAGGAAATAGATGGTGTTGAGCCCCCTATGACTAACAAATCATATAAATAAATTACTATCGAAAAATGAGTCAACCTATATCATTATAAAAACATTAGGATCATAATTACAATGAGAAAAAGCTTGAGACAACAAGAAATAATCCACTTTTCATACGAAGCTCTAGGTAGCTACTTGAGTCCATACAAAAATATCCCCAATATATAAACAAGATAATAATCTTGGATATACCCCATTGGTGTCTCCATAAATATCTCCTCTTTAAGGTATCTATGATACAATGCACTCTCAACATCCATGTGGTGAACCTCATAATGTCTAGTTGTTGCAATGGCAAGAACTATCCTGACAAAATTCATTTTTGTAACTAGTGCAAAGGTCTCATCGTACTCTGCCTACTAAAATTTGAGAAACCCTACCTACAATATAATCTTTGCACTTACTGACAAGTTCATCTACTATCATTTTTTTCCAGCATACCCATTTTCTTTGCATAAGTTTCCTACCGAGAGGTAGGGGAACCAAATCCCAAGTTTGGTTCTTCATAAGAAACTAATACTCCTCCATGGCATCCTCCGTATATGGATTTTATAAAACCTCCACATAATATTGTGGATCTAAAGAAATAACCATGTAAAAATGGAGAGGAATTAACGGCTCTATAGTAGTGAATGTTTTTGGATCACCTTGAAACTATGAAAGATTCCTTTGTGGTAATTGAATCTCCAACTAGATCGCCTATTGCCTAAAGAGTCTGCTATGATCAAATTGATCTAAGTGTCAAATACAATCATTTTTTCATTTAATGTCACTTGATACCCATCATTTGAATATTAAATTTGATCCTTATGTGAAAATCCATTAGTGAGATCTACATCAATGAAAAGTAGTACATTTATTGTAGTGTTTTCTTCAATTGTATGAAAGGGCTCTTCTTTGATTTTAACACTTCTTTTAATGAAAATTATTTTAATGAAAAGATTTAACAATCCATATCCCTTAAAACCATTAGGATAACCCATAAATATATACTCTTGACTTTGAGGTTCCAATTCCTTCCTCTTCTCTAAAGGTCGTTATGTGTGCCTATGCACAAGATGCAAATACCCGAAAGTAAGTGACTTCTAGTTTCTCACTGTTCCAACCCTTGAATGGACTAGCTCCCTTGAAATATTTATGAGTAATTATATTTTGTATGTAGGCTACGCAAATAATAGCTTCATCCCATATCTCGAGAGCAAGGACTTCAAATTGTATCATGTTGTCGGTCATCTCCTTCAAAGATCTATGATTTTGCTCAACAACACCATTCTATTATGGAGTATATGGAACTATATATTGAAACTCAAATCCCTACTTCTATACATAGATGTTGTACATCCTTGTTGACATACTCCCCCCTATTATTTGTATGAAGGATCTTGATATCCTTCCTTAACTGATTCCCTACAAGTGCTTTGAATTCTTTGAGATACTCAAACACTACATATTTTTTCTTGATAAAATACAGACCAAGATATAAGTTGATCTATCATCAATAAGGGTCAACACATTCTTGGCCCTAATAATGGATGGGTGAGGGAATGGGCCCATGATCCCATTTGTGAACAAGAACAAGGGGTGAAGAGGCCCTCCATGCTTTCCTATTCACAAGTTTATCTTTTGAATGCTTGCCACAAATGCATCCTTGACAAACTCTAGTAAAACAATTTGTCTGACAAACCTACCTCTGTACCCTACTTGTTAAGCTATTGCAAATAGCAATAATTAAAGTGACCAAATATCTCATTCCATAAGCTACTGAATTCATAATTTTAACATGTGTTAGTCGTAGAATAGAAGGAAATTTAGGAATGAATTAGGAAAAAACATGCAACCTGGATTGGTGATCTACTACCCCAACTGTAACCTTTGATCCATAAGGAATATTTGAAATCACTACTGAAGTCGAAGTGAACTCGACTCACTTTTTGATACCTGAATGTGTGATCTAATATAAGGAAAATAGATTGGTGGACAACAAGGGTACATGTAGCACATTCTAAAAATTTCCATGTTCTAAATCAATTATACCTTTCCCAAATACCTGAACAAGCATACCATCTCCCATTAAATTGGGAGGACCAATGTGTGGCTCCAAATAACTAGAGGAATCTTATGATGAGCCCATATGAGTAAAATATTTTGACTCAAGAATCCATGTGGCTGACTATTAAGTAAAAACAACTAAATCATGAATATATCATCATTTTCCTGCATCATCATGGGGATTTTTGTTAGTAAATGTAAAGTGGTAGCTTGTAATTCTTATTTTCCTTGACCTTAATATTTTCTTGTGAACTTTATTAGCCTTCTTTATGTTCTTTAGTTAGATATTTTCATCAAACAAATATCAAGAACGTAATAGCAACAATAGAGGACACATAAATTAGGATCTCAGCAAGGGAAAAATCCCCCCCAAGGGGAAAACCTAGAAAAACTCTTCTCTTCTTAGAATCTGCTTCAAATGAGATACAAAGACCCAACCCTAGACCAAGTATTTCTCCAAATACCAAGTCAGCCCTTCCAACAATTCCTTCCTTGAACCTCCACCAACCAGTTGAAATTTTGACCTACCAGCCTCAACCTTGCAATTTGCACAACTACTTTGACCCTTCGGTTTATTACCTCAATTCTACACCTTCGGCCTGTTATGTACCTTCGGCCTATTCTGCACCTATTTTTGTACCTTTAGTCTATTTTGCGCCTGGTTATGTACCTTCGACCTATTTGGCACCCAATTCTATAACTTAGGCCTGCTCAGCACCTGTTTCTATACCTTCAACCTGTTCCGCACTTGGTTTCGTACCTTCGGCCTGTTCCACATCTGGTTCTATACCTTTGGTAGAAACTTTAGATGTGATGCTTGATTTTTTTCTTAGTTGAATGAGGTCGAAATTCTCCTTTATATAGCCTTCTCAAGGGGTAAAATTTCCTCCTTTAGGTCAACTTGATGTTTCCAGGGCCAACTTATACTTTAGGAGATTCCAAGACCTTCTAGACTTAAAAATAATTATTTTTATAAACACATTTTTCCCGAAAGGGTCTTGTAAACATGATGTTGACTCTTTTGACTCATAACAATAAATCCGAAGACCTAACAAGCCCTATAATCATGAAGAACATGATTTTACCTAGAATACCATCAATAAAGAGCATGAAACCCATGCTTAAGTAATAATAACTTTTTCTTTTCTTTTCTTGTTTCTTACATAGGATACATATTGAAATGAGTACACCAATAATTATGAAGACCCAAACTAGTTACATTTTCAACACTCTCTTATAACTAGGGAGGTATTCATAATTGTACAGCTAATACAAAATCATATCTCAAACTGAATATTTCTCACAAGAAGAGTCGTATTGATAAGCCATACTGTAAGAATCACCATCATGACCAGCACTATCTTTGAGGCCTAACTAAACAAGTTATTCTTTAATTAAGATCATTGTGTTGGGAGGCTTTACGTGTGATACCGCACTACATCTGCAAGTCACATACCCCATCCTGACGTCCACAGGTATGTCCTTTTAGGACTCTTCTTATCTTCGATCTCCAATCCTAAGTCCTCAAAGAATATTGGTCTTATTCAACCAGTCTTCTCTTGAATGTATGTCCCATTCTCAAAGAGTGTCGATACCTTTCCTTTCTTGGATGTTATATCCTCAAGGAAACCACATATTCTTATCCAATCCTCCTCCATTCTCTCTTCATGACCTTCAATTAGACTTACGGTTGTTAGTCTTTGTCAAGTGCATGACATATGAATAAGTGAATACCCATGTGATGTCCAACATCACTCCCTCTCAAACCGAGAGGACATCCCCATTCTCCCTTAAGCTTGAGAATAAAACCTTTCTCCTTATTCAAGGAGACTCCTTTGCTCCCTCTAAAAACTAGAGGAGATTCTGGAATTTATTTCAAAATGGGAAGTCAACACCTTATAGCTTGTTTTCATCAAAGTATAATATACCAATTCTCCATAGTTGCTAGGCTCCCTCTTTCCTTCGCATCTATTGTATCGAGCTTGCTTTCTTTCGAGCCATCATGGAGCCATCTTCACTCTTCGTTCTCATCACAGGATCTAGGTCATCTTTCCTTTCTCATCACTTTCATCTTCAACATCACAGATAAAGGCCTTGTATAGAGCCTTTCCAATCTTCAAGTGGATCAAATCTTCCTCATGAAAGTGATCTCCTTTGACTTCAGGTTATATTCTTTATTGCTACCTTCTAGTTCCAATATGAACTTGTTTGACTTCATAGTTGTCAGGTACCAGGTATTGAGATTTCCTTAATACTTTGCATCCATACAATTGAACTTGCCTCAATCATCATCATATTTTCTAGGTAGTAAAATAATATGTTAATTAGATAACCAAATCATAAATGAAATAAACTTGCCTTACAATTGTTACCTTCTAATTCCATCAACATCCTCATCGACCATCTCCCCTAGAAATCCTCCATGCATCAAAGTGCCCAAGGATCTAACTTGATTACCAAGTTACAACTTTTCTTATGAAGATTATATCGGATGTTAATCACTATTTATATATTCTAGAGAAATTATTACTCTTTTATTCACCTTAAAGTAAGTTAAATCCTATTATTTTCAAGCATCATATATCCATATACTTAAGCACATTTTATGACCAACTTTATTTTCACAAGTTTCTATACATATGAATCTTATCCAAATTTTTCTTTAATCATGCATTCTTATGCTTTCATCCAATCATCTAGCTTTATGCCCTAAAATGACCCTGCAACCTAACCCCATTGCATTCCTTCATCCCTTTACCAATATTGATTCCACATTACATGGAATGTATACTACTCTTGTCATGATTCCTTTCCCACGGACCTTTCACAATGATGGTCTTTCCAGGATCATGATGATCCATTTAGGCAATATGGCAACTTCTAACATGATGTTATATAATTCTTGGATGAACATTATGCAAAATGGTCAATATGTCTATCTAGATGATTTCTATAATGCAACTTAATCATGTAAATTCCAAATATGCTACTATCATATGATTTATTTCTATGATGCTTATGCACAACATACTATCCTAAAAGAAAGATTAGTCTTCATAAAGAAATTGATAGTCAGTGAACCTTCTTTAGTAGTAAAGATCCTTCGCTTCTTCCTTCTTTGCCTTCTTCTTAGGTTCTCCCATTGCTTCAGCTAGATGAGCTTCACTCCTTTCTTTTCTCTTGTTGTTTTGTTGGTTTGGACAGTACCTCTTAAAGTGTTCAAAATCATTGCACTTGAAGCATTGAACCTTGGACATGTCTTTCTTCTTGGACTTACCAAACTTTCCCTTCTTCTGCTTCTTGACTTGGGCTAGAAAGTCCAATATCATCCTTGGCCTTGATACTTGATTCTTCCAATATGCATTGGGCCCACAACTCATCAAAGGGAGTTGAATCCTTCTTAAAGTATATGCTTGTTTCAAAGTTTCTCCATTCTGGTGGCAATTTATTTAGTACACAGATGGTTACTTCTAAGTCACTAATTGGTTCCCAAAGTCCTTGCAAATGGTCTCTTAGTTGAGATACTCTCATGAGAAAGGATGCCACATCCTCATCCTTTGATTTCTTCATTCTATATAGCTTATTCTGCAAAGACATCTTTTGTCTTGTTGTACTTACAAAATACAAATTCACTATCTTGTCATACATAGACTTGGAAGTCTTCAAGTTTCCAAAAAAATGGAACAAGATAATCCTTAATTGATTCAATTATGATCCTTTGAGCCCTTACTTCCCCTTTCTTGTACTTTTATAGTTCTTGAGTCTTTTGTTTGCTTGGTTCAGTGATTTCCCAGTAATATATTCCATTATTTCTTTTTCCGTGAGTATCAGGTCAATCCTTTTCTTCCATGCTAGATAATGTGATGCTCCAACAAGCTTATTTCTCTCCTTGCATAAATAATCCATATGACATGTAGATTCATACATGATGTAATAATATGATACTTACTTGATAACCAAGATTCTTCTTGATGATGTCTCCAACATTCTTGATGCCTTCAAGACCTTTGAAGAGACTTTCTTGAAATATGTTCCCTAGGATTCTTCCAATAGCAACTTCCAAGAGTGATGAGTGGTAACAAGATCCCTTGATGCTTTCTTCAAAGAGGTTTTCTAATGAGTCTTAAACTAGATCCCTTTAATATATGATCTTCCTTGTAGTCTTCTTCTTCAGGCTTTGATAGTTTCATTTTTCCTTCCCCTTGACATGAAAATCCTTGTAATGTCCTTCTAGTTGTCTTCCTTGTCGCTTTAGCTCTAATACCATGTTGGAAAATGTAAAGTGGCAACTTGTAATTCTTATATTCCTTAACCTTGATATTTTCTTGTGAACTTAATTAGTCTTATTTATGTTCTTTATTTAGATCTTTTTATCAAACAAGTATCAAGAAAGAAATAGAAACAATAGAGGACATAGAAATTAGGTTCTCAGCCAGGGAAAAACACCTCTAAGGGGAAAACTCGAAAAAACTCCTCTCTTCTTAGAATCTGCTTCAAATGATATACAAAGACCCAACCCTAGACCAAGTCCTTCTCCAAGTACGAATTATGCCCTTCCAACAAGTCCTTCCTTGAACCTGCACCAACCAGTTGCAATTTCGACCTACCAACCTCAACCCTAGAATTTGTGCAACTACTTTGACCCTTCAGTCTATTACCTTGATTCTACACCTCTGACCTATTTTGTACCTTCATCCTGTTCTGCACCTAGTTTTGTACCTTTAGCTTGTTCCACAACCAGTTTTGTACCTTTGGCCTATTATGCACCCGATTTTGTGCCTTCAGCCTATTCCACATCCAGTTATGTACCTTTAGCCTATTCTGCACCCGGTATTGTACCTTCGGCCTGTTCCGCACCCAATTTTCTACCTTTGGTAGAAACTTCAGATGTGATGCTCGAATTTTTTCTTAGTTTAATGAGTTGAACTGCTCCTTTACATAGCCTTCTCAAGGGGTCGAATTCCCTCCTTTAGGCTAACTTGATGTTCCCATGGCCAACTTGTACTTTAGGAGATTCCAAGACTTTCTAGACTCAAAAATAATTCTTTTTATAAATACATTTTTCCTGGAAGGGTCTTATAAACATGATTTTGACTCCTTTGACTCATGACAATAAATCCTAATACCTGAAAAACCCCAGAAGCATGAAGAACATGCCTTTTCCTAGAATACCATTAATAAGGAGCATGAAGAACATGCTTTTTCCTAGAAGACCATTAATAAGGAGCATGAAACCCATGCTTTAATAATAATAACTTTTTATTTTATTTTCTTGTTTGTTACATAGGATACATATTGAAATGAGTACAACAACAACTATCAAGACTAAAACTAGTTACATTTTCAACACTTTTCACCATCCTTCTTCCTAGCATTTTTGGGTATATTCCCACAAGATTGTTCTGCTAAAGAGTGTGTGCCATCTAATCAATTTTTTCTTCATGCGTGCATGTTTTAGATAAAAGCCTCTATTGCAATAACCAAAATTCACTTTATCCTTCTTTGATTTCCTCCCATTTGGATTGGAGGTCACCTCAGTATATATGGGATTTCTATCCTTTTTCGTATCTAGGTCTTTCTTGCCTTTGATTTTTTCCTTGAATTTGTTGTATACTTCTCATTTGCTACAATTTCATGTGCCTTAAGGACTTGAGAGCACCCATTTCAACAAGTCAATCTTGTTGAAGGGTGAGAAACTCAACAAAATCATCCATGGAAGGCATGGTTCAAGCAACTCCCATTACTAGTTTTGTAGCATGAAAAGTATATATAAATATATGAGTATTCACGACCCAATTTTGATAGAATGAAAAGAATGAGTTTCTCTCCTTTCTTTTATATGCCACATAACTTGAGCTATAGCAATAACGATTTGAATTTTGTGAAGAAGTACTTAATAGTATGGAATTTTCTTGGGCTCAAAGCAATGATATCATTCTCCAATTGATGACCTCAAAGCACATTGTTCTTCTCGAAACTTCCTTCCAATTTTTTCCCAACTTCTTTCAAAGCAGTAGTGAATTCATTGTGCAATACAAGGTTAGGAGAGTTTGAGATTCATAACAACCCAAAAGCTTTATCCATTATGTTAAACCATTTTTCTTTCTCCATTATAGAATTAGGTTCAATGTCTATTCCCATTATTATCCTATATAATCCTTTACTTTAAAAGAGAATAACTTTTGTATCTTCCCATATGATAGTTGAATGGAGTAAAGATTATTTGTTGGGACTAATCCATTTTATATGTTGTGCTCTTGTATGTGTTTTCCACTTACAAAAACTGTATATTCCTTTGATACTATGTAGAAATTTATGCACACTTGCAAGATCTAAAACCTAATGGAAAAGAAATACAATTATAATTGAGAAGAGGGGAAAAACAATAAAGAAAATCAATTCTCATTAACATGCAAAACGAAACCATATAAAGATGAATGAAAATTTTCCATTACAATATAAAGTAATAACACATGCAACTATGTTAGGCTTAGTTATATGAGGGAACATGCATGCCCTAATTAGTTAAGTGAAGTGTGCCTTCATGAGGGAGTTAACATGGATTTTATGAGCCAATTTTACTCAACTAGCTCATGTGCTTTCACTACTAGAAAGTAGGTTCTAACCCTTCTTCAAAATTGCACTTATTTCTAGAAAATGGGTATAATTTCCTAGAAAAAAATAATCAAGGAATGAAGCGCCATTGTTCCTAGAAAATATTAATTTACCTAAGATAAAAATGCAATTTATTGATGGTGGCTTATGAGCATGTGGTTTTAACAACCAATGGTATGGTGAGAGATGTGTTATGGATCCATCACATAAATAGTTTGTAAATCAACGTTTCAAACCATCAATGATCTGAAACATCGATTTCTGAACTAATGAATCTAGAAGAAATATCTCACCATAATTCAACTTATAGAAGTCTTAAATCTAAGATACTAACCCATGGTATTACATATGATAAAATTAAAATGCACTCTAGGAGAAATATAATTATGCATGTGAGGGAAAGCGATACTTGTACACCAACAATAATAATGCACATCTTCTTGAACCTATCAACTACCACAAATAGATAATCATGTTCCTTCATGTTTGTTGGCAAACCACCCACAAAATCCATGGAGATGTTATCCCAAGGTTGAGTTGGTATAGGTAGGGATGGTATAAACCTTGCTTTCTATTACTAGACTTATTGGTAAAGTATGCATCATCTAATATATTGAGCTCCACCTTTTTTCATTCTAGCCCAATACACAGACCATTATACACCAAAATTCCCTACAACCTTGGAAGTGTGAGCCTTTTTTATAAGCTCTATTATTTCACCTCCAGTAACATGGAGCTTGCTTAGCTTGTAGAGTGACCCATTATGGAGATGATAGTTAGCCTTGCCACCACCTTATTCTACACTAATTTGACCCTATAACTACTAAAACACATCTTTGAAGTCTTCATCTTCTATGTATTTCTCTTTTTATGCATCATAGGTAAAATGTTCTATATGTATAAGAGTTCTGAAATTTGTAATATTAGATATGGGTGGACTTGAAAGCATGTCTACCAACTTAGTAGTGTTACCCTTCTTATATTTGATGACTAAATGAAACTCTCACAAAAACCCAAACCATTTTTGATGTCTAATTTGTTAAAACTCAGTAAGCTTACACATATTGCAGTGGTTGGTGATCAGTGTGGATAATGGTTTCATTACCCATTAGATAGTGCTTCCACTTCTTAACAGTTTGAACTAGGGCATAGATATCCTTATCATATGTAGGGTAGTTCAGGACTCCTTCATGAAACAATTTAAAATGCTAGGATAACACCTTACCTATTTGCATCAAGATTTCTCCCACAACATATCCACTTACATTTGCCTCCATTTTTAAAGACTTTTGCGAGTTGTAAAATGCAAGAACTGGTATTTTATTAGTCTCCCATTTAAGCTATTCAAAAGTTTCATACTAATTTTTTCCCTAGTGGAAACTCTTATCACTATTTGGTATGCCATGGAGTGGCATAGCTATTTTTTAAAAGGATGTTACAAACTATTGTAGCTACTACATTTCCCCAAAAGAAGATCCTAACTTTAATGATATTAGTAGGAATTAGCCACTTAAGGATGGCCTCCATCTTCATAAGATCTATCTTGGGTTCCCCTCCACCAACCATGTACCCAAATACACTAACAACAGCTAAGAAAAATCACACTTCTTAAGGTTAGATAGTAGCTAATGCTTTTTCAAAATCTCTAGCATCTATATGAGATGTGAGATGTATTTTTCCTAGGTAGAAATATAAATCAATATGTCGTCTAAGTACACTATTACAAATGAATCTAAAAAGGGATGCAGCACATCATTCATCAATCGCATAAATGTAGTCATTGTGTTCCATAAACTAAAAATCAGTACTAGTCATTCATATAGATGTTGCCTTGTCTTAAAGGTGGTCTTCCATGTGTCTTCCTCTTTAACTCATACCTAATAGTATCCTGATTTAAGATCCAACTTAGTGAAGTACTTGACATGCTACAACTAATCTAATAAATCATTGATTCTTGGTAGAGGGTATTGATTCATGAGTGAAATATTGTTTAAATCTTTGTAGTCTATACACATTCACCAAGTCCCATCCTTGTTGGGTATTATGATGATAGGTGAACCACAATGTTAGGTGCTTTGTCAAATTACTTTCTACTCCAATAGTTGCTGCAACTATTTCTTCACTTCATTTGCATCAAGGATAAATTGCCTATACATCCCAATATTTGATAATAGGGAGTTAAGAAACAACTATATCTTGTGCTTCACTACCCTCTTAGTTGGTAACCATTTAAGCTCATGGACCATGCCTATGTACACCTGCAAGAACTTCTCCAACTAGATTTTTTCTCTTTAGCACATCCATCCAAGATACATTTACTCTTACTAATTCATTCCTTAACTAATTCTCTCTTAAGAAAAGCAATACAAACTTTCCACTTGAACTTGTCAACTTTTTGTCTTGGTTAACACTTACTAGAGAGATCAGATCTTTGTCTTATCTCTATCTGCATTGATGATGAATACTTCACATCCTTAATCAAGTGATACTGGTTTTCTCTCCTTGTGAAGATTTCATCCCTCATATAAATGTAGGGGCTATCAAACACTATGTCACACACATAAAGGGGTATTACATCTACCTCCTCTTCATAAATAAAATATGTACTTACAGAAAAATTGATCTTTGAATTGTTTAGTGCCCTTGAGCTATGTATCCTTATTTACCCATTTCAATGGATATGGGCTTAGATGATCATAGACTTTCAACCCAATCTTACTAACCAAATCATATTTTATGAGGTTGGATTGTGAACTAGAATTGAATAGAGCATTCGCCTTGTTTTTTTTGACTTCGAGCTTAATGTGCAAGAGGTTAATCATTTCCTTCTCTTATTTATGATGAAGGATGCCCAAATTCACATCGTTCTGCAATGTAATGCTAAAAATATTATCATCCACATCCAAGCTTCTCTCTAATAGGCTACCTAAATACATGCCTAGAAAGTTCTTCTTCTTGGCATCCTTCTTATGGTTCTTTGGATTTAACTCTAGATGTAGTCCCAACACTTATCTTTAGTTTGACCATTGACATTAGAATGGTTGCAATGGTTATTTGCATCCTTACACCATTGTGTGGTGGCTTTAATTTTCTTTTCTTTCCCTTTCCATTCCTTCTCCCCTCCTTGGAAACATCTTGGTGGTGTTCTATTTTAGAATCAATTGGATATCCTTTCTTATGGCCTATGTTCTTCAAGTATTATTCTTGCACACAAACCTCATCAATGATCCTAATTTTGAAGAGTGTCACTTGCTCTAATATATGGTTTTATAGAAACCATAGATACTTTATTAGTACCTCTTGGTCATTAGGAGATACACCCAATGTAATTGTCATTTTTCTAAACTTGGCGATGTACTCTCATACATTGTTCTCTTAACTTTTCCTAAGGTGATGTCAATGGATCGATTGGTCCTATACATACCTAATACAGTAGAAATAGGACTTGATGAGAGTTTTAAATGCCTCCCACTTAGTTACTAGTGGATCAAACTCCAACCTAAGTGTCTGCATGCAACTTTCCCACCAAGTTAGTGCATTGCCATCTAGCTTTAGTCAAGTAAATGAAATTATTTTCTCTTCATCTATATTATGGACATTGAAATACAATTCTAATGTTGCAATCAATCATCAATCTCACCTTTGTAGGGCTTGATGTCCACTCCTACTTCCATTTTAAATAGAGTTTGTGAAGGGAGTGATGGAATTGGAATTTGGTTGCTCTTTCTCAAGCTCTTTTTTTTACTCCTTTTATAGGTATTCACTATCTCTTAATTTCTCATCTAATCCAACTTTTGAGTTGGATCCACCACCTTCCTAAAAGGTTTGAACTTGTTTACTAAATACACCATGAGAAGGGACATGTGAGAGATAACAATGACTTGTTCTTCTAATTTCACAAATCTCTCCTCTACTGCATCCTAAGGATTATTGTGATTAAAGTCATCCAACATAGCTAGGATTCTCTAACTTCCTTCTTAGGCCAATTGTTAGGTCCCTATACTACTAGTGTAAACCCTTATTGTTATTAGTACAACCCCCTTATTATATTGTTGTGCCCATGTAGTCCCCATATTGTTATTATTGTGCCCCATAGAAGCCCACTATTGTTATTATTGTGCCCTTACATTATTATTGTTATGTCAGCTCTGATTATATTATGACCCCTTAGACTCCTATATATAGAAAGGAGGTCTTGTCATTTGTATCATCCAAGAATTGTTCTTTTGTTTAATGTAAAGGAGGTTGCCCCCTCGAAGAGGCTTATTTCTAAGGCGTTTATCTATCTTTTCTATCTTTTTGTGAGTTGGTTTCATAACATTTGGTATCAGAGATTTGGATTCTAGGGTTGTTGTTTTGGGTATAGAGAGACATAGGTTCAAATCCTGTCACCTTGATGCGAAACTTAGTCAACCCCAATCATGCGAAACTTAGTCAACCCAAATACGAACATCACTCGGCCGTTATCACCTCATCTTACTATTCACAAGCCGTAGTTCACTCTGACGTTTCCAATTTACCATAGAATCCCCGGGGCTTTCCTAGCCACTATGGTTTCGTTCAGTCCCCCTTTTTGCCTGGAAATAGGTTTTTTCAGCCTCACTTATGAGAATTTCTACCAACTTGCCTCAGGTCTCTCCGTCAATTTCTTGAAGTTAACCCTAAGCTTAGTCAATCTCACTTCACTCCAAACAGGTCATCGTGGTATTTTCGCTATAAAATTTTTTCTACAATGTTTCAGAAGCTAAAAAAAAAAGGCCATTTGAGAGGAAATATTGCTGAACCGCGCATCCGAATTACAGATCTTGTCTCACTATCTTTTCAGAGATATGATATGAGGAAGTTAGGGTTTTTCAAGCTCCATAATTTCATCTAAAATAAGTCATCGTGGTATTTTCACTATAACCTTTTCGCTACGAAGTTTCAGAAGCTAAAGAAAAAACCCATTTGAGAAGAAATTATTTTGAATCTCGGGTCTAAATTTCAGATCTTGTCTCGCTATATTTTCAGATATATGATCTAAGGAAGTTAGGGTTTTTGCAGACTCCCAAATTACATCCTAAACAGGTGACCTTGGGAAAATCATCATAACTTTCTCTCTGAGCAACAAATTGAAATTTCATAAGAAGTTACAGAAAGAGGACAGATTGTAGTTTTTTGTGCATAGTTTTCAGATCCGAAGGTCGAAATAGTGACACGTGGCACGTCGTACAAGTTCGCTCTACTGAAACATTATATAATCAGGTCATCTTAGGAGATTGGGCATAACTCTTTCTTGGAGAATCAAATTCTGATCAGACTTGTGGGGTTAGAAAGAGGACTCAGAGGACTACTGCAGGAGACAATTTCAGAAATTTGAGATCTGAAAGCACATAGTTACAGTCATTTCAAGATCGAGCTCCTGAAATCAAGAAAAGGCGACATGAGGAAGTTTGATGGAAAGGATCCAGTAAATTGGATAATACAGATGGAGCAATATTTTGATCTACATGGTGTACCACTGTTACAAAAGGTATGTGTTGCATCTTCATATTTAGAACTAGATCAATTTTTATGGTATAAAGGACTTTGTTCTCGTAAACAATTTGTTACGTGGTCAATTTTCACAGAGGAAATGATAGCACATTATGAGGATAAAAAGAGAAACACCTTCTCTAGAGCAACACCACAACAATTGGAAGAAAAAAGAGAAAAATGGCTTTGTAACAAAGTGGAAATAAAAATTATGGCAACAAGGAAGTCTACCCCTCACAACTATAAATATGGAAGTGTTGTTTCTCCTAACCTTCCACAACCTACAAGGGTTACATCACAACAACTGGAAGAAAAAAGAGAAAAAGGGCTTTGTTACAATTTTGATAACAAATACATTAAAGGTCATAAGTGTGCTGAGAAGAAATTATTTTACATTGATTTTAGAGAGGAGGAAGAAAAGGATCAAGAAACGTCAAAAAGAGAGTATATACACCAGGAACCAACCCCATAGAAAGAAGAAATGAATCCGACCATATCTTGTAAAGCATTGGAAAGAATTACCACTCCTAAAACTCTCAAGATAGGACATATCAAGAAGAAAAAGGTTCAAGAAGTGAAAGATCACATCGAGAAATAAGAAATGAATCCAACCATATCTTGTAATGCTATTGGAGCTGGAATTACCGCGGCTGTTGACACCAAACTTTCCCTCCAATGGATCCTCGTTAATGGATTTAGATTGTACTCATTCCAATTACCAGACTCGATGAGCCCAGTATTTTTATTTATTTTTCCCTTACATTATTCAAGATCGAGCTCCTAAAATCAAGAAAAAGCGAGATGAGGAAGTTTGATGGCAAGGATCCGGTAAATTGGATACTACAGATGGAGAAATATTTTGATCTAAATGGTGTACCACTGTTACAAAAGGTATGTATTGCATCTAATTATTTAGAACCGAATAAATTTTTATGGTAAAAAGGGCTTTGTTCTCATAAACCACTTGTCATGTGGTCAAATTTCAATGAGGAAATGATAGCACATTATGAGGATACAAAGAGAAACACCTTGTTTAGCCAATTGATAAATATCAAACAAAAGTGTTCAATGGTAGAGCACATTTAGGACTTTCAAAAATTGAATATAAGGGAAAATGATATTCCAGAGAAGCAGAGGATTGATGTCTCCATAGGGACTTTAAAGGATAACATTCAACATGAGGTTCATCTTTGGGAACCTAATTCATTGGAGAAGGCATTCAGTTGGCAAGAAAAGTGAAAAGCAAAATTATGGAAACAAGGAATTCTACCCCTCACAACTATAAACATGGAAGTGTTGTTTCTCCTAGCCATCCACAACTTACAAGGGTGACACCACAACAATTGGAAGAAAAAAGAGAAAAAGGGCTTTGTTACGTTTGTGATAGAAAATGCACTAAAGGTCATAAGTGTGTTGAGAAGAAAGTATTTTACATAGACTATGAAGAGGAGGAAGAAAAGGATCAAGAAACATCAAAAGAAGAGGATATACACCAGGAACCAACCCCAGAGAAAGAAGAAATGAATCGGACCATATCTTTTAAAGCATTGGCAAGGATTACCACTCCTCAAACTCTCAATATAGAAGGACATATCAAGAAGAAAAAAGTTCAAGAAGTGAAATATCACATCGAGAAAGAAGAAATGAATCCAACCATATCTTGTAATGCATTGGCCGGAATTACCACTCCTCAAACTATCAATATAGAAGGACATATCAAGAAGAAAAATGTTCAAGAATTGAAACATCACATCGAGTCTCAAGATATCAATTCGACCATATCTTATCATGCATTGGAAGAAATTACCACCCCTCAAACTATCAAGATAGAAGGACATATCAAGAATAAAAAGGTAAGAGTGTTGATTGATTCGGGCAGTACCCATAATTTTATTGATTGTAAGATAGCCAAGGAATTGAATTGCTTCCTATATCCAGCACCGGAGTGTCAAGTGATGGCTACAAGTGGAGGAACCATAAATTTCTCTGAAAAGTGCCATAATATCAAGCTATCCATGGGAGAATATGTATTGAATAGCCCAATGCTTTCCATTCCAATGGGTGGTGCTGATGTTTTACTAGGAGTCCAATGGCTTCAATCTTTGGGTACGATAGCTTTTAATTTTCAAGAACTTTTCTTGAAATTTTTTTGGGAAGGAAAGGAAGTTGAATTGAGGGGTATCGAAAGAAAACCTGGAAAGATAATCAACTCTAACAGCATGACAAAACTTCTAAATAAAGAACAACGGGGTGTAATTGCACAATTATGTTCACTAGAGGATCCCACATCGAAATCATGTATTTCTCCAAATCTCCAAAACGTTTTGGACAATCATTCCAAGGTATTTGAGACTCCCAAAGGCCTCCCACCTATTCATGATCATGATCATGCTATTCATTTGATTCCACAAAGTTTTCCTCCAAACATCAGGCCTTACATATATCCATATGCCCAAAGGAGTGGGAACTCATTCAAAAGTTGCAGAAGATCCCAGTTCAAATAGTATTGCGAGAACTTGACAAGGAAGGAAAAATCATATTGGAACCTGAAGCAGTCACAGAACCGAGAAATCAAAAGCTACGAAATAGATCAATTTCAGAGTATCTCATCAAGTGGAAGAACTTACCCGCTAAATATTCCACATGGGAGGACAAGAATTTATACAGAAGCATCAAGAACTACTCAAGCGTTGAGGACAACACTTTTTGAAGGAGAGGGGCATGTTAGGTCCCTATACTACTAGTGTAACCCCTTATTGTTATTAATACAACCCCCTTATTATAATGTTGTGCCCATGTAGTCCCACTATTGTTTTTATTGTGCCCTTACATTATTATTGTTATGTCGGCTTTGATTATATTATGACACCTTAGACTCCTATATATAGAAGGGAGATCTTGTCATTTGTATCATCCAAGAATTGTTCATTTGTGTAATGTAAAGGAGGTTGCCCCCTTGAAGAGGCTTATTTCTAAGGCGTTTATCTATCCTTTCTATCTTTTTGTGAGTTGGTTTCATAACATTTGGTATCAGAGCTTTGGATTCTAGGGTTTCGCTGCTCCAAACAGGTCATCGTGGTATTTTCGCTATAAATTTTTTTCTGCAATGTTTCAGAAGCTAAAAAAAAACCATTTGATAGGAAATCTTGTTGAACCGCACATCTAAATTGCAGATCTTGTCTCACTATATTTTCGGAGATATGATATGAGGAAGTTAGGGTTTTTGCAAGCTCCAAAATTTCATCTAAAACAGGTCATCGTGGTATTTTCGCCACTAAGTTTCGGAAGCTAAAGAAAAAACCCATTTGAGAAGAAATCATTCTGAATCTCGGGTCCGAATTTCAGATCTTGTCTTGCTATATTTTCGGATATATGATCTAAGGAAGTTAGGGTTTTTGCAGACTCCCCAATTACATCCTAAACAGGTGACCTTGGGAAAATCATCATAACGTTCTCTCTGAGCAACAAATTGAAATTTCGTAAGAAGTTACAGAAATAGGACGGACTGTAGTTTTTTGTGCATAGTTTTCAGATCCGAAGGTCGAAACATTGACATGTGGCATGTCGTACATGTTCCCTCTACTGAAACATTATATAATCAAGTCATATTAGGAGATTGGGCATAACTCTTTCTTGGAGAATCAAATTCTGATCAGACTTGCGGGGTTAGAAAGAGGACTCATAGGGCTACTGCAAGAGATAATTTCAAAACCTTTAGATCTGAAAGTACATAGTTACAGTCATTTCAAGATCGAGCTCCTGAAATCAAGAAAAGGCGATATGAGGAAGTTTGATGGAAAGGATCTAGTAAATTAGATACTACAGATGGAGCAATATTTTGATCTACATGGTGTACCATTGTTACAAAAGTTATGTATTGCATCTTCATATTTAGAACCAGATCAATTTTTATGGTATAAAGGGCTTTGTTCTCGTAAACAACTTGTTACGTGGTCAATTTCACGAAGGAAATGATAGCACATTATGAGGATACAAAGAGCAACACCTTCTTTACAGCAACACCACAACAATTGGAAGAAAAATGAGAAAAAAGGGCTTTGTTACAAAGTGGAAAGCAAATTTATGGAAACAAGGAAGTCTACCCCTCACAAGTATAAAGATGGAAGTGTTGTTTCTCCTAGACTTCCACAACATACAAGGGTTACATCACAACAACTGGAAGAAAAAAGAGAAAAAGGGCTTTGTTACAATTTTGATAACAAATACATTAAAGGTCATAAGTGTGCTGAGAAGAAATTATTTTACATTGATTTTGGAGAGGAGGAAGAAAAGGATCAAGAAATGTCAAAAGAAGAGTATATACACCAGGAACCAACCCCAGAGAAAGAAGAAATGAGTCCGACCATATCTTGTAAAGCATTGGAAAGAATTACCACTCCTAAAACTCTCAAGATAGAAGGACATATCAAGAAGAAAAAGGTTCAAGAAGTGAAAGATCACATTGAGAAAGAAGAAATGAATCCGACCATATCTTGTAATGCTATTAGCGCTGGAATAACTGCAACTGTTGGCACCAGACTTTCCCTCTAGTGGATCCTCGTTAAGGGATTTAGATTGTACTCATTCCAATTACCAGACTCGATGAGCCTAGTATTGTTATTTATTGTGCCCTTACATTATTCAAGATCAAGCTCCTAAAATCAAGAAAAAACGATATGAGGAAGTTTGATGGAAAGGATCCGGTAAATTGGATACTACAGATGGAGAAATATTTTGATCTACATGGTGTAACACTGTTACAAAGGGTATGTATTGCATCTAATTATTTAGAACCGAATCAATTTTTATGGTATAAAGGGCTTTGTTCTCGTAAACCACTTGTCACATGGTCAATTTTCACGGAGGAAATGATAGCACATTATGAGGATACAAAGAGCAACACCACCTTTAGCCAATTGATAAATCTCAAACAAAAGTGTTCAATGGTAGAGCACATTGAGGACTTTCAAAAATTGAATATAAGGGAAAATGATATTCCAAAGAAGCAGAGGATTGATGTTTCCATAGGGACTTTAAAGGATAACAATCAACATGAGGTTCGTTTTTGGGAACCTGATTCATTGGAGAAGGCATTCAGGTTGGCAAGAAAAGTGGAAAGCAAAATTATGGAAACAAGGAATTCTACCCCTCACAACTATAAACATGGAAGTGTTGTTTCTCCTAGCCATCCACAACCTACAAGGGTGACACCACAACAATTGGAAGAAAAAAGAGAAAAAAGGCTTTGTTACAAATGTGATAGCAAATGCTTTAAAGGTAATAAGTGTGCTGAGAAGAAATTATTTTAAATAGATTATGAAGAGGAGGAAGAAAAGGATCAAGAAACATCAAAAGAAGAGGATATACACTAGAAACCAACCCTAGAGAAATAAGAAATGAATCTGACCATATCTTTTAAAGCATTGGCAAGAATTACCACTCCTCAAACTCTCAAGATAGAAGGACATATCAAGAATAAAAAGGTTCAAGAAGTGAAAGATCACATCGAGAAAGAAGAAATGAATCCAACCATATCTTGTAATGCATTGGCCGGAATTACCACTCCTCAAACAATCAAGATAGAATGACATATCAAGAAGAAAATTGTTCAAGAATTGAAAGATCATATTGAGTCTCAAGAAATCAATCCGACCATATCTTGTAATGCATTGGAAGAAATTACCACTCCTCAAACTATCAAGATAGAAGGACATATCAAGAATAAAAAGGTAAGAGTGTTGATTGATTAGGGCCCATAATTTTATTTATTGTAAGATATCCAAGGAATTGAATTGCTTCCTATATCCAGCACCGGAGTGTCAAGTGATGGCTACAAGTGAAGGAACCATAAATTGCTCTGGAAAGTGCCATAATATCAAGCTTTCCATGGGAGAATATGTATTGAATAGCCCAATTCTTTCCATTCCAATGGGTGGTGCTAATGTTTCACTAGGAGTCCAATGGCTACAATCTTTGGGTACGATAGCTTTTAATTTTCAAGAACTTTTCTTGAAATTTTTTTGGGAAGGAAAGGAAGTTGAATTGAGGGGTATCGAAGGAAAACCTGGAAAGATAATCAACTCTAACAGCATGACAAAGCTTCTAAATAAATAACAACGGGGTGTAATTGCACAATTATGTTCACTAGAGGATCCCACATCGAAATCATGTATTTCTCCAGATCTCCAAAACGTTTTGGACAATCATTCCAAGGTATTTGAGACTCCCAAATGCCTCCCACCTATTTGTGATCATGATCATGTTATTCATTTGATTCTACGAATTTTTCCTCCAAACATCAGGCCTTACATATATCCATATGCCCAAAGGAGTGGGAACTCATTCAAAAGTTGCAGAAGATCCCAGTTCAAACAGTATTGCGAGAACTTCATAAGGAAGGAAAAATCATATTGGAACCTGAAGCAGTCACAGAACCGAGAAATCGAAAGCTACGAAATAGATCAATTTCAGAGTATCTCATCAAGTGGAAGAACTTACCCGCTGAAGATTCCACATGGGAGAACAATAACTTATACATAGGCATCAAGAACTACTCAAGCATTGAGGACAACACTTTTTGAAGGAAATGGGCATGTTAGGTCCCTATACTACTAGTGTAACCCCTTATTGTTATTAATACAACCCCCTTATTATAATGTTGTGCCCATGTAATCCCCATATTGTTATTATTGTGCCCCATAGAAACCCACTATTGGTATTATTGTGCCCTTACATTATTATTGTTATGTCAGCTCTGATTATATTATGACCCCTTAGACTCCTATATATAGAAAGGAGGTCTTGTCATTTGTATCATCCAAAAATTGTTCGTTTGTGTAATGTAAAGGAGGTTGCCCCCTCGAAGAGGCTTATTTCTAAAGCGTTTATCTATCTTTTATATCTTTTTGTGAGTTGGTTTCATAACACCAATTTCAAGATTCTGCAACTTTCCACAAATTCCCCAAAGAAAATTGTGCTAATACAATATGATCTATAAATTTCCATGTATATTCCTTTGGAATAGTTCATCACAAAAAGTATTGTGATTTTCTGGAATATTTTACTGCGTGATTTATTCCTTAGATCTCAATTTTATAACTACTAGATTAGTTCTCAAATTACAGACATAAGTGAATAAGAAATGAACACACCATCCACACAAATGAACAGAAGATGTGACCTGGGAAACCTAATATGGGAGAAAACCCAATTAGAAGGTGATGCTTGTACCTTGATTTCATTTCATCTATTATGAAATGCAGGTACAAAGAAATCGACACTCACTATGGGGTTATCTTTAACATTATGGTCTGAAACGTTGCTACATAATCTTCTACCTTTGTTGTTACACTATCAAATACCACTCCTATATGTTTTCCTCAACTATGGAACCCCTTCTCTTCCTAATGGCCTAGTATTTAATATAGCCTAATAGTTGTCTAAGGTTAGGGTTAGGGTTTTTACATCGTTAGGATTCAAAACCTTCTAGAATATTCTTGAAAATCCACATTCACTATCCCCACATGTGTGAGAAATGGGGGCTGACATGCCATCCAATACCCTAGTGGTCAATGGGGTAGGTCAACTAGTGAGAGGCATAACTTCTGCATATAAACTATGATTGAGGTTATTTTTAAACCATTGCAAATCTTCCAATGAGTATAACACCATCGAGGGCCTATGAACTATGGTAGGCCAACTAGTGAGAGGCATAACTTTTGCATACAAACTATGATTGAGGTTATTTTCAAACCATTGCAAAGCTTCCAACAAGTATAACAACATCGAGGGCCTATGAACTATGATAGTAAAGTTTTGAGCCAAACAAGTGTCATTTGATGCCTCGGACTAGTTTTGGAAAGTTCCAAACCTCAAATCTCCAAACTAGGACCTACACTAAAATGGGACCTGCAAGCCATTTTCTCTGATTTTCCATGGAAAAAGCACCAAAATAAATGAAAAATTATATAACAATCCATTCTAGATAATTGATCTCATAGAATTTTTAGCAATGAGCAGTATGCAGTCATCAACATTTTTATGTCCAAAATCTTGAATTTGCAATGGACACAAGAATACAATCATCAATTTCACCACAAAAACTAATATTGGGGATACCAAAAAATCACCAATATTAGTTTTTGTGGTGAAATTGATAATTGTCTTCTTGTTGTTAAAGAAAATTTTTGTGATGATCATTCAATGACCATTACCAAATTAGCTTTAGCAATGACCCTATTTTAGCATCTCAAGCATGTGTGCTTGCATTAACTATATTTATTATAGTGGCAAGTTACAAAGAAAGATGATCCTCAAAGTTTTGAGGATGATCCTGGAAGCATAATGGAAATAATGGGTGCAACTATGATGGAAGCGATTATGAAAATGATATATGTGTATTTAGTTAAGTTACCTCTCATATAATAAGTCTTGGATATCAAGTAAATATTCAAATCTCAAGTACAAATTAGGCAGCAAATTAGATTATCAGAGAGAAACAAAGAGAATCCAAGTTGGGTTTCTAAGTTTAATGTTGAATCTAGTTGCAAAGATTGAAGGGAAATAAAGAGGATCTTGAAACACATCAAAGGGACAATAAAAAAATGGATTTACATACAAGCATTTTGAAGTTTACAAATTGGCTAGTTTTATGAACTTTTGATTGGGTAGGTTTTATGGGAAATATGGAGACCACCTCAAGATATTATTTTGACCTTCATTCAATATTGATTGCTTGTATTTCAAAAGAGTTGTATGTGGTTTTTATTTGAACATTGTGGACTTGAAATATTGTAGACTTCAACTAGCCATAGAAAAGTTGAGATTAAGATGGTCTTGAGGATTTCTCACAACAATGTGATAGATTTGCACCAATGTTTTGTGATAGCAAGAGTATCATTCATTTGACCAAGGACCCAATGTTTCATAACAAGACAATTAGATTGAGGTTATGTTGAGTTTTTTAGCTTAGAAGGTACTTCTAGTCTTGTGTCTTGACTAGAAGGGCCTTGATTTGTCTCTTTAGGAGCTTTCATGCGACATGCACATATAGTGTGCAAATGAGCTGCATGCATGCTAATGTGTTGCATGTGACATGCATGAGATGTGCATGTAAAGCAAACTAAATTTATGACTTGTACTTTAGTTAAAGTAGAGGAAGCTAAATATAGGATAGTTAATAAAAGTAAATTCACTTATCTTCAATTAACTTGACGAGCTCATTTTGGTCGTCGATCTTAGCTTAGGAAAGTTATAAATTGAGCCTAAAGTGAGGAGTTAAGACACAATAGCAGCACAAGATTAAGAAAGGTTTCTCAGTGAGTGTGTGTTGGGTCCAAGAGAGTGCAGAGAGGCTAGTGATCAGTTTTTTAATTTGTATTTTCTTAGTTGGGCCATTATCCTAGGACAAGAGCCCAAGTAAGTTATGTGATTAATTTATTAATGTATAATTGTTGATTGGGCAAAAAATTGTAGATCGAGTAATTTTGCTTCCACTAAATATTTTTGGTTAGGAACTTAGTTGTGTATTCATTCAATTAATGATTGTTGAGAATTGATTACCAAATGTTGGGTTCAGGAAATTCTAACATGTCATTAGAGCCCCAAATTTGAATCGATCTTGAAATTACAAAGGTTGGGTTCGTGTCAGATCGCCAAAGCTAGGTTGATTGGGATCATATGAACTGGAATTTTTTTTAAGGGCTAAGATGAATTTTCTTTCTTTACGGGAATGTTTTTTGAGTTAAGGAAAAAAAATACAATTAAAAAAAAAAGAGAAAAAGAAAAAAACGGGGAGTGCATATTTTTTTTTAAAGAAAAAAAAAAGGCTTGAAAATAAAAAATAAAATAAAAAAGGTTGGGCGACCATAATGGGTGGCTGACAACCCACCAGCCCCTGGGGGCAGCCGACAGGTCATCCCACAACACATCCCCACTAACGTTCAAAATTGAACCCTTCTGAGCCCTTCCTTAGGCTCCTGACCCTTCCTAGAAGGGCTAAAATGAATTTACACTTCGAAAAAAATTAAAATATCAAAATCACTTGTCACTTACAAAGGTTAGATTAAATTTCTATATTTCAAAAGAAGGGAAATATTTTTAATAACTCGTCAATACTTTTTTAAGTTTACGAGAATTTCGAGTTTCGTCCAATGCATAAATCACTCCAACTAATGACAATTTCATAGAAGAGACCAGTCAAAGTCCATATGACCTCATACGATCTAATAGTTATGTCATTATTTGGGGACATTTCCCTGAGGCCCCCAACTTATGCCAACGTGATGTAACCTCCAACAATAAGACATGCAATAGTCATGGTACTTTACACCTAACAAAGGGCGATGGACCACATTGAATACTTATTCATCAACCCTATGTGTGCTCTTTCTCCTCCTTGATTATCCTTGAGCGCTCTTTCACTGCATCCATTTTTTCCATTTTCATTTGAATTTCAATCCATCATCCACATAAGGAAAGTTATCGTTCGACGCTAGAATATAAACTATTCTTCATTATCCTCCTCATATCTTCATTAGCATTTGGTTTTTCATTCTAGATGGATTCTTTAATGCAACACTCCTTGAAGTAATGGCATCCTTCATGGTCACATAATGTAACCTGGGCACCATAGAATCCACACCCAGGAAATCAACATTGTGGCTAGATATCCTGAATGCAACTGCTTGCCATCCTTCCATCCTAGACATGAGTGTTGGAGTTGTTTTCTACATTGTTAATGGTGGGAATTTTTGTTTTTTCGTAATTATATTAATATACCAACTATGAAAATAATATCTATCTTATACCAAGGGTATTGGACTCTACAACTATACCACTCTCATTCAAACCCTTGCTTCTTTTGCTTCGTTGCTTAAATCCATACAAATTTTGTTGTCCAAGTACCATTTTTCATGAAGTGTTTGTTCTCTGTCATAAAGCTACAAGTTTCCTTCGTGTTACAGAACATAATTCAACAAAGCAATGAATAACCTATCAAGAAATTTATAGTAAAATCCTATGGCATCTTGCTAAGGTTGAATTTTGCCTATCTCAATCTTGCTAAGGGATTTTTAATTTATGTATTTACTTATTTTATTGTTTTTATTTATTTAATAGGTGTAAATCTTGAAAAATGTCTCCTATTGGTTGTCCTAAAAAGGATAAAAGACAATTGTCAATTGTTGAATCATTTGGCCTTGCACAACATTCTAATCAACCATGTAATATTCAAAATGAAGTCGATGTTCATCTACATGAATATGATGAATCAAATAGTGTAGACCTTGTTGAAAGAGAAAACCCATAAAAAAAATGCAAAATAATATTCAAATCTAAATGAAATACAAGATTTCCATGGACTTATGTTGTAAAATATTATAATGGTAATGAAAGGATAAAATTTTCTTGATGTGTTAAATTTAAAAGTGAGAATCCATTTGCAAAGGAACGAACCACCACTCTTCAAGTTTGTGGTCTAAGTGGCCATGCAAAATCAAAATCTCATAATTTCTTTTTACAACTTTTGGAGGGAAAAAGCAAGCGAAACAATATTCCAATCACTAAACATGTAGAACTAACCGTAGATGCTGAGAAGGAGAGAATTGTATCAGTAATTGAAAACATGTATTTTGTTGTTATACATGATTTAACTTTAGAAATGTATAAGTCAATATGTGACTTGAATAGGTATAAATGCACTCCACATGTACTTCTAACAGATGAATATTATACATACACAAATACCACACCAAGAAAATAGTTTCTTCGAGTTGCTAAAGAGGTGTATTGGAACAAACTAAAATAGGAGATTTTACATAGACCATTTTACTCAATTTTAGTTGATGAAAGTATTGATCAAATTATGGAACACCAATTGATTGTTTATATTACATATTTGACAAATAGAGGAAGAGGTCAATATTTAACAAAGTTTATACGTGTGCTTCAAATAAAGGATGGAATAGATCAATGTATGTATGATCTAGTGAGAACTCTTTTAGCATAAATGTATTTATATTTGATGAAGTTTGTTGGTTTTGGTTCAGATGGTGCATCATCCTTGAGGGGTATTCATGAAAGTTTCTCTTATAAGCTTTATATGCTCCTCATTTATTAGTTATCCATTGCATACCTCATAGGGAAGCATTAACAACCAATGAAGCTTCCTCTCATTTTCCAGAGTTGTAATATATTAACAAATTTGGAAACAAAGTTTATTCATGGCTTGGGAAATCAATTAAAAGACATGGAACATTGAGATAACTAATGTATACATTGCGAAGTTTTGATGAAGTGGATGCGATCCCCAAGGTAGATTGCAAGATTTTGGATGGTTTTTGGAGGCCGAAGGAGAGCTTAGGATGATGCCAGGGTAGGCGAAGGCGCGGCCGCCCAGGCCGAGGGCTTAGAACCTCGCAGTCAGGGGAAGGTAATGATACGAGAAGATGTCAGTATGATCAGAGGCAACGTGGAAGCGAGCGGAATGATCGATAGAAGGGAGGCGCAACACAGACAGCTGGGGGTATTTTTTAATAGGTTTTTTCGGTGGAAAAGGGTTTTCCAAGCAAAAGAGTTGAAACCCATGTGCTGGCACCCCACCTGGAAGTCACTAACTGTTACGTTTAGCGAGGAACAAGCCGCTGGCGGTTTCTAGGGTTTGTCTGCAAGTCTTAATCATGGTTAAACAGTGGGAGGCCCTTGACCTTGAACCAGCGCCGGAGGATATTCTATCTGTATGGGGGAAGGACCTAACGGCACAAAATGTGGAATGGTACTTCGGGGCTGTAGGCAGCCATGGGAGTGTGAAACACTCCGCGGAAGAAACAGGCGTTAACAAATGCTCTAAAGGTCCGCTGGAAGGGAGACTCGATCAGGCGATTCAATGCAATTTCGACGCAAAGGGTCCTCAGGAGGTGAGTTTTCAGAATGAACCCAGTCAATTCGTATTTCCTCAGTTAATTCAAGGAAGGGAAGGGAAGGGATCGGCCTCGGGTCCAATCCTTTCAGGAGGTCTTGAAGATATTGTAAATTTTGGGTCGGTCTGAGGGATCCGAACCAGTGTGGAAAACGAACGAGGACCGGCAATCATCAGATCCGTCAATGCCGAAAACCTGGTAAACCCTAGTCGGATCTCAGCTGTGGTTGTTTCTGAACCCGGAGGGCATGTGGAACCGAGGTCCAGTTTCAATAGCTCTAGCAATGAGAGGCAATAAGTGGTGTTTGACTCCATAGGCGTGATAGGGAAAGATTCAGGAAGCGAAGCAGTACCAGAAAATAGCACCCAGAGGAATCCCTCAGAAAAGCAAGAAGGGATACCCCAGAATGTCGTAAATACCCAAACCAGGGAGGAGGGTTTTGTGGTAAAAAAGTCAGGGGAAAAAAGGAAAAAACCGAAACCCATCAAGAAGAAGGATTTCAAAGATAATTTAGTGCTGGGAATGGATGTGCAGGTGGATGAGGCACTAGAAGTGGCTGAATGCACCCTGGTTGGAAGAGCGAGGGGAAAGAAACATTCAACCCAATTCATTAAAAAATGGGGAGAGCAGATATGGCAGACGGATCTAGTTAAAAACTTCAAGGTCGCGGCTTTGGCAAAAGGATGGTTCAGGGTGAGATTCGAGAATAAAGAAGCGGCGGACTGGGTAATGGAGAGAAATTGGGCATTCGGCAATTTTCCAATATTATTCAAGAGATGGAGCCCAATGTTTGATGCTTTGCATGAAAGAACAGATGTCTTTCCAGTTTGGGTACGTGCTCCAGGTTTGCCCTCTTTCCTCTGGGTGGAATCGGTATTTAAGTCTATAGGGAACAAGTTAGGCACCTTTCTGGAGGCGGATATGTCGTTTCTTCAAACCCAAAACATGGCGATAGCCCGGATACTGGTAAATCTAAACCCCAGGGGAGGTCTTGCGGAGAAGATAAACATCCAGTACAGAGAATACGTTTTCGAGCAGATCCTTGACTATGAGCATCTTCCTTTCAGATGCCATAGATGTCACGTTTATGGACACCTAGCAAGAGACTGCCCCCTGGGAAAACGTCGAAGAAGGAACCAGAAATCGATGGAAGGAGAGGGCATGGAAGCAGATCAGGCTCGGTATGTACAGGAAGTGGAAATACAAGAGAATATGGTGGCGAAGACAATGGAGGTGGACAATCATCAGGGGGAGAAGGAATTAGAGCAGGCCCCAGACAGCTCTCCAGTCAGGAAGGGAATGACTGGAACAGGGCTCGATAATGAAGGACTGACTGGAACGGAGCCCGTCAATGGAAACCCGAACCAGGAGCCTATCAAAGAAATATTAGCATCCACAAGTACAACTCCTATTGAAGATTTTTCGGGTATGAGACTAGACTCAAGTAACCCATCTTTAACTCTTTCTGAAACTAAAGATGATTGCTTGATTACTAGTTTGAAAAATAAAAAATGCACGCTTGATGAACAAATTCATGTTGAAAAATTTGTGGAAAATATCACGGCTGTTATCCCTTCCATTGATCTGAACTGTGATGATGATCCGACTGAGGAAGCTAAACCTGTTTTGGCCTCCCTTACTTGTCATTATAATTTGCGGTCTTTAGATAAAAAGCCTGAGCGACTAGGATCGATTGGTGGAATAGGCCGAACTTCCCCTCAAAAAAGGAAAGTGAGGGGTAGGAAATCGCTCTTATCTAAAGCTCAGGTTAGAGCAAAGTTTGATGTGGCAGATGGGAAACAAATGTCAATACATGGGGCACTTAGAGTTGTGAACCCCCAAGAGACAGTAATCAAAGGATCTTGTTGTCCTGGAACTGCAGAGGGCTAGCCAGTAAGCCCAAAAAACTGGCTTTAAAGGAGTTGGTCTTGAGTTCGAAACCGGATTTTATACTTCTACAAGAAACCCTAGGTAAAAGTATAGAAGTAGAAATAGCTCTTATGTCTCTACTCACGGGGTGGCGGTTCTCAGCATTGGGTTCAGTCGGCCACTCGGGAGGCTTGGCTATTGGATATAGAGAAGGAAGAGTGAGAATCTTAAACCAATGGGGCTTGGAGCATGCAATGGGAACAGAGATACAATCACCAGATTTTGATTTTCCTCTTACAATCTTAAATATCTATGGGACCTGTCAGGGAAGGATGGATTTCTGGAACGACCTTCTGTCAAAAGATATGATGGGAAGCAGCAACATGGTTTTGGGTGGAGACTTGAACTTCTCAATAGGGAGTGCCGAGACCTGGGGACCTGCGGCAAGAGAGGACCATCTTTCAGACTTTTTTTCTGAACGCCATAACCACACATAACCTAATAGACGTAAATCTTATTAAAATGAAACCCACTTGGAGGAATCGAAGAGTGGGAGAAGCCAGAATTGCTAAGAGACTGGATCAGTTTCTTTTAAGTGAAAATCTGACTACCAGTATTCCTATGTTTCGGCAATGGGTGGGAGAGGGGGGAAATTCGGACCATTTCCCAATCTTTCTAGAGTTATCCAAGCTTCCTAGGAAACCAGCAGCGCCTTTTAAATTCAATGCAACATGGTTGCAAGAGGAATCCTATGAAAAGTTGTTCATTGAAACATGGAATCATCCAGATGGAAGCTCCCAGGAAGGGAAAGATTTTCAGTTCATGGAAAATTTAAAAAATCTAAAGAAAGCAACTATCGAATGGGCAAAGACAAGGAGGGAGAGACAGAAAGAGGAATTAGCCCAAATCAATGAAGAGCTCCAAAGGATGGAATGTACGGAGACAGATGGCTACGAATCACAAGAGTCAAAAGAGAAAATATTACTGCTTGAAAAACAGAGGGATCAAATTCTTCTGGCAAGAGAAGAGGAATGGAGGCTAAAGAGTAGGGCAATATGGCTGAAGGCTGGGGATGAAAATACGAAGTTCTTTCACAACTATGCAAAAGGGCGAAAAAATGCAAATACAATATGGAAACTAATAAACGAGGAGGGCGAAGAGGCAAACACTTTCGAGGAACTTTCTCTTCTGGGGAGAAATCATTTTTAGAACCTGTTTGCGGATCAAGGGGAAATTACATTCGCAGAAATAATCAGGACTGCCCAAAGTTTCCCTAGATATGTAGAGCAGGAGGAAGCAGAGAGTTTAATGAATGAAGTTATAAAGGAGGAAGTTGAATGTGTTATCAAATCAATGGCAAAAGACAAGAGTCCAAGCCCGGATGGGTGGACCATAGAGCTCTTCCAACATTTCTTTGAACAGATTGGGACATAATTAACAGAGGTAGTGGAAGAGTCTAGGAAAAGAGGAGAGGTATACAGTCCATTTAACGCAACCTTCATATCACTTATTCCGAAGAAGGAAACTCCGGACACTTTTGAAGACTACAGGCCCATATCCATATGCAACTGTATTTACAAAATCATTGCCAAAGTGATCGCAGTAAGAATAAAACCAATTCTATCAAGATGTATCACAAATGAGCAGTTTGATTTTTTAGATGGTCGTCAGATCCATGAAGCTATAGGAGTGGCACAGGAAACTATTCACAGTGTTAAGCAGATGAAAAGGAAGGAAGCAGTGATAAAAATTGATTTATCAAAAGCCTATGATAGAATAAACTGGGTTTATATAAGGATGCTTCTCACCCATTTAGGATTTAAATATGACTTCATCAGATGGATAATGGGATGCATCTCAAATGTTAGCTTTGCAATACTAATAAATGGTGCAGCCTCGCCTTTTTTTAAAAGCTTCAGGGGGTTAAGACAAGGCTGCCCTCTGTCACCACTACTCTTCCTACTGGTGGCAGAAGGTTTGAGTCATCTGATCCGATCAGCCAAAAGGGAAGGAGGAGTAAAAGGATTGGAAGTAGCAGTCAACATGTTTATCACACACCTCTTGTTTGTGGACGATATCTTACTGTTCACTAATGGAAACCTGAATGAAATCAGGGAAATAAAAAATATCTTGGACCTCTTCATGAAAGCGACTGGAATGCAAATAAATTACAGAAAGTCCCAGCTTATCACTGAAGGTTTAAATAGGCTTGAGAAAAACCAGATCTCCTCTCTTCTTCCTTTTGATGTGCTCAGCATGGAGAATCCCTTCAAATATTTAGGCTTTTGGCTGAAGCCTAACGCTTATAGGAAACAAGACTGGAACTGGCTAGTAGCCAAAATCGAGGCCAGAATAACACACTGGAGTTACAAATGGATCTCCCGAGCAGGAAGACTGACTTTAATCAAATCGGTGCTACTAGCCATGCCAGTCTATTGGGCTACATTAACATGGGTTCCAAAAGGGATTCTAAGGAAAATAAATAGAATATGCAGTAGATTCCTCTGGGCGGGCTCAAAGGAGGACTTTGTTCTTCCATGGGTAGCCTGGGATAAAGTAGCAAGACCAAAAGAATGGGGTGGATGGGGGATAAAAAATCTCAATGATTTCAGCATATCACTGGCAGCAAAATCAGGTTGGAGAATAATCAAAATGGAGAATCTTTGGACAAAAGTGGTAAAAAGGAAATACATAGACCCTACTCCTTTAGAAGAATAGATAAGGACCCCAGCTAAGAAGGATAAAAATGTTTCGGTGGTGTGGAAAGCCATTCTGGAGGCATTCAAGGTGATCGAACAAGGGCTGGCATGGCAGATTGGAAATGGGGAAAACCTGAGGGTTGGGAAAGATCCTTGGGTTGGATGCAATGAAAAATATGCCCTCTCTCCTGGTCTAATAAGACATCTAGAATCAAAAGGTATCTGCCATCTTAGTCAAATTGAGAAAATTGGTTTCTCCTCAATATGGGGGCAAGCCTGGAAATCTGGAGAAGATCTAGGCCTTCGACCAGCCTGGTGGAACGAATGGAAGGCATACACTAAAGAGCTATCTCGGTCAAATGTAAGGATAAGGGACAGACAGGATCAGTTGGTCTGGGCACACGCGGAAAATGGAACTTATTCCCCAAAATTCGGATACGAATTTCTAATGAATAGGAAAGGATGGGGAGATCCGGAATGGTGGGTCAAACTGATATGGAAACTCAAATGCCCAGCAAAAGCTAGACTTTTCTTTTGGTGTATTCTAAAAGGGAAAATTCCTACATGGGATATTCTTCAAGCTAGGTATAAACAAGGGCCGGGGAGATGCCCTCTATGCAAGTCGGATTCTGGAAATATAAGACATATATTCCTTGCATGCCCTTTTGCCAACACAGTTTGGGCGGAGGTCGGGAAACTTATTGGAAAAAGGATTGAATGGGAGGGGGAAAATGTTCAGGAGGCATGGGATAAATGGTGGCGCAATTATCCTGATGGGAAAATGAGAAATTTACCACCTATCAATATGCTGGGGAATCTAGATTGAAAGAAACAGGAGTATATTCATGGAAAAGGAAACCACAGCCGAATCGATTGCAATTCAAAGTACTTCTATCCTTGAAAATATCCCAGATTCAGAGGAAGGAAAGAATACCAGGCAGATAAGGGAGGAACAGATCATAGAAGGAATCCCATGGGCATATTTTGACGGGGCTTCTCAAAACAACACAGCAGGAGCAGGAATGATTATCCATTTAAATGAAACCCAATCCTTAAAAGCTTCTGTAGGGCTAGGCACAGGGACAAACAATTTTGCAGAACTTTCAGCCTTAAAACTTCTTCTACGCTGGCTTATTCACAGGAACATCGTCACAATTCAGATCTTTGGAGATTCTTTATCTGTCATTAAATTGGTCAATGGACAAAGCAGATGCCACAGTTATATGCTCAGACCTTTGCTAGAAGAAATTATGTCCTTGAAACTCTCTTTTAATGTGTTTTCAATTTGCCACATCTACAGGGAGCGAAATGTTACAGTGGACAACCTTTCTAAGGAAGGTTTACAGCAGGTTATGGGCAGTTGGAAAGTAGTGGAAGAAGATCAGGGATAGATCCGTGTGTCAGATCAGCAATCACACACTTAATATTTTCTATCTTTTCAGTTATAAAGACTTTTATGATATTACAAAAACACCTGGAAACTTACTGTTTTTTTGAGATATGGGGGTAAATTACACAACAGTTTTATTCTGAATGCCTTTTCTATTTTCGTTTTGGGTTGTTTTCCTCCTAAGAGGAGGCCCAGGAAATAGAATTTGGTCATAACCAGATGGTTCACATATTTTTTGGACTGTTCATAGATCTTAATACGCTGAAAACGTAACTGTATTTTTACGCTTTTCAGCTGATACGTAAGCCAGATTTTGAGATGCAGAAAGGACTGTTTCTTTTTGTAGTAGCTATATGAGAACATCATACAGCAAACGGAATTCCTTTGGCATATACTTGTAACTTTTTATGTTTAATGAAAAGTTCGCTTTTTTCCTTGGAAAAAAAAAAGAAAACTAATGTATACATTGCAAATCACTAAGTTGGTGGTCTTACAAATTCATCAAATTAGGCAGCTCTCTAGAGGAAAGGTCATGGAAATACTTGTTGAACTCATGCATTTTTTGTTAAAGGGTTGGTAGTTAGGGGAGAAAAAAATGTATGAGTTGGAAACAATATTTCAAGTGCAATTTTGCATCCATCTACTTGCAGACATGCTCATTGAATTAAATAAGTTGAATAGAAATTTCGAAGAGGGTCATGTTGATATTACATCTATTGACACTACTTTAGATGTTTCTATTAGCATGATTCATAAACGATTTTTGGGAAGCATTTTTGGTGTAGATGCAGTGCACATGTTTTCTTTTTTAGTTAAAGCATAAAGAAGAACCCTTGAATTTGCAGATAGCATAGGTATGGTACATTTACATCTATCGAGGTTCGAAATTTTTCCAAAGATGAAAATATCGAGGCAATTAGATGATTATATTCTTATGGGAAAATGTTTTGTTGTAAAGACGATTAAATATTTAGATAGGAGATTCATAGGTTTACCTATATTTAATGTGGCTGAGTTTTTCACTTCTCAACATTATTATGAAGAAGTGAATGATATAAATTGTATAACAAAAAGATAGTTGAAATATTTATGTGAAAAATTTAGCGTTGGGAATCATCTATTGTGGATATTACTATATGTTTGGGTGAAATGAATGAATTTATTTGTATTATTTGTAAATCAAACCCTAAAAAGAATATGTATGGCATGAGACCTATGTGGAGATGAACCTGACTGGTTTGAAGACTTTCCATATTTGATGCAACTATGACAAGTTATTCTCGTTATCCCAACAACCAGATCAGTGTGTGAAAGAAGCTTCTAAAAATTAAATAGGATAAAAATGATGATAGATAAAAACTTTCTATTTCTAAGTGCACCTCATGTTGTCAATGAGGTAGATTGGAATGCTACTTATGATGCATGGAAATAAATGAAAACTAAAAAAGTATTTCCATTGAGAAAATAGATTCATGTTTTCAATTATGTACGTCTAAATACTTTTGAAGGTCATCAAATGAATAGCAGAAACATATGTTTACCTTTTTTCAATGGAATTTGAGATTTTATTTTGCTTATTTACTCTAGTTATATTGAGATTTAATGTAGCTACTCTTTAAATTTTTAAGATTTTAAAGATTTAGAAGGATGTTATTTCATTATGGAATTTTTTTTATGAGGGGTTTATTTAATATATATTTTTAAGTAGAAGTGCAATTTTTTTATAACCTTTCATTCTTGAAGGGTTAGATGAATATATGCCTTTCCAAATAAATTTAAGAGTAGACCTTCAAATTTGATCACTGATCCCCACCAGCCATCCAGTCACAACTGCAGATCAGTACGCAAATGGGACTGTTGAATGCAAGACAGTAGGGGACTGCCCAGCAACTAGTAGCAAGAGCAGTCGCGATAGGGTTTTCAACCTGCGCAAAGGAGGCAAATGACAGGACGTGAGTCAATAGTGAGCAACCAGAGACAAGGACTGTATGGATTGCGAGTGGAGATGGACAGCAACTGCTTCAAAGAAGTTTAAGTAATCATAGAACCAATCGGGGCTGACCAACTAAAAAGGGAAATCGGATGAGGCTGCAGTGAATGAACTAACAAACAGAGGTGCCCGATCCGTCAACGAAAGAAATAGATAGACAACTCAAGTGGGGCTCCAGGATTAGCCACTAAGATGGTAGGCAGTGGCAAGAAGAAGCCACCAGCCAAGCATGATTCAACAATCGTGAGTCGACAAGAAACACAGTCGCACGATCGACAAAGATTGAGACAGATTAGGGGGTGTTGGACCAAGCTAACAGCCTTTGTGTAGGCAACATAGAGGCGGCGGAGCTAAGGACAGCACGAGCAAGTAGCAACGGCAGTGGTTGAGAGGAAAGAGAAAACAACAAGAACGCAATGACAAGATTGGCCAACAAAGTGTAGATCGTGCAAGCCGCAGGTCGAAGGGAAAAGTGTAAGCAACACACAAGTCGTTGCAAGTGGTTTCACATGCCGTGGACGGAGCCACTAACAAGATGCACTATTGAACAGGGGTGTTGTCTAAGGAGGTCGCACTAAAGAGTTAACCCACAAGTGATAGCCAAAACAAACCCAAAATTTGCCACAACAATGTCATGAAAGTAGAGACCGAAAAGGCCACACACTACAGGAGAAAGCAGTTGAGCACGTGGGTGCAGTAGCACACAAGTCGTGTGAGTTGTTGTAGATGTGGAATTTGCCAAGCCCTGTCAAAGTTTGACTATAAAGACAATAAGGAGGATTGTGTCGTGAGCATGGTGCCACACTGCGCTTGATCAAATAATTGTGGGATGTAGTGGGCAGCAACGAGTCGTTGGGAAAAGGATCTACCACGATGGTTTATGAGTAGATGTGTCGGCAGGGCTACTAAGAATGGTATGAAGGGCAGTACAAGCAGAGCTTATCAGTAGGATTGGCGGAGATCAACCCTCAAAGGGAGAGAGTGAGATTGTACTAATCAGGGGATTGGTAGCAGAATTCGTGAGTGTCTCAAAGACCGAGACAGACCCACATCCATGCTAGGACTTAACATAGGATCAAAGCTAGTGGAAAATAGAGCGTCTAGTCACATGATGGGGATGAGTTCAATGTTCTATAGTATTACAAATACAAGCTCAAATTGTAGTATGTATAGTGGGACTAATACTATGCATACGCTGAAGGGGGTTGGATGTGTCAAATTTTGTTAGGATATTCCGACACATAGGAAATAGTTAAGTACAACTTGGTCTAGTATAGAGTTAGTTAAAGTGTGTTTCTTTACCTTGTACATTTTGTAACTTACAATCCGACGGTCATGATATGTAGTGATCTGACAGTTCATTCTCTCCTCGGTATTACCGACACTTGATCTGTGGCTTAACATCCGATTGGTCCATGATTTCTATTTAAAGCGCATGGAGGGTCAATTGTAGGGTAATCCGTCTATGAGAGAAGCATATGTAAATTTTCATTCTTTTATTAATAAATTGTCTGAAGTGGTCGCGTTGGCTCAGGCCGTGGACTGTTTCCCTCTTTGAGGGTTTTAACCACGTCAAAATACTGGTGTATTGATCTGTGATCTGTTTGTGAGCGGTGTCCTTTGGTGTTCTGTCTGAGGAGCTTACCCTGTAAATTCCTACATGGTATCAGAGCTATTTGAGGGCCGCGTCTGTTGGTGATCCAAATCTGAAGCCAGTAGAACTGCATCCGACTACCGTTTCCTAGATCTACTGTTTCTAACTGCTTTTGGGCCGAGAGGACTGCTCTGTTGTGTTGGGAGCATCTGTTCCAGTGAGGAACCCCTTTCGTTTCACACGAAAAGGTTTCCAGTAGCCCTAGCTGCGTCATTTTTAAGATCTGGAGGTATACAGTGTTTATTTGCAGTTTACAGTTATTTTCTCTCTGTTTATTTCAGTTTTCGGTTTATTTAGCTTTTTTTTATTACCGGATCTATACCTTTCATTTCTGCGTATGCTCTTTGCCCTGCGACTCTGTGTGATCTGGGCAAATCAGAAACAGAAAGGAAGGATTTTTCTCATGCGTATGCTCTTTTCCGCTACGCCTTAGTGTGATCTCAGAAAATCAGAAACATTGAGAAAAATATTTAGTTTCCGGCTAAAGCTAACTTCGAGCCGCAAGGTTCGTTTTTTAAAAAATTTAGTTTTCGGCTAAAGCTAACTTCGAGCCATAAGGTTCGTTTTTTTTTGTATTTCCGTGTTGGGTTCTATGTTTTTTGTTTTGTAGGGAAAAAGAGCTTTCTCAAAGCAAGCACGCAACCCAAAGCATCAACCCCCCCCCCCCCTCTCTCTTTCTCTCAAACTTTTTGTATAGCTCACTTGGTGCAAAGCTAATTTATGAGAGTAGAGGTCTTGCGTTCAAGTCTCCATTTTGTGGGGGCGGACTTTTTCATTTCCGCACATTCCCGCACTTTGTCGGTGACTTCATCAATTGTTTTTTCAAAAAGCCATAACTTTTTCATTCGGAAGCCGTTTTCAGAACCATTTTTTTTTAAAAGGCCTAATTTTTCGAGATCTTTCCATTGGTACACTTAGTTTCAGCATCTACAGCTTCAGTTTCTGTTAAAAATGGAAAATCCATGCCAAGTCATTCTTGATAGCACTAACTACTTCCAATGGTGGTCCTACATTGTGGATTTACTTAGAAGTAAAGGTCTTTACAGAATAGCCACAGGCCAAGAGACCAAACCAAAAGATGAAGATAAGGCAACTAAATGGGAAAATAGGCAAGACCAAGCACGTGGGTTGATAGGGATGTCTATTTCTCCAGATCTTAGATTCCATATTACAGAACTTGATACTCCTGATGAAGCACTGCAACAGAATACTAAAGTCTTTGGAATTAAAAATGAACTTAAAGCCCATCAACTTGAAAATGAATTGCTTACATTGGACCCCAATAATTTTTCTTGCATTGAAGATTTTTTGTCCAAATTCAAAACCCTTAGACTTCTTTTGGAAGGTGTTAAGGTTAAGAAAGAAGATAGTAGCCTTATCTACTCCATTCTTACTAAGTTGGGACCAGCCTATTCTGTGTTTGTTTCCACCTTCCATTCTACAAGAGAAGCCTTCATTTCTCAAGGACAAACCTACAAGTCCCCTTCCTTTGATTCCTTTTGTGATTCTTTAATAAGAGAACAAGAAAAACTCTTACATCTTGGTCTTCTTCATCTTGGAAACTCTTCTAAGAAAGCGTTAGCCGCCCAGCAGCAACCAAATCCAAAGAATCCTAAGAAGTTGTATCCCAAAAAGAATGGTCCTAAACCAAACAAGGGTCCTAAGCAATTTCAGCCTCAAAATGAAAAATCATTTCAACAAAATGATAAGACAAATAAAAACAAAGGGAAGAAGACTGATAGACATTGCAACTTTTGTAATCGAGATGGCCACTTATAATCCAAATGCTTTAAGAAGATGGAAGCCTTGGAAGCAGCAATGAAGAAGCATAACATCCATTTGGAGCACTCTTCAACTTCAACTTCATCTTCAGGAATGGCACTTTCTGCATGTGGTTGTCAAGCATCTCGATCTGGCTATGCACTAAATGTATCTTCTTCTTCTCATTCTCATGAGTGGCTCATTGATTCTGGAGCTTCTTATCACATGGCCAAAAACAAAGCCATGTTTTCTTCTTTAAATGATTGTAACACCAAAAATATATATGTTGGTGATGATAGATCTCTTAGTGTTGTAGGGACTGGAACTGTTCATCTAGACAATGGTCAGTTTAATGATGTATTACGTGTTCCAACCTTATCCTGCAACCTTCTATCTGTATATTAGATAACTCATTCAGGTGAAGGCAAAATCATTGAATTTTCACCTCACGATGTTGTAATTAAGGACCTAAGAGATCCTAGACAGATTTTAGCTACTGGCATTGCTGATGATTCTACAAGGTTGTATAAGTTTCACAACTTTGGGTCATCAAATCTTCCCTCAGTATTTGTTGCTCATAATGATGAAGTGAGCAAACTTTGGCATGAGCGATTTGGTCACTTAAACTATCGCTCTCTTCAGACTCTATGTAAAGAAAATATGGTGACAGGTCTTCCAATGGTATCTTGCAGAGATGGTGTTTGTTCCGGATGTGTACTCGGAAAACATCATCGGGACAGTTTTGAAAAACGTGCCTCTTGGCACGCCTCAGTGTTACCAGAAAAAGTGTCTATTTAGAACTGCTCTATCCCACTAAGGTGTGACAACTGCCTTAGAAACAAACAGAGAAAACTACTTTTGTATTTCCTTTATGAATTAAAGATAGAGGGGGATAGAAAGAACCGACCTGTGTCTTGCGCTAGTCCTTTGATCCAATCCCTCTCTTCTTTGACAGCTTCCAGCTACCTGCTCCCTTACTTGCCCAGCTTCACCAAGTTCCTGTAAGATCACAGAAGAAGAAAACTACACAAAGACATGGATCTATATTCATAAACAGCTTAGGATCAGATTTAAGCTAAACATACAAATGTAACAAGCATCAATGATACACAAGCATGTAGGAAAAACTCAAATAGTTTTATTGATATAACAAGAAGATCCAGGAGGAGTTACAACCGATGATTCCTGACCCAGCATCAACCTCCCAGCAAAGAAGCCCCTTCTTCACCTCCAACAAAGCATAAATCACCCAATACTCTGATATCTATCTCAAAACCAACAGCAATTCCTTACAATGTACAAAATTCCAGCCTCTAACCTCTGGATCTCTGGGATGAGAGATCTATATATAGATATTTGCAGAGGTGTGAGTCAGCTCTTGGTTTTTGATTAGTGTCTTCTCTCTGATAGTTCTTGATGCCACTTGGAGATCTCATTGATCTCTTACTCATCCTTGGGCGATTTTGAGAGGCAAGTGTCCCAAAAGAAGTTTCTGGAAGATTCCATGATCATCCACCTCGCAAACTGTCTCCACCACTTGTCTTTTCCCGTCCATCGCACCCTCACAGTGTATTTAGGTGCACTGCAACGCACTTCCCGTGTGTACAAGGTGCGATGCAGCGCACCCTGGCCATGGAGCAAGTGCACTAATCCAGTTTTGACCAATTTTGAGTAGTTTTTCATGGAGAACTTCTGGGAGAAGCTGTAATCTGTTGACCTTGTTCCTTTAGGGGTTAGAACAACACTTTTAGGGACTTAGGAGCCCTTGGTTTATGGACATTTCATGCTTGGAGTTGTAAGGCACAAAAATGTCTATAACAGTTGCCCCCTAAAGTATGAGGCTGTTAACCTTTTGGTGTCGGGTGAAATGCTTTATTATGAGGATCCGAAGTTCTTTCAATGCTGGGAGGAGACCTATAATAAGATACAATACAATACATTATCTTCATACTGTTTTCATGATCTAGCTGAGGCGGGCATTCCCATGCTCAGCTTTATAAATTCATTTTCATGTACATAGGACAGACAATCGTCTGAGCGTAGACTGATGATTCTGATAGAGCCATCATCCTTTTGGTAGGATGATTATCTGTGCTGCAATGCTTGTACATTTAATGTCTTTATTTCCCTGAATATATATCGCAGCCCGGATGGATGAAACTAGATCCGGGGTCTTCAATCTCGTCCGATCTTCACTCGAAGTACAAGTCGATCCATGTGAGAAATGTTCTGAAGTCGAACATGGAAAGACATCGCTTGATTACTAGTCAATGATGTAAATTGTTAACAAGCGCGAGAGGAATCACCGATAATGATAATGACCCTCAAGGTACTGCAGTACAATTCACGTGGTGTGAATAAAGGACTTTAACACCACGCAAATTCTTTCGGTCGAAGGCCATTGATGGAAACCTGTCGCCGGAAGTGAGAAACTTGCCATTAAGGCATGCAAGCTTCAAAGTACTGAATGGGGTGTCCCTAGATCAACTTCTTGGATAATGAGCTGATGTCAACAAGAAGTGATCCGTCATAGGAGGGCCTTAATGAATCCCACATCAATGACACGGAACGGAGCAAATGATTTTGATGGAGGTGAAAACGATCAGATGATATATGGTTTAGGGTGGCGGTCATGAAAGAATGGAGTATAATGTATGGTAGTGGGTGGGACACAGGTGGCTTCTCTGGATGACTTCTCTTGAACATGTCGGCGACACTGATGTGATGGATTGGTAGCATTAACCCCAAATGTGGATGGTATGGTGTGACCATGGCGATGTGACCGGTGAATGAAACAACCCAACCCAACTCGGACACAGAGTGGAAGTGTCATGTTCAAGAGCGACTTGCTACCAATAACAATTCTTTGAGTTTTCTTCCCAATTTTTCCCCAGTCATTGCTGACCAGTACCTCTTTATTTTTGTCAAGCTTGAGGAGGATAACATATGCTTGTTCTATAATTTGCCCTTCGGGCAAACCCATCGCTATGTTTTAACGAGCCTAGCGATAGTGAAACTCGTTCTCGTCTAAAGACAAGTTTGTCGCTATTAATCTTTTTAACGAGTTTAACGACAAAGATAACTCGGTCCTTTTCATTTTTAGAGAGTCTGAAAAGGTACGTAAAGGTAACTCCAAAATTCCTTTTTCGTCATCTAATCCCTTAAGTCTGAAAAAGTATTGAACAATACAGAAGGGATGAATTTTCGATAGTTTTAACGAGCCGAACAAAACAAGCGCTCGATCTTTTTGTGTAATAATCCCTCAGGTCCAAAAAGATTAAAATCTAGAGGAGGGATAGCACTTCCTGTCCCTTTAACGAGCTGGAGAGGCCAATGGCTCGGCAATCTTTTCATATTTTACGAGTCAGTTGAAAAGAGCTTAAAGGAGACTCGTCTTTTGAGGAACGAGTGATAAAATGGGTAGCAGTTGATTCCAGGTAAGGTTTGGAATTTTCCAATCACGGCAGTGTCACAAGGATGGCTAGTGAAATCACTCTTCGCAGCTGTTCCTCAAAATGGGTAAACAATCAAATGGAGGTGAATGATCGGCTAATGGAAAAGTGGAGGTGACGGTGCAAACACGACCAAGGCTTTAATGGCTGAAGTACTACATTCACGATGGTTATTTACCGGGGGAATAGTTCATTTTTTTAACGAGCTTAAACGCGGGTGGAAACATTTGCTCGGTCCGGGTTTATTTTTTAACGAGCTTGAACCTCGCGGTAAACACTGCTCGAGGCGGGTTTATTTTTAAACGAGCTTTAACCCTGCAGTAACACTGCTCGTGATAAGCTTGCATGCCCCCAGCATAATAACGCAAAATCGAGGTGCATGCCCCCCAAGCTTCATTGCATTCAACTCGGTGGTTGGAATGAAGGTTTACCTTTGAGATTTGGAAAGGGGATTTGTTTCATTTTTTAATGAGGTTGACACTGGAAAAGAACTATCCTTAGAACTCCTTGTTTCATTTTTTAACGAGGTCGACACGAGATAAGAACCGTCCTCGAAATCCACCATATTTACAGTATTCGATAGAAAATCAAAGACTAGAGGATGATTAAGGTTGCTGGAATAATCTTCGTGGTAATCCGGAAGATGGGAGCGATGGTGGTAATCTTCCCATGGTGCCTCTCCTATCATCATTGATTGAATGATTCCTTCGTCTGTAAAATGTACATGCGACAAAGGATCTGAAGAGGTGCCATATTCCTTAGACCTACCTATCCAAACACTCGATGAGCATTGATTTGGGTTTGCCCCCCAAGCCAAGAAAATTGATTGCTACAATATTTCTAAAAGGGCGATGATCCATGCTGACAAAATGTTTAGGAATCTTCCGAATCCATTAGATATAGAAGATTTCATATTGCAGGTTCCCACTGTGGCCACTTCCGTCAGATTACTCGGAGGCGGTAGGGCAAAAGTACCCATTAAGGCAGGGTCTTTTAGGAGGCCTACTCCAATATTTTGAAGCGAATGATTGCTTCCATGGATCATTGGAATGCTTCCCGTAACTTGTGAACTGTTGGGGAGAAATGTTTGTTGGTCGATGATTGTAATTCCTCCTTGGAAGGGAAACGCAATCTTCCTAAAGTAGGTCGATACAACTGCGGCCATGGCATATATCCAAGGCCTTCCCAGTAGGATGTTGTAATCGAGGTTTTCGTCGATTACTTCAACATCAATTTATACTGTCTTGCCCCCCAGTTCAACTTGCAAGTTACTTAAAATCCCGTATGGAGTGTATGGTCGTCCATCAAATGCTTTTAACGTCGTTGACGATCGCGACAAGGGTGGTGAGCCTAAATTTTTCCAGCAACTCATCGACATAATACATGTGGATGCCCCCTCATCAATAATTGTTCGATGAACAGTTTTGTTGAGGGCTTTCACTTGAATAAGGAAAGCTAGTTGAGCTGGTAATTGAGGGTCATATCCTTTATGATCAAAGGCTACAAGATTGAAATCCCTTGGGCCAATCCCACCTATTGTTGATAATAAAGCTTGCTTTTGGGAGGGGCAATTTTGCGGTACCTCAAGTGTCGACATAGCGGACGGCGATTGGGCCAGGTCCTCTACTATATTATAATTCTTTGCTACTTTTGCACGAGGAGTAAATGTCGATTTGTGTACTACTCCTTTTGCCGACTTTATCATTGGTTCAGGAATGATGGGTGGCACAACTTCAGTCAAAGTTGTTGTCGAACTACCAGGTTGTTCATTAGCCTTGTTATTCGACAGTTGTGGATTCCCATAATCTTTATTCCTTGTCAAAGCATCATTTTGCTGCTCTGAGATAGACAACATAAGAACTTTGGATCGAGAAGCATTTTGATTAGCAACCAGTTTGGTTCCCGGGTTTGGAAACGGATCAATCAATACTGCTGAGGTTTTTGAACTATTAAAGAGTTTCTTAACTTCAGCTTTATGTGGACAATCTCTCGTCTAATGATCCTCATCGCATATATGACACCCCGCAGGGGGTTTCCTTTGCCCAGAAGGGTTTGTAGAAGGGTTTTTCAGGAGATGACTCATCCTGCTTCTTTTTTCTCCCTTTCTTTTTCTTCCTGCCCCCTGGTTGCTTCAGTTGTTTGCCCTTATCAGTCGACACGGCATTTACTTCCGAGGCAAGAAGTTCCTCATTTGCATTTTGACTAGAAATCTTACGGGCCTTTTTAGATGTAGCCTTTGTCGATTTCGCGTCTGTTGCTCCAATCACGCCATCGCCGGCATGAGAGTCATTGTTTGATTTAGGAGGAGGTGGAACGGAAAATTCTGGTCTGGCAGCGTCAGGGATTTTATCGTAGAGCGTGCCGGACTGAGTGTAAATCAAGTCCAAATATTGCGCACGAGCGATAACTTGCTCTTCTGTTACGACTCCCCCCTTCGCCACATCTTCCGTGATGGAAGGTAGTAATGACTTGATAAACCATTCAGCTAAGAGCTGATCGGGAACATGCGTTTTTCCCATTCTACGACGACGTCGCCACTCATGTATATGATCAGATATGTGAGTGGCCGTCGTCTGTTTGAACTTGGTAAGGAGTTCCGTTCCCGTTTCGTACCTTATTGGTAATTGAAAATGGGTTAAAAAGGTTGTGGCTAAGCTACTGAAGTTGTCGAATGAAGCTCTAGGCAATTCGATGTACCATTTTGCTGCCGGACCAGTTAACGTCCTCTAAAAAAGGCGAAGCCTAATCGAATCATCGTTTAGGGTGTTTGATGAACACCACAGATGAAATGTCATCACATGATTCGACGGGTCTTCACCCGGATTTCCATTAAATTTAGGAATATTTGACGGAAGTTTATGCGGAATCGCTGGCCACCAAGGGACATAAGCAATTGGATCATTCGTCAATCGGTTTAGATCTGATAGTTCTAGAGTTGCTACAAAGGGCAACTGTTGATTCAAGTTAGGCGAAGCATACCCAGGATAAGATGGAATCCCCTGAGCAGTGGGTCTTTGCATACCAGCGTAATGTATTTGATGCTGGCAACCTTGAAAAGGTTGATGGGCATAACCATTATAGTATGGTTGTTGATAACCGCTTTGGAAATGCATTTGCCCATTACTTACAAAGACTTGTTGCTCAGGTCCTCGATATGATTGCTGGAATTGCGGTTGTTGAGATTGAACCAGCTCTGGTTGTTGGACCATTTGCTGTTGTCCAATACTGGATGATTCACCAAGATGAGGAGTCATAGTACTTGTTTGAGCCTGAGTCGCTGCAGATAAGGAGGCACTAACCTGAGGTTGTGATTGAGTCGTCGAAACAAGAGGTTGTTGTATTGCAACCTGAGAAACTTGGGGTTGACATGCAACAGGTAACGCTTGTACTTCACCATAGCAGGTATAGTGGGAATATTTGACACAGGGTGGACTGGTTGCATTGAATATACAACCCTTGGTTGCTGAGGCAATATTGGTACCCAACCGTTGGATGTAATTCCAGTTTGACCTGAACTTTGTTGTAAACTCCCATATGGTTGTTCTCCGGGGGGGAACAATGAAAAGGCATATTGTCCTCCATATGGTGGCAATCCTGTACTTAAAGGGTAGATTGGCCTTTGAAGACACATTGGATCAATTTGTTGAGTTTCAATTTAAGAAATACCAGATGATAATCCGGATGAAGAAATAGGAACTAACCATGTCGTCGAAACAGTCCCTGATTGGACTCCGGCTTGTTGTTGATAACTTGCCGGGACAGATGGTATACCATTGAACATCGTTGGAGTAGCAGTAGGAGGTTCTGCTGCTGCTGTGTCGGATGACACAGTCCTAGATGTCGACGGTTGTTCAGACATATCTAGTCTATCCAAAAGATTTTCTAGCGATTCCACAAGAACTTGTGATGAAGGGAGACTAACTTCGAAGACCAACGAGGGAAAGGTGATGATTATTCTGTTTAAAATAAATTTTAGAAGCTTTGACACAACTTGTTTTTTCAGTTTTTAAGAGTCGAGAAAAAACAAAAGATGACTCTAGTCTCCTTCGATTTTTAATGAGCCTGAAGTGACAAGTGCTCAGATGGACCTTTTCCGTTAAGGAGTCTGAAAAGGAACGAAAGGGACTGCTCTGGAGGTCTAGGTAGAGGGAGTACCAAACCAATCGCAAAACTGCAGAATACTTTTTACGGTACGGCAGTCAATCTTCCCGAATGCTGTGTTCAGTGCATTGCGATCGATAGGGCGGCAGACACGGCTTCCTATGGATAAAGGTTTTGAGCCTATAGGAGTCTCCCAAAATATACTAGACGGTACGTGGGAGCACAAGTCTGTACTGGCACTTATCGTCTCAAAGTGGAGGAATCACCCAACCATCAGTGAGGACAACAGTTACCAGGCTTTACGACGCCGGAATACGTCTCTAGCCTAGACCTCTAAATGTTGTGCGTTAAGTTCCAATGCGTTGTTAGATTCATTGAATTTATTTTAAGTTGATCTTTCTTATGAAGTTTGCCTTTTGGGTTCACCACGAGATGTAGATGTAATTCCTAAAATGCAATCTAAAGATGATAAACAAACTTTGATCTCTTTTCAGCAATGAAAATCCTAGCTACTAGGGGAAAAGAAAGACACAATCTTTTCACAAAGAGCAAAGAGCACACTGTAAATGCACTTTCCTAAATCAAGCCAAACAGACTGTCAATATGCAAATGCACATGTGCATGTATTTGTTTTCGACTTTCTTAGTATTGATGCTAAAAAGAAACTTGATGTACAAATCTGAATTTTCTTTCAAGCGACAAACATAAACAATCTTCTTTTCGAAATCAAAAGATAAAGACGATTACGACGCTTTACGATTTTGAAATGAACACTCGTTTTTGACACTAGAAAATCACAAATTCAGACCAAAGGCAAAAGTAAAAGTATAGTCGACCATCAACAGCAATCAAACTTTCTCCTATGATCGAAATCGACACTTGCGACAGATCTAAATCAAAGGACGACAGTACGACTATTCTACTTTTGCAATGGAAAACTGTAAACGACTCAACAAACACACAAAAACATCTACAGTTCTTTTGTACAAAGGAGGCGGAATAACAGCAAGGAAAAGGGGTTTCAAACAGACACATATACTGATCACAGGCTGCAAAAATCAGAGACAAAACTGGAAAGAATGAAGCACAAGAACCTCAGCTGCACAGGGCTAGTCTGATCAGCGCACCTGTAACACAGAGAAACTGGATTGCAGCGCAGGTTGCCCTTTCGGGAACTGCGCTGAAATGCAGGAACTCTTAATAGTACCTGCGCTGGGCCAGAAACGAGAATCTGTCCGAGTTCTGGGTCACGGTTTGCAGTTTAGTCTTTGGTTTTTGGCCAAGTAAAAGCAATCAGTAATGCACAATCAGGGGGTAGATCTAAGGAGGGTCTAAGAGCTATCACAAAGGGCAATCAGATCATTTGTGAATCAGTTGTTCAAATCATAAACAGATCCAGTGAATGGATTGAAGTAGTAGTTGTCTACTTTGCATTTGTTATGGCAAATGCAGTTCGAATGCTACTTATAAGTTTGTGAAACAAACAACAAAAAGATACACAAACAAACTAATTAGACAATCGTCCCCAGTGGAGTCGCCATTTTGTTACCGGAAAAAGTGTCTATTTAGAACTGCTCTATCCCACTAAGGTGTGACAGCTGCCTTAGAAACAAACAGAGAAAACTACTTTTGTATTTCCTTTATGAATTAAAGATAGAGGGGGATAGAAAGAACCGACCTGTGTCTTGCGCTAGTCCTTTGATCCAATCCCTCTCTTCTTTGACAGCTTCCAGCTACCTGCTCCCTTACTTGCCCAGCTTCACCAAGTTCCTGTAAGATCACAGAAGAAGAAAACTACACAAAGACATGGATCTATATTCATAAACAGCTTAGGATCAGATTTAAGCTAAACATACAAATGTAACAAGCATCAATGATACACAAGCATGTAGGAAAAACTCAAATAGTTTTATTGATATAACAAGAAGATCCAGGAGGAGTTACAACCGATGATTCCTGACCCAGCATCAACCTCCCAGCAAAGAAGCCCCTTCTTCACCTCCAACAAAGCATAAATCACCCAATACTCTGATATCTATCTCAAAACCAACAGCAATTCCTTGCAATGTACAAAATTCCAGCCTCTAACCTCTGGATCTCTGGGATGAGAGATCTATATATAGATATTTGCAGAGGTGTGAGTCAGCTCTGGGTTTTTGATTAGTGTCTTCTCTCTGATAGTTCTTGATGCCACTTGGAGATCTCATTGATCTCTTACTCATCCTTGGGCGATTTTGAGAGGCAAGTGTCCCAAAAGAAGTTTCTGGAAGATTCCATAATCATCCACCTCGCAAACTGTCTCCGCCACTTGTCTTTTCCCGTCCATCGCACCCTCACAGTGTATTTAGGTGCACTGCAACGCACTTCCCGTGTGTACAAGGTGCGATGCAGCGCACCCTGGCCATGGAGCAAGTGCACTGATCCAGTTTTGACCAATTTTGAGTAGTTTTTCATGGAGAACTTCTGGGAGAAGCTGTAATTTGTTGACCTTGTTCCTTTAAGAGTTAGAACAACACTTTTAGGGACTTAGGAGCCCTTGGTTTATGGACATTTCATGCTTGGAGTTGTAAGGCACAAAAATGTCTATAACACTCAGCCCCTTTACAGCTCATGCACAGTGATTTATGTGGTCCACTTCCAGTTGCTTCATTCTCTGGCTACAAGTATTTCTTAACTTTCATTGATGATTTCTCCATACGCACTTGGGTATACTTCTTAAAACTCAAGAGTGAAGTATTTAACATGTTCTTGGCCTTTAAGGCCTTTGTTGAAAAACAATCTGGACATCAAATTCTTAAGCTAAGATCTGATAATGGCGGAGAATATGTTAAAAACACATTCATCAACTTTTGCACTGAGAATGGAATTCAAATGCGACATATTGTTCCATATACTCCACAACAAAATGGTGTAGCTAAAAGAAAGAATCGCACCTTAAAGGAAATGGCTAATTGTATGCTTCAATCTAAAGGACTTAGTCCTAATTATTGGGCAGAAGCAATTAACTGTGCAAATTACATAATAAATCGCACTCCTACTAAAGTTTTAAAGAATATCACTCCAGAAGAAGCATGGAGCTCAATTAAACCAGATGTAAGTCACTTTCGTGTTTTTGGAAGTGAAGCATGGGCCCATATTCCAGATGAGAAACATAAAGCTTTAGAACCTAAGAGTGAAAAACGTATTTTTGTTGGATATTCTGAAGATGTCAAAGGATATAGACTTATTCCACTTAAGTCCAAAAATGTTATCATTAGAAGATATGTAAAGTTTGCTGAAAATATATCGGCCTGCGAGCCTAGTTCGGCGGATGTGCCACCTCTCCCTATCTCTTCTACCTTTGAAAATATTTCTTCTTCAGATGATGAAAGCGAGGATGAAACTCCTCCCTCACCTTCTCAAGATCCTCCTTCAGCTCCTCAGTGTCCAAAATGGGTCCGTGCTACTCGGAATGCAGCAGGTGATCTTGCCGGTGATCCTACAGATCAGCGACGTACACGTTCTCAGTTCGAGAGAGCCTCTTCTTCACTGGCTCAAGCTTCAGTGAATTATGATCCTGACACCTTTGCAGAAGCTCCAGGCCATCCAGATTGGGAAGCAGCTATGAATGAAGAATATCATTCATTATTGGCAAATGATACATGGGATCTTGTTCCTCTACCAAAGGGACGAAAACTTGTTAGATGCAAATGGGTTTACAGAACCAAGTATGGACCAGATGAGAAAGTTGATAAACATAAAGCTCGTCATGTTGCTAAGGGTTTTTCACAAGTTGAAGGCATTGACTATATTGAAACCTTCTCCCCTGTTGCCAAAATGAACTCTATCCGCCTTGTTCTTTCCCTGGCTGCTTCTTTCAAATGGGAAGTCCATCAGATGGATGTTAAATCCGCCTTCTTTCATGGGGACTTGCATGAAGAAATCTATATGGAACAACCTATTGGCTTTATACAAACAGACTCCAGCCTTGTATGTCGGCTTAAGAAATCCCTTTATGGTCTCAAGCAAGCTCCTCGAGCTTGGTATGCCAAAATGGATAACTTTCTTTTAGAAAATGGCTTTTCTAGGTGTCATTCTGACAATACTGTCTACACCAAGAAAGTGGGCAAGTCTCTTATCATTCTTGTTCTTTATGTTGATGATCTTATCCTGACTGGTAGTGATCCCAACCTTATAAACCATGTGAAGTCTAGCCTTAAAAGGAAGTTGAAATGACAGACTTAGGACACTTACATTATTTTCTCGGTCTTCAAGTCTTGCAATCCAAGGAAGGTATTTCCCTTTCTCAGTCCAAGTATGCCTGTGATATTCTACACCATTTTCACATGGAAGACTGTAAGCCAGCCCCTTCTCCCTTTCAGTCTGGAGTCAAACTTTCAGTCACTTGTACTTCTCCTGAAGTTGATGCTACCTTATACCGTCAACTTGTAGGAAAACTTTTGTATCTAACCCATACTCGTCCTAACCGTTCCTTTGTTGTTGGCCTTGTTGCTCGGTTTATGCAAAACCCACGTGAAAGTCATTGGAAAGCAGCTAAAAGAATACTTCGTTATGTTCGAGGTACAATTCAGTTTGGGATTCATTACAGTGCCGAAGCATCTCCTCTATTGGTTGGTTTCACTGATTCCGATTGGGCTGGTGACCCTAATGATCGGAAGTCTACTGCAGGTTATGTGTTCACTCTTGGTTCAGGACCTATTACATGGGCTTGCAAGAAACAAGGTGCCATTTCTCTCTCTTCAGCAGAAGCAGAGTATCGTGGTGCCGTAGAAGCTAGTAAGGAAGCCTTGTGGCTTCGTCAGATCCTGTCAGAGTTTGGGTTTCAGCAGCAGCATCCGACTACACTTTGGTGTGATAATCAAAGTGCCATTTAGCTATGCAAAGATCCAGTCCAACATCAGCGCAGCAAACACATTGAACTGCACATGCACTTCATCAGAAAGCTCATTCACGACCATGTTCTTGAAGTGCAATATTGTTCAACAGATGATCAAGTTGCAGACATCTTTACAAAGGCTCTCACAGAGACGAAGTTCACTAAACTTCGATTTATGGTTGGAGTTCAGGAAGATGTCACTAAGGGGGGATAGGCTCTAGTGCCTCCTTCCTTCTCCTATTGTGTTATATTTGTAAATCCTTCAATCCTATCCCAAGTTGTTCTTAAGGGGGGATGTTAGGATATTCCGACACATAGGAAATAGTTAAGTACAACTTGGTCTAGTATAGAGTTAGGTAAAGTGTATTTCTTTACCTTGTACATTTTGTAACTTACAATCTGACGGTCACGATATGTAGTGATCCGACGGTTCATTCTCTCCTCGGTATTACCGACACTTGATCCATGGCTTAACACCCGATTGGTCCATGATTTCTATTTAAAGCGCATGGAGGGTCATTTGTAGGGTAATCCGTCTATGAGAGAAGCATATGTAAATTTTCATTCTTTTATTAATAAATTGTATGAAGTGGCCGCGTTGGCTCAGGCCGTGGACTGTTTCCCTCTTTGAGGGTTTTAACCACATCAAAATACTAGTGTATTGATCTATGATCTGTTTGTGAGCGGTGTCCTTTGGTGTTCTGTCTGAGGAACTTACCCTGTAAATTCCTACAAATTTCAACTAGAGTCAAGAGGCTTTTTAAAGGTGACAAGGATGTTATTTTTCCAAGATTGATGGTATATGTGCTCTCAATATCAACCTTAGTGGATGTTGGATATAAAGTTTTGTTTCGAGATGGACAAGTGCTTTTATATTCAAAGGGAGACATCTTGGATGCAATCATAGTGCTTGGAATCAAATAGGCGCAATCATACAAATTGTTGGGATAGCTTGTGGGTATATCTGAGGGGATCTTGGATAGAGGAACAATGACAGTTGCTGAGAGGGAGAAAATGGCAAGGAAATTGATTCTTCGGGTATTGCCAAGAGCCTCAGCTGGTATAATATGACATTGTTAGATGCTCAAAATCGGGATCCCAAGAACATGGTTGGAAGGAACAGGTCTTCAAATCAAATTCTGCATCAGGTAATAAGGAAGTCTTCTAGTTTAGAGGGAGCAACTACATCAACAGATAATGTGGTGGTGTTGGAGGCAGATCCAGGTGGAGGAGGTTCTTTCAGAAGTATCTCCCTCGCTAAGAGAGAGGGTTGAGTTTTGTAGCTCGGAAGGTACTTTTAGTCGTGTCTTGACTAAAAGGACCTTGATTTGCCTCTTTAGGATCTTGCATGCAACATGCAATTTGCAAGTGAGTTGCATGCATGCTAATGTGTTGCATGTAACATGCATGAGATGAGCATGTAAAGCAAGCTAAATTTATGACTTATACTTGAGTTAAAGTAGAGAAAGCTAAAGATAGAAGAGTTAACTAAAATAAAGTCACTTATCTTCAATTAACTTGATGAGCTAATTTTGGTCATCAATCTTAGCTTATAAAAGTTATAAATTGAGCTTAAAGTAAGAAGCTAAGACACAACAACAACACAAGATTGAAAGAGGCTTCTCAATAAGCGTGCTAGGTCCAAGAGAGTGCAGAGAGGCCAGTTAATAGTGTTCTAATTTGTATTTTCTCAGTTGGGCCATTATCCTAAGATGAGAACCCAAGTTATGAGATTAATATATTAATGAAGAACTGTTGATTGGGCAAAAATTGTTTGTGTGATTTAGATAGAGTAATTTTGTTTCCACTAAATATTTTTTGTTAGAAATTTATTATGTATTTGTTTAGTTAATGATTGTTGGGAACTAATTACTGGGTGTTGGGTTCGGGAAATTCTAGCAATTTATTCATCATTCCATCTATGAGTTGTTCAACAAGGTCATATTGAAATTGTCAATTGTTACATAGAGGATAAATTTTCCACAAAACCATCAACTCATAAGCACTTTATAAAATCCCCCAAAATAGACATTTTGTTAGAGAATGTAAGAAATAATGCCTACTTGGACAAACTATACTTGTATTGTGTATATGTCTTAAGTTTATCAATTGTGTTACATAAGTATGATATTTCAAAAAAGATAATTGTTGTATACCAATTGTATTTATCCTTTCATTAAAAATAATTTTAATCTTATCTTAACTCATATGTTATATTTTTATAAATATCTTTTCATTCCACGAGAGAGATATCATCGATTTATAATGTACTCATTATACTTTTGAAGCATTTAATAGAATTCTTCTTCTCGTAATGACTTTATGTCACATATGTGCATATTTCAATCCCTTAATAAAAGGTATATTTTGTACATATTTCAATCCCTTAATATAAGGTATATTTTTTCCAAATGGGATATATAATTTTGATTACAAGGCTTAAATTGAAGATGAGTTTTGTAAATAGGTAAGTTAAAATAATAAGAATCCAGACAGAAGAAAAAATCAACATTTGTTTCCTGAGTAAGTCTCTAGCCCATGAAACAAACTCTTTGAAATATTTTTGGCCTAGGAATGGAATATGAGATTCTCTTAAGCTTTGGCATATGAAGAATAGTTGTCTTAAACCTTTTATACTAAAAACTAAGGAAATAAACCCCGACTGGTATATATAAGGAACATGAATCATGCATAGAGCCTTTTACAATAAAGCATCCTCTACACAGAGAATAAAATACAATTTAATTCCAATGAGAATAAAATACAATTTAATTCCAAATTTTAGGGTATCATAAATAAATTTCTTCCTTAAAAACATGGTTTAGAACCCAAAACCATTATCTTAGACATTATATATTACCTCTAAAACACATATAGAGTAATGGTAACTAACTAACTATATATATAATTTATTATACTTTAGTGGTAAGTTGGAGTTGTGTGTTGTGTCTCATGTGACTTAACCATAACTTGAAACCATCAACATATTAATGACCAAATTCAAATCCTGGGAAGCATGCTCATTATAACTTGAAGCAGTCAACTTATCAATGACCAAGTTCAAATCCCGGCAAGCATGCTCTCCATGTATGGGATTTGTGTCCTCAGCTGAAGTGCAGGGGGATTATATTTCTTAAATTATGTCATATTAAAATTTAAGATTTAATGGTAACTCGTTGCAATTATTATAACAATGACCCAAATTCCAGGGCCCGAGTGGTTTAAAATGGGCCAGCTGCCAAACCCTCTGGATATGGATCCCTGATATAAATTCCATGGACAAATGCCATGTACAGATCCCTGCTGAATTCAAGCCAGAATTTTTGCCCAAATGGCAGTGGGTTTTGTCCGCGGATTAACTTACCCCATATTGACAAGACAGACCAAATATAAGTTGCCCAGTAGTAAGTACAAAACCAATTCTGGAAAAAATTTAACATATCACTAAAATCGTCATCATGCAACTACTTAATTTGGCTTCAACTTATTTAAAGGAGCTGCAATTAAGATAAAACCACCTCTAAGAAAGAACAGCTACAGAAGCTGAACTGGAGTGCCTGGGTAACAGAGACCTGAAACAATCACACTTCAAACCTCATTGATGTGATGAAGAATTGCTAGAGACTAGGCATAGGTTTTCAGGGTTGTTATAAATTCAAAATATCGGTAAGCATTTCAAGTCTCCTCCCACATTGGCATAAACACATTTTGAAATATTATAATGTACAGGGTAAGCTGCTGGTACAGAATATAAATGTGGCTTTAATACAGGCAAGGCAGTGGCAAGCAATCACATGATATGGCGATATTTCAGGAAAAGGTGAAAAAATCCATACTTTCTCCAAAAATATGACCTGGGATTTTTCTCTTTTCCATGGGAGGCTATCTTTTTCTAATTTTTCCACCGTAACCATGTGTTTCACAACCAAAACAAATGGTAAGTTCTCCCAAAATTATTCCAGCGATGTCAAAAATCAAGATTTTCAATAATCACAAACCACATCACCAGTATCCCAAATGTCAGACAATATACCTTCTTGCAACAGTTACTTGGCACGTAGAGCACCAAATGGGTTACCCTCATGAGCCTGACAGGAACCTGAACAAAATTGATAACTACTCTCCTAGACGCTTGAAGTGTTAGACAAGTCTAGGAAGATACCAACATTAAAAGAAAATTTGATTTATTTGTATAGAGAATGAAGACGACCAAGCTGGTTAATCTTCAGATATAAATTAAACGTTAATTCTGAAATACATTTTAAAGAAAACAGTCACTATTTAAATCATGCAAAAAAATCTCTTTTTCCCTGATATGGACAACCGAATTAAAGAGGATTAATCTATCTTAAAATTAGTGGGCATTGAAATTTTTATCCAGTCTATCGTTACACCATAATGTTTCTTTTAACATCTGGTAGAATATAATCCATGACTAAGATAATAAAAAAATCGATAATAAAAAGTTCAACCAGTAAATACAACTTTGCTGCAATATAGCTTGCGACAAATTTACTACAAGGCACATTGTACAAGGGAAAAACAGCGCTGGCAAGTTGTCTTACAATAGAACATAAATAATACACTGAAAGAAATGCCCAGTAGAAAAAGGTGCTCCAGATCAACACCATCTGTTTTAAGGTTCATCCATGCCAAGGAGTCTGTGCCCCTTGCTCCTGGGGGCAAGCATTAAGCACCACTCAGAAATCCTATACAGAACCACTCAGAAGCTCCCCCTCCAGATCCTTGCAAATAAATAAATTTTGCCTTGTTCTTGGCACAGTAGAGTGAAGATAAAAACAGATCACGGGATAGATGTCCCATCATCAGGTGAACAGAATAAGCAAAGCACTTAGGTGCTGCATGTTCAACTATAACAACATAAATTTTCAATAGTTGACAGTGTCTATTTGTAACGCTACCTATCACCGCGTGTAATAATATGGGCTGTGGAAGGTGTTGTTGACGTTTTCACTTTAATGTGTCGATGTTTAACAATGCACTGGGTTACAAAAATGCCGTTTTTTTTAAACTTGCGGAAATAGGTAATAATGTTATCACCGTGTCCAGCTCACTGAGAGCTTATCGGGAAACTTCATAGGCAGGTAAATGATATACGGCAAATGCTGCATATTATGGTGAGAGAGCAAACTATGCCCAAGATTGGTTCAAATAAGAAACAGAAATCCTCTCAGCAAAACATCAAATCTTGTATGATGGATACAAAGCCAATGGGATATTCTGTGGAATATACAGACTAATTTTCCTGTGCAAAAATAGAGCTTCATAGAATAAGATAACTGAAAAAATTCTTACCAGTCCCTCTACAATTATATTACCGATGCATAAAATCCAAATCTATATACTAAATAAAAGGAAAAGTATTCATACTTGATGATGACTAGCTGGAAAATGCAATGTAGCAGCGCATAAAATCCAAATTATATACTAAATAAAAGGAAAAGTATTCATACTTCATGATGACCTGTTGGAAAATGCAATGTGGCAGCAATTAATTCAGATTTTCCTTAACTTCAAAAATTGCTTGTGAACTTTATTTATCTTCTTGTGTTTTCATTGTTAGTTCTTTATCAAACAATTATCAAGAGCAAAATAGTAAAGATAGTGTACACACAAATTAGGCTCCAAGCCAGGGCAAAAGCCCTCCAAGGGAAAACCTAAAAAAATCTCCTCTTATAGAATTTGTTTCAAATGAGACAACCAAGACCCAAACCCTAGACCAAGTCCTCCTCCAAGAACCAAGTCAGCCCTCCACGAAGCCCTTCAAATAGGATTCGATCAATAAGGTTCGATCTTGCTTCAACCAGCTTCCAACTTCAACTTCGACCCCAACTGGAACCCCACAACTTCGTCCTACAACTTCGATCTTGTCGCTGCTTCAGAAACCCTAATTTTGGCAGAAGACAATTCTTCAAGAGATCCTCCTTTGAGTAAGACAATGTCTTTCCAAGGTCAACGAAGTCAAATCAGAGTATTCACTCTTCCAACAACTTGATCTCTTGCAATTTTGGCCTTCCTTGAAGCTGCAGAAACCCTAGTTTTTGCACGTGCGAGAGAGAGAGCCCAAAAACAATCTTTCCTTCTTGAATTCTCCTTGCCTTCTAAACCTTTGCTCTTCCTTTCTTCTACCTCCTAGCTTCAGATCGAATTTCTTATGAGAGAGAATCAAATGAGTGACTAATGAGGTCGAAGTTGTCTGTATTTATAGCCTTTCCAAGGGGTCGAATCCCTTGCTTTAGGCCGACTTGTAGTTGTCAGGGCCAACTTGTACTTTGGAGGTTTCCAAGTCTTTCTAGACTCGAAATAAATTCTTTTACAAGATACATCTTGCCCAGAAAAGTCTTATAGTCATGATGTTGACTCTCTTGACTCATGACAATAAATCATATGATCTAACAAAACCTAGAAGCATGAAGAACATGCTTTTACCTAGAAGACCATCAATAAGAAGCATGAAACCCATGCTTTAAAATAATAACTTTTCTTTCTTCTTTTGTTTGTTACATAAGATATACATATTGAAATGAGTACAATAACAATTATGAAGACCGAAACTAGTTACATTTCCAACACTCCCCCTTAACTAGGAAGGCATTCGTAATTGTACACCCAGTATAACATCATTCTCAAGCTGAAGAGTTCTCATAAGAAGAGTCGGATTGATAAGCCAATTGTAAGCATCAACATTATAACCAGCACTGTCTTTGAGGCCTAACTAGACAAGCTCAACTTCATTTGAGAGCATTATGTTGGGAGGCTTTACATGAGATATCACATTACCTCTAAGGCACATACCCCATCCTAATGTTCACTAGGTATGTCCTTTTAGGACTATTCTTATCTTGGATTTTTAACCCTTAATCCTCAAAGAATATTTTTTAACCCTTAAGCCAATTGTAAGCATCAACATTATAACCAGTATTGCCTTTGAGGCCTAACTAGACAATCTCAACTCCATTCGAGAGCATTATGTTGGGAGGCATTACATGAGATAGCACATTACCTCTAAGGCACATACCCCATCTGGATGTTCACTAGGTATGTCCTTTTAGGACTATTCTTATCTTGGATTTTTAACCCTTAATCCTCAAAGAATATTAGTCCTCTTCGACCACTCTTATCTTGGATATCCTCAAAGAATGTCAGTACCTTTCCTTTATTGGATTATCTATCCTCAAGGAAACCACAGATGCTTATCCAACCCTCCACCATCCTTTTTCCATGGCTTTCACTGAGACTTACGGTTGTTAATCCTGGTCAAGTGCATGACACATGAAGAAGAAAATGCACATGTGATGTCCATCATCACTCCCTCTCAATCAGAGAGGATATCCCCATTCCCTTTTGATTAGAGAATAGATCCTTGCTCCTGTTCAAGGAGACTCCTTTACTCCCTCTCAAATCTAGAGGAGATTCCTGACTTCCTTTTTAATTTTAGGAAGTCATAACCACAAGCTCTCTAGCTTGTTTCCATAAGAGTATCAGACACCTTTTCTTTAGGGAGATAGTTGCATGGATCCCTCTTTACTTCGTATCTCATTATATCAAGCTTTCTTCCTTCCTGGGTATCATGGAGCCATCTTCTTCCTTCAATCTTGTGACAGGGTTCAGGTCATCAATCTTGTACATCACTTTCATCTTGTCATCATCAATGAAGGCATTATATTGAGCCTTACCAAACTTCAAGCTAATCATAGCTTCCTCATGAAAGTGATCTCCTTTGTATGAGCTTGAACTTCAGGTTATCTTCTTGCACTGCTACCTTTTAATCCCAAGATGAAAACATCTTGACTTCATAATTGCCAAAATCATATGTTGAGCTTGCCTCAACATTCATCATATATTCTTGCAATATCCTTCCAAGTTAAAAAACAATATGTTAACCAGATAACCAATAACAAAATATTAGACTTACCTCATCATGATGACTTTCTCATCAAAACATCAACATCCTCATGGTCCATCTCCACAAGAATCTTCCTTCATGCATCATAGTGCCCAAGGATCGAACTTGATTACCAAGTTACAATTTTCTTCTGGAGACTATACTGGATGTTGATCACTTATTCTATATAATCTAGTGAGAAAGTCTTGATCCTTTATTCATTCTAGAGTAAGTCAAATTCTTCTTTTAAGCATCATATAACCATACTAAGCATATTTTATGACCAACTTCTTTTACAAGATTCTTGTACATATGAATCCTATCCAGGAGAAGAGTTACTTCAAATATGCATTCCTATGCTTTCGTCCAGTCATCTAACTATTAACCTTCAACTTGACCAAATGCATTCCTTCATCCCTCAAGAGTATTGTTTCCATACTATATGGAATATATACTAACCTTGTCATAATGCTTCTTCCAAGAACCTTCCAAAATGATGGTTCTTATAGGATCTTGATGATCCATCTTAGCAAAATGACTACCTCTAACATAATGTTAGATAATGCTTGGATGAACAATAATATGCAAAATGGTCCTAATCTTCTCATTTATAAACTAGATGATTCTTATCAAAGCAACTCTAATTCTTCTACTATCACATGCTTTTGTCTATAATGCCATGTTTTTACAAAATCAAGACTCTTCTAGAGTAAACAACAATGCATGTTATTCTAAATGAAGGAAAGATAAACTTCATAAAGAACCTGACAGAGAGGATGCCTTCTTCAATAGTAAAGATCTTTGACATCTTCTCTCTTCGGCTTCTTAGGTTCTCCCTTCTCTTCAGTTGTGTGAGCTTCACTTCTTTCCTTTCTTTTGTTGTTCTACTTGTTTGGACAGTCCCTTTTAAAGTGTCCATAATCACTACATCCAAAGCATAAAATTGGACATATTTGGCTTCTTCATTGACTTTTCAAACTTTTCCTTCTTTAGTTTCTTGGTTCTTGCAACAAAGGCTTGAGATTGTTCATTTGATTCAGTGCCATCCTTTTCCTTGATCCTAGTTTCTTCCAAGATGCATTGAGCCCACAACTCATCAAAAGGAGTAGTATCTTTCTTAGAGTAGATGCTAGTTGCAAAACTGCTCCATTCTGGTGGCAAAGCATTTAGTACACAGATGGTCATTTCAGAGTCAAAAATTGTCTCCCCAAGCCCATGCAACTGATCTCTTATTTGTGAAAATCTTCATCAGATAGGAGGCCATGTCTTCATCCTTTGATTTCCTTATTTTGTATAGTTGGTTTCTCAAGGAAATCTTTTGACCTGATGTACTTATAGAGTACAACTTTACTAGCTTATCATACATAACCTTAGATGTCTTCAAATCAGCAACAAAGGGAACTAGATGATCCTTAATGGATTCAACAATGATCCTTTGTGCCCTTACTTCTCCTTTACTGCATTTTGCTAATTCTTGAGTCTCGTCTTTACTAAGTTCAGCGACTTCACCAAGGACATATTCCATTACTTCATGTTCTGTAAGTGTCAGGTCAATCCTTTTCTTCCATGCTAGGAAATTTGTTGAGCCAGCGAGCTTATTGCTTTCCTTGCAGAAAGAATTCAGACATAACATAACAATATGGTACTTGTCAACCAAGAATATTTTCTTCTTTGATGATGTCTCCTACTATCTTGATGCTTTCAAAATCTTCAAAGAGACTTCAATGATGTCCTTGAAAGATGTTTTCTAGGACTCCTTCAACGGTTTCCAAGAGTGTGTTACACAGTATTTGGTCACACCTCCTGTTCACTTCTTGTTCCACATCCCAAAGTGCCAAAATGTTGACAATTGTGAAGTGTACTTATCATGAAACATCCCTAAAGAATAGAAGAAAAACTGCCTTGAGTCAACTCTCGAGAAGGTTGACTGAAACCCTAAATTTCAGGACCAGCACTCTTTGCTCATTGCTTGCCTGTGCTGATGGCAGCTTGCAGTTCTTTGACCTAGCGCTGCCAGCGCAAGTTTTGATATGAAATCCCGCGTTGAACCTCTTCTGGCAGGTTTTCTCAAAATGGAGGAGAAGCTTTGTATGCTGGAAACTTCGAGAAACAACAAGTTGGATGTTGTTGGGTAGAGATATGGTCGAGCTCTCCCATTTGGAGCTCTTGATCCTACCTTTAAGGGCCTTCCCCTTGAGATGTGGACCTTCCTCCCTCTTTTGTGGATCCCTAACTCCCTCTCCCTTCCTATAAATCAAATCCCTTCCATCCCCAAATGGTTGGTCATTGATTTCCTGCATTCCTATGCTGAGATTATGCCTAAATGTTGCCCATCTAACTTGGAGAAGGAGTGCTTGAAGAGTCTTGGCTTGACTTGGACATCCACCAAAAGAAGGTCTCCAACATCAAGGCAATGCTTGTATGCTTCCCTTTTTTATTCATTAATATATACATCTGATGTCCACTTTCTATAAATGTCTAAATATTTATGCATTTAGCTTGATACTCCTTGATCTATCAAGTAGTTTATGTTTGATATATACTATGTATGCTCTTGTATCTTGTATTGTCCTTTGATCTCTTTTGCAGGTACTCGGACGTAAGGAACAAGCAAGGAGTGAGCCTGGAAGCTAAGGGATCAAAGTCATCATCAAAGGATTGAGCAATTAGCATCAGAGTGAGGTAGGTTTCTCTCTCTCTCTACATTTTTAAACATAAGTTAGGAAAGTCTGCATTAGTTTGTTCAGTTTGTTGCTAGACCCACTCATTGGGCTAGAGAGATCGCCTCTGTCCGCAGAGGGGATTTATCTTCACAACAGAGTGATGAATGATACCAAGATTCTTTGATGCTTCCTTCAAAGATGTCTTCCAGTGAGCCTTTAAATATATATCCTTCCATGAGAGATCAAAAACCACCTTGTAATCTTCCTTGATGAGAGCTTGATGTAGTCTTGATCCTTCTGTAAGTGATTTCCCTTAGCAAACCCTTCTTGTGTCCACAAGATGATCTTTTCAGCTGCCTTCTCTTGTTCACCTTAGCTCTGATACCATGTTGGAAAATGCAATGTGGCAACTATTAATTCAGATTTTCCTTAACCTTAATAATTGTTTGTGAACTTTATTTATCTTCTTGTGTTTTCTTTATTAGTTCTTCTTCATCAAACAATTATCAAGAGCAAAATAGTAAAGACAGTGGACACAGAAATTAGGCTCCAAGCCAGGGAAAAACCCCTCCAAGGGGAAAACCAAAAAAAAAAAATTCTTATAGAATCTGCTTCAAATGAGACAACCAAGACCCAAACCCTAGACCAAGTCCTCCACCAAGCACCAAGTCAACCCTCCAAGAAGCCCTTCTAATAGGATTAGATCAGTAAGGTTTGATACTTCAACTAGCTTCAACTTCGATCTTGTAGCTGCTGCAGAAACCCTAATTTCGACACAAGACAGTTCTTCAAGGGATCCTCCTTTGAGCAAGATAATGTCTTTCCAAGGTCAATGAAGTCAAATCAGAATATTCACTCTTCCAACAACTTGATTCTACAACTTGATCTCCTGTAATTCGGACCTGCAATTTCAACCTTCCTTGAAGCTGCAGAAACCCTAGTTTTCGCATCTACGAGAAAGACAATGCCCAAAAACAATTTTTCCTTCTTCTTGAATTCTTTTTGCCTTCTAGACCTTGGCTCTTCCTTTCTTCTAGCTCCCAGCATCAGATCAAACTTCTTATGAGAGAGAATTGAATGAGTGACTAATGAGGTCAAAGTTGTCTATATTTATAACCTTTCCAAGAGGTCAAATCGCCTCCTTTAGACCGACTTGTAGCTGTCAAGGCCGACTTGTACTTTAGAGGCTTCCAAGATTTTCTAGACTCAAAATAATTTTGTTTACAAGGTACGTCTTTCCCAGAAGAGTCTTATAATCATGATGTTGACTCTCTTGACTCATGACAATAAATCCTATGATCTAACAAACCCTAGAAGCATGAAAAACATGCATTTATCTAGAAGACCATCAATAAGAAGCATGAAACCCATGCTTTAAAATAATAACTTTTCTTTCTTCTTTTGTTTGTTACATAAGATATACATATTGAAATGAGTACAATAACAATTATGAAAACCGAAACTAGTTACATTTTCAACAAGAATTAATTTCTATTTTTAACCCCAGCAGTATCAAATTTAATTCACATGTTACTGACAACATTCGTATTATAATTTCCTTCTACTCTTAATATATGCCAAAAAAATATATGTTTTAATTTTAAGTGTGCAACTTCTTTTTTCCTAGAGAGGTAACTAGGTCTATCCCTTTGAGGGATTATGACGAAATCCTGCATATATTAAAGTCTTGATGCCCATATCAAGAAGATATGACTTACGTTCCTCATCAGCACATGTTTCTAATTTCTTTTTATGATCCAATATATAATCTCCTGGCAATTCTTTGATCGATCCAACGTTTTCGTAACAGTGATGAAGTTAGAGCTCTGCTAGCAAGTTGGTTAGATTCCAGACGTAAAAGAAAATGTAGATTGCTTAGATGTGTATAACAAAATTAACTGAGATTTATTCCTTAATCAATGAACCATAAATGTACTTGAATTGCTGAAACTAAGGTCTTTCATCAATGTCTTTTATCAAGATGCAACAAGGAAATCAAATTATGCCAACAAATAAATTCAAGTTATCTAAGCGTGAGATTATAATAAATTGAATATTGCAAATTCAAGTGCCTTTATGTGAACATTGATGAACCAGAAAATGATTTACCAATCTAAAAGGTGAACTTTGACCTGATGTACTAATAGAGTACAACTTTACTAGAGTATCATACATAGCCTTAGATGTCTTCAAATCAGCAACACAAGGAACTAGACGATCCTTAATGGATTCAACAATGATCCTTTGTGCGCTTACTTCTCCTTTATTGCATTTTGCTAATTCTTGAGTCTTGTCTTTGCTAAGTTCAGCAACTTCACCGAGGACATATTCCATTACTTCATGTTCTGTAAGTGTCAGGTCAACCCTTTTCTTCCATGCTAGGAAATTTGTTGAGCCAGCAAGCTTATTGCTTTCCTTGCAGAAAGAACCCATATGTCCTGTAGATTCAGACATAACATAACAATATGGCAGATGTCAACCAGGAACCCTTTCTTCTTTGATGATGTCTCCTATTATCTTGATGCTTTCAAAATCTTCAAAGAGATTTCAATGATGTCCTTGAAAGATGTTTTCTACGATTCCTTCAACGGTTTCCAAGAGTGTGTTACATAGTATTTTGTCACACCTCCTGTTCACTTCTTGTTCCACATCCCAAAGTGCCAAAATGTTAACAACTGTGAAGTGTACTTATCATGAAACATCCCTGAAGAATAGAAGAAAAACTGCCTTGAGTCAATTCTGGAGAAGGTTGACTGAAACCCTAAATTTCAGGACCAGCGCTCTTTGCTCCACTGCTTGCTTGTGCTGATGGCAGGCTGCAGTTCTTTGACCTAGCGTTGCCAGCACAGGTTTTGATATGAAATCCCACGTTGAACCTCTTCTGGCAGGTTTTCTCAAAATGGAGGAGAAGCTTTGTATGCTAGAAACTTCGAGAAACAGTGAGTTGGATGTTGTTGGGTAGAGATATGGTCGAGCTCTCCCATTTGGAGCTCTTTATCCTACCTTTAAGGGCCTTCCCCTTGAGATGTGGACCTTCCTCCCTCTTTTGTGGATCCCTAACTCCCTCTCCCTTCCTATAAATCAAATCCCTTCCATCCCCAAATGGTTGGTCATTGATTGTCTGCATTCCTATGCTGAGATTATGCCTAAATGTTGCCCATCTAACTTGGAGAAGGAGTGCTTGAAGAGTCTTGGCTTGGACTTGGACATCCACCAAAAGGAGGTCTCCAACATCAAGGCAATGGTTGTATGCTTCCCTTTTTTATTCATTAATATATACATCTGATGTTCACTTTCCATAAATGTCTAAATATTTATGCATTTAGCTTGATACTCCTTGATCTATCAAGTAGTTTGTTTGATATATACTATGTATGCTCTTGTATCTTGTATTGTCCTTTGATCTCTTTTGTGGGTACTCGAACGTAAGGAACAAGCAAGGAGTGAGCCTAGAAGCTAAGGGATCGAAGTCATTATCAAAGGATTGAGCAATTAGCACTAGAGCGAGGTAGGATTCTCTCTCTCTACATTTTTAAACATAAGCTAGGAAAGTTTGCATTAGTTTGTTCAGTTTGTTGCTAGACCCACCCATTGGGCTAGAGAGATCGCCTCTGTCCGCAGAAGGGATTTATCTTCACAACAAAGTGATGAATGATACCAAGATCCTTTGATGCTTCCTTCAAAGATGTCTTCCAGTGAGCCTTTAAATATATATCCTTCCATGAGAGATCAAAAACCACCTTGTAATCTTCCTTGATGAGAGCTTGATGTAGTCTTGATCCTTCTATAAGTGATTTCCCTTGGCAAACCCTTCTTGTGTCCACAAGATGATCTTTTCAGGTGCCTTCTCTTGTTCACCTTAGCTCTGGTACCATGTTGAAAAATGCAATGTGGCCACTAATAATTCAGATTTTCCTTAACCTTAATAGTTGTTTGTGAACTTTATTTATCTTCTTATGTTTTCTTTATTAGTTCTTCTTCATCAAACAATTATCAAGAGCAAAATAGTAAAGACAGTGCACACAGAAATTAGGCTCCAAGCCAGGGCAAAACCCCTCCAAGGGGAAAACCCAAAAAAAAAAATTCTTATAGAATCTGCTTCAAATGAGACAACAAAGACCCAAACCCTAGACCAAATCCTCCACCAAGCACCAAGTCAACCCTCCAAGAAGCCCTTCTAATAGGATTAGATCAGTAAGGTTTGATACTTCAACTAGCTTCAACTTCGATCTTGTAGCTACTGCAAAAACCCTAATTTCGGCACAAGACAGTTCTTCAAGGGATCCTCCTTTAAGCAAGATAATGTCTTTCCAAGGTCAATGAAGTCAAATCAGAATATTCGCTCTTCCAACAACTTGATCCTACAACTTGATCTCCTGTAATTCGGACCTGCAATTTCAACCTTCCTTGAAGCTGCAAAAACCCTAGTTCCTTGACGCTGCAAAAACCCTAGTTTTCGCATCTGCGAGAAAGAAAAAGCCCAAAAACAATTTTTCCTTCTTCTTGAATTCTTTTTGTCTTCTAGACCTTGGCTCTTCGTTTCTTCTAGCTCCCAGCATCAGATCGAACTTCTTATGAGAGAGAATTGAATGAGTGACTAATGAGGTCGAAGTTGTCTGTATTTATAACCTTTCCAAGAGGTCGAATCACCTCCTTTAGACCGACTTGTAGCTGTCAAGGCCGACTTGTACTTCGAAGGCTTCCAAGATTTTCTAGACTCAAAATAATTTCTTTTACAAGGTACATCTTTCCCAGAAGAGTCTTATAATCATGATGTTAACTCTCTTGACTCGTGACAATAAATCCTATGATCTAACAAACCCTAGAAGCATGAAAAACATGCATTTATCTAGAAGACCATCAATAAGAAGCATGAAACCCATGCTTTAAAATAATAATTTTTCTTTCTTCTTTTGTTTGTTACATAAGATATACATATTGAAATGAGTACAATAACAATTATGAAAACCGAAACTAGTTACATTTTCAACAAGAATTAATTTCTATTTTTAACCCCAGCAGTATCAAATTTAATTCACATGTTACTGGCAACATTTGTATTATAATTTCCTTCTACTCTTGATATATGCCAGAAAAATATATGTTTTAATTTTAAGTGTGCAACTTTCTTTTTCCTAGAGAGGTAACTAGAAGTGTAGCCCTTTGAGGGATTATGACAGAATCCTGCATATATTAAAGTCTTGATGCCCATATCAAGAAGATATGACTTACGTTCCTCTTCAGCACATGTTTCTAATTTCTTTTTATGATCCAATATATAATCTCCTGGCAATTCTTTGATCGATCCAACGTTTTCGTAACAGTGATGAAGTTAGAGCTCTGCTAGCAAGTTGGTTAGATTCCAGACGTAAAAGAAAATGTAGATTGCTTAGATGTGTATAACAAAATTAACTGAGATTTATTCCTTAATCAATGAACCATAAATGTACTTGAATTGCTGGAAACTAAGGTCTTTCATCAATGTCTTTTATCAAGATGCAACAAGGAAATCAAATTATGCCAACAAATAAATTCAAGTTATCCAAGCGTGAGATTACAATAAATTGAATATTGCAAATTCGAGTGCCTTTATGTGAAGATTGATGAACCAGAAAATGATTTACCAATCTAAAAGGTGAACTTTGAACAGGAACATCTAAATCAGATTATCAACTTGCTTAAGTGAAGTTCCAACAAGTAATTTCCAGAGTTTAAACAAGTTGTGAAAGATCACTTCAAACCAGCATAGATCCATCTTAAATTCAGATCTAACATGAGCAGAGAGGGATCAAATTTCTTCACATGCAAACTTCTTTAGAGTGCAAATACAATGTGTAATTTTGCATGGTTTAAATCTAAGTCACAGGACACGTCCTCCAAGGTCTCGTGTCCCATATTTAACATGTCACACACGAAAAACGCCCTAAAACGTGCCGAAAACGTTTTTGAACGTGTCCTGGAAAACATAAAACGTACTTTGTTATTTTCATCATGTCCTAGTAATGGAAAATGAGTTTTCTGAGTCTAAAAAATGTTGCCCTAACGTTTTTCTCCAGTTGAATACATACCCCACGAAAACAATAGCTTTAAAGCCCACGTAATTGATTTTTCGGGGTACTTTTGCTATTTTCCTCTGATGTCGTCAGTCTCCGTCGCTGTATAATCTTCGTGTGGAGCCGAGTCATCTCCGTGGAGCCGTTTGGTTGCTGGAAAGTTTGGCAACTTGGCAGCATGTGTGAGGTTCAGGTAAGCCATAGACCATAGACGCAGTTAAAACTTAAGCGCGTTAAAAAAGCGTTTGATTCGTAACAGTGACTAGCTGAGGCTATAATAAAATAAGATGTCACCATTCTCTACACCCAGGATTTTCCCTCTTCTTTCATATCTAGCAAACCATTTCTAGTTAAACTATTTTATCTCAGTTTTTTGAAAAAAGATAGGTAAACAAAGTATTTCCTATATTTGAAAATAAATCCAGTATGAAGACACAAATTTGAAAAAAGCATGTGTTGAAATAAGAAAACATGGCACAAAGATTTATTAAAAGACATACCTTCATGTTATATTCAAGAGAGCAGATAACTCTCAACCATGCAAATTACAATCAGGCAGTTATTTTGATGAACCGTCTTCTCAACTGATGTAAGGAGAAAAGATCAAAAAAAACTGGAGAAAAGAGTTATCTTAACCAGTAACCAAAATATTACATTTAAAAATATGAGTTATCTTTAGCCAAATATTAGCAACCAAAATATTATCCAGATAGAAGTAATACTTGAACTAGTATTTGCATCAAGTTTTATTTGAAGAAGTATTTGCATCATAACTCAAACTCAACCATGCAAGTTGCAATCACGTAGTTATATTATGAACAGCCTTCGACTGATTTAAGATGTCACTGTCCTCTTCACCTCAGATTTCCCCTCTTCTTTCGTATCTAGCAAACCAGCTCTACTTAATCTATTTTACCTTTAAACAAAGCTTTATTATAAGATGCCACTGTTCTCTTCACCTCAGATTTTCCTTCTTCCTTCGTAGGAAACCAGCTCTAATTAAATCTATTCTACCTTCAAACAAAAGCTTGATTAGAAGCGATACCTCCAAATCATATTTGAGAACAGTTGCATCATAAGTTTAGCCCAAAATTATAACAATTTGTAATTTTCTTGTCCTTAGTGAATTTTTACAAACCCCTGGACAGTGGAATCTGAAGCATTGCATTTGGGTGGTTATCGCGGTAACTTGGTAAGGCATGATTAGAGTAGTGGGAAGGCCAAAGTCCAAATATCACAAGCATAAATGCAAGAACTGTGAATGAGTAAAGGACCTTCGGCTCTCATAGTTTAGCCTTTTGTAGTTGTGATCAGCGGAGAATCTAGAGACCATGATGGCTTTATGAATGTAATAGTACTGAGGGTTTGGGCCATTTCCATTGAACAAGAGGCAGCAAAACCGCCCGAATATTGAAAATGCTTCATTTATCAGAACTTTGAAAGCATTCAATTTTTCACTGTGATGCTGAAGCTTATATGGAACATGATAGGTCTCTGGTAGGTGTAAGTTTTCCAAAAAATACATTAAAATTTTAAAAAGCATCCACATGAAAAAAATAATTGAAAAAATTACAAAAAAATGCAATTCCAAAATTCCTAAAAGTCCTTGTCGCTATTGCAGTAACTATAAACTCCATTGATTGATTACAGTCCCAACTTTCTGGGTGCCTTTATTCACAGTCATGCAAGCAGCAATAAGTGTCTGACTCTGTGGTAGTCCCAACAAAAGTAGAAAAAATTTGGTAGTCCCAACAAAAGTAGAACATTCAATTGCTGAAGTTTGAACTGAAGTCTGATATATTCATATATAAAACCCAAAATGATATTTATAGCTAATTGTTTAATCGTTTTTTTTTGTAGGTGAAGGATTTGGCGACTGTTCCAACTTGCAACTGACAACTTGCACTTGCAAGTCATTTTTATTACACCCGTGGAGTGTGGACTTTATAACAGCAAGACGATTAATGGCTCAATCATCCAAGGCAGCTCGCAGAGGTCAAAGGAAAGACAACGGTGGTGCTTTTCGTGGTCCCCCCCTCCAAGTTTTTCTGTTTCACCTTCTGTTGGTCATAGTGCCCCAAGTGCTTCAAGTGAAGCTTTAGGTGCTTCTCAGCCGACATTAACATATGATGTTGTTGTAGCAAGACAACAAGCACAACTAAGAAAATACCCTCTATGGAAGTATGTAACCAAGAAACAAGGGCCAAAGGCTGGTGCGGGAGGGAATGTGCTTTGGTCATGTAATTTCTGCAAGGGTGAATTTAAGAGCACTTACTTTCGAATTAGGGGTCATTTGTGGAATTGGAGCATGCAAAAAGATCAGTCCTAAAGAAAGAATGGATTTGGAAAGAGAGGATGCAGCTGGCTTTGGGAATGTGGTGGCAGCAAGCCGGAAAATTAGAAAAAATGAAGATCCTCTTCCATTCTTGAGGAATGCTAATAGTAGTAGATTTGGGAGAGGGGCTGAAATTCAGCCAACAAAAAAGAGGGCAGCCCAAACTTGTGGTGGTCCAATAGACAAGATTATTCAGCGTGAAAAGCGAGATGAGGTTGATCTTACAATGGCATTCTTTTTCTATCTCAACTTCATTTCTTTTAATGTTGCACGGTCTCCTTTGTCTATTGAGATGTGTCGAGCTTTAGTTGATATGGCTCCAATTGGGTATGTGCCTCCAAGTTCAGAGAAGCTTAGAACCACGTTGTTGGTTAAGGCAAGGAAGGAGGTGGATAAAATTCTACAACCTATTAAATCATCATGGATCTCATCTGGTGTCAGTATTGTTTCTGATGGATGGACAGATACAACACGCCATCCTCTCATCAATTTCATGGTATATTCTCAAAATGGACCGGTCTTCTTGAAAGCAGTTGATGCTCTTGGACAATACAAGGATGCACAATATATGGGTGAGTTGTTTATTAAAGTTACTGAAGATGTAGGCGTTGAAAGTTGTGTGCAAATCATCACAGATAATGCACCTGTTTGCAAAGTTGCTAGCTTGATTGTGGAAACTAAATATCCACAAATATTTTGGACACCATGCATTGTTCATTCGTTGAATTTAACGCTCAAATCTATTGCTTCAAATGTGACATGGATTGGCAATCTTATTGAGGATGCACGCCATATCCGAAATTTTGTACAAAACCATACCAATGCCTCACAATATATAAAGAGTACACACATCTATCATTGTTGAAGATTGCAAATACTCGGTTTGCTTCCTCATTCATCATGCGTAAGAGGTTGAAGGAGCTGAAGACCGCTCTTGGGGCCATGGTTATTTCAGATCTTTGGTCTCTTTGGAGAAAGACGGATCAAACTGCTTCAAAAAAGGTAAAGGACATAGTGTTAGATGATGGTTGGTGGGAGAGGGTGGATCTTACCATAAAGATCATGAACCCTATCATTTCTTTCTTGTAGTTTGCAGACATAGACCAGCCCATCTTAGGAGAGGTTTATGAGGGTTGGGATTCCATGATTGAATCTGTGAAGACTATTGTTATGGACAATGAGTGCCCTGGATATGAGACATTAGCAGAGAGCTTATGGTCCACCATACAAGATATTCTTATCTCTAGGTGGGATAAGAATTGCACACCTTTGCATTGCTTAGCTCGCTCTTTGAATCCCAAGTACTACAGTTAAGAGTGGCTTCGTGGTGGGACCTCACACAGATACCCTCCTCACATGGATGGAGAGATTTCACAAGGGAGGAAGATAGCATTCAGAAGGATATTTCAGGATAGAGCATCTTTTCTTGAGGTGGAGGAAGGCTTTGTAGAGTTCTCCACTGGCACCAGGAGATTTGGGGGGTATGATGTACTTGGAGACAAGGGGGTCAAAGATGCCTATGCTTGTTGGGCAGCTCATGGGGCATCATGCCCTATTATACAACAATTAGCCTTGAGGGTCCTCTCTCAAATTACTTCATCTTCTTGTTGTGAGAGGAATTGGAGCACTTATGGGAATCTATATAGTTTGAAAAAGAGCAAGCTTGAGCAATCTAGGGCGGAGACAATGGTGTATGTGCACACCAACCTTCGTCTTATTTACAGGCAGAGGCAGGAGTGGTTGAAGGGAAAGACAAAGTTGTGGGATGTGTTTCCTGATGATATGGGCTTGGACGACTGCGTTGAGTTGGCATTAGCCGACATGGATCTTAATGACCCAGTGCTAAAGCCAGTGACTTTTGATGATGAGCCAGAGTATCTTGAGGGGTCATCCTCCACACCAACAAATGCAGCAGCAAATCTTGGATTGGGCATAGAGGAGGAGGATGGAGTAGAGTCAGATGGCAGTGGCAGTGATGGTGATTATGACATAGAGGACATGGACTATTGATAGAGTGATGAGTCATGGACTCGTGGCTCACTGGCTAGTGGCTAGTGACTCGTGAGTCATGACCAATACCATTGACGAGTCACGACAGTGACGAGCTATGATATTCCTACTTATTTTGTATCTACTCTTTTGTATTTTCCAGTGGCATTCTCTCAGGAGTCAGTGTCTATGTAAACAATAATACATTTTGATTTTGATGACTTAATGGAAAATCTGCATTTTACGGTTTTACTATCTAAGTTCTAAATTTATGGTTAGTAGTTTCTTATGTGCTTGTACATAACAATGAACATTGAACATTCAAGAATCAAAACCAAGCATATCACATTCTAATTTCTAAATTATGATTCTATTTTTTTTTTTTAAATGAACTATGAAATTTGAAGTAATTATATTTTAATTTGATTAGATAAGCTGCAGCCTGCAATTTAATATGGATCAAGAACTATATTTCGGTATATATATATGTATATATAAAACGTGTCCCTCATGTCCTATTTCCGGATCGCTGCGTTTCATGTCGAATACTCGTAATTACGTGTCCTCCGTATCTCGTGTCCTCGTGTCATGTGACTTAGGTTTAAATTGTATTTTTGAATGCTATATAGGACCAAAAAAACATTTTAACCATAAAAATTTTATTTTTTTCATGATATATACTTATTTTTATTTTAAAGAGGCACCTGTCAACTCTATGGACTGACGGATTGACGGAGAAACTTACACATCCCCCATACCGAGCTGTAGAATGAGCCTCTCGGCTCAAAAATTCCATTTTTATATTCGATCCATGGATCATCTCAACATGAAATATAAAGTGCAAATAAATTCAGAATTGTGCAACTGGAGAAATGAGATTTACCTAAGGATTTAATCAATTGAATTTAATCTTCTTTATGAAACATTTAGCACTGAAAAATGCAAAGTTAAATTGATGATCCATCAAAACCCATATCGATCGAGTCATAGCCATGAAATGGTAGCCTCGCTCTTAAAGAATTCATGTAAATCAGTTTGTGAACTCTTTTAAACTATTTTTTCCAGGCTTATTTACTTAGAAAAGAGGGCGCGGCCCAACAAATCTTCATAAGATATATATGTGTGTAAGTTGTTTCATGAAATACCGCCCAGTTTGCAGTAATTGTCTATGCAGACCATTCAAAATCTAACCAAACACCGAAATGTGCCAATTTGCACAAGATATCTATATGAAAAACTGTCCATGAGATGCCGCCCAGCTACAGTGGCTATTTACACAAACTATTTGAATTTTCAACCAAGGAATGTAATGTGCATTACCAATTAATGAAAATTGATATATACTACGACATGGCAGAAGAAAGCGGCAGCATACTAAGTCTATATATATATAAATGAGGGAATCTGAGAACCTACAAGTCATTTCTTCCACACATCATTAATCATAATGTAAAAAAATATCTAACTGTTTCATACACAGAGTATAGCTTCTGGGATGTCCTACCAATTCATAAATGAAGTACCGGTTCCTTAGCCCAACCACGCAGAATATGTACAACATAGTCTTCGCCTCCATTCAATGCCTAGTACAGTTAAGTAACCATAACGCATACAGTAAAATAGCCATAACATATTCAGTCAAATACACATAACCATACACAGTCAAACTATGCAGATGCCTCAGCCAGTTATTCACCACCCAGACAGAGTAAGGATTTAAACATTCAGGCATGATTACACATAAACATATACATAAGAACTAAACTCAGCACTCATAACTAATGAGCATAGACCATGTTACTTATCTGGATGGTTTTATGGGCAACTGAAGGAGGGACTTCCACTCTCCTCCCAACCGTAGGCTAACTGCACTATAATTCTCTTGCAGCTGACCACCTCTGAGACAGGTTCAAGATCTAAGGAACAGCTTGCGAATTAATGTGAAGGAACTGGAGATATGAAGGGTCTCGGTTGATGGAACCAAGAGAGCATGTGAACAAGCTAGAGTTCTGAGGGACGGGCTGTGCCAGAAAATACCAATCGTTGCTCCCACGGAGAGCTTGCCATGAGACTACTGATATCCCTAGGTTTAAACTAACAAGCAGTCTCACTGTCTGCCTATTCACACAAGAAAAGAAATATGAGTTATACAACACTGCCTGAGATGTTATGGTCGATTTGATACCTTGCTTCCCTAGTTGTTGGGTAGGTAATTACAGATAAAAAAATTCAAGCATAAGTTTTACGAGTGCAAAACAAGGGAAAATGAAGTATTTAACTTCTTTGTAACAGAGTCCTATTCTGTGGCATGGAAGTTAAAGTCCTGATCAAGCTGTCAATCTGTAACTGCTCCTTGTAGATAAAATCAAAGAACAAAGATTAAGACTATTATTGAAATCAAATTCTTGGAACTGTGACATCGACTACTCACTAATACTAGATGAATTACTCACTTTAAGTAGATACTGATTTTTAGGACATTATTAGAAATTTAGAACTAGATTCACAGGCATTCTCAATAAACATGCAAGAAAATATCACAGATCTGTGTTCAAAAGAATAGGTTCAAGATTTCATCTCTGGAAAGCAAAACAAGAGCAGCACAATTGCACAAATTGGACCCTATGAAGCTACACAATTCACATAGGTTGCATGTCGAACAACCTTAATCAACTTGAATGGTAAGTGCAGCACTAAAGGTAATAGAAAGTTAGGAACAATAATCCTGCCAATGGATGAAGGCACAATTACCTTTCTTGTTAGGCCATGCTCATGAGGGAAACGAAATGAACAGTCCAGTTCTCAATGTTTTCTAAGTATTTGTTAGTACCATAGTGGAACAGGGAGTGTGCGTGAACGGTGATCGTTCATTTTGGGACTTGCACCTTAAAGGCAGCTTAACCAACTTAAGTAGAAAATGCAGCAAAAGGGTACTACAAACAATGACCCTGCCAATGGACCAAGGACCAATTGGTTTTTCTGTTAGGCTATTTTCATGAAGGAATCCATGCATCAACAGTCCATTGTTCAATGCCTTTTAGATATTCATTAGTACAGGAATAGAACGAGGAGTAAACAAGGATGATAATCACCCGATTTTGGTGATTTGCACCCTAAAAGCTCTCTTCCAAATCGGTTTAACCAACTTAAGTTGGATGTGCAACACTTAGGATACTAGGAGCAATGACCTTGCCAATGGAACAGGGATTGGTGTTTTCTTGTTAGGCCATGTTTGCAAGGGAATCAACACATGGATAGTCTAGTGTTCAATGCCTTCTAAGCATTTTCCAACTTAAGCAGGAAGTGCAGCACCAAGGTAAATAGGATATTAGGAACAACGACCTTGCCAATGGACCAAGGCCTGATTGGTTTTCTTGTTAAGCTATGTTCATGAGAAAATCAACACACATGAATAGTCTAATGCTTAACGCCTTCCAAGCATTTGTTAGTACCAGAGTGGAATGAGCAGTGACATGAATGCTAATCAGTGAATCGCCTGTTTTAGGACATGCACCCTTAAAATGAACTTCCAGATTGGAAAAACTAACATGCAGCTCACCAATAAGAAATAACAAGTTGCCTATTCGTTTATTTACTGCTTAGTATTCCACCTGTCACATTAAGAGTCTGCTAAGAAAGCTAAGATCCAGTGCAGAAACTCATTTTCATTTTTTGAAAAAAGAACCTAAGATTCCTAGAAAAGGAACTGTCCTCACCTTTTTTAGCATCCTATTCAGAAAGGGAATCTTTAACTCCATATGAAGCCTAAGCATCTCATTGTTCGTTGTCCCTGGAAAGAGCATCTTTCCAAGATAAAGATCAAATAGGCAGCAACCAACATACCAAATATTCATAGCATGGTCATAAGAGTATGTTGATTTTTCTACAATAGTACACAGTAGAATCTGATCTTCTAATCTTGATAATTACTTCCAATGATTTTTCCGTTTAATTTATCACATGCCACATGTATCATTAAGCAATTATACTTAGAAAATCTTCAACAGTAATGCAATAATAACAGTAGGATCAATAAGAGACAGCCAAGCACAATAGAGATAACAAATTTACCCTGGAAAAACCCTAGCAATTTTTCTTTTAAAGGAGAATTAATTCTTCAAAAGTACAAATCAGAATCTTTCTAGAAATTTGTGCCCAATCCAAATTCAAATTACCAGTCAAAACCTCAAAATTTGCATGAGTCAATTCTGGTCAAAGGGGGCCAAAATTCAACCTGAGGCCAGCTCAGAATTGTGATCAGATGCCCTGCGGTCAACTGTGGTCAAAGTACCCAGAACTACAGTCTGACAGGTCCAAATTTCAGTGGTCAACGCAGCCTTTTTTAGCAGTCAAAACTCGTCTTCTTTAGCAGTCAAAACTCGTCCAAGACTTGGTCAAACATAAGTCTGAATCTCAGTCAAAACAGACAGGTCAAAGATGGTCAACAACCAGCTTCAATTACTTGTCAAAAACTCAGAAATTCTCCTCCTTTTTCTTCGCAAATGTGAACAGTGTTGGAAAATGTAACTAGTTTCAGTCTTCATAATTGTCATTGTACTCATGTCATTATGTATATCTTATGTTACAAGCAAAAGAAGAAAGAAAATTATTTTTTTTAAGCATGGGTTTCATGCTCCATTTTATTGGTCAACAGGTCAAGCATGCATTTCATGGTCCTAGGGTTTTTCAAGTCAAAAGAATATTTTTTTGAGTCAACAAAGTTTCTATCATTTGTATAAGACCCTATTGGGCAAGTTGTAACATGCAAAGGATTTTATTTTCGAGCCTAGAAAGTCTAAACAATCTCCAAGCACAAGGCGGCCCTGCCAATGAGAAGTCGGCCTAAAGAGGGCTATTGGACCTCATGAAAAGCATATATATAAAAGGAGATTTGACTCACTTGAAGACACACATTCTCACAAGTTCAATCTGCAATAGATCAAGAAGGAAAACAAGAGCAAAGACAAGAAAAACCCTAGCAAAGGAAAGAGGCTGAAATCTTAACTTTTCTGCACACAGTGACACATGCAAGGATTAGGGTTTTTGTTCTGCTGCAGGGGGCGAGAGTTGCACACCCGAAGTTCTGAAATTGGGGGCCAAAATCTAAGTTTGGAGCACGTTCGAATAAGGTTTGACTCTTGTTAACTAGAGTTGACTTTGACTTTTTGGAAGGGTTTAGAAAGAGGGCTGACTTGGTGCTTGGAGGAAGGTTTAACTTTGGTCTTTGGATCTTGGAATTCTCATTTGAACTGATTCTATAAGAAGACAAGAAATTATTTATGGGTTTTCCCCTTGGAGGGATTTTGCCCTGGCTTGGAGCCTACTTCTTGTGTCTATTGTCTTTATGTTCTGCTCTTGATAATTGTTTGATGAAAAGATCTAATAAAGAACAATAAGAAGATAACTAACGTTCACAAGGAATTATTAAGAATAAGGAGAATTGGTTTAAATGGCTGCCCTACAAGATTCTCCAACAAACAGAAGACTAGAAGATGATGGGTGATCCGAGTTCTCCAAATGTTGGAGGTCGAATGGATATTTATAGAGGTCAAACAAGGTGGGTTTTGACCAAGGGTCACACCCATTCATATGGTGGGGCCTACATTAAGCCCAAAACAGTAAATTTAATTTTTCATTTTGTACAATTTCTTTCTGGCCGACTTAAAAGGCTTCTTTGGCATTGGGAAATACCTCCCGATGCTACAAAAAATCAACAGGGTAGACATAGAACTGCAGATAGCAGCAAACAGAACTGTTAAAAGTACCCAGTGAAATTATCACGCATTGCTATCCATATATCTCCCAACATTTCATAAAACTTGCATCATGGAAATACCAAGCAAGACTTGAATTAATGCCCATATGTGTTTGATTTTGCAGGTAAAAAAGGCAATAATAAAAAACAAAACTATAAAAGCACAAACCATAAGCCACAAAACACTGCACATGGTATTCTTTACATGATATGATATAACAGATGATGATAAAGATGCACGCAGGTAAAATCTTGTTGACTTGCTTATTTATGCGACCTGATAGAAGCAGCTAAAGAGGCAAGGCATAATCTCATTTTTACCAGCAAAAATTAAATTACCAAAATCAGAGTTTTAAACATCCTTTGCTTCATTCACGTGCAAAAATATAAACAAGAATCTTAGAGGAAAGACAAGTTAACAGACTTGAACTTTGATACGACTCCAATTTTCAATACCATGCCAATTTAAAATAGTCAAATTCCCTTTTACTGCGACAATAGAGAAAAGCATACCTGCATGTTATCAGGCTTTATGTCAAAGTGTAAAACCCCAAAATTGTTCATATGTTTTAATGCAATGAACAATTGCTGCCCAGGGGTGTGTAGTCTAGTGGTAGGCATCAAGGTGATTGGGCTTTGTGTTTACGCCAACATCCAGGTTCAGAAACCCCAAAGTAGGTGTGAACGAGACCCACTACAAGTCTTGGGTGCTTTTGACAGAATAGAAATGCCCCTCAGCACAGTGGCTTCGCCAAAGGACAACTGTAAGCTAATATAAGCAGCATTCCCAAAAAAATAGAAATGCTTCGCATATGCTCCAATCTGCTGTCCATTGGGTTTACCTCGGGTGGTCGGGAGGAATGATTGGGATCCTCCTCCCCCCGGGTTCAATTCCCGCAGGTGACATGATGAGCTTTGAAGTAATGGCTTCGAGCCTTATTTTTGAGAATGAATAGCTTGAGAATGAATAGCCCCTCGAGGACCGTAACATGTATACTCCTCAAATGCAATATAAAGGTATTTTCCGTGTGAAAAAATATTTTTTGCTCTGCAGTTAATTTATAACCAAGACAAAACTTCTTAAGAACCTCTCGAAGATTCATATGCAGGCACTTGAACACTAAACAAAGATGATTCATGTACTTAAAGCTGGAGATAAACTGAAACTGGCATTTATCTTCAGGATCAGCGCCAACGTGTTTCTTCAATATTATCAGTTTCTTTTTGACCTACCTTTTACCTATATATCAGAAAAATATTAAAATTAGAATGCCTCCAATATAAAGAGAAGAAACTCATCCAAGAGAAAATAGAAAACAAATTAGTTTTATTGTTGCAGATAATTTTAAGCACAACCACTTTGGGCTCCCCCTTCCCAACCTTAAGATCCTTTGCCTAAACAACATCTGAGAATACACCCTTACCATTAGATAACTTCATAACCACCATCAAGGACCTCGCCAATGCAGTAACCTGAATTAAGTAGATTGTGGTTGCAAGGTCAATTCTCCCAACTATATTTGAGCTAAGTTGCATGAAACGCCGAAACGTTTCGGAGTTTCCAAAACGGGTACTCTTAGAAATGTCACCTCCCAAAAATGGAAACGTCGACTGAAACGTTGTTTGAAACACCATATATGTTTATATATATAAAAAGAAATTTATAAATAAGTGAATAACACATTATCTTGCAAGAAAAAAGGGAATAAGACCCATAGATAACAATTTCGAAAGAAAACCAAGTCTATATTAACTCTCATAGATGATTACATAATGGTCGAGTTTCGGTCAAGTTTTGGTCGAGTTTCAGAGTTTCGGGTACGGGTACGTCCCGAAACGTCGAGTTCCTAAAAGTTTCGTGCAACATAGTATTTGAGACATAAGAAATGTCCATGTCTGATAGCATCTGGAAATCACGAGTTTGAGAAACATGAGAAATCGCCATTCGTGCCTATTATGAAAATAAGGGGGATGAGGGGTTTGAGAAACAACAGTTGCTATGGCGAGTGATTGATGAGCAATGGAACACCCATTCATGCTGCAGGTATCTACCTCAACCCCGCATTTTCTTACTCCTATGGTTTCAGATTTGATGTTGAGGTGATGGATAGATTCCTCACTTGAGTTGAGAGGATGGTGACATATGAGCAAGAACATGGAGATATTTCTAAAGAAATGGAGATATATAGGATGGCAGGTGGTACGTTTGGTTTTACCATGGCTATTAAGGATAGGAGGACCAAAATGCCAGGTAAGCTTCAGTTTGTTTCAAATTTCATAATTCATTGTCTCTTCATAATTTGCTTCAAGTTTAGAATTTCAATGTTTTTTCTTATGTTTCTCTTATTTCTTTTAACTTGTACCTGCGCTATGGTGGTAGAGTACCCCATCTAAAAAAACTTGCCATTCGAGTGCCCAACCAAACATGTAGTTTCTCCGGATGTGAGCGCAACTAGAGTGTATTTGACAAAATACACACCAAAAAGCACAACAAGAAAAAAAATCCAATTAAATTTTTGAATTCATTATAAATTATAATTTTTTATTTTTTATATTTAAATTTTCTAAGTACTAATTTACAATCTATGACCTAATACAAGTTGGAGTCCCAACGCCTCAATGACATGGTCTACATATACTACAATCTCCAATTGTGGGTGAGACAACTTCAGAAAACCCGTGACGTGGAAGCCATCTCATTGGACCATATTGACACCACTGTTGCATGGAGGGTTGAGACTAAGAGGCCTATCATGGACTCTGTCCCTGATTGGTTACAAGTGAATCTGGAGGCACTGGAAGAGATAGCAATTGCAGGGGAGAGAGAGGTAGAGGAGGAGGAGCAAGAACAGGAGGAGGAGCAAGAGCGGGAGGAGGATGAGGTGACACCACCTAGCATGGGCAGTAGCAGAGGACAGAGGTGACCTATTTTTGCTTCTAGAGGACATCAGAGTTCTTTTATAGCCCCAAGGGCAGGGCCTTCTTCCTCTAGAGGAAAAGGCAAAGCCATTCCCTATTCCCATAAAAAGGGCAAAGGAACTCAGTGACTGATTAGTTTATGACATGTAGATGACTCATGATTACGGTATACATTTATTATACTTTTTGTTGATATTTTGACTCTTGAGACTAAGTCAAGACTCAGGATCCAGGACTTGATTCACTGTTGATATGTGATTTAGCACTAGACTTATTATACATCTTATATGTTAGCTTTCTTTTCATATTTATGTAGCAATGTATTTATCTTATGTTGTGGATACTTTAGATGCTAAAAAAAAATTAAATGGATATTTTTGTACTTTTAAATTTTGCTGAGTTTTTGCCGATTTTTTCAATTTTCTCCCGACTTTAACGACTTTTTCAATTTCCGGACCCTTGGCGATTTATTCCGGAGTTCGAATTTTTCCATATTGGATAGAACACAATCACAGAAACAAGGCATTATATATGATGTAGTAGATCCACTAGTAAAACATAAACTGCACATAAAATAGTATATGAAGGCCACTTAACAAATATAATGCATTAAAAAGGTCTAATAAAAGAACACTTTCCACTTCATTGTTGTATTACTATGAATTTCACAAGTAGCACATAAAAAACAATATAGTGTCAAAATGCATTTTTTGAAGCTATACAATAGGTCCCATCCTCCAAAAACGAGAACAAGTAAATCTTGTTATGCATCTAACAATGAACTAAACTCTTGATTGTTAACATAATATGAGACTCTAGAGTCCAGTATAGTTTCCTAACCAAAAAACTAGCATGCACTTTGTTGCACCCATTTTGTCACAATTCCAAGGAAGCAGTTGTACAAAATCTTTCAAAGATCAGAATCATCAGTCAGCCAGTTATCATGTCATTGTAAACCCAAATTCTGTAAGTTGTAATGTAAATGATGCTAGTATGACCATGTAATTATGTAACAACTATGCCTATGATTTTGGCAGCAAATTTCATCCTAGGATGTTTTTTAACCTCACCGATTCCCTGTGTTTCTAAACACAGCAAATCGGAAGAGGTTTTTCCCTCTAGCTTAAACCCCAAAGCTAGGGTGAAATTTATTGACAAAGTCTTAGGTGGGTCCTAGTGTTCTTAGTCGAGTTTATTGTAAAAGTGATTTGGGAATAATTTGAGCTTGGCTAAATTATTTTATTACAAATCACTTGGTCTACTAGATCATATTGTGTCGCAGAATTGGGTAAAAATTATGAGTCTATAACGAATGGGTATTCCCCCTTTGAGGGATGACTTTGTAATTATCTGATGTAAAAAATATTGTAGCGCATGGTCCCTCGCAATCAGACACCATGGATAAAGTATTTGAGGGTGGAAAATGACCAAAAAATTCGTAGTTCAAAAGGAAGTTAAAATTTGGAGGTCCCCCACCAAGGCAAAAATGGATTTTTTAAGAAAAATTACGCCCTTGGACCTTGGTGGTTAAGTCAAAGTCCAATTTTTTAGGAAATTAATCCAAAATATTTATTTTTGGATTAATAAAAAATGGTTTTATGAGAAATTCGAAAATTCCTCAAAAATAAATACTTCCGACGGCAGAGATTAAAAGATGATCAAATATTCCCCAATGGGGGTGTCGAACCAAGGCAGCCACCTGTCACGTGACAGATGTCGGATGTTCAGTATTTAAGGCGGGAGGGCAAGGCAGCAGCCCCTCCACCATGCCATAGTTAATTCGCTTGAGTTCACGTGTCTGAACCGTTCATTCCCTCCGGCCTGCATTTGTTTTGATGCGATGGCGTCGTTCCTCCTCTAGCTATATCCTATCGATGGTAGTTCCCTCCGGTTGTCAAACGTTTTTCTGTGTTTTGTGCCTCTCTCCCTGCTCGCATCCTCTTCGGCTTCTGCTCCAAGGTGGTGGTCTGTTCGGTTCGCCACAGGCGCGCCCCAAGCGTCACCCTCTCGCTCGTTCCAGCTACCCGAGAAAATTTCCTTCTTCAAGCCTCTCTGGCAAACGCTCCTTCGTTGGTTTTGGTCAGCTCCTATCTTCATTTCCCTTTGATCCCGGGGTTCTCCGCCTTGGCCGCTTAGGGGATGTTTCTGGAGCGACCAGTGCCAAATCTATGATTCTTGCCTTCGCAATTACGGGTCTGAGGGTGGTGTTGTTGTTCTTGGGGTGGTGACTCTGGGTCTAGGGTGTCGATGATCTCTAGGCTTTCTCGCATTCTAGCTCCTGTTTTTTGGGGATTTTGGTCTTAACTCACCCCTTGTTGTTCTGCTTCGTCTCGGGTGCTGACTTTTTATTGCCTTTCAATTTCGTCTCAGGTGCTTGTTTCTTTCTACTCGACTCTCTCCCCTCGAGTTTCTATCCTCTCTGGCCTGGTTTGGCTATTCTCAGGTGGCGAATTTAGGGTGGCGAGGCTCTTGGCATTGGTTCTCCTTCTCTCTCTGGTCTGTGGCTGGTCTTGGTTGGTTCTGGGTGGCAGGTGGTATTTCTGGGGGAGTCCCTCTTCTTCGGTTCTGCAGATCCCTTTTGCGCTCCATTATGAAACCCAACCCCCACTCTTCACGCATAATTTCTCTGGCGAAGTCGGAAGGTACTAGCCCCCCTGTTGGGTCTCGAGGTGATGTTGTTTATGTTCGGGAGAGAAGCTCCAGGCAAGGAGCAAGAGGCTCTAGTCGTGGGGGTCAAGGTGCTTGTGGGGGTTGTAGCTCGTCAATTGCTTCCAGGTCGGGTTGTCGTCGTCAAATGGTCTCGCAACTCAGTCGTGATGTAGGTGTGGGTGGTGGCGGGCAAGGTCATCTTCGTGGCTCGGCAACACGGGGTCGCTCCAGCCAAGGTCGTTCTAAGTTCATGGGTCGGACGCCTTCCAAGAGGTCAGGTCCCTCCTCGGTATTTCTTGAACTGCTCCACTCTGTCTCTGCTCGTCTGGATGCCCATGATTAAGCTCGCAGGGAAGAGCACGAGGCTGTCATGGCGAAATTCGAGCAGCTCCAACACTTCCAGTGCCATGTTCGTGAGAGGGTGGTCGCAGTTTGGCGCGACCAAAATTTGCTAACTGAAAAGGTTGAAAACCTCGAAACCTGGCTCGCTAAATTTGAGCACCACGTCAACTGCATGCATCGCCCACCACCTCCCCCAAGTACTAGGCTGGACAACCCCGTTTCAATTACATCCGACGACTGATTATGTTCACTGGTGTGTTTCTTGTTCTGTTAGTTTTCTGGAATGTTAGGTGTTACCATGCGAAAAGTATTTGCAACCCACTCCAAAGATCTGAGACTTGGAATAGAGTGTGACTCAACAGGATAGGAAGGTTTTATGAGGAAGTCAGACTCGAGATTGTTGTTGTGGTCAAGGCGGAAAGAGGAATTACGGATCTGGATTAATTAGGGAAGCGTGTGGTACTGTTGAAGAGGACTGAGACAGATAACGAATTCAGATCTGACGCAAAATCGATCAAGCGCTGAGGCAAATACGGTTTGGTTTATGAGTTCTTGCAGGGGGTTAATTCCTCTCTGTCCACTCTGTGGCATTAAAGAGAAGGACAAGCTCCAGAAGCAAAGTTTGGAATCCAGAACTAAGCAAAGAAGTTTGAAGGCAATCCAACGTCCACTACAAAGCACCAGCTCAATGTATAAGGCAAAGTAAAAAAATTGTTAATTGCATGAACTTTGGAAGTATATGCAAGGTCATTTTCTCAATCAATGAGATGTGGGGATCTCTTCCTGTCTTTTTTGTAACTTTCGGATCCGATAGAGGGAGGGCCAACATCCACAGATCCGCGGATCTGATCCGGATCCGCCTGGATACATGGCAAATTCGGCAAGGTGGCAGATTTGCGTTTTTAAGGAAATGGATCTCGTCTGCGAAAACAGATCCCGAGTTTGTTTGTTGGAACCCGCGAAAATGAAAACTTTTCATTGAAAAGCAAATCCGATTTAGGTTTTAGGTTTTTGACTTTTGGTTAAACTTTAAAGTGTAGGGCTCTTCTTTGTCGGCAGCACCCTTATTCATAACTCTTGAGGAGCAGGCGAGCTGCGAAACTCTCTCGAGTCTTCTTAAGTTCTTAGATTATTCACTCCAGACAGTGAGAAAGCAAGCCGCAACCAGCGACGAACATTCCACCATTCCACAAGTGGGCACAAGGTTGTCAGCAATGGGCCTGCTCCAAACAGCGATTGTGGGGTCAAGGTTGTCTACTCAGCACCCAACAAGCGACTCAGACAACAATTGTGGGCTCAAGCTTGTCTACCCGTCACCCAACAACCGACAAAGCTACAATCGCGCAAAAAGGAGCACAACTTCAAAGTTCAGAGTTTTACAACCAGGTAAAATTAAAAAATCACGCATTCGTCACCGCTATTCGTTATGCTTGTTGCCATCGAATAAAATTAAAATGTCTGTTCTAACTTCTCGTTGAATAGTATGGCTCTGTCATTTATATTGTTGTTTGGTTATATATTGTTGTTTGGTTCATGTTGGGTGTTGTCCCTTAAGAAACCAATTTCTTGGCTGTGTAGAAATTGTGCTTAAGACATTAATGTTTATTATTCTTGTCACTTATTTGTTTGATGTATCCTCAAGTGAAGGGCCTGAAGGACCTGACTTTTAACCCTTAATACTTAGGTGATATGAAAGTCTCAGAATGCCATATGATTGCTGAATATAAATGCTGAGTGAAGAATGCTTTGAGAAGTTAGAGACAATATGTTGTTTTTCACAGAAACTATTATCTGTAACGCTTTGAGAAGTTAAAGACAATATGTTGTTTTTCACAGAAACTATTATCTGTAACTTAGAAGAAATGTAGAAGTAGGAACTTTAAGTACAAGAGCGCTCTTTTAAGGAATTTTAACTTCATTCACATAAGTAAACAAAGACCTACAGCTTCATTACCATACTTAAAGAAAGGAAGATACATGATGACACATAACAGAGAAATTACAAATCATACCCAACAATGTGTGGAAAACTCCTGATTCTTTCATTAATCATCAGTTTTATCAAGAATACAATAGCCTAGTCTCCAGGTTCTTCAAAATTCGAACCCTTTTTCTATAATTTTGCCTCTTTTTATACATCATGGGACAGTTGGTAATCACCAAAACTGTCAAACTGCTTAACTATCTCCTAACTATCTAAAGTAAAGTCATTACAGAATATTATAGTGGAGGGTAAAGACACCTCATTCTTCTCAAGAAAACAAAATAACAAGAAGTAACAGAAATTAGAATATGACTGGTGAGTGTTGCTCGCTGTTTGAATCTGTGGCTTGACTGCTGATGAAGTTTCCCTGTAGATGTTTTGATGATAGCTAAACTGCTTTAACGCAACAAAACTGCATCTTTACAAAATTTCGTGCGTGGACTTGTGGGTTATGGGCCCACGTATACATCGGAAGCGTTCTAATTGGCAGAACCACAAAGAAACCCGACCAATAGTCATCCGCCTCTAATTTTAGTTATTCTACTAAAACAGCAGAATTGGTTGATTTACGTGAAATATGGCAAACCTTCAGTTACCACGGAACCAAAGGAATTAAGACTCTGGTTCATAATCTCATTACGTCCGCCTTTTCCACAAACCTTTACCTTCCCCACAGAACCGAAAGGAAACAAAACTTAGTTCATAGACTTCTCGGGTCCAAAATTTATAATAAAACCTGCACACTTTTTGATGGGATATCCGTCGGATCTCGTCCCTTCTTGATGAGCGGCAGAGATTGATCCGGACTTCAACAGATTAAATCACATTCCATAAACCATCACGTCTGTTTTCTGGATTAAACCTCATCCTAGTTAACCACGCGATTACCGTCGAATCTGAATCCTTCAAGCGGACAGCCCCGATTAACTGAGGTTTTAACTCAGTTTTATAACTTCTTGCGTCCGATTTTGGGGTTATCTTCCATGCTTATTAGCACGCAATTACCGTTAGATATGTTGCCTGTCGATCGAACAGCTCAGATCTTCTCCTAGCTTTCTCGCATTCGAAAGCCATCAATAATATAAAACACACCCTTTCTTTCAGACTTCCGCATTGTCTTTTAATTCTGTTATAACATAATATTTGATTTTTTTATTTTTTGCGATAAAATTGAAAACGAAATTTAAATGACAATGGATGCTACAACATTGGGTATAATCGTATATATTATACAATGATTATTATAAATATAATTGTCGTTTATATTGGTAGTATGCAACCATTCACCTTTTAGTATAACTAGAACCACAGCTCTTGTCCAACAAGAAGCACAAGTCAATGACTCAATTGTTGTTGTTGCCAATATATTGCTTGTCAAATAAATGAGTTAATGCCACAGCTAATATTCAATATTACTTTAGTAATTTCAATTAATATTTCCCCTTTAAAAACCTTAGAATTAAATAGTTCACTTTTAAATTAAGTGAATCTTAACTAGTTTTTAATATCCCTTTTTAAAATATCAGTAGATTTATATTTATCTTATTATGAACTATTAGAAAATTATTTGTGAAATTTTAATGTATTTTAATTTTTATCATTATGTATTTTAATTTTTAATTTCATATTGATAATATATTATAATTTGAATTTTATATGCAGTAAGGTAACCTATCATTATGGAACCATCACAGCATGAGCAGAGTGAAGGGAAAATCATCAAAACAAACCCAAAATCTCCTCTTTGGCAGTATGTGGAGATTATTGGAAAAAATCTCGGAAGCAGTTCCTTTAAATGGAAGTGCAATGAATGCCAAGATATCAAAAATGGCTCATATACTAGAGTAAAGGCCCATCTCACTAGTCAAACTAACACAGAGGTGCAAGTATGCACTGGGCCAAAAGATGCAAATGGCAAACCTGGAAAAGGTTTCGGTCCTGGAAAAATGAAATTCTATGCATCTTTGCAAGAAGTTGTTGATAGGAAACTTGCTAAGGGAAAACACCCTGTGCAAAGCTTTACAACTAGGCCTCCATTGCCATCTAGACCTACTACCACAACTAATAAAAGGCCCACTCTAGGCCCTCTTAAAGCAGCTTTCAATAATCAAGGTAGAGACATAGTCGATGAACATGTAGCTCGTTGCATCTATGCAAATGGGCTAGCATTCAATTTGGTGCGTTCCCCTTATTGGCAACAAATGATTAAGGTTGTTAATGAAGCACCAAAAGGGTACAAAAACCCTAGATATGAAAAGGTTCGCACTACTTTGTTGGCATCAGAGAGACAATCCGTGGATAGACAGCTACAGACAATCTGTGAATAGATAGCGACAGGCAATCCATGATACATGGGCAGAAACAGGTGTGTCTATCATTTCTGATGGATGGAGAGACCAAAGAAACCGTCCATTAATTAATATTGTTGCAGTATGCCCCCAAAAGGCAATGTTTTTTAAGGTTGTTGATTGCAGTGGAATAGAGAAAGATGCATTTTTCATATCTACAATCCTTATTGATGCAATAGAAAGTGTGAGGCCACATAATGTTGTCCAAGTCATTACGGACAACGCACAGGTTTGTAAAGTTGCAGGTTTTATTGTGGAGGGTCGATATGATCACATCTTTTGGACTCCATGTGCAATATATTCATTGAACCTTATGTTTGCCAAAATTGGTGAGATTGAATGGATTAATCAAATATATGTAGCACCAAAAGAAATCCAAATGTTCATAACCAATCATTCAATGTCCCAAGCCATTTATCGGGGTTTTAAGAAGTTGGAGCTACTGAAGGTACTATTTTTTTAATCAATATTATTTGTATTGGAAATTCTTAATTTTAATTACAAATTTATATATGATTTCTCATTTGAGATTTGACTTTTTGAAACTTGTAGGTTGCTGAAACTCATTTTGCCTCCCACACTCTTGTCATAAAGAGGCTTGTGAACGTGAGACAAGCATTACAAGCAATGGTCATTGACCCTCTTTGGGAATCATGGAGGACTTCCACTTCTGATAGAGGGCAAAAAATCAAGTCCATCATTCTTGATGATGCATGGTGGGACAAGGTCCAATACCTTCTGCGGTTTACTGAACCAATCTTGACCTTGATCAGAGCATTTGACACAGATACACCTTGCTTGGGGGAAGTTTATGAAAACATTGATAGTATGTTGGAAAGGATAAGGGAAATTATCAGGGAAAGTGAAAATGAGCCTTATGAAACATTCAATTATTTAGTGAAGGACATAGTTATAGAAAGGTGGAACAAAATGACCACGCCATTACACCTTTTGGCCTATGCATTGCACCCTAAATATTATCATTCCAAAATTTTGTCTTTACCTGATAGAACAACGTCAAACAAGGATTCTGAAGTGGTACAAGGATACAAGACAACTTTGAGGAAAACTTATAGAGATATGGGAGTTGCAATGGAAGTACGCCAACAATTTGGAGGGTTTGTACAATCTACTGGTAGCTTTTCAGATCCAGTAGCTATGGATGATCGATGGCATCTTGATCGTATTACTTGGTGGGGCTTCCATGGTGGGGATAGCATTCATCTCTCCACTCTAGTCACCAGGTTGTTATCACAGGTTGCTAGTTCCTCATCAACTGAGAGGAATTGGAGTACATATGGCTTCATCCACTCAGTGATGCGAAACAGCCTGGGAGCAGCAAAGGCTGAGGATCTTGTGTATGTTCATTCCAACTTTCGTCTTCTATCACATGTTGAACCAGAGTATAAAAAAGGTCTGAGCAGGATGTGGGATGTGGAGCCTGAGATCTCTGACTTGAACCTAACACTGAATGTCATGACTCACCTCAACCTACTTGAGGATATTCTTCCACCACCAATCCAGCCTACTAATGCAACTTCCTACATTCCAAGATCCCCATCATCTATTCATGATGTAGAGTTGCAAAATGCAAAAGATAATGTAGATCCATTTGAAGATATGTAAATGTATTTACTATTATCATTTATGATATTATGATCCTCTTTGTTACTTTGTATGAGGAAGGATGCATCATTTCAGTGTTTCAGCCTTGATATTTATAATATATATCTAATCGTTTCAGTTCTAAAAGTGTTTGATGGTTTCAGGGAGTATTTGATTTTTGAACTCTAAAGTGTTTTTTAAAATTTTAAAAATATTATTATATTTTATTTTTTTGTACTTGACATATCCTTGCCATATCCGGACCCTGGATTTTCAAAAAACTAACGGATTCGGATCCGGATCCGTATCTGTATCCTGGTAACTTAGCTTTAGGGGACTAGTACAGCTTTAATAAGAGCGTAACAGAATTTATCAAATTTGTTTAAACTTCGATCATTGTTGTTGGTAAATTGCTTAAGTAATAGAGCTATTGTTTAGTACAAATTCTGTGTTTGGGGTTTCTTATTGATCAGCGTTATTTACTGTGCGACTAGTCTGTCTTGTATTAATTCTGATTTCACTATTGAATGAATAAATGTGTTATGTTGAAGAGATGCCTAGTTCATGAGAACCCTAAGTAAAAATTGCCCTAGATCAATACACCAGTTCTTTTCCAATAGTGCTTTCAAAAGACTATTGCAAGGCCTTATACTCACCTTGAATTTTTCTCAAGTATCTTATCAGATATATCAACAGCCTCTAAAACCATTCTAGACTCCACAAAGGCTTGAATCAAAGCTTTTGATACTACAACAGAGGACATGCAGTCTTTCCTGCATTCCTGACTAAGAGCATCCACTGCTTTATTAACATGATAATGCGAGCTATTTTTGTTTTTGGGTCTGGTTAAACTATGCATACTATTGAGAGCTCTAACGTGTTTGTATTTGCTAACATGGGAAGGAGAATGCAGAAGGAATTGAGGTAATGAGCACAACCCTAGTGGTTTTTCTGTCCATAAAGAATCCAACAGATATGGCACCAATGCCTACCACATTCTTGACCAAAATTCAATTTACTCACTCTGGGTTAAGGTTGTCAGCAACTTCTGAGGTTCTGAGAAGAAAACATCATAGTGGTTTTTGTGAGCATCTTACATGCTTTCTCTGTAAATTTGTCTTCTGGTCTCCATGAATGTTTTATAGTATATCACAACATTGACTGTTATGACAATCTCCAGAGTCAATACTACAACCAAAATTCCTTGCGAGGAGAGAGGACACGACCAAGACATGCAATTTCTACAAATTGCTATACAGGAAGCATTTTGTTAATGTAATCTAATTTAGCTAGTGTGTTATTTTTTAATTAATTCTTCAAGCATACAATTTAACCAAAGGTCACCAAAGAATGCATCTCCTAGAGGAATTTTGACAGTGACAAAAATCAATTCATAAGATCCACTAAAAACCCCACTAGAAAATTGTTCTAAATAAGGACCACAAAATAGTTGGGTATACAGTTTAACCAGGGATCGCCAAAGAATGCATCTCCTGGAGGAATTATCATCCACAAAAATCTACTTTAAAATAAAATCCACTAAAACGCCACCAGAAAATTGATGTAAATAAGACCCACAACATTTAAAAAGAAGAATAGAGAAAACCCTATGGAATGCCCCAATTTATGACTCATGAAATAACAAAATATGGTTATGATTCAAGAATAACAAAATAAAAAACTTCCTTACCATGAAATTTGGGCAGAAACTATAAAACTTCATTTTGAATCTTGATTTGTGATGCAACACAAAAAATTTATCCCTAAAGATAGTCCTAAATTTCAATGGTGAGAAATTCTCCATAGATGACTGTCACAAATCTAAGGACAAAAGATATGTGTTAAATTTAGGTATGTATGTTCTATGCTAGAGCAATTTATGTTAATTTTCACAGTTAGCTCAATATCTTTTCCAGATTAGCAATCACATCAGCATTAAAGTAAACTGCAGATAGACCATAAATATAAATCACAAAAGACAAGCCAAGAAAAGAGGACACAAGATGAGGCGCTAGCCAGGGACAAACCCCAATGTGGGGAAACCCTTGATCAATTCTTCTTATATGATCTTCAATAGTTCAGCACAGAGAGAGATAGTACATATACATCAGAAGTCAGCATATTGACTTCTCTAAATAAGAGCAGAGATCTTCTCTACGAAGATAGCATATGAGGTAGCTAATCTGAGTTGAGTAGAAGGCATACTGTTTCCACTGATCCAAGGTGACTCCATCACCATGCTGCTCCTCACTGTGTTGCACTCAATCATCATGCTAGACCTCATTACCATGTTGCACACATCATACTGCTGCATCATCAAGTTGTACCTTATCATCATACTGCACCCACCTCATACTGAACCTCATTGTGCCCATCATGTTGCATCTCATTGTAGCATTTATTTATCAATGCTTCACTACACTTCATCATGATGCCCATCATTATCTATTTGATGCATTAACAGCAGATAGGGCAGCCTTCATTATGTCAAGACAGTCCTATCTAACGGTCATCAAATCCTTGACTGTGGTGTCATGGCCTGCGGCCTGACACAGAGTTTTCTTGTAGCTTCTAGGCAGCACAAATATGATCGTTAATCCTCCAATGATACCTCAACGGATCTGATCCTAAGCTCCCCTAATTCTGCCCTCCTAAATAGCCTCATTGTCTTCCTGAAATAGCTTCAGAGCAGCCTTATTTCTCCACGTTGAATACTCCTTCTAGTTGTTGCTATCAAGTTGTTCCTTTAGGGCAGATTCAGGCCTAATGTATGGACTTGTCACCCTCAAACAGTAGTTGTACCTTCCAGCAAACCCTCCTTGTCTCAGCCTCCTCCAATCAGTCATACTATCCTCTAAACAGACCCCTGAAATAACCCTCAAATGTCCATGTTGTCCAGTGCCTTCCTTGTTGCAGCTAGGGCTTCCTTTGGACAGCGAAATAGGGTCTTTAGACTGTGGATGGATGACCTTGTATTAGGTCTCTCTAGACTGCGAATAAGGCTTTCTTTAGGCAGCGGATTATGGCAGGTTTGGGCAGCGTATAGGAGCCTCTTTTGGCTACGTATATAAGCTCCTCTAAGCGTGGATAGATCTCCCTTCAATGATCTGTCTTTTACTGCGGCTAGGGGCCTCTTTTGACTGTGGTTAGGGCATCCCTTTTTGCTACGTCCAAGGGTTGTCTCAAACCCTTTTAAAACAGTGTATAGGATTAGGGCATGGTTGCGTTCAGCTAGGGCAAGATAACACCTGTGGCTAGGGCATGATAGGACTGCATTAGGGTCAGGTGTTAGGCCTCCTTCACCGTGCTAGATCTCCTCCTTAGGCTGCAACTAAACCACCTTCTGCGGCTAGGGCATCATCCTCTAGGACTGCGTTTTTCCCTTACAGATTCTTCTTTCCACTAAAACCCAAAATAAGTGGAGAAAAAGAAATCTCAAGAGAGTTGTGTGTTCAAATGACTTGCAAGGCACTTGTATTTATACCAAAACGTGGAGCACAAGTGGGGGTAGTTTAATTGCTAGCCGACCTTGACGAATTGTCCCATAACACAAATAAATTCATATCTCCATGGATACTTATCGGAATCAGATGATCTTTAGATCAATCCTACACCTCTCGATGAGAGGGATACAAGAAAAATATCAGCTGCCATTAATAAGATGACCCACATGGAGTTTGGCCCTAGTTGCCAATTTTAACACTCCCTCTCAACTAGGGAGAACTCCATCCGCTGATCCATATGTCTGACTGTACTATCTCTACCATCAGTGCCCTGCACTGCTCTGCTCTGCTGAACCATGAAGAAGAAGAATTGATCGAGAATGTCTCATATAATTCTCTACTGACCCGAAGTCAGTTTCATCTGAAGAGAGTGTGTCATATCACTCTTACTGACCCGAAATCAGTTTTATTGGTCCCATACCAATGTCACAAGAGATTGTCTCAAACCACTCATACTGATCCCAGATCAATGGAGGTCATCCTAGCATAGGGAGTACGATAGATACAACGATGCGTCCATCGATAGTACTACTATGGTCCCTAACCCCATTTCTCTGCTCATTGATCAGATGAGAGGTACTTCCCATGAGTCCGAAACTGCATGGGTAGGATGCCTCGACAGGGAAACTAATCGTCCTATCCACAGGAGAACGAATCATCCTGTCTATTGGTCGCCACAGGAGAACTAATCATCCTGGCCCACAATCGCCACGGGAGAACTAATCATCCCGGCCCACAGGAGAACTAATCATCTTGTTCCATAGTTGCCACGGGAGAACTAATCATCCCGACCCATAGGAGAACTAATCATTCTATTCCATAGTTACCACGAGTTATCACAGGGAAAGGTTGAACCTGTCACCCTGTACATAGCACACCACCAAGGGAGGGTGAGTCGCCTTATGGTCGTATGTCGCTCCAATAAGTACCCCAAGCCCCCCAAAGCTCCCGGGGCTCAGTGCATGCAACATGTAGGACCCTTATATGAAGGTCTCTCAACGAATCCAAGTCGTTCGGGAAAATCACAGATTTGACCTTTCCCCGGGGCTTTGACAAAGTGTCTACGACCTGTACATCAGTCTCAATGCGATGGAGCCTCCTCGTTCATCGACTTACCATATCCCAGATAAGGTAGTATCTGATGTCTATCTGCTAGAGCAATCATCGAATACGGGATTCCTTAATAATCGAATCCCCCCTGGTTGTCACAAAGGATCATAGTGGTATTCATCATGTGTAAGCTCACTGATGAGCTTCCACAACCAGGCAACTTCACACGAGATCATACTCGTAGCTATGTATTCGGTCTCGGCGGTGCTTATAGCAACCGACTTCTGTTTCCTGCTCATCCATGATATCGAAGTAGAATCCAGAGAGAACCAACACTGAGAAGTGCTCTAGCGATCCTCCACACTGCCTGCCTAGTCAGCATTCGAATAATCATGCAGCTTCATATTTCCGACAGTGTATCTCAATCCATGAGAGATTGTGCCCTGAAGATATCTCAGAAGATTCTTGGCACCAATCTAGTGAGGCTCAACCAAATATGAGCTCACCATGCTAACTGCAAAGCATATATACGGACGGAAGTTCACCAAGAACATCAATGCATATGAGTTTATGAAACTCAGAGGCATTTCCCAAATCTGGTCCAGCATCACCACCATGTAACTTTTGAAAGTTAAGATCCTCGAGGTAGTCACGGGCTTACAGCTTACCATTCCATATCTGGAATCCAACTCCCTCTTACTTCTGCAAGTGAGAGGCTCTGCACCTGTCTGAAATAGGTCGTTTCTCAGAAGGTGCCGATATGAGAGGTCTATCATCCACAACCTTCAAACAATGGTTTGGATCGACTTCACTTTTAGTGAATCTCAGCTTCATCAGACAACTATCAATCCTCTCATATTAGGCGCGGGGTGTTTTACTTCAAGCCATAGAGGGCTTTGTTCCACTTGTATACATGAAATTCCCAATCATGAATCTCAAACCCCTCGGGTTGTTCCAAACCTGTGGACCTGCTACATGAGGGGAATGGTCCCCTTGTAAGATTTTCCTTTGATACATCTCAGACATGTACCTTCATGCTCTTCTTGAATTGAGGTATCCGAGTCACCATCTGACTCACATCGGTTAGGGCCTCATAAAGAAGATCTCAGGTGTTATAGATAAGATATGTCATGATCCCCAATGGCCCATCTTGCAACTTGACACAAACTGCCAACCCTGAACCCATCAGTAAAAGCATCTTTGAAAATTTCATTTTCAAACACATACCTTTCCACCGATGAATGCCACCCTGTAACCTTTGACTTCCATTGCCGAAATGGACACCAGGTTCTTCTTGTGATCAGGTACATAAAAGAGATTCTGTAAATGAATCGAGTGATCCTCATTCAATTGAGGGGTAACATTCCCTACGCCCTTTCCGGGATAGGTGGCATCGGCTCCAAGTATAATCCCGCAATTGTTTCCATCTCTACAAAATTAGAGAGAGCACCCTTCTATCTGATGAAGTGCCTTGAAGCACTATAATCGATAAGCCAGATTCCCAAAGAATCTGATGGAGAGGGCCAATACAAGATAGGGGTTCTTTATCTTATCAGAAACAACATTTGATTCTTCATACCTAGGGTTCCTTGCTTTCTCTGAAGAGTCGGTTGTTTCCTTGATGACCTGCATTACTTGTCATTCCTCTAACCATTGAAGATGTCCCTGGAATGATTGTTATCATCATCAAGTGACGTGTCCCTGCCATTCGGACACTCCTTCGCATAATGGCCGAACTAGTTATCCGCCTTTCCTTCCACCCTAAGATCCGGTCTTCCCAATGAAGTGATCTTTAGGTAGGCCATATTTCGCAGCGCCATTCTGATAATGTTCTCTACTTCGATTTCACCCTCGGTGAATTTGAAGAGGGATGAGGAACCCATTGATCCTTTTGTCCTTTCCCAACTGTCTTCAGTGATTGCTCTTTCACTCTTGCTTTGGGCATTGTCTTCACCTCAGCTCCGATACCATGTTAAATTTAGGTATGTTCTATGCTAGAGCAATTTATTTCAATTTTCACAGTTAGCTCGATATCTTTTCCAGATTAGCAATCACATCAACATTAAAGTAAAATGCAGATAGAACATAAATATAAATCGCAAAAGACAAGCCAAGACAAGAGGACACAAGATGTGGCGCTAGCCAAGGACAAACCCCAATGTGGGGAAACCCTTGATCAATTCTTCTTATATAATCTTCAATAGTTCAGCAGAGAGAGAGATAGTACATATACATCAGAAGTCAACATATTGACTTATCTAAATAAGAGCAGAGATCTTCTCTACGAAGATAGCAAATGAGGTAGCTGATCTGCGCTGAGTAGAAGGCATACTGCTTCCATTGATCCAAGGTGACTCCATCACCATGCTGCTCCTTACTGTGTTGCACTCAATCATCATGCTGGACCTCATTACCATGTTGCACACATCATACTGTTGCATCATCAAGTTGTACCTTATCATCATACTGCACCCACTAGTGCTGCCTCATACTGAACCTCACTGTGCCCATCATGCTGCATCCCATTGTAGCATTTATTTATCAATGTTGCACTACACTTCATCATGATGCCCATCATTATCTATTTGCTGCATTAACAGCAGATAGGGCAGCCTTCATTATGTCAAGACAGTCCTATCTAACGGTCATCAAATCCTTGACTGTGGTGTCATGGCCTGCGGCCTGACACACAGTCTTCCTGTAGCTTCTAGGCAGCACAAATATGATCCTTGATCCTGCAATGATACCTCAACGGATCTGATCCTAAGCTCCCCTAATTCTGCCCTCCTAAATAGCCTCACTGTCTTCCTGAAATAGCTTCCATGATGAATACTCCTTCTAGTTGTTGCTGTCACGATGTTCCTTTAGGGCAGATTTAAGCCTAATGTATGGACTTGTCACCCTCAAACAATAGTTGTACCTTCCAGCAAACCCTCCTTGTCTCAGCCTCCTCCAATCAATCATATTGTCCTCTAAACAGACCCCTGAAATAGCCCTCAAATGTCCACTCTGTCCAGTCCTGTCCTTGTTGCAGCTAAGGCTTCCTTTTGGATAGCGAAATAGGGTCTTTAGACTGTGGAACCTTGGATTAGGTCTCTCTAGACTGCGAATAGGGCTTTCTTTAGGCAGTGGATTAGGGCAGGTTTGGGCAGCGTATAGGAGCCTCTTTAGGTTGTGTATATAAGCTCCTATAAACGTGGATAGATCTCCCTTCAATGATCTGTCTTTTGCTGCGGCTAGGAGCCTCTTTTAACTGTGGTTAGGGCATCCCTTTTTGCTACGTCCAAGGGCTGTCTCAAACCCTTTCAAAATAGCGTATAGGATTAGGGCATGGTTGCGTTCAGCTAGGGCATGATAACACCTGCGGCTAGGGCATGATAGGACTGCATTAGGGTCAATTGTTAGGCCTCCTTCACCGTGCTAGATCTCCTTCTTGGGCTGCAGCTAGACCACCTTTTGCAGCTAGGGCATCATCCTCTAGGACTGCGTTTTTCCCTTACAGATTCTTCTTTCCACTAAAACCCAAAACAAGTGGAGAAGAAGAAATCTCAAGAGAGTTGTGTGTTCAAATGACTTGCAAGGCACTTGTATCTATACCAAAACATGGAGCATAAGTGGGGGCAGTTTAGTTGTTGGCCGACCTTGACGAATTGTCCCATAACACAAATAAATTCATATCTCCATGAATACTTATCGGAATCGGATGATCTTTAGATCAATCCTACACCTCTCGATGAGAGGGATCCAAGAAAAATATCAGCTGCCATTAATAAGATGACCCACATGGAGTTTGGCCCTAGTTGCCAATTTTAACACTCCCTCTCAACTAGGGAGAACTCCATCCGTTGATCCATATGTCTGACTGTACTATCTCTGCCATCAGTGCCCTGCACTGCTCTGCTCTGCTAAACCATGAAGAAGAAGAATTGATCGAGAATGTCTCATACCATTCTCTACTGACCCGAAGTCAGTTTTATTAATCCCAAATCAATATCACAAGAGAGTGTCTCAAACCACTCATACTGATCCCAGATCAATGGAGGTCATCCTAGCATAGGGAGTACGGTAGATACAACGATGCGTCCATCGATAGTACTACTATGGTCCCTAACCCCATTTCCCTGCTCATTGATCAGATGAGAGGTACTTCCCATGAGTCCCATACTGCATGGGTAGGATGCCTCGACAGGAGAACTAATCATCCTGTCCACAGGAGAACGAATCATCCTGTCCATTGGTCGCCACAGGAGAACTAATCATCCTGGCCCATAGTCGCCATGAGAGAACTAATCATCCTGGCCCACAGGAGAACTAATCATCTTGTTCCATAGTTGCCACGGGAGAACTAATCATCCCGGCCCATAGGAGAACTAATCATTCTGTTCCATAGTCGCCACGAGGTATCACAAGGAAAGGTTGAACCTGCCACCCTGTACATAACGCACCACCAAGGGAGGGTGAGTCGCCCTGTGGTCGTATGTCGCTCCAGTAAGTACCCCAAGCCCCCCAGAGCTCCCGGGGCTCAGTGCATGCAACATGTAGGACCCTTATATGAAGGTCTCTCAACGACTCCAAGTCGTTCAGGAAAATCACAGATTTGACTTTTGCCCAGGGGGCTTTGACAAAGTGTCTGCGACCTGTACATCAGTCTCAATGCGATGGAGCCTCCTCGTTCATCGACTTACCGTATCCCAAATAAAGTAGTATTTGATGTCTATCTGCTAGAGAAATCATCGAATACGGTATTCCTCAATAATCGAATCCCCCCCTGGTTGTCACAAAGGATCACAGTGGTATTCATCATGTGTAAGCTCATTGATGAGCTTCCACAACCAGGCAGCTTCACACAAGGTCATACTCGTAGCTATGTATTCAGTCTCGGCGTTGCTTATAGCAACCGACTTCTGTTTCCTGCTCATCCATGATATCGAAGCAGAATCCAGAGAGAACCAACACTGAGAAGTGCTCTAGCGATCCTCCACACGCTTGCCTAGTCAGCATTCGAATAATCATGCAGCTTCATATTTCCGGCAATGTATCTCAATCCATGAGAGATTGTGCCCTGAAGATATCTCGGAGGATTCTTGGCACCAATCTAGTGAGGCTCAACCAAATATGAGCTCACCATGCTAACTGCAAAGCATATATACGGACGGAAGTTCACCAAGAACATCAACGCATATGAGTTTATGAAACTCAGAGGCATTTCCCAAATCTGGTCTAGCATCACCACCATATAACTTCTGAAAGTTAAGATCCTCGAGGTAGTCACGGGCTTGCAGTTTACCATTCCATATCTAGAATCCAACTCCCTCTTACTTCTGCAAGTGAGAGGCTCTGCACCTGTCTGAAATAGGTCGTTTCTCAGAAGGCGCTGATGATATGAGAGGTCTATCATCCACAACCTTCAAACAATGGTTTGGATCGGCTTCACTTTTAGTGAATCTCAGCTTCATCTGACAACTACCAATCCTCTCATATTAGGCCCGGGGTGTTTTACTTCAAGCCATAGAGAGCTTTCTTCCACCTGTATACATGAGATTCCCAATCATGAACCTCAAACCCCTCGGGTTGTTCCAAACCTGTGGACCTGCTACATGAGGGGAATGGTCCCCTTGTAAGATTTTCCTTCAGTACATCTCAGACATGTACCTTCATGCTCTTCTTGAATTCAGGTATCCGAGTCACCATCTGACTCACATCAGTTAGGGCCTCATAAAGTAGATCTCAGGTGTTATAGATAAGATATGTCATGATCCCCAATGGACCATCCTGCAACTTGACACAAACTGCCAACCCTGAACCCATCAGTAAAAGCATCTTTGAAAATTTCATTTTCAAACACGTACCTTTCCATCGATGAATACCACCCTGTAACCTTTGTTTCCATCCTGCAACTTGACACAAACTGCCAAAGCTAAACCCATCAGTAAAAGCATCTTTGAAAATTTCATTTTCAAACACGTACCTTTCCATCGATGAATACCACCCTGTAACCTTTGTTTTCCATTGCCGAAATGGACACCAGGTTCTTCTTGTGATCAGGTACATAAAAGAGATTCTATAAATGAATCGAGTTCCCGCATTCAATTGAGGGGTAACATTCCCTACACCCTTTCCGGGATAGGTGGCATCAGCTCCAAGTATAATCCCGCAATTGTTTCCATCTCTACCAAATTAGAGAGAGCACCCTTCTATTTGATGAAGTGCCTTGAAGCACTATAATCGATAAGCCAGATTCTCAAAGAATCTGAAGGAGAGGGCCAATACAAGATAGCGATTCTTTATCTTATCAGAAGCAACATTTGATTCTTCATACCTAGGGTTCCTTGCTTTCTCTGAAGAGTCGGTCGTTTCCTTGATGACCTGCATTACTTGTCATTCCTCTAACCATTGAAGATGTCCCTGGAATGATTGTTATCATCATCAAGTGACGTGTCCCTGCCATTCGGACACTCCTTCGCATAATGGCCGAACTAGTTATCTGCCTCTCCTTCCACCCTGAGATCTGGTCTTCCCAATGACGTGATCTTTAGGTAGGCCATATTTCGCTACGCCATTCTAATAATATTATCTGCTTCGATTTCACCCTTGGTGAATTTGAAGAGGGATGAGGAACTCGTTGATCCTTTTGTCCTTTCCTAACAGTCTTCGGTGATTGCTCTTTCACTCTTGCTTTGGGCATTGTCTTCACCTCAGCTCCGATACCATGTTAAATTTAGGTATGTTCTATGCTAGAGCAATTTATTTCAATTTTCACAGTTAGCTCAATATCTTTTCCAGATTAGCAATCACATCAGCATTAAAGTAAACTGCAAATAGAACATAAATATAAATTGCAGAAGACAAGCCAAGACAAGAAAACATAAGATGTGGCGTTAGCCAGGGACAAACCCAAATGTGGGGAAACCCTTGATCAATTCTTCTTATATGATCTTCAATAGTACAGCAGAGAGAGAGATAGTACATATACATCAGAAGTCAACATATTGACTTATCTAAATAAGAGCAGAGATCTTCTCTATGAAGATAGCATATGAGGTAGCTGATCTGAGCTGAGTAAAAGGCATATTGCTTCCACTGATCCAAGGTGACTCCATCACCATGCTGCTCCTCACTGTGCTGCACTCAATCATCATGCTGGACCTCATTACCATGCTGCACACATCATACTGCTGCATCATCAAGCTGTACCTTATCATCATACTGCACCCACCAGTGTTGCCTCATACTAAACCTCACTGTGCCCATCATGCTGCATCTCATTGTAGCATTTATTTATCAATGTTGCACTACACTTCATCATGATGCCCATCATTATCTATTTGTTGCATTAACAGCAGATAGGGCAGCCTTCATTATGTCAAGACAGTCCTATCTAACGGTCATCAAATCCTTGACTGTGGTGTCATGGCCTGCGGCCTGACACACAGTCTTCCTGTAGCTTCTAAGCAGCACAAATATGATCCTTGATCCTCCAATGATACCTCAACGGATCTGATCCTAAGCTCCCCTAATTCTGCCCTCCTAAATAGCCTCACTGTCTTCCTGAAATAGCTTCCACGCTGAATACTCCTAGTTGTTGCTGTCACGCTGTTCCTTTAGGGCAGATTCAGGCCTAACGTATGGACTTGTCACCCTCAAACAGTAGCTGTCCCTTCCAGCAAACCCTCCTTGTCGCAGCCTCCTCCAATCAGTCATACTGTCCTCTAACCAGACCCCTGAAATAGCCCTCAAATGTCCACGTTGTCCAGTCCTTTCCTTGCTGCAGCTAGGGCTTCCTTTTGGATAGCGAAATAGGGTCTTTAGACTGTGGATCGATGACCTTGGATTAGGTCTCTCTAGACTGCGAATAGGGCTTTCTTTAGGCAGCGAATTAGGGCAGGTTTGGGCAGCGTATAGGAGCCTCTTTAGGCTGTGTATATAAGCTCCTATAAACGTGGATAGATCTCGCTTCAATGATCTGTCTTTTGCTGCGGCTAGGAGCCTCTTTTGACTGCGGTTAGGGCATCCTTTTTTGCTGCATCCAAGGGCTGTCTCAAACCCTTTCAAAACAGCGTATAGGATTAGGGCATGGCTACATTCAGCTAGGGCATGATAACACCTGCGACTAGGGCATGATAGGACTGCATTAGGGTCAGGTGTTAGGCCTCCTTCACCGTGCTAGATCTCCTTCTTGGACTGCAGCTAGACCACCTTCTGCAGCTAGGGCATCATCTTCTAGGACTGCGTTTTTCCCTTAGAGATTCTTCTTTCCACTAAAACCCAAAACAAGTGGAGAAGAAGAAATCTCAAGAGAGTCGTGTGTTCAAATGACTTGCAAGGCACTTGTATTTATACCAAAACGTGGAGCACAAGTGGGGCAGTTTAGTTGCTGGCCGACCTTGACGAATTGTCCCATAACACAAATAAATTCATATCTCCATGAATACTTATCGGAATCGGATGATCTTTAGATCAATCCTGCACCTCTCGATGAGAGGGATCCAAGAAAAATATCAGCTGCCATTAATAAGATGACCCACATGGAGTTTGGCCCTAGTTGCCAATTTTAACAATATGCCATAGAAGACTCCATTAAAACGCAGCAAATATGTCAAAAATTTCAGGATGAATGCAGCAAACTCATCAAAAATTTCAGCAAGTGAAACAAACTCATAAGAAATTTTAGGTCGAGTGAAACAAGCTTTCCAAAATATTTAGGGTGTATGCAGATTGCAATGACGGAAAGTTGAGGTTGAAAAATTTGCATGCGTTTCCCTTCTATATAAATATATTAGTTGTATATTATTTGATTTCAATCCCAGCAATATTTTATGGGCTAACGTTTAAAAATATCATAATTTAAAAAACATTGCCCAAACAAACTTTTGACACCTTAAATTTCACCCATTCGTGTAAGATATGTAGGCTGATAACAGAAATAAAACTGAATGTTGCGTTTGTCATTTAGAGCATACTCCCAAATTTACAATGGCCAGGATGACGGAAAGACACGAATTAATAGAAAGGTAAATTGCACTGAATACAAAATACAACAATAATAATAATAAGATAGTATTGTATATTACATTCAATCCCTGAAGAGATTTTGTGCCGTACAAATAGCTTATATCCCTAATTTAAGCCTGTGTCTGTTAATAATCTTCAAGTGGATGAAACATTGACAAGCTAAGAACCTCAGCGCAGGGTGCCACATTTGTGATCTTTGCCTCACATGGAGGCATACCAGGCATATGAAATACGTATAACTGTGCACAAAGTTACTAGAGACAAGAGAAGGGAACATGAAGAAGTCAGGGACAAGATAACAGAAAAAGTGTCAACAAGAACACAAAGGAAAAACGCTACAAGAACAGCCATTTATGTTTGTTCAGTTATAAACCTATGTTACAAAAGTTTCCAGGACGGGGGAGCAGGAAGACACACAAGGGAGAAGTGTGGGAGCACCCCTAAATTTTAAGGAAATTCAGGGGTAAAGGGGGCCGTCAAGGTGCCTAGCATAGGGGTCCCCATCTCGAAAAATATAAAAATAGAAATAATAATGATAAAATCCCAACAATAATAATTCATCCCATGCAAATTCACCATTGTGCAATCCAATGGAAATGCTATAATCCTGCCAATCCTAAAATACCAAAAACTGTTAAGTCTGCTGAATTCTAAATGGGATATGAAATCTACTTTCTCCATATGAAGTCCGATGAGATTGGAAATACTCTAAAACATCCTGAAACAACTAATAGTAATGTTAAAATTTTAAGAAAAATGATAGAAAAAGTAAGATCAAGGAAAATGACACAATTACCAAGGTCACAGACTCCTCAAAGCTCCATCCCCTATCTTTGTTTTATCTTAAAGTGTTATTGAAGAAAAAAATCAAGGTGTCAATGATGCCTCGAAGGGAAAAGCGGGGGGAAGGGTGTAGGGGGAGCCAGCGATGCCCAGGCATCCCCCTTCTGAGGGAGGGGGCACCCAGACACCCTCCTTTTAGGGAAATGCATCCCCCACACTAGGGAAATATCTCCTCACATGTTTTCCCAAGTTTCCCCTAGGGAAACATTTCCCCAAGCAACCCCTGACCCAGGAGCATGGAAAACATGGGGGGCATGCCCACTCACCCTTGGACCATGGGAAACATGGGGGGTGTGGCCCCCACCTTGGGATGCCTCCCCATGGAACACAATTACAAACATATATGTTTCATGCTTGTATGTACTTGCTCAAGGACATGAAACCAAATGGGAAAGCCCAAACTTGAAACCTCTACTAAATGACTCGGATGAAATGGCAAGACCATCATAAGAATTTGGTGATCAATTGTTTGAATGAAACATAAGGTTTAGATTGCTGAAAACTAGGCCACTTGATGTTCTGTCTATTTGTTTGACAAGTCAAGCAGAACCCTACAGAAGTTGTAAAAAGATCGCTATAAGACATTGGTTACAATAAAACAAGATATGTTGTTTATAAGTAAAATGCCAGAATAGCTAGATAGATAAATGGCATAAGTGGAATCATATGCAAAGGATACCCATGCTAACTTATGATTTATTTTGTGGTGTGATGGTTGTTCTATTATGGAGAGGCAGCGGTCTCTCTCAAACCTCAAGATATATACCTGTTGCAAAAGCCACACAAAGATACAACAATAAAATTAAGTTCCTTTTCAAATGACCCTACATAAAGTTACATGATTACATTCACTGCAAACATGTTGACACCCAAAGCACAATAGATCAGCTTGAATTCAGGATACTAGATATACTTGTTTCTTTTTATTTGACAAATACAGCCCATAACTTCTTTGCATTTGACATAAAATTGCAGCAAATCAGTCATTCTGCTAAGAAGAAAAAACCATTGTGGATATTTTCTTGCTCATATTGAATGCCTAAAGGGCTAAAAAAATATTCTTAAGTCGTGGCACAAGCCGACCACATGAATGGGCTATGTCAAGCTGTGTAGTCACTATATCTGCACAGGTGTGCTTTAATAATGAGCCATCAAAGGCACAAAAAATAAATTACACAACCAAATCAAAATTGGCTGAGCATCACAACTATTTGTGTATCTGTGGAGTGCCTACCGCTACTAACATCCTTGACCTTGGTTAATAAATTCTAACCTAGTTAAAGAACACATAAAAACACAAATTCATTAATTAAGCAAAGTCTTTTGGTAGAAATCACATAAGAGAATTTTTTGGCCGACGCATTTCGAACCAAAAATTCTCTTATGTGATTTCTACCAAAAGACTTTACTTAATTCATTATGGATCACAGAAGCTTGAATTCAGTAAAAACACAAATTATTATTTGATCTTATCACCACCAATGGAAAATGTGTGATCGAGCTTTGGTCATGTAATATATGACTTAAGAGTTCCTTATTTATTTATCCGCAGATACAAAATTGTAATAACTTCAAATTTCTAATCAAATTTTGATTGAAATCTGATTAAATTCAACTCTCAATTATAATTCTAAGAGAAGATGCTGTGTAGATCAGGCAGATCTCAAAGGATGTTAAAAGAATAACATGACGTGACATGATATTTACTCTTGTTTATCCTCCTGTGACTCCAGTTCTTTGGCTTGTGCAGTTTCTTGTGATTCCTGTTCCTTCATTTCTGCTGCTATTTCCTCATCCATGGCCCTCTCAGCTCTGAGTACAGGTTCATAGTAATCTGAATGAAGGTCCATGCATTCTTTGAGCAACGACGTGACTTTGTAGCATTTTTCAACAATGTCTTCTTTATTTGTCTCTGCTTCTTCAACGCAGTTCTCCCAAGCAATGAACTGATCCCTGCACCCCCCACTCTTCATGAATAAGCAAAACCCGCACTCTCCCTCCTCCTCTCCTCCTTGTTCACCTTCATTGGGGCTTTGATCCGTTTCATGTCTACCCTCTGTCATAATGCCCCCCTCTCGTTCATTGGGATTTTGATCTGGTTCATGCCTGCCCTCTGTCATAGTGCCCCCTTTCCCTTCATTTTCGATTCGATCCGTTTCGTCGCTGCCCTCTGTCAAAATGCCCGCTTTCGCTTCATTTGGGCTTTGATTTGCTTCATAGCTGCCCTCTGTCATTATGCCAACCTTGGGGTTTTGATCCGTTTCTTCAGGATTTCTGCTCTTCGTTTCTACCGAAGATGTTTCGTCTTTTTTATCCGTTTTGGATTCAGTTTCAGCTTGAATATTTACTGATTCTGAATTATTTTGTATACTTGTTGTTGCTGGAACCACCATGATGGTAATAACTATAACGAAGCCGAAACAAAAATAACAGGACGATGGGGATCAGTTTTACCTCATATGTTTCGCGGCAGCAATCAAGCGAAGCTTCGTTGATGGATTCACAAAAACAATAATAGGAAAACAAATATGATTTGTTTGAAAAATGCTACACCCATCACGCACAGAGGACAAAACTGCAAAACCCTCCCCGGTCGACTCTTAAACCCTAAACCTCCTTCATATAAGAGTTAAAACCTAAACATATGAAATCTTGCATGTCTTCAAGGAGCATAACTCGGAAGCTGACTCAATGGCAGACAAGACAAATGATGTACAGGGAAACTATTTTTTACTCCGGGCCGCCTATCTTTAGCCACCTGACCCTCAGAAGCAGAATGAAGATAGGAAGAAAATCCAAACCACCAAAGATTTCATTCCTATTGCCGATATTCTCTGCTCAGCCTGAAAGTGTGGATACGAAGCAATCTGGGCTCTCCCAAATCATGCCAACGTTATGACCATAGACAGTAGTTACAATGTGTAATAACTGGTAATTGGTCAATCAGTGCTCATCGTACCCTCATCTCTACAACTGCTTAAAAGTCTGCAGTTTTGGGTAAACGGCAGCATGTTCCTGGCAATCGTCTCCATTAGTGGAAAAAACAACTTTGTATAAATGTTCCAGCAAGGCTGATAAAAAGCCAAGTCTGGATCACATACATACAGATGAGTAGCAGCTCCTGCTTTATCTGGTGCATTCGCAATCTTTGTCAAGACATTATTCGAATCACTGTAGAGTCTTGGTCAACCTTGGAAGGTTCGTGGGTGGAATTTAGAAATATGCGTTGAAAATCAAAGGTGTGGAATTTTCCGTTGATAAAAGTAGAACTGTGGATGATGGAGGCTGTTATATTCGTTAGATTCTCCCATAAATATTATTGAAAAATATTTTAATTATGTTATGAAACATGTATTAAAGGTTTTTCCATTGAAACGTTATTATGAAGGTGTAATATAATTTAATATTAATAAACTTAAAAGGGAATCAAAAATAAAATGGGAATATATATAATATATCCTATGGAGTCTAGGCAAGGATCCAACTATGAAGAAGAATTATATGTTTTAGGAGAAGAATTAAAATTAGTCCAGAATCATAATAGGAATCTCTAATAATGTTATTAGGCATGGAACCTTAGCACACATTACTAGTAAATTTGAGAACCTTAAAATTTATTAAAAAATTATCTAATATCTTGATCTATTCTCCGAGTGTAAAGTATTTTATTAAAAATCTAAATTTAAAAGCAGACAAATTAGTAAATCAAGTGACAACTAGAAATTATGGAACCTTGTGGATTGATGGAATCTTTACCTTCGAGTTAGTTCCATGGGGACCCATTAGAACCAAGAATTAAATCGATCTAGAACCATGGATAAGAGAAGTGACAATTATGGTCCTATGAGGACCCTGATTCCATGAGGATCCACCAAAGTCAAAGTCAAAAGGGATCAATGGTATGGAATAAAACCTCGAATGAAGAAATGATGCAAGGTGAAAAAGTTTTGCAGGTAGAAGAATTTGAATTAGCAGGTGGCAAAAGGGTAATGCAATACCCCGGATAAATCCCTAAGTTGTAATCAATTTTTACATATGATATTTAGGCTAGTGAGTTGGTGCAGTTGAAATAGGTCGTTGGGCCAACTTCTATTGAGGTTTGCATGACTATACATGTATAAAATGTGTTAGGCCGATGGGCCATAGTACTTATGAGTTTTAAGGCTGAAGTACATGTATGGTCAGGTCAAAGAGCCTATGTGGTAAAAGGAAAATGATCCTAGCAGATGTAATATGTAAATATATTGAGATTAACACAATAACGCCACAATTGTGGACCGGGGAACAAAAAGAGCATGGGAGGTTGGGGCTCCACGATAAGAAAAATATCTTGATATGAAAATATATTATAAATATTATAATATAATATCACATATATATTACTGATATATAAAGTAAGGGGCACCATGCCTATAAAAAAGTGGTTCCCCATTCAGTTGGACAGGGGGATTAGTAAGGGATAGGTGTCCTTATGTGAGGGTCTGGACGATACCTGGAGACCCCTGAGATTAACAAGAACTCCTAGAAGCCACCGGGCTTTGACACATCCATATCTAGCCTAAGTTAGAAACCTTAGAGGCAATGTTATCATAACCAAACTGGTGGATCCCCTAGACCAAGAACGGTTAGAACCGGTAAAAAAAACAGACCAAAAAACTGGTCAACCAAAAACACATAACATATTCAAATAAGAAAAATGTATATATAAATGTGCATCCATATGAATCCAAAACATTTATATTCCAGTAAGCAAAAGTTATCATTTATATAGCATGTAAGGGTGCACATAACAAATTAGCACTGAGTGCAATCCATCTTTGAACTAAATATATGTCAATAAACAGGCCTTAGATGGCCTCTAACCTCCAAAAATAAAATCATGTTACAACAAATATCTACATATCATCAAAATCGTTGTCTATATTGGGATCTTTGTCATCAATATTACCCTCTAAGCGTTAAGATAAGATAGAAAAAACTCAACATGTCAAGTCAAGACTTTGTTTGAGTGATAGGTACATTTTTAATAGGATCATGATAGAGGAGTTCTACAACCAATGCCACTAACGTCAAGGTACATAGAGGGGTTGGTGCTCCAGATTAAATGCTAGTTCCATACCCTCATACATGACAAAATCCAATGGAAACATTACAATCCCCCCAATTCTAAAATCCTAAACAACTGTTAAATTTGTTAGATTTTGAGTGAGATCTAAAATTCTACTTTGTCCATATGAATCCAATGAGTTTGAAACTATTCTCAAACATCCTCAGTCAATTAATGGTAATGTTGAAAATGTAAGTAAAATGATGAAAATGAAAGATAAAAGAGAATGTCACTTTTATTTTAAGAATTTAACATTACCATTAATTACATAGCATTAGTAGGGTAAGATGGTTAAATACTGGGCTTTCCCAGTCATAAATCATTGATTTAAAAAAAAAAAAAAATGTGTTCAAAGGGTCTTTGGTAGTAGTGTACAAAATTGGCTTGTTCAGTATCAAACCAATTGGTTTAGTGACAAAATGTCGATTCGGAACAACAACTGACCAATTCAGTACCAAACCAACCAAAAATAGTTTGGTCGTAGATCTAAAATAGTTTTTCCCTCTAACCGATCAGATCGACTAATTCTAATTGATTCAGTCCAATTCTGATAACAATGCCTGGAGCTAGTGGCACAGTGTAAGGAACTACAAGTGTAGAGAAGGGGGTGGACTAATTAGTTGTAGGGGATAATGGGAGATGTGAGCCTATTGGTTGGAGGTTATTGGGGTTTGGTACCTTGGCCCTGTTGCATTCGATACTGGATATGTACATGTCTTAAAAAAGCATTGCCAAATTGGAGTCATAGCCCCAACTCAAGGAGTGATCGACTACTAAGAGCGTTGGAGCAACATAGTATATGGTTGGGTTGTACACCTGAGACCTACAACTACTCAATAGATTTTATTAGATAAGCGGCCAACATCTCTATTGTTTACAATTTATGATTCTCATGCTTGTTATTATGTTATTTTGGGTTATGTTGCATATACATGTTGTTTTACTTTGTGGTATCAACAAGTTTGTGGGTGGCATTCACCCCGGTTTGTGGTATCAATATGTTTGTGGGATCATTATGTTCCAACACTAGGCTTGCATGGACCAAAAACATGGTGCCAAGGCCAAGCATAAAGTGTTGAAGTGAAAACTACAAAGTATGTTCACAAATTGTTTGACAAAATTTCAAAGCTAAAATTACTCGTTTGGGACCATGATGATTAATGGCTGCAGTGTAATTGGCCATCTATGACTAAATACATTGGTAAGGTAAAATTTTGTTTGAAGGGCTTAGTTGACTTATTTTGAAGGAGAGAAGGGAGGGAACATTAAAAGGAATCAAATTTTTAGCTAGTATAATTATCTCCCATTTACTTTTTGTTGATGATGTGTTGATTTTGAAGGAAGACTCCCTGAACGAATGGATTGTTTACAAGGGAATCATCTTTATGTTTTTCCTGACAACTGGGATGGAGGTTAGTCTAGAAAAATCATGCTTCCTTCTTCATGAGATTGAGGATTCGATTATGGAAAGTGTACTAAGTATTTGGCCCTGCAAGAAGGAAAACATGGACTCCATATTCAAATACCTTGGCTCAAACCTAATAACTACAGGAAAGAAGATTGGTTTTGGCTTTTTAAGAAGGTTGAGAAGAAAAAATTAGTTGTTGGTGTTATAGGTGGTTATCACTCGGAGGTCGATTAGTGTTAGTCAAATCGGTGCTCGAGAGCGTCCCTTTCTTTTGGATGAGTCTGATAAGAATTCCTTCCTTTGTGATTAATATAATCAAGCAAACAATGTTTCAATTTTTGTGGTCGGGTAAGGCAAATTAAGACAAAATCCACCTAACTAGGTGGGAGTCTCTTTTGAAGCCAAGAGATTTGGGGGGTCGAGGACTTTAAAATCTCTTTCGGTTTAGGAAAGCTCTTACTATTAAGAGCATGTGGGGAGTTCTCAAAGTTAACATTTTATGTAACTCTACCATTAAAGTACCTAAAATATCTATCTTTGCATGAATGGGTCCGTAAATCGACAACAATTGCTATAACCTCTTAAGTTCCTAGATATGTACCATGGAAAAGTCTTATGGCTTCATTTCCTTGGATTTATAATTAATTATCGTGGAAGGTTGTTAATGGGTGTCAAGTTCGTCTTGGTAAAGATCTTTTTATCGGTGGAAGTCATTTATGTTTTCTCTCTTATCCTTTGATCTATTCTCTCAACTCCAAAGGCATGCTTATGTTGACGCAAGCCTTTAGTTCTTTCCCTTATGATTTCTCAAGGGGCCTGTTACTGCTCAAACTAGCAGGGTACCTAAAGGGGATTCCTAAAGGGTCAAATGCTAGACCAAGGGAAACAAATGGAGACTTAGCCCACTGTCACCTCAGCTAAGGCTCCCTACTATTTACGGACTTTCACCGATGGGAGGAGACTCGATATATATGGAGTCAAAAATGAAGGATAAATCAACAAATGGATATAAAGTGACCCAAACAATCCCTTCCCAGAAGAGAGTCAAGAATGGGGCTTTCTTGCTTTCTAAGCAAGGTACAATATCTTCTAGGAGAAGGATACAGGTATTTTAGGGTTAGGTTTAGGGAATATGACTTGTGAAAGGGTTTCCCAATCCCGAAAATCCTTATTGAAATTGGTATCCAAGATGGTTCTTGAAGAATTGTCTTTCCAAAGGAGTGGGACCACACGGGACCAAGTGGGCCTAGCCTAGGTTAAGAGGCAATAATTTAGCAACCAGTGATGTTCTTAGCCCAAACAAGGAGGGGGAAAGGATCAAAGCAAGAATTTTTACTTAAAGGTGTCAAATTGATCCTATGAGGCACTAGCCTTAGGGATACCAGGGTAAAGTTTGATCTTGGATCTAGGGCTTGGGTTATCTCACAACTCCATCGTCGGAATGGCTTCAAAATTAGAGGATGCCATGAGGACACACTAGTGCAGGAGAGGCTAGGAGATCAAACTTTTTGGAGGGCTACTTTGTCGGGAAAATGATGCCCTAGGTGACCCAAATTGGTTAGACATAGAAGAAGGTGAAAAAATAGTTGATTTTTGAGTGGCCACTCTTGGTAGATCAATGCCTTAGTCTTGGGAGAATGGAGTCTAGGATAAATATGAATGAGGACCTTGTTTCTTAGTCAAGGAGGCCTTAAGACTACTTCGCTTGCCTTCTAGGGCAAAGGGAAGCAACCTTACAACTTTATACTTCGACTTGCAAAAGGTGATGGCTTGTCAAGATGAATTCATTGATAGAATTATCCCTAGGAAATTTCATTCAAAATTACATGGCCCATACATTGAGAGATGCTATATAGAGACAAAATTCCACAATTTAAGCAGTAAATGCATGCAACAATTAGCCCTAAAAATAGCGAAATTCCCAATCCAATGTATATGACAAAGTAAAACAAGAATAGCATTAAAAGCATGTACTTACATGTAATAGAACATATCCAACCATCCACAATTTGACAATAAAGAATCTCCAAGATAAGATAAAAAAGATCTAAACATCAAAACTCATCCATAAAGCTTCAATTCATCCTCTAAGAAAATGTGTGAAATTCTCAAGAGAGAGAAGAGATCCAATCCAAAGTGATGACGAGAAACTGATTTAATCTCACTTGTATTTATATACTAATGAGGAGTTCAAATTAGTCTCTTAGGCCTACATAAGCCCCAAAAATAAAATAATGTGCTAATAACCTAACTTTTGGTGACAAGCCCACCAAACTAGCTCACAAATGAAATAATAAGCCTCTTAAGAGGTCAAATGATAAATAATACATGTTGTAGGGCCCTCCAAGAGGCCTAATGAGGTCCATGGGTGCCATAATGAAGAATAGGACCCTCAAAACTGATGGACAAGGCGTTGGCACCTTGTTTCCAAACAATAAACTTGTGGTGCTCCTAGTGGGTGTGGGGCCACAATAATAACCTCATGGGTCTCCAAATGAGTCAAAGATGCTTGTAGATCATTTGTAAAGGCTCTGATGATGGTGTAGATGATGCCACATCATCCTACAAGTCCTAGGTTCGCTATCAAGTGCATGGTACATCTGTGGGACCGGCTGGGCAAAGGTGAATGAAGTGCATCTTCCTCGTCTAATAGGTGAATTTCAAGCAATCACTAAACATCCCTGGGGATCCATGGAGTGTTTTCTACTGTTGTGGAGGCCCGTGGCTCTCAACACACACCCTACATGCACCAATGTAGCCCTTTGGGTTAGGACCCCGTATAGGGAGACCAAACCCAAGATGGAGATCATCTACAATCCTGCATAAGATCTAATGTGTCCCCTAACCTTCCAGTACAACAAGTCATTAGATAAATAGAGAAAATGAGCTTACCAACCATGGACCACAGGTGGGGACTTCATAATGGCCTAGCCTTCCATAATGGGCTTCAAGATGTGTTAATGTCTCCCAAACTCCAAATGGGGTTAACCAAGTATCCTATTAGGTGGTTTTTACTTCTAAAGGGGATAATATGTTTAAGGTACATCCTTCAAAAGGTGGTGGTATGTGATAGAGAGGTGAATGAAGTAGGGGATGAGAAGGGGCGTCCTTGGGCCACATGTTGGGGTACAAGGATAGCTAATGAAAGGGAAGCCCACACTTGGGTATATAATGTAAAGAAGGGAGAAATCGTGGTACATGAGGTGCCCCAACCTCGATTTTTCCACCCTTGTTTATATGTCTTTTGCCTTTTTATGATTTTTCTTTGATTAACTGCTCGAGGCTCAAGGGCTAAGAGAATGATGTATGAGATGTAGCAGTGGATGCCCCCTTTTAAGGTAAGGTGGTTCATCGCCCACTAGGGGTTGGGAAAATTATGGGTTCCTATTTAATGAAGGAGGTTGATAGAACCTATAGGAACTATGGTGATGGGCATGATGATGGGGCAGAGCTCATGTATTGGCTTTTTCCCACGTGTTAAATGTGTTTGTCTTGACCATATTTTGCATTTTGTGGTACATTTTCCTGTTAAGTGTGGCCAAATATGCTTTTACTTTTATGTTTAGTTGCATCAACCTCTAGGCCATCATTTCCAGGCTTGACCCAAGGTGTGAGCAAGGGGAAGGGGAGAGCTATCCCTATGTGGACCCAATGGAGGAATGTGGATCCAGGTGGGATAAATGATGAATAAGGTAATAATGAGTGGAAATGGGGTAATATATGTGGATGGAGAAGCGAGACCATGCAACCAAAATCAGGGTTTCCCGTGAAATAGTATCGCTAAAGCCAAATGGTCGGTAAAAGAGATCCCATGAGACTATAATCATGTTGAAAATAGCAACAAGAAATGATAAAAATAGAATCCAAAATATTCCAATTTTAATTTGTCTTTGAATTAAAGTTGTGAACTAAAATTGAATTTAGTCTCACCAGCTGCTTGGAAATAATTAATTAATTCATTATGGATTAATTAGTTGGAGAAATTCAAGCTAGAAGTCTTTGTGAATTCATGCAACAGTTATCCCTTAAATTAAGGAGATTATCCCTTAATTAAGGAGATAAGATTGAGTTGTATTTGAGTTGTAATTAGTTAGCTCAGTTTACTGAGTTAAGTCCAGTTAAATTAGCTCCAAACTGTTTGAAGACCTAATTGTGAGTTATCAGTCAGTTGATGCATGCATGCACTCAACCAATGTACTCCAGATAACTGAAGACTCCCTCATCAGAAACTCATGCATGTCTGTTCTGAGAAAGACCCAGTGGAGCTAAATGTCAAGGACAAGTTACTATCAATTGCATGTGTTTTCCTATAAAGAAAACTCATCCATGCAGTCAAGGGAAGGTTCCTTGAGGATTGCGCAGTTTTACAGGGTGTGAAATGAGTGTGAGAGATCAGTATTACACTTGGTAACAGGAGGATCACCCAGGAGAAACTGCGCAAGGAAATAGGAGGCTTGGAGGGCAAAGCAGAAGGTTTGTGAGAAGCCTTGTTTGCCTGTGAGCATCCACGAGGATTGTACTGAGAGCTGGCTAGCTATGAGAGCTAAGGCTTTGTGTAATTCTGATATATTTCCACCTTGTATAATAATGCAGATAGTGGGGTTTTTAGCTGAGGCTTTCCCCTGAGTATTTTCTGTGTTTCATGTGTATTGATTCTTCTTCTTATGGTTATATATGTTATGCTTTGATTCAGCTCAATCTTTAAGCTTCCACGAGTTTGATAGTAGAAGTAGATTATAGTATTTTGCTTTGGTATATTGCATTATCGAGTTAATCTACAGTCAGATTTTCTACATAGATCTCAGAGGTAGATTTGTAGAGAATTTGTAGGAAATTCTACATGGTATCAAAGCTAGTTGATCTATAGAGAAATTTCTACATGATATTAGAGCCAAGTTTATCGAAGTTGTGAACAGTTTACGTAGAAGAGAATTTGAAGTTTGAAGTTCGGTGTTGCAGATGCAAATCGAATTCATATCATACCAAAAAAAAAAAAAATTGTCACAAGATGGGACATTATGCGACTAATTGCCCATCGAAGAAGTCCAAGAAGGGATCCTCGGAAGGATCGGAAGGTGAGGCATTAGCTTCTCAGTTCGAAATGGACTTTACCCTCATCGCATGCATGGTGTCATCGATGATGGGTTGTGGTTGGTATCTTGACAGTGGAGCCTCATTCCACATGACCGGCGATAAAAGTTTATTTAGTACCTTGGAGGAGAAAGACCTCAAGATGCGCATAGAGATGGGTGACGATGAAAGGTATAGTGTTTCAAGAGTGGGCACGGTTGCTTTTCAGAGGGAGCATGGAGCTTCTATCACCTTGACGGATGTGAAGTATGTGCCTGGACTGAAGAAGAACTTAGTATCAGTCGTGATGTTGGAGGACAAAGGCTACGATGTTGTCTTCAATAAAGGAAAGGTGTTCCTTAGACACATCACCACGAGACAAGTGAAACAGATCGGTTCACGAGTCAAGAACCTGTATGCTCTTGAGGTTCAAGATGCATGCAAAGCCTTGAGGAGCAAGGCAAATGTTAGAGACTTGGTGGTTGAGAGGGAAAGTAAATTACCTCTCAACATGCAGTCCCAAAAGAAGTCTCAGACAATTGTGGAGGAGCCACAATTGGAGAAGTGGGCAGGGGGATCACATGCAGCCATACCTCCAGGTGTGAGGTGGGGCAATGTGAAGTGATAGTCCCAAGAAGATTGAAATAGGGGCAGGATCCTTGAGGTACCCAGCCTCTTTGATTAGACCTTGCTACAGGAGCCCTGACGAGGAGTAGCAGGACTGGCTGAGTGGGTAGAGACAAATGCGGATGGAGCGGCAGAGGGAGCTTTAGCATCAGAGGGTGTTTCTAGTCCAACAGGGAGGTCAGTTGGGAGATTAGTTACTTACTTCTCAGTAATTGAGTTGTAATGCAGCAGTGGGCAACACGATGCAACATGATGAGAGGAGGTGCAGTGCTGGGAGAAAGGACCAACAACAACAAGGATGTAGCGGGAGGACTCAGTCGGATTGATGCAGCCAGAGATCAAAGTGGCAGAGGCTACAACAGTAAGATATTGAAGAGTGCAGAGAAGGATTGACAACAATGCAAAAAGGATGAGTCAACAGAAGCGCATAGTTTTTAGTCAACAGAGGCAATAGCAGTCAGAGACTTTGATGACAGATGCATCATACTGATTCAGGTTGGATGTTTTTTTTTTGTTTATGGAGTTGATGGAGCTACAACACTCAAGAGAAATGTTACATGCAAAACATTCCAAAGGTTCAGGGTCGGGATCGAGTCGAATTCCTTTCTTGTTGAGAGGGAGTGTTGAAAATAACAACAAGAAATGATAAAAATAGAATCCATAATATTCCAATTTTAATTTGTCTTTGAATTAAAATCGAATTTAGTCTCACCAGCTACTTGGAAATAATTAATTAATTCATTATGGATTAATTAGTTGGAAAAATTCAAGCTAGAAGTCTTTGTGAAGCCATGCAACTGTTATCCCTTAAATTAAGGAGATTATCCCTTAATTAAGGAGATAAGATTGAGTTGTATTTGAGTTGTAATTAGTTACCTCAGTTTACTGAGTTAAGTCTAGTTAAATTAGTTCCAAACTGTTTGAGGAACTAATTTGAATTATCAGTCAGTTGATGCATGCATGCACTCAACCAATGTACTCCAGATAACTGAAGATTCCCTCATCAGAAACTCATGCATGTATGTTCTGAGAAAGACCCAGTTGAGCTAAATGTCAAGGACAGGTTACTATCAATTGCATGTGTTTTCCTATAAAGGAAACTCATCCATGCAGTCAAGGGAAGGTTCCTTGAGGATTGCGTATTTTACAGGGTGTGAGAGATCATTGTTACACTCGGTAACATGAGGATCACCCAGGAGAAACTGCGCATGGAAATAGGAGGCTTGGAGGGCAGAGGAGAAGGTTTGTGAGAAGCCTTGTTTGCCTGTGAGCATCCACGAGGATTGTATTGAGAGCTGGCTAGCTGTGAGAGCTAAGGCTTTGTGTAATTCTGATATATTTCCACCTTGTATGATAATACAGATAGTGGGGTTTTTAGTTGAGGCTTTCCCCTGAGTATTTTCTATGTTTCATGTGTATTGATTCTTCTTCTTATGGTTATATATGTTCTGCTTTGATTCAGCTCGATCTTTAAGCTTCTGCAATTTTGATAGTAGAAGTAAATTATAGTATTTTGCTTTGGTATATTGCATTATCGAGTTAATCTACAGTCAGATTTTCTACATAGATCCCAAAGGTAGATTTGTAGAGAATTTGCAGGAAATTATACAAATCCAAGGTTAACATCCAAAAGGGGTCTAGGGGACAAGAGCACAGACCAAACCCATTATTTTCGCTGAATCCCCCCATTAATCCATTCCCAGAAGTGTCCATGATAAGCAAACTACAATACTTAATTACCAAATGAGAAGGCATACCTTTAGGTTCGGGAGGCCCACTTCAAACATACGATCATGGCATATGGGTGAGGGACCACATGGTTGGATCAAGTGGTGGAGAAATGGCACAATGAGCTAGTTGGTGGTTGCAAGGGGCTTATGGCTGCCGGCTGAGGACCATCTTGGAGAAAAAAATTCTCCTAGGGATATCACCCACAAAATGGTGGGTAATAGGGCCATTGGCTCACATCTGTTAATTTGCAAGGAGAGTTTGTAGAAATTCTGACTGTAGATTAACCTGATAATGCAATATAACTAAAGCAAAATACTATAATCTACTTCTATCATCAATCAGCAGAAGCTTAAAATATTTGAGCAAGATCAAGCGGAACACATATCACCAGAGAAGAATCAATGCACATGAAAACACATAAAATACTCAGGGGAAAGCCTCAGCTAAAAACCCCACTATCTGTATTATCATACAAGGTGGAAATATATCAGAATTACACAAAGCCTTAGCTCTCACAGCTAGCCAACTCTCAGTACAATCCTCCTGGATGCTCACAGGCAAACAAGGCTTCTCACAAACCTTCTCCTCTGCCCTCCAAGCCTCCTATTTCCTTGCGCAGTTTCTCTTGGGTGATCCTCCTGTTACCAAGTGTAACACTGATCACTCACACTGATCTCACACCCTGTAAAACTGCACAATCCTCAAGGAACCTTATTCCTTCTGCATGCATGAGTTTCCTTTATAGGAAAACACATGCAATTGATAGTAACTTGTCCTTGACATTTAGCTCCACTGGGTCTTTCTCAGAACAGACATGCATGAGTTTCTGATGAGGGAATATTCAGTTATCTGGAGTACGCTAGTTGAGTGCATGCATGCATCAACTGACTGATAACTCACAATTAGTTCCTCAAACAGTTTGGAACTAATTTAACTGGACTTAACTCAGTAAACTGAGCTAACTAATTACAACTCAAATATAACTCAATCTTATCTCCTTAATTAAGGGATAATCTCCTTAATTTAAGGGATAGTTGTTGCATGACTTCAAAAATACTTCTAACTTGAATTTCTCCAACTAATTAACTCAAGATGAATTAATTAATTATTTTTCAAGCAACCGGTGAAACTAAATTCAAATTTTAATTCACAATTTTAATTCAATGACAAATTAAAATTGGAATATTCTAGATTCTATTTTTATTATTTCTTGTAACTATTTTTAACAAAGTTAGCTATTGAATGGGATCTATTTGTTCTCAATTTGTCTCTTAATAGTATAAGCCTTTCTAGGCAGAAAGACAATCTTTTGTGGCCTTGGGGAAATTCCTTAGAAAGTGTTTTAGCCAATTCAGTTTATTCAACCATTGTTACTTCCTATTGTTAGGTGGGCGCTTTCTGGTGGTACTCTTCAATATGGAAATGGATTATTCCCACAAAACTAAAAACGTTTCTATGGCTTGTTATGAAGAACAAAAATTTAACATGGGACAATTTGCAGAAAAGGGGTTTTCAAGGCCGTAACATTTGTGTCCTTTGTAGAGGCGAGGAGGAAAGTACAGATCATATTTTTCTTAGGTGTGAAGTGGAAAAATCTATGTGGTCCTTTGTGCAAGACACGCTCGAAATCAAGTAATCTGAACATTTTATTTTCTTTGTAGATTGTCTTTATTTTTGGGATTTCAACAAGAGAAGATTCTACTCAATTCCGATCTTTATAGCTTGGAAAATTTGGGGAGTAAGAAATAAGTTGATCTTTGAAAACAATAGGACCAACATGTTGTTGGCCTCATCCAAAGTTATTCCCTTTGGAGGGAGTATCCTCCCAAGATCAAAGATCATCGCAGAAGAGATGTTATCAGCGCAACGATTAATCTTCAGTTCCTTGTAGCTTTTTTTGATGGTGCAACACAATAGTATAAGTGTGCAGGTGGATTTATCATCCTTCTTGGTAGAGAGCATGTCATAAAAGCCATAATTGGTTTTGGTATGGGTACGAATACAAAAGCAAAACTCTCGGTTGCCTAGGCTTTAATGTTGATAGCAAAGTCTTTATTTATCTCCAATATAATGATTGGTGGAGATTCCAAGGTTATCATTGATTGGCTTTCCGAGAAGTCCAATTTACAAGTCATGAATCTTTATTGTTGGAAGGACAAGGTGGAGGAGTTGCGCAGTGAATTTCAAGATATATCTTTCTTTCACGTCTATAGAGAATTCAATCTTCAGGGTTACTCTCTGTCAAAAAGGGTCTTCAAATGCAACATGGGACTATTCATCTAGAAGAATGGTTTGTCGAAGAAAGTCTTCACGCTAGTCACTATCAGTTGTTTTAATTCTCCTTATCGTTATGATTTTGGTGTCACTTGGGCCCTGTTTTGTCCAGTTTTATGAAGGCATATTTGTTGAAGGGCAATGGTTTTTAGATATTGTCCAGTGATTGATTTTTTTGCTACTCCTAGTTTTGTGATGTCAATCTCATTTTATAGTTTGATCCTTTGTTTTTGAAGACCTAGATTCATAGTTATATAGGTTTTTTCAGATTTTGACTATTAACTTAATATAGTATAGTAGTTTTATGGTGTTGCTCTCCTAGCTAAACATATATTATGTAAATATATTTGATTAAGTAATGAATAAGAGAATATTATGTTAAGAAAAAAGAGCAGAGCAAAATCTGGAGTAATGAAAGTGGCAACGTTTATTGCTAAATTTCTTTATTTCAGGAGTGATGTTAGGCCTTTTCCCATGCAAATGGTTCTTGGTTGGGCTCTTGAGATTTCACTTAAGTCTCGAGTTCAAGGAAGTCAAGTGATCAAAACCATGGTAAAGGCTATGGACAATCCAATATGGTCACCCTATTGTACCTAGTGTGCGAAAATAGGAGGTGCAGAAAGTGAACAAGTGATGGAACTTTTTTGCCGAATACTAGTGTCGGGCATGAGGCCAAACTCAATTCACATTTGCAAGCATTCTCAAGGCATGTGCTAACCTAAAAACACTTGAAGGAGATGCATGCCTATTGTTTGAAATAACGCCTAAGTGAGATGTGTGATCATGGACGTCTATGGTTGCATGGTATTGCCAAAATGCGATGATACAAAATGCACACCATCTGTTTGAAGAAACATCTGAGAGAAACGTAGTTACGTGGACTGTCATGGTTATTGCATCAATCCAAAGTGAGTAGGTTGAAGGAAGCATGGATATTGTTTGACAAAATGTGGGTTCAAAATTCGATCTTGTGGATTGTGATGCTTATGAGCGATGCTCAAAAGAGCAGGGTATGGAGACAATTAATCTCTTTTGCAAAATCTATTGTGGGAGGTATGCCAAACCACTTGACCTTTGTTGTCATTCTCTAGACATATTCTAATGAAATAGCTCTGAGGGAAGGCCACCAAATCCATGCTCTAGTTATCAAGTCTAAATTTAAGTTGGATATTGACTCCCGTTGCAGAGAGGCTTCTGGCATAGCCCCGAATGATGATAATGATAGTGAGGGCATGAGCCTACTCCATCAGAACCTGCCCTCTGCTAGCAGTTCACTGCAGGATCTTCTTAGAAAATTGGGCACAAATATCGATGATCTGTTAGCCCTCTTATGTTCTATCTTCACACTAGAGCAGTCGATTAAAAATAATTTTGTTGAGGCTTCGAGCTGATGGGGAAGAACGCTGGCAAGTTCTTATGCAAGTGTGTGAACTTTTATCCGTTGGAACGGAGGAATCGTTGAGTAACTTTTCCGTGGATTATTTTGTTCCAGTGCTTGTGAGTCTTCTCAACCACGTGATATAATGCTTCTTGCAGCGCGTGCCTTGACTCATCTATGTGATGTGTTGCCCTCGTCGTGCGCCAAAATTGTGCATTATGGAACAATTACTTGTTTTTGTACATGGATCTTGCAGAACAATCCTTGCAAGCACTGAAAAATAATTCTCAAGAACACCCAACTGCATGACTTCATGCAGGGCTCTTATGGAAGTGTTTTCATACCTAGACTTTTTCTCGACTGGTGTTCAAAGGGTAGCATTGTCAACTTCAACAAATATATGCAATAAATTACCTTTTGATGTAATTGATTTTGTGATGGAAATTGTGCCCTTGCTCACAAATGTTCTTCATTATCACAATTTTGAGGTCTTAGAACATGTTTGCGTGTGCTCGACTCGAATTGCGGAGTCATTTTCATCTTTTCCTAACAAGCTAGATGAGCTTTGAAAACATGGATTGGTGGCACGGGCTACAAAACTTATATCAATTAATAGTTCAGGTGTTGCTCAGGCATCTCTCAACATTCCAACTTACATGGGTCTGATCAGGCTACTCTCAACATGTGCGAGTGGCTCAACTCTAGTAACAAAGACGCTTCTCCTACTTGGTAGTAACAAAGACGCTGCTCCTACTTGGTAGTAGTGGTATTCTTAAAGGCATTTTTGCTGGATCTGGTCTTTTTTTCAAGCATTTCAATTTCTCCTGCTCTAAACAGACCTCCTGAATAGATGTATGAAAAATTGTCTTTAATCAAGGAGCTTCTTCTTCCACCATTGCCACAAAGGACTTTATTTCCTTTTGTCAGTGTTGCACATTCTCATGAAGAATAGGATCTCTATTTTAAAGTTCCTATTACTTTCTCTACATACCAGAGCACTAATAATGAAAGGTCATGCATTGTTGTAACCAATATACAAAATTATATTTGTCTTCGCAAGGTTTTACCATACTCTGCATTAGGTGAACAATTAAAAACCTTAGATTATTAACAAGATAATGGCTCTATTTTCACTATTTTATTTGAAAATAAAAGTCATTTCTCAATGATCATTGATGAAGTTGGTGATCATAGTCTCCTAGATATTTTTGAGGTTGACATTGTTCAGCAAACTAGAATGGAGCAAACTCTTGGAGAATTTTTTTTATCTTCTTGACTTTGTTGGTAACAAAATTATAGAATTAGGATGTAATGGCCATGGACCATATGTTTTCGGTTCAATATGTATAATTACTATGACATGATGCAACCTAAGGTTACCATTGAAATCCACACAAGAACCACTCAAATTAAGCCTCGGATTTCTCAACATTTCAACAATGAATATCCATTTTGGATCGATGAGCAAAAAACATCTACAAAATTGGAAATGTCATTTCTATAGCAATGAGTGTCATTCATTTAACAAGAGAAGCCTTCAATCTTCCGCGAGAGACATTTAAGATAAAGCAAACCCTTCATTCGTGTACATGTATGTTTAAAGGAAATGAAAAATATGAATATCACTTTCCCTCTTGTTATTGGAATTATTGATCCAAAAGACATTCCAAGGAAGGACGAGCTTCATAGCATGTTAGATTTACATTGGTTTGAAGGACAAGTTATCTCTTACAATTCTAGGCAAGAAAACAACCTAAATGACAACTCTATTTCGGTTAAGCATGGATTGATCTAGCTAGGGAGGCTAGGAACAATTTATGGTTGATTACAAAGTTGTTGTGCCTCAGTTTTCTGCCCAATTTGTTTGCCAAACTGACACAGGTAGGAATCAATATTCATCCATATGTCATATGGAAGCGCACATCACGGTGAGGAACAAATTCATCATTGATGCCACAATAATCATTCTTACAACTTGATACTAAAAGTTGATAATTGAATTAATGTAAACAAGCCTGGTATCAATACACATGTGACAAGAATCTCCTGCGTATTGCTTTTATAAATTTTCTGTTAAAATTGGAAACTAAGGACAAATTCCACTTTGGGTAGCTCATTTGAAGAAGATAATTATGGCATTAGAGGACCAAAATCGATCTAAAGATCATCAAATTTGGATAAGTAGAAGTGGGTTTTTGAATTTATTCTCTCATGTGAAAATTACCAAGGTCGACCTTATCTCTATGTCAACTCAACAAGTCCAATAGACATGTCTATTGGCCCATACCGAATTGTATAAATAGGGGTGCCTCCACCCTCATTTTGGCACATCCATTTTCTCTGAAATGGTCGCAAAAGAGGAAGTTCTCTAGCATGGGTATCAAGGGAAAGGTTAGGGTTTGTTTGGTCTTCTTCATGGGTTGAGTTCCTCAAGAAGGAGGTCGATGTCATTATGATGGAATTCTAGGCTTGTTTTATATGGTAAACCCTTCCCTTCATCAGGCTAAGTATCTCAGGCAGAAGACGAAGGCTGGTTGTGGCATGTCTAAACTAGATCGATGGGTGCTTATGATAGTTCTAGACTGTATTCATCTTACCTTGTTGTCCACAGACCTTTTGTGGAGTATGGCAGGTTCAAACCTCCGCTGAATGGAAGAAAAGAGGCTAAGTTATCAGCCTAAACCGAGTCGCTTTCACTGCTAATAAGATCCTATGGTTTTGAGGTCAATATCGTGAGTTTGTTGTTATAGGTTAAGGCAGATGTATGCCCTAGCTATGTCTTCATTCAGCCCAAGATCAATCTACTTTGAATTCCTCATCTTTAGTAAAGAAGGTCACATATAGGTATCCAGGATCGAGCTGCTTTGAAATTTTCCTATGTGGTTGCATTATCTATTATGAATCACTGATGAGATCATGAAACATAAAGTGCAGACTTGACTTGGTTAATTCCTTGACATCTGGACAATGGTATTGCTCAACATATTGGCAAGTCAATTTGACTTCAAGTGTATTCTCTCTCTCTTTTTCTGTTGAACATTTGATAATAATAATAAGATGAATTGATCAAGGGTTTTCCCCGTCTTGGGGTTTTTCCCTGGCTTGTGCCATATCCATGTGTACTCTTGTCTTGGCTTGTCTTCTGCACCTTTTGTCTATGTTCTTTCTTCAGTTACTATTATGATAATAATGTCTTATGTGATTGCTAATGAAAATTGGGCTAATATGGATCCCTAAAGTAATTGTACTATGCAAAGAACATGTTAACTCAAAAATTAACATGGTATCAGAGCTAGGAGAAGTCAAGCCCAAGCTAGAGTTTCAGATGACAAATTCTCTGAGGTTCATATGGTACTGAGGCAATGCATTCAGAAATTTTGCTTGGATGTCAAGTTTAATCGACTATGTCTCATGCAGTGTTGTCAATTTGACTTTCAAGCTACACTAGTTTTGGCATGGCAATGATAGACAACAAGCAAGACACACTTGATTTGAGTTTCTACAAGGTACACTTGGCGAAAAAGATGCATTGAGTTTAAAAGCAAGTGTTGAATCCCTTGTATACAAACATGTTCAGAGTGAAGGAAATGAAAAGTAGAAGGTTGAACACTTATTTGATGATAAGAAAGACCAAAAATCTCCAAAAGCTCGTAGGAAACACTCAATTCACAAAACATGGCAAAAGCATATGCTACTAAAGATTTCCCTAGAAGCAACAATTTCATGAAGGATGGAGATGTTATAGATTTCTCTCTTTGGCATCTTGGGAGAAGTACCTTAGGAATATTCTTTCTTGAAAACAAGAACTTGGCATCCCATTACAGGCCTTCAACCATGAAGTACATAATCAAAAGTGATGACAAATATTTTCTTCTAATATTGTTCAACATTATTTTTACAGGATTAACCGAGAAAAGGAGATGGCTGCAGTGATCTTGTCCTTTCTCTATAATGATGCGATTGAACCTGAGAAATAGTTGATGATAATATTCCTCCACCCTTTTCAACCATATCTTCAAGAAGATAAAGGAAGTAGAAAAGCCATGGGTAAGCTCCTCTTCATGCAGAACTGGTTGAATGGATTAATAACTCATTTATTATTTCAAGAAGGTTGTCCATGTGGACTAACAACAGGTTGCAGATGTCTCATTAGGAAAGGTCTCTTTTCAAATATTCAAAGGGAGCTATGATTCAGAGGGAGTTGATTTCTTCCTTAGCTTTAAGGTCTGACATAATGAAGAAGTTGTTGATTCAAACATCTTGTAAAATTGCTAAAGCACAATATGGTGAGCAATAAGATGTTATAATTCACCTTATTTCATGAAGTTCAGAGCTTCGTTGTGGCTGAATGCATAAAGCAGTAAGTTGGGCTTACTATTAAGACATTTGGGTTAGCACTTTAGTAAGCTATTTGAGCACACCTTAGTTGCATATTTCAAAAGAAGATGTACTTCACATACCACCTTATATGGTACAACAAAGGACATTCCTATTTTATGGCATGCTTGAGGGGATAGATCTCATGATGAGCAGGTTATCTGATGGACATTGTGCACTCTGGAAAACAAGTTTAGGTTGTGGTCTCCCTAAGAAAGAGGGAGCAGTTAAATATTATCTTCATCAAGATATGCAAGAAGCAGAGGATTTCTAAGTGCTTCTAAGATCTCTGGTGTAAATAAATATGTCTAAAAGTTGTGTATACATTTATATGTTGTTGGGCGGAGCTATGAGGCTCCCATTGACGATCTAATCATCAATATCATCTCTAAGATCTAGTCTTGAAGGGATCTATTGAACATTGAGCTCTAAGAGTTCATGGAGGCTTGAGGTAATTCCTGATGCTATGAGTGACCATAGGGTGAATGGTTCACCTTCCATTAGAGGTGCGTTAGATACGGGGTGAGTGGTTCACCTTCCCTATGATTGATGATATATGCATAGAATGAGCGGTTCACCATCTCCTATGGCATATGAGTAGGATGAGTGGTTCACCTTCTCCTACCGGTACCCCAGTGAGAGATGATATAGGCATCTGTTGACATGTTGGTGGGATGTGGTTCATCCTTTCCCCACATGTAGGATGCTTATTCCCTACGATATGTGGTTGACATGTTAGTGAGATGTGGTTCATCCTTTCCCCATGTGTAGGATTCTTCCTACTATTGTTGATTTGCATGTGTGTAGGACATGGCTCATCCTTTCCATACTCTCAGTGTTTTGCATGCATGTAGGATGTGGTTCACCTTTCCCTATGATGATTGTGATATGTGACTATAGGAGGTGGTTCATCCTTTACCTATGTGTGGTTGTGACTTGTGTTTGTAGGATGTGGTTTATCCTTTCCCTATGTGTGGTTGTGACTTGTGTTTGTAGGATGTGGTTTATCCTTTCCCTATGTGTGGTTGTGACATGTGTTTGTAGGATGTGGTTTCTCCTTTCTGTCTGAGTGGTTGTGAGCGGGATGTGATGTATTCTTTCCGCATTGATGTTCTTGCATCATCCTACCCACGTAGTCCAGGACACATGGGAAGTACCTCTCAACTTGCCAATGAGTTGGGAAAAGTGGACATGGACATAGCACTATTGATGGACGCATCTTGTACTCTCGTACTCCCTATGTCTAGGATGAATGATGTTTCTTCAACTTGATCACTTGGGATCAAGTCTGATTCGTTCATGGTTATGTGGACTTACTTTTGTCAATGGAGAGTGGAAAGGTCTTGTGACTCACTCTCAATAGATTCTTCTTTATTATTCGTATCAGTGTTCAGTAGAGCAGAGCAGAGATGAGATGGGATGCAAAGATGGATCATGATGACATGATGGCATGGATTGGCAGGTGGAATTCTCCATAGTTGAGAGGAAGTTTTAAAATTAGCAACTAGGTACAAATTCCAATTTGGGAAGTTCCTTTGAATAATATAATTATGGCATTAGATTCCTCTCTTCGATAGGACCAAAATTGATCTAAATATTGTCAAATTTGGATAATTAGAAGTGGGTTTTTGAATTTATTCTCTCACACAAAAATTACCAAGGTCGACCTTATCTCTATGTCAGCTCAACAAGTCAAATATACACGTCTCTTGACCCCTATCAAATTGTATAAATAGGGTTGCCTCCACCCTCATTTTGGCAGATCCATTTTCTCTGAAATGGCCACAGAAGAGGAAGTTCTCCAGAATGGATATCAAGGGCAAGATCAGGGACTGTTTGGTCTTCTTCATTGGCAGATTTCCTCAGGTAGGAGGTTGAGGTCATTATGATGGAAGACTAGGCTTGTTTTATATGATAAACCCTTCCCTTCATCAGACCGAGTATCTCAGACAAAAGATAAAGGCTAGTTGTGGCATGTATGAACTAGATTGATGGGTGTTTAAGCAAGTTCTGGACCGTATGCATCTTACCTTGTTGGTCGCAGACCTTCTGTGGAGTATGGCAGGTTCAGACTTCCGTTGAATGGAAGAAAAGAGGCTAAGTTATTAGCCTAAACTGAGTCGCTTTCATTGTTAATAAGATCGTATGGTTTTGAGGTCAATATCATGAGTTTGTTGTTGTAGGTTAGGGTAGATGTATTCCCTAGCCAGATCTTCATTCAGTCTAGGATCAATCTACTTTGGGTTCCTCATCTTCAATAAAGAAGGCCGCATATATGTATCCAGGATCGAGTTGCTTTGGAAGTCTGCTATGTGGCTGCATTATCTATTATGTACCATTGATGAGATCATGAAACAAAAAGTGCAGACTTGATTGGGTTAATTCCTTGACATCTAGACAATGGTATTGCTCAACATATTGGCAAGTCAAATTGACTTAAAGTGTACTCTCTCTCTCTTTCTCTGCTGAACTTTTGATAATAGTAATAAGATGAATTGATCAAGGGCTTTCCTCGTCTTGGGGTTTTTCCTTGGCTTGTGCCATATCCATGTGTACTCTTGTCTTGGCTTGTCTTCTACACCTTTTGTCTATGTTCTTTCTTCAGTTACTATTATGATAATAATGTCTTATGTGATTGCTAATGAAAATTGGGCTAATATGGATCCCTGAAGTAACTGTATTATACAAAGAACATGTTAACTCAAAAATTAACATCTTCTAATGAGGTGATTGGATAGCCAAAGACAAAGGAAGAAAGCTTGAACTCCCAATCAGGGGATAAATTTCCACGCCACATGGTTAAAAATGTTGAAATCAGTTGAGCATTCAATTGGTGATAGTGTCCAACCCATATATGACAGATATAGTGTGGTTGCTATTTGCATTGGACCACAGAGGTCTAAGTATCAAAAGAGCAGAAATGTTGTTTCCTTCATGACTTTATGATATGCAACAAGCGGTTTTACATCCCTTTTATTACATGTTTTGGGAGAGAAAATCAATTTAAACACTATTAATACAAAGGGTCCTACTGAGAGTTATTGCTAGCATAGGTGGAAATGAATCAACTACATTATGATACAAGTGATACAAGTGATACAAGGTCATTGTGGGGATCAAGAAACACAACTCATAGTTCAATAAGATGTCCAAAGTGTTATGTACGTCTATTTGAGAGTAGAGATACCTATCAAAGGCTGTGAAAACCAATGCCACACTATATTGAATTGTTGGGATAACACTCCAAAAGCATTTGAAATTGATTTCCACAACCTTTATAATTTTTTTGGAGAACAAACATTAGATGAAACTACCCCTCCATTTGCTATTTTTAAATGGTAGAGCCAATTCCATTATAACCTAGAATGGCATGAGGATAGATGGTGTTGGTTTATTTGAAATATTTTCAAAGTATGGCATGCATACTATAGGAAGGACTATATAGGTTGACAAAAACAAAATTCTAGTTTTGGATAGAATAAGGAAATTTGAGGGTTTTATACCTACTGAGAGCCTGTGGGGTAGTATTGACACTTTCCCTCTTGTAGATCCTCAATTGTCTAATACAACCTTTATGTCAAATTTGCGTCAGTATGGATACATCACGAATTTTGAATTCTTGGGTGACAAACAAGTAGTGTTATTGAAGTTGCTACGAAGGCAAGGGGGTATGGTATGTTGTAACCAAGTTTGCATTTATTCTTAGTGGGAAAGGACAAACATATCTTAGAGAAGAATAGATCTGCAGTTACACCCACCAAGTGACATTTCTCATCTGCAAGCACCCAAACTATATTACATCCCATTAATAATAGAAGTTCTAGTATAGACACACTCAGATTTCGATATTGTTTTGCATGATGATCAAACATAGAAGAAAGGGGCAATGTACTATTAAGTTCTAATAGTGTTTTATTGATGTGGAAGTCTATATTACATGGACATGACGAGGTTCTCGAGTTCTCATGATTCCCAAGATGAGCACTCGTTCCCAAGTAGGATCCTAATGTTATCCCATTGAAATGTTCACTTTAATGAGTGGCCTTCATCACTATTAATCTTTGGAAAATGGGAGAATTCTTCGATTTCATTGACTTGACAAATAAAGAAGCCTCAACAGTTATATGGGAAAATATATGGTCATTTGGAAAACCAAAAAGGTAGAAATATTTAAAAGGAAAAAGGCAATACTCAAATCAAGCAACCATAATATATGGTTGGTATTATTGAATACTTGCTTCAAGAGAAAGCATAATGGATAACTTACTATGTATATCATTTATGCAAGGATATTTGGTTGATAGGTCCTCTTATGAAGAAGATCTTGGTTCGATGAGCCATTCTCTAGTTTGTGTACCTTGTCATTTCCGAAGATTATCACCATGTTATGCTTTTAATATAGAGGTGACTCAACATTAAGAAAGTGGATATGTCTTGGTTTTAATACCAATTATGAATGAAAGAAAAAAGTTAGCATTTTACCTAAAGGGAATGCAAGCTTTCTTGAGCTAGTTTTCAGTGCAGTGTTCATAAGAACCAATCCTTTTGGACTTCGAGCACAACTTATGATGTAATGAAGGTTGTTTCGGGACCATCTACTATATATTAATTATGCCAAAAATAAAAATAAAAATGGTATCAACGCATAGAGCAAAATTACCATCATGACAAGGAGTAGGTTTAAGGTATATCTTTAGCAGTCCTAGAGAGAATATAGTAGCAATGCGAATCAAAGGAACTGTTTCCATTCCTTTAAAGAAGGGGATTTTGGATTGTCACAAAGATGTATCTATCCAAAAGCTTCTCTAAACATTTTTCTTAATTTGGAATCATTACATATGATTAAAGGAAATGAATGGGCTTGTAGCAGTGACTCAAGATTGTTGTTGAGAAAACTCCAACATCCAAAAGGTAAAAATTTAAAGAGAACCTTGAAAGGGACAACCCAAACCAAGACAGATTCTTGTGAGCCTCAGATTGATTGTGACATAACATAACCCAATGGATTCCCAAGCAAATTAAAACAAGGTCTGATACATACATATGGATGCACAGTTTTTGAGTTACGGCAACAAACTTCAATGCCTTCATACCTACAACTTGAGAAGGATTTCATACATAATGTGGAGAAATTATGCTCATGAATATTATAGGTACAGGTAGAGATCGTCATATTCTGGAAAACGCAAGTTAGAGGCACAAAGGTCCATGTCTATGTAATTAAAACAAGACATGAATTGGCTATTGCATACGCTCTGTCATCAAATGCATTTCTTATAGGATTTATTACAACATATGCATGGAAAATTTGTGTTCAGTTTAAGAATGGACACAAACCACTCTTTAGTAACATGTACCTCACCCAATTGTAGGGAGGCTGGGAGCAATTTTCATCTCTCCAAGGGTGGTCTGGGTTCCTAGCGATGCACTTGCCAATAGAGAGGAAGCTTGAAAACCTTTAATATCAATTTTGATTATTTATGATATTATACTTAAGTTTTAATATTGCATGTGCTAATTCTTTTACTCCATTATTTTATAGGTATGATGATGGTCATGCTAGATGGAGTGGCCATAAAGGTGGAATGTGCAATATATTTACAGGTCCCATTGGTGAAGCATAGTGGACAGGAGGGCCAAGGTATTCTAGAGTAGAGCCATCAGTTTGGCATAAGTTCAATGCTCTTGTTACAATTCTAAAGCTACAAGTAGGAGCATGAGGGTGCGAGGTAATAGTAGTATGTGCAACTATTGGTAATTTTGATTACACATCTATCTGGATGCACTGAGGATGGTGTAGAAATAAAGGGGAGGGGGATGTAATACCCCTGAATTAATCTCATAGTTGTAATAAATGTGTACATATGATATATAGGTTGGTGAGCTGGTGCATGTGAAATACATTGGTGGGCCAGATTCTACTGTGGCCTACATGCATATATGTGTATAAAATGTGTTAGGCCGGTGGGCTGGAGTACTTATGAGTTTTAAGGTCAGAGTATCTGTGTGGTCAGGCCAGAGAGCCTATGTGGTAAAAGGCCAGTGAGCCCAGTGGACATAAAATGTGAATTACTGAGATTAACACAATAACACCAGAACTTTGGACCAGGGGACAAAAAGAGCATGGGAGGATGGGACTCCATGATAGCAAAAGTATCTTGACATGAAAATATATTATAATGTTATAATATAGTATTATAATATATCACTAAAGTATATAGTAAGGAGAAACATGCCTATAAAAAGGTGGCTCCCCATTTAGTTGGATAGGGGGATTAGTGAATGACAAGTGTCCCTATGTGAGGGATCAGAGGTACCTAGAGACCCTTAACAATAGCAGGAACTCCTGGAAGCCACAAAGGCTCTAAGAAATCCCTAGGCACCTAGAGTTGGACACCCTGGAGGTAGTGGCACAACTTAAGAGATTGCAAATGCAAAGAAGGCAGTGCACTACTTGGGTGTCGGGGTTGATGGGGGATGTGAACATGTTGATTGGAGGTTGTTGGGTTTGGTACCTTGGCCCTGTTGCATTCGGTGTTGGATATGTACTTGGCCCGAGAATCCATTGCCAAAGTGGAGTCACGACCCCAACTTTGGGGTGATCGACTACTGAGAGAGTTGGAGCAGTGCAGTCTAAGGTTGGGTCGTACACTCAAGGATTCCAACTAATCGACATATTTTATCGGATAATTGGCCAACATCCTTATATTGTTTACAATTTATGATTCTCATGTTTGTTATTGTTTTATTTTGGGTTATGTTATATATACACGTTGTTATGCTTTGTGGCATTAACATGTTTGTGAGTGGCATTGTCTCGATTTGTGGTATCAATATGTTGTAGTATTAGTATGTTTATGGTATCAATATGTTATAGGTAGAGTAACATGGTGAGAAAGCTCATTTAACTTCATCCATAAATATATCAAGTATGTTGCCACCTTCGACTAATATGAAGGAAATAGGTTAATACACCCAATGGATCAGTGCACAGAGTGAATTAAATTGTTCATGGGAAATAGAAAGTCTGACGCAATGTGATGAAAAAAATAATCAATTGTTAATCATGGAAAGAATTGGGATGAGGCATCTCACCCATGCAAATTTAAATTTACCATCTTGTTCGATTCGATAAGGAAATGAATTTCGATAAGGTGCAACAAGAATATATTTGGATCAATATTATTTTGTCTTCGATAATTGATGTTTGGCAAGATAATTCATGATAGAGACAAGGCTCAAGTTGGTAAATCCACCAGATTTGTAGGTTACTTAGAATCAAATATTTTGGTGTCAGCTTTGGGCAGAAGGTGGTAAAATGGTGATGCAAGAAGGAAGTAAAAGAGGTAGATTAGGTTAGATGGAAGTCGTGGAAGAGGAGCTTTGGAACTCCATGGAATGTGCATGGCACTCAACCTATGAAATGATCAATTGGCATTGGCCCTCTCACAACAATGGACATCATGTCAAAGCATAAGAACCCGATAAAGAAACATAACGACGAGATAGACTATATACGGAGGAAGTTGGAGGAAATGTAGTTCAAGGAATCATAACCCTCCTCATCTATGGTCCCCTTGTTGTATTAAACAATTTTGTTCAACCCTTTAAATGACAAGCTAAACCAAAATCCAATGGTAATTTTGGACGCAAAGGACAAAATGTTAGGCTAAACTGCATACTGACCTTCTTAAGTTAGATAATCTCTATATTGTTGGTTAAATTTATTAAGATAGGAGGATTTTTTTTTATTGATTTATACTTTTAAATCTTTAAGAACAACTCATTTTGTAAATTGGTGGAGAAAAATGGCAAATAAAAGGCCATAGATAGGGATAAATAGTAAATTACAGCTTCTCACGCTTGGCTATACATGCTATGTAACCTTCGTACAATATTTTTTTTTTGCTAATTTCTCTTATACACACATATACACACATATACACACAATCTAACAAATAGATGAAATGGATTTTTTGGTCAAAATCCGGCAATACAATTTCGAACAATATTGTGATATGTTGTTGTTTAAAATGCACTTTTGAATGCATAAATGGATTCAACACCCTGAAAAACCACTAAGACACTAGAATTTTGTAAATTAAACAACTTAAACTTATGATTCTTAAAATTCTCTGTCGAGTTTTTGAAAAAACAATAAAAAAAAAGTTCTCAGAAAAAGGGTCATTTTGTCTATTAATTAGACTACGCGCGTGTGTTTATGATTCTTAAAATTCTCCATCGAGCTTTGGGAAAAAATAATCAAAAGAAGTGCTCAAGGAATGGTTATTTTGTTTATTAATTAGATTACATGTGTGTAAGATTGAATGCGTTGGATAAAAGAAGTGAGTGCATTTTTTTTATAAATTGAAAGGTTTTTAGGCTATATGTTTTTTTGTTTAATGATAATGAAAAATCAACTTAAATTATAATAACTAGTACAACCACATTAAAAATATTAATGTGGTTGATATAGCCGAAGGCTTCATAAATATAACCAAAAAAACTATTGCAACACTAAGAATGCCTTACTAATGCACACATTTACCTCATTAACCATGTATAAAAAGGTTATGGGTCATCTTTAACTTAAGAAAAAAAAGGAATTATAAATGAATGCTATAAATAATAATGAGGAACCTATCATGGATGAACTTATTAGAATTGGAATAATCTCAAATCCCTAGGAAATTGGTGGGTGGGGAACAATCTAATTTTTTAAATTTATTAAAAGTAACGGTCCATTTTGCGAAATAAAATTTGCTTATATATAAATGAATGTTATAAATAATAACGAGGAACTTATCATGGAGGAACTTATTAAAATTAGAATAATCTCAAATCCCTAGGAAATTGGTGGGTTGGAAGCCACTTGGCACAAATATAATTTTTTAAATTTATTAAAATTCAATGCAACCTAACAAACTTTATTAAAATTCAATGCAACCTAACAAACTCTTTAATACGCTACAATCGTTGATAAACAATAATACTAAGCATATGTTGAGCATATTCCCTTGAGAATCAATCTAGGCCCTCAATTAAAAAAAATAAAATAAAAAGTCAACAGATTTTCATCCACCTTAAGTTGAAATAAGAAGGCGACAATTAATTTATTATAAATCACTAAATTATTGCATTGACAATAGTGAGGTGTTTTACAATTTAGTATGGGAATATGTTGTTATGGGTTACATTAAAAAAAACAAAAATTACATTTATGTGACAACATCTAAAAAATTAAACTAGCAAAAATCCATGTTGTTATGAACGAACATAATGATACATTAAAAAATAACTAATTATATTTATGTGACAACATCTAAAAAATAAAAACAGTCTAAATCTGTCTTATACTCAGATTGATCAAAACCAAGATTTATGAAAACTAGGATTTATCAAATACTAAGAGGGATCAAATTCCTTAATGTGTGATTTTTTAATCATTTAGTATGAATGAATTAAGACATGACAACAAATTAAATGATTAAAATATTGCATAGCAAGAAGTTTGATTTCTCTCCATTATTGACTAGCCTAGATCCATGTTAACTCTGGATCTATCAAGCGTCAAGAGGGATCAAATCTATCAAGGTGCAAACCTTTTTTTTGAGTGAAAAACTTGAGGAAAGGTTTGCACCTAGAGAGATTTGATTCCTCACTACACTTGATAGATGCGGGGTTAAGATGGATCTAGGCTAGTTTCAGTCATGCATGACCACACAAAATTGGTTGAACATCTAATTATTCTGATCATTTTAAATATGTTAAATATGTATAAGATTAATGTGGTCATTTTAATTTTAAATTTTCTCAACTACCTCAGTTTGTTTTTTTTTAAACAATAACGACTAGTTTTTATTTAAGATTCGGCAAAACAGCTCCCGAGGGATTTAACAAGGCTACTCTGTATTTCCTTGTTACAGCTTTTGCTTTCGTTTTGATAGGAGGCGAGGAGAGTACATTTAGCTTTTGGTAAGTTTGCTGAAGGAATTACACTATGATTGCAGATAATGGCTTGAATATACACTTGATCTGGGTTCAGAATGGTGTCTTGGATTTCCGCTGCTTTTGCATGCCGCGTCTTAGCTCTGCATCCTTGCTTGCAGAGAGGAGACCCACTGCAAAGCAATTTGCAGTACAACTGTTTTTCATGCCACATAAGCAGTGCTAAGGCAACCTTACAGGTGGTAAAGAGGGATACAGTAATCTGAACATTTGTGAATATCAAAGATGAGATCTCCATGAACTTGTAGAAGGACCTCTCCTGGTCTGCCAGGTGTTATAAGAATTGCAGCTTTGACACTTGTGTGCAACAATGTGAAAATTTACTTCAGAAGTTACTCCACAGATCCAAACCATTTTGTTCTGGTAAGCTTCAGGCATTGGAGTCAAAGCAACCTCTCGGTCAAGTTTCTCCCACAATTTAGACATATCACAGACAGATTTGGAGCACACTGGACAAGAAAATTGAAGATGCTCGTGCATCTCTTTCAAGCAATGCATGTGAATAGTGTGACCACAAGGCAATACATTGATAAGCTTTGTAGAGTCGAATAAATACTCAAAGCACACAGGGCAGTTGTGGTGCATTGCTTTTTCCACACAAGTGTGGCAATCCTTCAAGCGGATAGAGTAGCAACATCCTAGAGGATTGCCAAGAGGGATGTCAACATTGCTGACATTGCTTGTCGTTTCAACATAGAATGCATCCGTGGCCTTTCTGCTCTCTAATCTAGCCTTGAAGGAGCCCTTGTGAATCCCCCAGCACCTACCCAACTGATTGCAGTGAGACGCAATGGTGAAGTCCAACATTGAGTGGAGAGAAATCTGAACCAGTGGATTGCTCATAGGAGCAGAGGCCCAGCATTCTCCAGAATTAAGGAATGTTGCAGTCCGATTCAACATCATTAACTAACAGAGATCTCCTGCTACGGATAGAGCCTTGATTGGCAGCCAAGTCCGCCTGTGAGTTTAACTTCCTCAGAATATGATGGAAGGATATTTTGCGAAACTTGGGCAAAACTAGTCTGATTTTTTTGAGTGTGGGGGCTAAATGTGCCTGAGAAGGGATCTTTTGAAAGTTCATAGCCTGGATATTTAGTCTAGAGTCTCCCAACTACCTCAGTTTGTTGAGATGTTAGAGACTGTTAATAACTTGAATGATGAAAAATAATGAAATAAAAAATTTGAATGCAAAGTGACAATGTAAAAATTTTGAATGATTGAAAATGTGAATAATAAGAATGTAGTCAATTACAAATAATCTTCATTGTGATTAGTCTCAAACTATTTTCTTCTATTGTTCTTATTGTCACACGTGTTAGATTTGCCATCTTTCAATATTGATCATATGAAAAGGGCAGTTGAAATCGTAGACCATTCAAATATTTAACTCGAGCTATTGTAGTAAACGTTATACTTTGTCTCTCTTTCTCTCCAATATTAATAGTAGATTTCTCCAAAGTCAATCATTGTGACTTATGGAGTGTTAAACCCCAAGTAAGTTTCAATGATAGTTGTTTTCTATTACCTAGTTGGAATGCAAAGTGACTAACAATGTTGAATGATGGAAACTGGGACTAATAAGAATATAGTCAAATTACAAATAGTTTACAGCTTCAAGAAGCAAACATTTTAGCTAATTTTATTTAAGATGAAAATTCAAGTAGTTTATTTATGGTTGAATTACTGTAACACATAAATCAATGCACATTGTCAATAATTTTTGTATGCTTACATTGAAATCAATTCACACTATTTATCTAATCACTTTGAAATTAATGTACATCATACATCTAGTTACATCAAATTAGAAATCAACATCTATACTTTAAACAATGCATCTAGTGGAAGCAATCACATAAGATTAGAAATCAACATCTACATTGAAATCAATGCATCTAGTGCAGACAATAAAATAGGATTAGAAATCAACATCTACATTGAAATCAATGCATCTAGTGCAAGCAATCAAATAGGATTAGAAATCAACTACTACACTGAAATCAATACATCTAGTGAAATCAATCAAATAGGATTAGGAATCAACATCTTGTTGATTTTTCCATGGCACACAAGAATTAGGTTTGAGTCTAAGATCACGATCACAAACACACTCAATTACCACAACACTACTACTTTTCACAATGAAAAATAGAAAGCAGTGAATCAATCTCATGCACATGATAATTTTTAACCCACAACTTGTCATATTACAAACTTTAATACAACAATCTTAGGGCTCTCATACCACAGATCATGGCCCTTACATACAACCCTAATACAAGGACACAACTAGGGCTTGAAGTCAACAACTATGAGCTCGAATATTTTCCTAAAAAAAGTAAACTTGACCTACTTTTTGAAGGTGTACACAACAATCCTTAGTCCTCGTACCTTGAACACATATGACGGGTACTTTGTCTCCTCTTCTGCTGATCAATGCAACTTTTGCAAATTCAGAAAGTTTGCATCTCCAGTTGTATATTCTATCAACCTTCTAGTTTCCTCTAGAATGAATGAACATAGGCTCACTGATCTTCCTACTAATAATGTCCTCTGCTACTCCAAAGGATCATGTTCTTAGGGTCTTTGCAATCTGCCCTCTTATCATTGAGTTTGCCCTCCTGCAACCCGCTGAACTAGGGAACACAAATTTGCCTCCTAATAGTTCATTATCTCATCAAATGAACACTGTACATGAGGCGTTCTAGGAAAACATCACACAGCCCACACATTGCCTCCTTGCTCCACCAAAGATGGCATATTTAGGGATTTTTAGCTTAGCCACTAACAATCCATATAGGTCACTGTTCATGGGCCTTTAGGACTACCGTTCAACACACATATGAGCAAACTTCATCATTGTCCCTTCCAACACACAACTAGTGCTATATTAGTCCCTTTCTTCCTTCACGAAGTGAACCCTACTTGATTTCACTTCTCCTCATGGTTTTGCGCACAACAAATATCATTTCAGCCTCTTTACTTAGGGTCACGACCCACTTTACCATGCTCAGAACTAGGCCGCATTAAACCAGAGTTCTGGACAGACCTTAGGGTGACTTGCATCATAAGAAGAAGCCCTAACTAGGTCACAACCATACTGCTATCCAAAACCCTATGTACAACCCCTCCATCACCTAGAAACCATCACTTAAATACAAGTCAATTTTTTCTTGAATCGAGGTATGATCCACCCTCTCAAGGTCTCGGTCTTGTGGTAGTTGACTAAGGTTTTTCAGCTTTGGTTAGGGCACCGGTAATAGCCATACTTCAGCCATTTATCAACCTCAAAACCTCCTGATTACCTGTGCAAACCTCATGTTCTAGGTCTTGAACTCACAACGTTAATCCTTAAGTATATGCGACCCTTATTCCTGTAAGATACCATCCCTTACGGTCCTTCCTAACACACATTACAGGAGTCTCGACCCTCTTCTAAAAAACATAATGACTGCAGCTAAGATCACAAATATTTGTGCTCTCGTATGCTCAAGATACACGTCCAACAAACTCCTCAAGTCGGCCTAGATCAAACATAGAAAAGAGACACAAGAAACTCGTTCTTCTTCACTTCTAACTCAACTCCTCTTGATCTGATGTACCTCAGACTTGGCCTTGCTTAGACGAGTTTCTCTTGAATGGTACTAAAATGGTATATTGGAACAAGTGTTGTATCATTGTAATGGTGTATCTTGGGACTTCCACTTAATTTGAAGCTCTTTGAGTTGGCACACTTTCATGCATATGTCGTGAATGATTGTAAGACTATTCTTTCATTGTTTGTTGTTTATGTTTACGTTTCCACATGCTAATGAAATGAACTATTTCATTTACTTTAGTATGCATCTTTGAATCATGCACCTTTTGTTGTTTTCACGATTGTAGTTTCTTTGTGAACTATTTCATAAGATAACTAATGACTCTTTCAGATTTATGTGTGTGTCTTTACTAGGATAGTACTTCTACTCTTCTTTTAAAGACTCACTTTCTCTACCCTTTTCGTGAAAGAACCATTATACACTTTGCAATTGAATACATCACAGGGCTAACTTATTTGTGTATCTCGAAAGTACATGCATTTCTCTTGTGTCATTATTGCAGCCAAAGAAAATTAGTAAGAATATGGTAGCTAGGTTTATATCCCAGATGGGTCTCCTACTCCAAACGGTGTGAGGTATAATTGGGACTTCATATCGAGGAGACCCCTTGACTATTGGCGACATCCAACAGCATCAACATAAATCTATTCAACATCCTACATGTTTATATTATTGCATTTGACTCAAGTTAGTCTTTAAATAACACTAGTGTATTCATATATACAACAAAATAATTTCACATAAGCACACATGCATGCATAGATATTAATTTAAAACTTAAATTCTTTCCTATACTTGAGTCCATTCAATTCAATGTTGAACCTTAAATCTGATACCACTTTGTAACATAGTATTAGAACTCCCATTTCATCTGTTCTTGAGCCCATCCAAGTCCAATGTTTAACCATGCTCTGATAATACTTTGCCTTAATGCTCGATTAAGGATATGTGGTATCAATTTTTTTCTTCTTCACGAGCTTAACAATAAGCTCTAATACCACTTTGTCACATACCCCTACTGAATTTATCCTAAGCGTGCTTGTAAAAACTTAATTTCCATCTCTCATACTTTGTGTTAGACACTTTACATGTAAACTTTTCTTCAAATACTTTGCATACAACCAATTAAATAGTTTTTTTCTTGTAGACATTTTGTCAATCATTTTGTATGAAATCAAATAAGAAACATTGCTCCAATTCCACTTGTAACATACTTACTGAAATATACCACTCAATCATACAACTTTAGATTTATTTCTTTGAGGTATTATATCAAATAGTTTGTATGCAAATTATAATAAAACATCTTTAACACATTTCTTCAATTTTTTTGCATGCAAATATGCATAAATCAACTATAACAGTACTATCATACAACAATACTATCCTCATCCAAACACAACATTTTCATTGGGGAATTTCATCAATAATTTGTATGCAATGAATCATTAGACCATTTAGTCATTACTTCAAACAATTTGCATACAAAATAATATTGCAACTTCCTTAGGGCATATATCCTAAATTATAATATTATAATTTCTAAAAACTAAATCAAATGATCAATGGGAGTTCCCCTAACTATGGTCCAAGTTTTAGCCTCTGGAACCTCCCAGATGAAAAGTTATAGCAGAAATGCCAACATGATCTGTTTGATGCATGATTTTAGGAGCATCCAGGAAGCTTGACTTCCTATGATAATATGTCCTAAAATATCGTGACCCAAGAGTTGAAACTTGGACTAGATGATCAGTGGAATTTCCCCTCACTATGGCCGAAGTTTCCTTTTGGAACCTCCCAAAATAAAGTTTATAGCATAAATTCTAACATGACCTATTTAATGATACATTTATGAGGCCCAAATTCCTTTGATCATATTTCCTAAAATTTCATGATCCAAGATTTGAAAATTGGACCATAGGATTAGCAATATTTCCCTTCACTATGGTCCAAGTTTCATCTTGAAGAACCTCCTAGAAGAAAATTTATCCTAGAAATCCCAACATGACCAGTTTAAAGAAGAATTTAGGAAGTTTATCTTCCTCAACTAGTGTTGTTACAAAATTTAATACATATAAAAAGCTATAGCCAAATATTATAACATCTACAACCATGATAAATTTGTTGAAGGGTAAATGCATGTATATATAAACTTGATGAAAAGAGGAATTAATTAATCATGCATGTCACCAAACTACTTATGCCAGGAATAAAATTAATACATAATAAATATTTATCTATTGCATCCAAAAAAACATTGGAAACTAAGTAAGATGAGTCACGTTCCACCCCACCATAGGCTTATATGTGCAACATTTTTTTCTCATAATTGGCCAACCCTGTCTTAGATCCTTATTCCTTGAGGATATCTTAACTTGGAAGTATTTCACACACTCATATTCAGACCACATTTTAACACTAGAAGTGAAGGCCATTACATTTCACACACAGATAGAGGAAAACTCTGGGATCAACCTTTCCATCTTTGACCAGGATCACATTCACAAAAGGATGCAGGTTTGCACAACACAAGGGAGTCCTTTTCTAATCTTTGCAGTCCCTCAACTCTCCCCTCTTTAGTGCTCTATGTGCCTTACACAACTAGGACCATTCCTCCTCCTCAAAACCATCCAATCCGAAGTGAAAGTGTTGCAACACATTCATTTCTTGTCACACAAAATGTCACCAATTATCATATCAATTGAAATTTCTGAGTGAGAGAGAGAGAGATGTATGAGAGAGTAATAGAAGAGAGAAAAACTAAAAGCTTAAGAACCAAGAATAAGAACCCTTTGGTTTCTCCTCCCTACTATTTTTATAATCACACCTTGACCCTTCATCTTCCCAACCTTTCAGCTTCTTGGGAAGACTAACCATCACATTAAAGGGACATATTCACCCAAGGTATAATTTTCCTCTTAAGTCAAGTTCTCCCCATCCCCAAGGAATCATAATCTATTGACTATCCATTTTTTTAGCTTTGGAATTTTAATTAATAAAGATAAACATTACATCATATAATAGTGTTTGACACCATATCATTAATGTTGGCACCCAAACATTATATGTTCTTAATTACATTATAAAATTTGTGGTAATTAAAGGGGTGTTAAACTGGGTGATCATTGGTTTATGTAGGGATACTTTTTGGTGCACCTAAAGGGCTTTTAATACACCCTAGGGAACATGGAATATAATTCCATATTCCCTATGGTATATTATAAGTTGTTTAGGTGGTCTTGTTTGGTACAATACTACTCAAAGGATTATCAACAAAGGTTAAAAGGGTGTCCAACTAGGTGACGTGACTTGTAATTTATACATATCGTATTCCCAAACTATAGTTTAATCTAACAAATGATATATATATATTTGTTAAAGACGTTGGAACACGTCTCTAGTCTTAAAAGGCACTACTAGAATTTTGAGGTGTTTTGACTTAAGAAAGAGCTTTTATATCACTTGTAGTATTCCTTAACCCTTAGACTTGAAAAACAAACTAGGTATATAGTGAATATGATCACAGAAAACCATATACAAGATACAAATAAGATTAAATATGCAAAATCTACCCTTGTATTATGATAATCAAATGAAAAAAAATGTTTATTTTCCTCTTAAGGTGGAGCAACATTTCCCAAAGGAAAGATCCAATTACATCAATATAATACAAAATATTCCATAGCATATTATTCCCTTTAAATAGGCTCCCAATAGACAAACCTTAGCTACTTTTGGTCCCATCATTAATGAGTACCAACTACCTAGTGGACATTATAAAGTGGACATCTTTTCATCAAATAACTATCCATTCTATCTAATGCACCATATTCAAATAGAATGGATGCACACATCAATTGACTAACTCCTAGGTAACCTCGAGTAGGGAGGGTAGGGTAGGACCCCAATATCAGACACCACCTCCTCTTGGAATGTATAACTCATTGATCCACTAATTTCCTAGTTCTTCAAAAGGAGACTTTAATTTTTCCTTCAAGATACTAGAAATTATAATAGAAGGCATCATTGATGCATTTGTTAATGAGTGTCTTTTAGTGTTTTTAAGGAGGATATCAATGCATCAACTAAGATATCCCACCTTATTGCAACTTGGTTGAAGGCTTCTCAACTAGCTTAAAAAGGCGTAAGTGGTAATGAATACCCAAACCAAACAACCCAATTTTGTTCAATAACCACACCTTTTCTTTACTCCTCCTTCTCACCCCCTTAGGGTCCATAAATTGACTTCAAAAAAAGTGTTAGAGTGTCAACCTCTCAAGGATTTGATATAATTGTGATGAAAGAATTGTCAAAGGAAATAAACATGAGGAACATAACCAATTCATCATAGATATGTTCCCCCCAAGAACACCCAAGGAATTTTAGAGAAATACATGACGAAGATAGATCTAGTAGATTTTATGCCTCTTATTGATGAAGTATCCATTCATGAGCCTCATCGTAAGTAAATCCAAATTTCCCTCCATGCTTGCAGAAATTACAATGGCTCAAACCTTTAAGTTTGTAGGATATGCCAAACATGAGAAGGCGAGTGTATTAATCAATAGTTATAGTTCACACAATTTCATTCATCATCAATTTTCAAAAGAAACATATTATTATGCCCATATGGTGCACAATTTTCAAAATATGATTTCTAATGATGGTATTATGATCTATAGTAGTAAGTGTGAAAATGTGAAACTCCAAATGGGGGACTATTTCCTAAAATATAACAAGTTTTCCACTAAATGAAATGTTGTGATGTATTTTTGGACATGGACCAATTGCAAATATTGAGCCCTATTACTATGGATTTTAGGGTGTTATACATGAGCTTCAAGAATGAGGGGATAGATACACTCTCAACGGTCTCCAAGTAGGTTCACCAGAAATCAACAACTTTCATTATATGAAAATTTTCCTTAAAAAGGGTCACTATTGAGCACACACATACTAGGGGGGTAATCTAGTATAAGATCATTTTACTTATTTAAACATTCATGAACCATAAGCAAATAATCACATATGAGAGAACACAAGATTTAAGTGGAAACCCTTTTAGGAGAAAACCACAAAACTTCTTTTTATAATTCTTTGTAGGAACTAACCTATCGAAGAAACCAACCTAATATTTTATATATTTGTAAAAACCAATATACTAGAAACACTAATCCCAACTGATAAGAACCAACTTAACAAAAGGCTCTAATCTCTTTGTTTATGTTGTAAATTTCCCAAAACTTGTTGATTTTGGAATCTCCCCAAGAGAAAAATTGAATAGTGTGTTGTGTGTTCAATTCTTCATATACGATTATGAAATATTTACTTGAGTCACTTCGGTATGTCTCCTCATATCTCCAAAAATTTCACAATCTAAAGTGTCGTATAAAATTAATTATAGCTAAAATGCCATGATCATTCTTTTGAAATTGATTCCAAGACTATTCACAACCCCAAATTCACATAGTGTATATCTTTGAAATTATAGTGAACTAAAATCTATTTTTTTTACCAAACATACCTTGTAATGTCTTTTCAATATTATCCAAATTTCATGGTCTGAAACACCCTTGAAAAGAAATTATAGCGAAAATCTTGATATCACTCATTTGAAACATATTTTAGGACTAATCACAAACCCTAACTTCTACAATGTATATCTATAAAAGCATCATAAACCAAAATCTAATATTTTAGCTATATCTCCCCTCAATCTCCCCTCAACATGCTCATAATTTCACCATTTGAAGAATCCCATAAAAAAATTATAGCAAAAATGTGAAGGTAACTTGTTCACTCCACAAATTACATTTTCACACACACACACACTCTTTCCTTCCAATACTTTCTCCTTTTATACATTATCATAACCCTTTATGAAAATACATGGTTGGTTTTTTTTTTTTTTTTTATTATTGTTTTGTATCTAGAGGAATCGAAAACTAGGTTAGTCTTGTACTCACATGAAACGAGGTCGATTTTGGCCACTACCACTATAACCTCTAGGGTCTATGACCTATCCTCCTCTCCAAAGATTGGGTTACATCCGGGGCAATTGAACCTTCGATCTCTTGTTCACAAGACTTAATTTTCATGGCTTTGTGAAAAGACATGTTAATTAAAAAATACATGTTAATTCATTAATTGAATAACTGATTACCATTTTATTTTGCTTTTCCAAATACCATGGGTTTGAAACCACCATTTCACTTTTTTATTTTGAATTCATTTTTTTTTTCAAAATCACCCCCCTTTTAATACATACACACACACACACACACACACACACACACACACACATACTATTGTCATTAATGTTTCCATATATCAATGACAACAATTTGTTCAACAATACCCCCCTTTGTTTATGAAAAATTGCAATGAACACATAATCCACTGAGAATAGAAAGAATCATCCCGTGTTGCAATACTCCCCTTGTCTACAAATCCCCCCTTTGACATCAATGGAAAAGGGATGTTCCCCCCGATCTTGTGCTTCTACTTAAGCACTTAGTGATATGTTTGACAAGAGGTTTTGTTAAAAAAAAATGCAATCTAATCTTTAGTGGCAATATATTCTAGCTTGGCATTCTATGAAGTGACACTTGATTGGAATATGATTTGCTTTCAAGTGCATAACATGATCTTTTGAAATATTTATTGCGCTTATGTGCAGCCACAAAGTATTGAGATTGGATGAACATATTTTACCTTAATGTATTTCAATGTCTATTTTATCCAAAGAACTTGTGTGCAACATGATGCTACCAATATATACTCAACCTCTACTATGGATAGAGAAATTGAAGGTTGTTTCTTACTCATCCAAGGCACTAGACTATTTCCCATAAAGAATTCTCCTCCACTTATAATTTTCCTATCATCAACATTGTCCACACAATCTGCATCCATCTATGTTGTTAGAATAAAATATTAACCTCTTGAGTACCACAAGATGAATTCTAAGGTTCCCTTTAGATATCTGGAGATTCTTTTCACTTCATACATATGAGTTTCTCTTGGTGTAGCTTGAAACTATGCAACCATTCCTACTACTTGCATAACGTCTAGTATTGATGTTGTCACATACAGTAGGTTTCCAATCATTGACCTATACATTGTTTGACTTGTTTATAAAGAATTATTATAAAACAATGGCACACTCATTTGTACAAAATAGAAAGCACTCAGAGTTAGTAAGCAACATGTACATAGGATGCATTTTGAGCTAGAAACACTATGAAAATCATAAATTAGAAGGTTTTCCTAAGGCTGACTTAAAAAATCAACCATCGTGAGTGCTCCAAAGACATTTATTCACGACCTTGCGTCTTTTTCTTCGATTGTCACAAGGGTCAGTAGAAGCCCAGTCAGTGCCTCAAGATGCGAACTTGCTTAAAAATCACTTAGACTCTTGACATGATGGGCTGAAAATTCGGGCCTTGATCCCCAAGAAGCCTTAATGGCAAGATGATAATAGCTCTCATCTCATTTATGAGGCAAACAACCTCATTGATGAGACAAAGAAGGGAATGAGTGTTTAAATATTCTATAAATGCAGAGCATGGAGAGCCAAAAACAAGAAGAAGTTGTGTATTATATGTTGCTAAAATTGCTCCAAAGCAATCAAGCATACCACTGTGAAGAGAATCCCACCATTTGAGAGAGTTGTCTTTGCTTCTTTGAGAGAGCAAGAGCTTGCAAAAGAGATTGAGAAGGGGAAATCCTTTTTGAGAGCTATAGAGCATCATTGCTCAATCAAATCTCTTCAAGCATATTTGATATTTACTTGTAACTCTTCCACTAGCATCAATCAGTAAAGATGATCCTTTTCCTACTCCTTTGTTGATTTGTTTTGCTTCACAAGCTTGCTTCATGTTGTTTTAGTTTAATTTTATTAAGGCATTGTTTCCATTTAATTAAATGCTTAGTTAGTCCACGTTCGATCACTAACACCACTCATTGTTTGTGTATTTCCTTGTACAATGCAACCAACTACAAGGAAGGTGGATTTGGGACTCATATGCTACCAAACACACCATACAAAATGGCGACTCCAATTGCTTACCTTTTTTAATCTAATTGGTTGTTTTGTAGGCCTTAACTCACTATCTTTACATTTGGTTTCAATCACATTATTTCTCTGAACCTTTGCATGTATCCATTGGGCCTTTTTGTTGCTTGAAAGCACTCATTTTTAAGTTTTCGGGTTGGTCTTGTGGCTGTTAGCAGAGATAGTTGCACATGTCTCGCAACTATGTAGAACATAACCCGTGAGACAAATAGAGAACCAAAATTTTCATTGTAATTTCATCTTCCCGAGTGTTTTGGAAACCTTAATGACCTACCTACTGTTGGGTGCAATATTTGAGGATATTTCAGGCATCCTTTCCCCATTTTGGCCATTTTCCCTCATTGAACCTACAATTCCCCAGTACAATGTCACTCCCTCTAATAAATAAGCAACCTTTTTATTTGACGTAATATTATGCTATTTTCTGGTAAGTATTGAACGAAACAATGCTTTCTTTGGGATGACTAACCAGGGTATCTTTGGAAGAGTTCTTTTGAATGTTTTTCTTTCAGGTGTTGCCATAACTACTGATAGCCATGGGTGAACATCTGTTGCTATTATTTGCTGTTACACGGTGTGAGTTGTTGTTACTTGCTGTTACACCCTAGAATTGCCATTTCCCGCTGTTACACCACGAAGCTGTTGTTACACTGTGAATTGTCAAGATTGTAGCCACCATTTTCAAAGATAATTGTTAAGGGCTGCATGAAGTAATTACATGCAGACAGTTAAGAAGATATGAGAAATTACAATTGCGTCTAAACAAGAGTGGTGTAACCATAACAAATCTTTATTAAAAGCAGTTTGTAACAATTTCTATCTTTTTATCATTTCTGTTAGCTTAATCAGCATGAGAATTGCAAGATTCTCATGACTGATTCATTTCCCTAATTTTGGGGCTTTGTAAAGACTTTATAAAAGAGCTTAGTCTCATGAGAAGAGGACGACAACAAAACGTAGATAATATTGACATTTTGATCTTGTACTTTTCCACTATTTTAATACAAGCATATATCTGGTGATGTTACTACAAATTTATGTGTTGAATTCTTAACTAGTTTTCATTTTACTCCTGCACCCTGCTAGGGAGGAAGGGCCCTCCTCTTTAGCAGGGATCACAGTGTTAATAGGATATTTGTTTTTTATGTGTTAGTGTGGATTTCTTATTACTGTTGCACATATTTCATTGTGGGATAGATACACTTCTTCTTTTAGATTTATTGTGTGTTGTTACACAGGTTAATCAATTATATGTTATTCAATTATTGTTATATCTTTAGCTGATAGTGTATGGCACACCTATCTTTATTTGAAGTTTTTATGAAGTGTGGATTCTTTCCTTGCCGAGTGTGTTTCATTCCTGCAATGTTCCTTTTAATCCCTGCAAGCGTGTATTTCCATTATGTAAGAGTGCTTTAATTTCTGCAAGTGTGTTCAACGCCATCTTTTCTGTTTTATCTTGTTGTTACATGTATCGACAAAATAGTGTAGACACCTTTGAAATAAAAAGACCTACCTGATTGATAATTAACGATTATGGTTTAGTTAATTTAGGAGTGATAAAGCCTCACAAACATTTTGGAACCGTTGCCGAGGAAGGCTGTCAACAATACAATCAACCAATGCTTTCTTTTGAATTTCCTCTTGATAGTGTGTCTCTAATTTTACAGATGTTGGGCAGTAAGACGAGAATTAAGAATCTATGCATCGCTTTAACATTCCTGAGTGGGCTCACCACTGTAATAATTAGGACACTTAGGGTGTGCAAATAATTACACATTGGGTCCATGTGTAGAATGTATAAGTGAAGAAGAAGCAAAAAGTAGGAACCCTAATAAACTTACAGGCAAGGGGGGTCAAAAAAAGAACAAAAAAATACTGATCAAGGGAGAGTAAAATTTATCCAAGAATTGAACTCAAAAGAAGAAAGGGAGTAGTCAACACCACATAGGAACGTGAGAAAAACAGGCCCACAGAAAGCTGTTGCTTCTACATTAAAATCAGGAGTATCTGGTTCCTCTGTTTTAGGACCCCATTTTCCTCAAACTAGCCTACAAACTCCCAAATCTGTAAAATCAACTCAGGAACAACAAGGAGAAACTAGTGGCTAGGATTTTGGATTAGAAGGACAAGGGGAAACCAGTGGGAAATATCAAGGACCAGAATCGGAAGAACATTCTTTCACTTTCCAATACCCAGACTTAGGCAGTGCAGTAAAACAACCAACCCTAGAATAATCTGAGAAATTATCACAAGAATCCATATCTACAGAACATTTGTTCGAACAATCTTTAGAAGGATACTTACCAGAATAAGAATAAGGAGAATTTCCAATGGGCAATAACAACAACAATAACGGGACAGATGCCACTATTACCAATTTTGAATTTTCAATAAGTGATATAAGGGGAGAAGTCCCCATGAAAAACGTCCCTCTATAATCCCTTCCATCTTTCTAGGGATTGACTGTAGAAGATCCTGATACTTTTCTATTTGAGTTTGATGTTCTATACAGGAGTTATGACTACACTTCATATGCTCAAAAGTTAAAACTATTTCATGCTACTTTGAAGGGAGCAACATTAAGATGGTTTATGGGACTAGGTTTTACCACTATCCGAACATGGGGAGATATGAAGACTAAGTTTCTAGCAAAATACCAGGACTATTGTTGAACCAAAGATTTAAGAGAGGAGATCTTCAGAATAACACAAAAGGAAGAAGAGAACTTGGAAGATTATGTTGAACGATTCCATTATAATCTACAAAGGTCCAAACATAGCGATTTGGATTCAATAATATTGATTTGAGGAATGAGCGATGACTGCCTTGACATTTTGAACCTGTTAGGAAAAGGAGATATATCTTAGGAGCCATATGATGATATAATAAAACTTTGCTTAAGGTGTTTGTGAGGATCGTCACGAGGTAGAAGCATGGCATGGGATGCCTCTATTAAAATACAGAAATATGCAAATGGAGGTGTGACCAAAGCTGAGAATCGAAACTTGTTTGAAAATCTCAAGACCGGTCTTCTCAGTACCTTATCTACCCAATTGACAACAACACAAGTGAAAAAGACACAGGATGAAGCTAATAAGGCCTTGGCCGTGTTCTACCCAAAATGTAAAGAGAAACATTCCCTAAAGGAATGCAAATTCAACAACATTAACTTGTGTAATCTTTGTGACCTAGAGAATTCTACAGGCTACTATCTAGAGCTCCCAAGACTGAAGGAAACACTCAAGAAATAGGGCGAGGAGGCTCAATCTTCTTACTCTATTGGGTCTAGGAAGCCTTGGCAACTAGACCACCAAATATGTCTTAATATTTTTCTTTCAATCCATGGAATAATGTATATAATACTCAACAATTTCCATGGCAGTATCCCACTCCCCCTCCGGCTCAATTTCCTTCACCATGGAACCAATGGTCTCTTTCTCCACCTTTTTAGTATCCTCCATCTCAGCTGTACTCTTGGCCTAATAATTGGAGGGGAAACTCTTTAGGCCCAGTCCAATGCAACAATAATTGCAACTTCCACCTCTCTCTTCATCTGTTACCACTTCTCCCATACATCCTCAATTACCTATACAATATAACCCGAACCCAAATAACACGGCAGCTCAGAATATAGAATCCCCCACTTCTTTTAGACTTACTACATTACCCCTGTTGAATGCAACGAGATCCACCTTCGATTAAGAAAAGTAATAAACTCAAAAAACTCCCCTGTCATTACTGAATAGGAATGTGAATCACCTAGGGATGATCTTGTGGATTTTGACAGAATTGCTACACTTGTAATAACTAATTCAAATAATGCTAACACATCTATAACACCCAATCCAACTGCTATAGTGACAAAGGACCCTCCATATCCGCAAAGATTAGCTGAAACTAGGATGATTCCACAACTCGAATATGATTTTCTCAAGGAGTTAAAGAATCTGCACATAAGGATTCCCTTGCTGCAAGCCATTAAGGATGTCCCCATCTATGCGAAAATAGTAAGAGACCTATGTGTTAAGAAACCTGGAAGCCCAAAGATCCTGTTACCATCCATGTGATGGGAAAATTGTCAGAACTAATGACTAGTCAACCTCTTTTGGCTAAATATAATGACCCAAGGAATCCTATAGTCACTATTTATATTGATGAGAAGCCCATTCCGAACACATTAATTGATTTAGGGGCAGCAATCAATGTAATGACTAAGGAAATATTCACCACTTTAGGACTACACGGGCTGAGACAAACACCTACAATGTTAGAACTAGCAGATAGGTCATGTGTTAAACCTGAAGGAGTGGTAGAGGACGTAGTCATCACACTGGAGGTACCCAACAAAATTTCTTATTTTTCAAACCAAATCAAATATGGGGGGGCATCCCTTGATATTAGGAAGGCCTTGGTTGGCCACTTCAGACACATTCATAGGTTGTAGGTCGGGCTTCATGACGATTTCAAATGGACAAGCCACAAAGAACCTCAGCCTCTATCCTCCTACAAAACCAAGTAAGGATTTGGAAAATCCCTTATGGGATGAATTTGAACCTGAATCAGATCATTCCCAACCACTCCTCACTCTTGGAAAATCCCAATATTTTAAGAATGAAACAGAGGATGACATTATCAATGGATTTATCAGTAATTCCCTTGTTTTTACTTTTATTGATGATTTAGGGGTAGAAGATACCATGGAATACTTGAGTCTAGAACATATGAAAATCACCCCTAATCTCAAGAGAAGCTCAGTTGAAATAGAGCCAGGAAAAAATCTAAATATTAATCCTAATCTGACTCCCAAACATAACATGATGTTGTTACAGCTATTATAGAGACATAAAAAGGCATTTGCATGGGATTACACGGACATGAAAGGCATTCACCCTAGCCTGTGTACCCACCACATCTACTTGAAAGGAGATTGCAATCCAGTTAGGCAGCCACAATGACGCATGAACCTAACACTTAAAGAAGTAGTAAAAGAAGAATTGCAAAATCTTCTAAATGCCAACTTCATTTATCCCATCTCTGATAGCCAATGGGTATCTCCACTTGTTATTGTTCCTAAAAAGAATGGAAAATGGAGGATTTGTGTAGATTACAAAGAACTTAACAAAGCCACTCAAAAGGACCATTTTCCTTTTCCATTTATAGATCAGGTCCTTGACACCTTATTTGGAAAAAAAGTTATTTTCATTTCTAGATAGGTTTAGTGGTTATAATCATATATAAATTGCCCCAGAGGATTAGGATAAAACCACCTTTACTTGCCCTTGGGGGACTTTTTCATACAGAGTTCTCCCTTTTGGACTCTGTAATGCACCAACAACCTTCTAGAGGGAAATATTGGGGATATTTGCGGATTTTCTAAATGATTGTTTAGAAATATTCATGGATGACTTTACACCTTATGGTGACGGTTTTGAAACAATAATAGCCAATCTCGAAAAAGTGTTAGAGCGATGTGAGCAAACTAATCTTTCTTTAAGCAATGAAAATGCCACATGGTGATGAATGAAGGAATTGTGCTTGGGCATTATATTTTTGCTGCAGGAATAAAAGTAGACCCTGCTAAGATAAAAGTAATTCTGAAAATTCTAGCTCCCAAAACACAGAAGAAGGTACATAGGTTTTTGGGACATGTATGGTTTTACAGGAGGTTTATAGATTTTTTTTTTCAAAAATTGCATCTCCATTATTTTCTCTATTTACTAAAGATGTGGAATTTGTTTGGACAGGGAAATGTGAATGTGGCTTTACAGGGTTAAAGCAGTGTGTATCAACAACCCTTGTTTTGCGAGGACCGAATTGGGATCTGCCGTTTTACATAGCAACAGATGCATCTGATACTGCTATAGGAGTTGTGTTAGGTCAACTAGAAGACAAGAAGCCATATGCCATATACTACATCTACAAGAACATGACTCCAGTAGAGTTAAATTATACAGTTACAGAAAAGAGTTTCTTGCAGTACTACACACCGTTAATAAATTTAGGCACTACATTACAGGTTATCAAATATTTGTACACACTGACCACTCCGTCATTCATTTCTTAATGAATAAACCTTCTACTAATGGTAGGGTTACACAATGGTTGCTTATGTTACAAGAATTTGATATAACAATCTTAGATAAATCTGGAAAAGATAATGTAGTGGTTGATTTTCCTTCTACGCTAACTGTTAAATGTGATTGCATGCCCGTTGAGGATTCTTTTCTAGATGAATATCGTTTTGCTATTTCAACTCACTCACCATGGTATGCAGACATATCTAACTACCTTGTTGCAGGGAGATTCCCACAATATCTATCCTCAAAAGAAAAGAGGAAGATTGTTTAGTAGAGTGCAAGATACTCTTGGGTAGAAGGATACCTCTACTACACAGGGCCAGATCATCAGATCAGGCATTATGTGAGAGAGGATGAGATTTTTGACATCCTTAGACCCTACCATGAGGAACTTTGCGGATGACACTTTTCTGACAAGAGGATAGGGCATAAAGTGCTTTCAACAGGATATTATTGGCCTACCATATTCCAGGATGCAAAGAAATTTGTGAAGGGATGTGATAGTTGTCAGAGAATAGGGATGTGATAGTTGTCAGAGAATGGGTCAATGACTTTGGTCAAATGAATTTCCGTTACAGCTTCAAATAGTCTTGGAACCATTTGAGAAGTGGGCCTTAGCCTTTGTAGGACCAATTAATCTGTCATCTCAACAAAAGTCCTACATTCTAGTCTGGACAGAGTATGTCAGAAAAGGGGTTGAAGCAAAGGCATTAACCAGGGAAACTGAACAAGTTGTTTCAGATTTCTTATTTGAAGACATTTTTGTTCGCTTTGGAGTACCTCGAGAAATAGTGACAAATGGAGGACCATAATTCACATCTCATTTGATCCAAAGGTTAGTTGAGAAATTCAAGATCTGTCACAAAATTACCTCACCATATCATCCACAGGAAAATGGTCAAGTGGAGAGCACTAATAAGGTTATTGAAGGAATTCTCACTAAGATTGTAGCCAACCACCAGAGGAACTAGGATGATAAACTTCCAAAAGCATTGTGGGCATACATAACTACATCGAGAAATACTACTGGATTTTCACCATACGAATTGGTTTATGGTAAAAACCCATTATTTCCCATTGAGTTCGAAATAAAAACACTCAGAGAACATTGCAAGTGAACCTGGATTTGACTACAGCTCAGAAACATCGGTTGAACCAGTTAAATGAACTAGATGAGAAGAGATTGGATGCCATCCAACAAACAAGCATCATCTAGCGACAGAGGGCTAAGTGGCATGACAAGTTTATAAAAAAGAAGGTGTTTCAGAAAGGCAATTGGGCTCTACTGTATGATTCACGATTCAAAGACTTTAACGAGAAGCTCTGTACCAAATGGCTAGGTCCTTATGAGGTAGATACAATCTTTGACAATGGGACTGTGAGATTAATTACCATAGACAGTGCCAAAGTGTCATTGCTTGCCAATGGGCATCGTCTTTGGTTATATCATAAACCAACCTCAAAGGATTCATTTATCAACATTGTCTCAGGATCTAATCTTCAAGTTATGAGGGCAGGGGAAAATTCTCTTGTGTTGTCAAATTATTAAATTCCAATAAGTGTAGTAGCTAGAAACCATTTTTTGTTGGCAGTCGATACACCAAATAGTAATAATAATAAATATAAATATAATAATAATAATGATGATAATAATAATAATAATAATGATGATAATAATAATAATAATAATAATAATAATAATAATAATAATAATAATAAATAAATAAATAAATCTGCCTGTGAAAATCTCTTGTGGGGCGCGGGTAGATAGTTGTACCCACTGAAAACGACTTTGTGGCAGTTAATACACATTTTCCTTTTAATAAATTTTGTAACAGCATGTTGTTACACATATGTCATAGATGTCATGTTGTTACAAGCCCGTTTTTATTCATTTCATTGTATTATTCTAAGAATTCTTTTGTAGGCACAAATTGTAATGCCCTCAAAGGAATACATTGTTCTAATAAAGTACTGCCGCAATTTTTTTCAACCATCATGGAGAAATTCTTTTGCTGTTACATCTATAGCAACCAATCTGATGGAGACGACTATAGCATGGAACCAGTTGCAGTTGTCCACTTCAATAATCACCATCACCAACACTCCGTTGTCGGTATCAATCAAATCACCCTCTGGTAAGTCATTCAAAAAAGAATATTGTTTTTTTCTTTATTTAGCAATTATGGAAGTTAATACGTCATCTCATTTTGACGACCAAGGACGACCTTTGCATTTAAGTTGGGGGGGGGGATGAATCATTTTGTGATTTGTGACATAACCCGATTTGAAGTGACAATACCTGTTAATCATTACCACCTTTCATGACTGATCATCTCATTAATTCGAACCATATCCAAGTCATATTTTCACACCTTTGAATTAATGATGAAACGATAACCCGTATTGCACAATTTTCTGACTTGATACCCTTTCCTATCGCCTTGATATCTGCCTCGATGTAGCTCTGCACCCTCATTGCACAGATTTTTCAAGAATTGTGACGGCAAGCAGGCGAAAGTTCATAGTGACTGTTGCAACAATTAGTGAAGGGTATGTAACAACGAAGGATGGGAGGAGCAGCAGTAAGGCATGAACCGGATTCCACCAAGGCTTTGGAAAAATGCCCGGAAGCATATCAAATTTTCAGAGAAGCAGGGTGGATCGAGTTTTTCGAGTGACTCAGGGGGTTGGATGAGAGTGTTTCTTTGGAATTTTCTCGAAATCTGAATAGGAATCGAATAGAGGTTAGAGGCCTAAGACTGGAGATTATGGAGGAAGTGATTTCTAGAGTAACAACACTTCGACCTGAAGGGAAGAGGTGGTTCAACCAAAAAATTAATGACCCATCCCTTAAAGTTGAATTCTTGTAGGGAGAAGAATAGTTGGTCAAGAAGGGAAGAGGAATTGACCGCCTTTCCCTTCCTCAGCCGTGGAATGATGTTGCCTTGTTCATTATCAAGTACATTACATGCGAGGGGCGCTCGACAATAGTTTTCAACTATCATTTTCCGTTGCTGAGCCATCTTCAGCATGGGCAACTGGTTAATCTTCCCCATTTTCTATTGGAGAATTTGAAACACATGGCTGCCTTGGTAAAGGTAGCCTCACATCTAGAGAGCTGCATTACCAATCATGGCCTCATAAAATTAATTGTAATGGAAGCTCTGGAGCAACAAGGAAGAAATTGGGAAGATTTTATTAGTGAAGGAACAAAAACCCCACGACAGAGACAAGCTGAAACTCCTACAGATGCTCCGGGGGAAGCTGATACAATTATGGAGCAGGGACAACCTTTGGGAATCATATTTAAGAAGAGGTAACTTGAGAAACTTGTGGGTGGCAGAATACTGAAGAAAAGGGTTAAGTTTGGTACTCAACCAGAACCCTCGCCATCGTCCAAGAATAAACTAGGCAAGAAAAAAGAACAGAAGGGGAAGCAAGAAGAGTCAAAGAAGCAGAAGAAGAAACATACCAAGTAAGAAGACACTTCTTCATTAGGTAAGAACGAAACCCGAACATTGTTGCTTTAAATTAAGAAACTAGAAGCAGAAAATAAGGAATTAAAGCGGAAATTAGGAGGTAAAAAAATGAAAACAAAGGTTTCGGGTCTCGATACATTAGCTGAGGTTGTTGATAAGTTGGGATCAAAAACCACATAATGGCCTTTATGTATAGTATGTGCTGAGGGGTTAGCAACAACATGATATAATATTTGTGTTACAGACACCATCTCAGAAGAAACCCAAACAGAACCATGGGAGGTTGACACACAAGAACCTGTTGACCATGTTGCTGACACACAAGAACCCGTTAACGATGTCGCTGACACACAAGAATCCATTGAAGATGTTGCTGACACACAAGAATCAACAGTTGAAATGAAGCATCCCATGTATTTTAACCTAGAAACTGATACACAAGAACCTGTCAACGATGCTGTTGATACACAAGAACCAACAATTGAGACAGAGGTTTTTAAGGAAGAAAAATTGAGAGTTGTTCCACAAGAACCTGTCAACAAAGCTGTTGATACACAAGAACCAACAACTGAGGCAGAGTAGCTCAAAACATGAGATGTTGTTACACCCTCTACTGCTATTGCACATAAAACAACACAGGACCCTGAAGCAGGGTGGCATTCAGAAAGACTTTTGTTGATATCAGAATTGGAGAATTGGAAGAAAATGGCACTTTCCCTAAAAAAGGGAGTGATTTATTTGGAAGAACATCAGAAGGCTATTCATACCCTTAAGGATCAGTGGGCCAAAGAATTGCTGACAAAAGAGCTGATAAAGTGGGAAACGAGGAAAGCTGAGATGGAAAAGGAAGAACAGAGACAACAACTACAACAAGAGGTCAAGAAGCTGACTAAAGAGAAAGGTAAAATGTATGAGTTAGCCCTAAACCTTTTAGGTTGCAAGCCACCATCTCCGTCCTACCCAATCTTCTTGTGGGAGAAATTTTATCTTTTCCAGTTGAGAGCCATCCATGAGAACAAACCCTACAGGAGCATTTCCACTAAAAAATTTCTGGATGTATTTTGCTCATGCGATTTCAACGATTAGAGTTTGTTATGCGAACTCTTCCTACATGATATATTTGTTGAGCATTCTAGTTTGCAGATGGCTGTAGACCTTTCCCCCTACGTTGGAGATTTGCAACTACGGGCTTTTATATCTTTCATGAGAAATCAAATTGATTGGCACCTCACCATAAAATCATCTGCTATGAATGAAGAAAAGGCAACCCTGAAGATAAGACCATAACCTGATATGGCCACTGCTATGAGGCGTGAATTCAAAAAGTTTCTCAGTAAACCTAACATGGTAGAACAACTGTCCCTCTATAGGAGAAGAATTATTGGGTTTTTCCTTAATTTTTATGAACAATTGAAAAGTAAACATTAGTTGGAAGCCTGAAACGATGGGAAGCTTGCAGTGAAACACTAAATCGGGGGATCCCTCTGGGTACCCCAATTTCATGATAGTTGTTACTTGAGCCCCTGAATATGTACGAATTGTCAAAATGATGGGAGCTTTCTAGATGGGGCTCAAATTCAAGTTTCCTCAGACTTGGTTCTTGGTTGAGAAATAATAGCCTCACTTCCACCTGAGCAAGTATGAAGAACATTCATGGACACATCGACTTGTGTCTACCTAGGGGTATAGGAAAGGCGATGAAGACATTGTTGGCGCCCATGATTTCACAAAACTAGATTAGCAACATGCCAATGTCATAATAAATGAGGACCCTGAACATTTTGAAGGATTTGCATGAGGACATGTAGTGGCTTCAGTTGGGGGGAAATGTTGGGTGAAATATTTGAGGATATTTCAGGCATCATTTTCCCCATTTTTGGCCATTTTCCCTCATTGAACCTACAATTTCCCCAGTACAATTGCACTCCCTCTGATAAAGAAGTAACCTTTTTCTTTCAGGTGTTTCCATAACTACTGATAGCCATGGGTGAACAGTTGTTGCTATTATTTTTTGTTACACGGTGTGAGTTGCTGTTACTTGCCATTACACCCTAGAATTTCCATTTCCTGCTGTTACACCACGAAGCTATTGTTACACAACGAATTGTCAAGATTGTAGTCGCCATTTTCAAAGACAATTGTCAAGGGCCGCATGAAGTAATTCCATGTAGATAATTAAGAAGATCTGAGCATTTACAATTGCGTCTAAACAAGAGTGGTGTAACCATAACAAATCTTTATTAAAAGTAGTTTGTAACAATTTCTATCTTTTTATCTTTTTTGTTAGCTTAATCAGCATGAGAATCACAAGATTCTCATGACTGATTCATTTCCCTAATTTTGGGGCTTTGTAAAGACTTTATAAAAGAGCTTAGTCTCATGAGAAGGGGACGACGACGAAACATATATAACACCGAAATTATGATCTTATACTTTTCCACTATTTTAATACAAGCATATATCTGGTGATGTTACTGCAAATTTATGTGTTGAATTGTTAACTAGTTTTCATTTTACTACACCCTGCTAGGGAGGAAGGGCCCTCTTCTTTAGCAGGGATCATAGTGTTAATAGGATATTTGTTTTTTATGTGTTAGTGTGGATTTCTTATTACTGTTGCACATGTTTCATTGTGGGATAGATACACTTCTGCTTTCAGATTTATTGTGTGCTGTTACACAGGTTAATCAATTCTTCGCTAATCAATTGTTGTTACATATTTCGTTGATAGTGTATGTCACGCTTATCATTATTCTGAAGTTTTTATGAAGTGTGGATTCTTTCCTTGCTGAGTGTGTTTCATTCCTGCAGTGTGCCTTTTAATTCCTGCAAGCATGTATTTCCATTCTGCAAGAGTGCTTTAATTTCTACAAGTGTGTTCAACGACATCTTTTCTGTTTTACCTGGCTGTTACATGTATCAGCACAAATAGTGCAGACGCCTTTGAAATAAAAAGACCTACCCTGGTTGATAATTAATGATTGTGGTTTAGTTACTTTAGGAGTGATAAAACCTCACAAACACCTACACTCCTGCAATTTTTTACAGTTCAGATAGGTTTTAATTTTGCTTTACTAACCATCATAAGTAGAGTAATTTGCTTATCTTTTACTTTAAAATTTTGTATGTTGGGACTAGGAGTAGTGTGATTATGTAGCAACCCTGGTGAAAATTCCATGTAATAAAAGTTAATAAAGGAAAAATAATAACCACGATTGATGGGACACTTTTTCCAAGCTGAATGTTGGGCAAGACATCCTAGTGTGCATGTTCATTTGGTTTATTATGGCTAAGGAAAGTGGCAAAGGAAATGGGTAAGGCTTTGGAAAGGAAAAATGACATTATTGGCACATGTATTTATGAAAATAATGAAAATTAGGAGAAAAGGAGGGTGAAAGGTCACAAGTTACATGTGAGGAGGAAAATGAAGAAAATAGAGGCCTAATTGATAAAAAGGCTTATGAGGATCTGGTACCTTTTGTCAGTTCAGTTTTGGAGCTCTCTCTCATTATTCTCTCTCTCTCACTCTTGGTGTTGGTTTTAACCCCGTACAGAAATTACCTGCACACGAATTCTAAAAACAGAAAATAAACAATGGCGAGAGAATAATACATAAAACAAATATACACTAAGATTTTCCCCTAGATCCCAAAACTGGGACTACCAGATTGATTTTTCTTTATATTCCTTTCAATGTTACAATACATATATATACATGTCAAAGCATCCATAAACCCCAATCCATTAACCCTGGATTAGAACATAACCGTAGTTCCCTTGACCGGATCTACAAAATACCATGGACCGAAAGCTATTGTGCCCAAAACCATGCACAAAACCATAGGTAGGTCTGCCCACATAATATAGGGTCCAAAAAACATTTCCCCAGGCTGCTTCCCCAGACCCCGTAGAGGGGGGCTACCGCCCCCCTCAAACTCCCCATATAGGGGGGGGTTGCCTCCGCCCCTGTGACCCCCCCATTGCACATCGATGCAACGAAGGGGGGGCCTAGTCGTGGAAAGAATATAACACAACCCAACACTTGGATACTTAGAGTTTTCTTGGATCACTTTAGCATTGGATCAAGAAAGGAAAAGAAGGCAAGAGGAAGGAAGGAGCAAGCAAGAAAGAGAGGATTAAGCAACTACAATAAGATTCTTTGCAAGTACCAATTTGCATGTGCGTTTTCCTTTCTAGATTTGGCATGCATGTGGTTCTGTGCTATTATGGCGTGGGTTTTTCTTGGTGTGACAATGTTTTCAGCCTAGCCTTTCCATTTTCGGATAGCCATGGTGTGATGGGGTTCTCATGTTTTGGTTGAGCTGGATTGTTGGATGGATTTGAAGCTGAGTGAGGTGGATATCTGAATAATAGAACACTGTCATCGCCTAGTAACCCCTAAAGTAGATTGTGGGTTGCGGTAAATCCATATTTTGTGTTGCCTCGGTGGGCCTAGGAATCCTCGATTAGTGAATGGCGGGATCTACGGTAAATCCTAGAGGTGGGTGCTCTCCATCAGGCCTAGTAATCTCGTGATGTTATATGCGGTAAAGCATGGAGAGTGGGTCTCAGTTTAGGTCCTAGCTATCTGATGTGGATTGAGGTAAAGCTTGAGAGACTAGGAGACAGGAAAATTCCTCACGGTGTAGGTGGAGAAATCCGGTGGCATCCATGCTTGTTTTGGCCCAGTGATCTGGTGGAGATCATGGTAAAGCATGTTATTGCATGTTTATTATGTTGGCCTTGTGATCTGGTGTGGATTATGGTAAAGTCTGGTTTTTATTGATGAGGGTGAGGTGGTTTAGCCTCGGGATGCCCTGTTTGGTTCTTTTGGTTTGAGTCCCACATTCATGCTTGGAATATGGCACGGGGGTGAATGGATGAAGAGAGAATTGGCTAAGACATTCTATGGTCGGGTGGAACGTGGTAGTCCCATCCCGGGTTGGCTTTTGCATTCATTAATAATAGGTTATTTCCTTGATATCTTATGTATAAATGTATTGGTTTATATGTGGATTTTCTGGCTGATGTATCCTTGATATTTCTGTTGTTATTATGTTGGTTATAAGCATGTATTCATGACAATGATGATGCATGGCTCTCCTTATGTTTTATTTGTAAATGAATGGATAATGTATTTGTGACCTAATAGATGATAATGCAACTAATGATATAAGGGAACAATGCTTCTTAGAGATTCTTAGATAAGTATGAGACCCCTATGCTCTGATTTGTTGTTTAAACATGTAGGTTATATATTTGTGACATGTCTAACGAAATTCCTATTATGGCTAGTAGGGGTCCAATCAACTCTTGTTTAAGTAATTGCATTTATATCATCATTTCATTATTATCTTTATGTTCTGAAAGTGTCATTTTTGGGCAGTGACTTGGGCTCTGGGCCTGAACAAGTGGCTCAAATCCCAGGGACGCAAGCACAACACTAGCTAGAAAAGTCCCTGGACGCTGGCATACCATGCTGTGGGAGCGTCCAGAGCCTCCTGGACACATGCATGCCCATATCAAGGGAGTGTCCGAAAGTGTAATGGTTTAAAAAATCAAGGGGACCTAGGGGCTGGTTACTAGAGAAGTTGGGATAGTTCCTAGGAGTCCTGTTGCTGATGTGGAAGGTATGTATGGGGTGTTTTCATCGGTTCCACTTCCTTAAGGTGACTTTGGAGGTTGAATCATATTATAGTAACTTATCGTCACATGTTTACCTCAGTTGGTTGGTTACTTGGGTAGATGTGGGAGGAGGGTGTTACAGATTAAGAACAAGAGTAGGTCCTCCCTCTCTTGCACCCTTGTGGTGAACTTGTGGGGGGATCTGAAATGGTTCTAAAATGCTACCTACCATCTCCCTTTGAATTGGAACATTACACATAGCCTAAGTAGGAAAAAATTAAGCGGCTCTAATCCACACATCTTTTTTACTTGTTTTGCCCAAATTAATTCAAATTACACATACCTTAACTAGGATAGAAGTAAGTGGCCCTAATGCACACATCTTCTTTACTTGTTTTTTTTAATCAAGTTCATTTATTCTTGGACCAGGAGCTGGTGTTAGTAAATAAAGGGAGTAGGTCCTCCCTCCCTTGCACCCTTGTGGTGAACCTATGGGGGATCCCAAACATTTCTCAAAACATTAATTTTCCACCTCCCTATATGGTCATATAGTATAATGAGGAAAAGTAAGTGGCCCATTATCCACACATCTTTCTTTTCTTGCAAGGAACAACATTGCAATTCCACATCATTGCAATTTACACTTTGTATGTTTAGCATTTTACTTGTATACACCACCACCCCACACACTAAATTCACTTAAACTTTGTGCAAAGGGTATCCTATTTTTGGAATCTTTGTACTTATTTTAATTGAATTTACATTTTGGAACACCCTAAGAAAAGTCAAGGATCTCTAAAAACAACCTTAACTTAAACACACTAAATTCCCTATAGTGGCCACAAATAATTTATAGTTCAAGTTATGACCACGGGGTAGGCAACACATAAGTCGCCGTGGTTGTTTTTCATCTTGAAACATAGATTTTTTTTTAGGGGACTTAAAATGATACACCATCCAGTGACAAAATCAATAATAAATTGAAACCCATGAAGGGGAAAGGCTTAGACGTCAGATTATCACAGGCCTCCTTCTTGTCTCTCGACACTTGGTAGGGGTTTTGGATCCAAATTTGACACCTAGAAGCCGATACTCACTCATTCCCACAAGATGTAGGTATCTCAGTGGCCAAAATCTTAGGGAATATTTCCCTATATTTAGCAGGTGCAGGAGCACTTACACCTAAAGGTGATTTCAATTATTTTATTGGAAGCATCATTGGTTCTTTCGGGACGTAGCTCCAGTACCCCTCGATATAACCCTATTCCATACCTTGGTTGGTTTTTGGCTATTGAAAGCATTGCCAGTACTTTCGGGACATGGCCCCAGTACCCTACTGTAAAATATTCACAAGGCCCAATTACTACCTGAGTGGAAGGATGCTAGGTATTTTTAGAATTTTTTATCATATGCAAAACCTCACAAACATTTTTGTTGATTGTTTCACACATTAAAGAGTTTTAAAGGGAAAATTAACCATTTATTTTTTGCTTTGTCTTATATATGTGATTCATTTGGTTTTCTAAAAAATCCCCCTCACAGTATCTTTCCACACACATCTTAGGGCACCATAAGGGACATAAGTGTTACCCGTCACTCTAAATGTGTTCAAGACCACCCCCATTATTGGGAGGTGTGCTTGAATTCTCACCATGTCATCGTAGGAGACAACATACATCTACCTTGTTTGGAACATAGATTCTTGTTGCAACCTTGTTAGTGTCTATACCCTCTCAAGGTACCCCTATCACCACCCTGCAAGGTACACCTACCCACACTTCCCCGCAAGGGACTCCTTTTAACACCCCATTACAAGGTCATCCTACCATGGAAAATACCAATAGAATACCATTTGTAGCTTCATTAAATCTCCTAGATCTTACGAAGCTTACAAATGAACCTATTGCACATAATTAATAATGGACCCCTATGCCAACCAAGCTACCATCGGATATCCCTAAATTCGAAGAAAAACAGTGGGAAGATCCTACCAACCATATCATGACCTTTCATCTATGGTGTTCCTCCAATAGAATTATTGAGGACTAAGTTCAAATGAGACTGTTTCAATGCACCCTCATTGGCCCTATTGTAAAATGGTATGTTAGCGAGACCATAGGTTCCCATCAAACCTTTGAGTCTTTAGCAAGATCTTTCCTCTCCTTCCAGCTCCCACTCCGTCATGACATAGTGTTATGAAACCAGCTCACAAAAATATAGAAAAGAAAGATCAACTCCTAAGAAATCAGCCTCTTCGAGGGGGCAACCTCCTTTACATTACAGAAATGAACAATTCTTGGATGATACAAATGACAAGACCTCCTTTCTATATATAGGAGTCTAAGGGGTCATAATATAATCGGAGCTGACATAACAATAATAATGTAAGGGCACAACAATAACAATAATGGGCTTCTATGGGGCACAATAATAACAATATGGGGACAACATGGGCACAACAATATAATAAGGGGGTCGCACTAATAACAATAATGGGTTACACTAGTAGTATAGGGACCTAACATGCCCCTCTCTTTCAAAAAGTGTTGTTCTCAACGCTTGAGTAGTTCTGGATGCTTCTATATAAACTTCTCATCCTCCTATGTGGAATCTTCAATGGGTAAGTTCTTCCACTTGATGAGATACTCTGAAATTGATCTATTTCGTAGATGTCGAGTTCTTGGTTCTGTGACTGCTTTAGGTTCCAATATGATTTTTCCTTCCTTGTCAAGTTCTGGCAATATTGTTTGAACTGGGATCTTCTACAACTTTTGAATGAGTTCCCACCCTACTTCGTCATTCTTCCATTCATCCCTTGCTTCATTTATCAAATTTGGTTGGATAATTATACCAAACTCTAACATTTCTGCAACCATACGTTCAATTTCACTCCTTTGGGCATATGGATATCTATAAGGCCTGATGTTGGAGGAACACTTCTTGGAATCAAATGAATAGCATGATCACGATCACGAACAGGTGGGAGGCCTTTGGGAGTCTCAAATACCTTGGAATGATTGTCCAAGACTTTTTGGAGATCTGGAGAAATAGATGATTTCGATGTGGGGGCATCTAGCGAACATAATTGTGCAATTACACCTCGTTTTTCTTTATTTAGAAGGTTTTTCATTCCGTTAGCGTTGATTATCTTTCCCGGTTTCCCTGTGAAACCCCTTAATTCAACTTCCTTCCCTATGGAAGACAATTTTATGAAAAGTTCTTGAAAATTAAAATCTATTGTACCCAAGGATTGTAACCATTGGAATCCTAGTACAACATCAGCAACACGCATTGGAATGGAAAGCATTGGGCTATTCAATACATATTCTCCCATGGATAGCTTGATATTGTGGTACTTTTCAGAGCAATTTATGGTTCCTCCATTTGCAACCATCACTTGACACTATGGTGCTGGATATAGGAAGCAATTCAATTCCTTGGCTATCTTACAATTAATAAAATTATGGGTACCACCCGAATCAATCAACACTATTACCTTTTTCTTCTTGATATGTCCTTCTATCTTTATAGTTTGAGGAGTGGTAATTCCGACAAATGCATTACAAGGTATGGTTGGATTCATTTCTTCTTTCTCTAGCATTGGTTCTTGGTGAGTATCCTTTTCTTTTGATGTTTCTTGATCCTTTTCTTCCTGATATTTCACTACTTGAACCTTCTTCTTCTTGATATGTCCTTCTATCTTGAGAGTTCGAGGAGTGGTAATTCCTTCCAATGCAGTACAAGATATGGTCGGATTCATTTGTTTTTTCTCTAAGGCTGGTTCCCGATGTATATCCTCTTCTTTTAATGTTTCTTGATCCTTTTCTTCCTCCTCTTCACAATCTATGTAAAATAATTTCTTTTCAGCACACTTATGACCTTTAGTGTATTTGCTATCACAACTGTGGCAAAGCCCTTTTGCTCTTTTTTCTTCCAATTGTTGTTGTGTCAACCTTGTAGGTTGTGGAAGGCTAGGGGAAACAACACTTCCATATTTATAGTTGTGAGTGGTAGACTTCTTTGTTGCCATAATTTTGCTTTCCACTTTTCCTGCCAACCTGTATGTCTTCTCCAATGAATCAGGTTCCCAAAGGCGAACCTCATGTTGGATGTTATCTTTTAAAGTCCCTGTTAGCCCTGAGGTGCAGTGCGGCTAGTTTGAAGACTAAAGGAAGAAGATGGTCTGCTTTGCTGTCCTGGAAGGGGCCCCACACGAGCCATCATTTCGCTTTCCCCACTTTCCCACTTAAATTCTATTCCGCTCATAGCTTAACCTGACCCTCACTCCATAACGATACCCTCTTCTGCCTTAACCTTAAATAAATTAACCCAAAAACCCCCGAAAAACCTTACCTTCCCGTCATGCGCGCCCTCCGCCGTCAATTTCCCCGCCGATCTGACGGCCCATGTTTTCCCGATCCACAAGACATGCTCGATCGATCCCCACTGTTAGATCACTCCCGCTTGATGTAATGGTTGTCGCTATGATCGCGCGGGCAACTAACTAGAGGAGTACCTGCCCGATAAAGGCGGTTTTCTCTCTCCCCCCTCCACTACGTGGCGTGCAGTGAGTGGCATCGGATGGACTCCACCCTTTACCTCTTACCACTTGATAGCAACCATAACCACCCAAACAAAACCACCCCTTGGGCGCTATTTTTTGAACACCTCCTCCACCCGATAGCCGTCCGATCTGTCCACCTAGATCCAATGGCCCAGACATTTTCCGCCCCTACCAAAGCCTGTAAGCCTCATGCAATCAATCTCCTGCGTTCATTTCTTCCGATCCAGCAGCCCTCGTCCATGACTGATCCCGCTTGTCCTTTGCCACCCCACCATTACTATGTCCGTCCGATTTAATTCATCCAACAACTACCCGCTTGTCCTCCGCCACCTTGCCATTACTCTATTCTTCCTATTTAGCACATCCAACCACCCATGCACCTCGTACTCTACTTCCTATCAGTTACCCGAGGAGGAAGGTGGTTGACTCTGTCAGTATCATGACAGTCAGGCCGTTGAACTGAAATAACAAAAAGTATGGCCGAAGGAGGAAGGACACAACACGATACAAGCAAACATAATTAAACAGTCATGGAGCCTCACTAGCACAATCAAGCCAGCCACCTAACAGGGCAGCGTTGTACTAGAATTAATTACTGTTTTCGTGATGGAAGGAGAATTGTATCCTTGTACGTAATCAGGCAGTTAGAGACAGTGGGGATAGATTAAGACACCTCAAGCCCTAAAAACATTGAGAGTATTGTAAAGAGATATAAATAGCTTAAGGTAAGATGTAATCAGGGTTCAACTTCTGGATACTGTTAAGACTCTACCACTCAAGCTTCTCATCTTCATTCATCAGTAATACAAGCTTCTTTTGCTATTATATGTTCAATATCCCAATTTCCCTGCTGTTCTAAGCTTGCACTTGAACAGGTTGTTCAAGTTTCTTTTGTGTCTAATGCTAGATAACTGTCATCTTATCTCTGCATTGATGTATTAGATTTGTAAGCTTCATTTGCTTTTTGTAGCTGGCCATCATATGTTTATGTATGTATCTGCTGGTATGGTTAGTATTCTCCATTCATTCACTTAATCTACAAACTATTGAGCATTAGTGGTCTAAAGCCTTGTAGGCTGAGGGTGTTCATGCATGTCTTGGGTTAAACATAGTCGAAACGGTTATCTGGCTTGATCCAAACCATCATCCATTCCGATAGTTATGAGAACAATATCGAAGATTATATGTTACCAGGCATCTCCGAGCTACAACCATAGGAGAGTTTCCTGGAGTGATAACAGTCCCTATGAAGACATCAATCCTCTGCTTATCTGGAATATCATTTACCCTTATATTCAATTTTTTAAATTCCTCAATGTGCTCTGCCATTGAACCCTTTTGTTTGAGATTTATCAATTCTCTAAAGAGGGTGTTGCTCTTTGTATCCTCATAATGTGCTATCATTTCCTCCGTGAAAATTGACCACATGACAAGTGGTTTACAAGAAAAAAGGCCTTGATACCATAAAAATTGATTCGGTTCTAAATATAAAGATGCAATACATACCTTTTGTAACAATTTCACCTCATGTAGATCAAAATATTGCTCCATCTGTAGTATCCAATTTACCGGATCTTTGCCATCAAACTTCCTCATATCGCTTTTTCTTGATTTTAGGAGCTCGATATTGAAACGACTGTAACTCTGTAATTTCATATATTTAAGTTATGAAGTATTGGCTTGTGATATCCCTCTAAGTCCTCTTTCTAACCCCACAAGTTTGATCGCAATTGGATTCCCGAAGAAAGAGTTATGCCCAATCTCCCGCGATGACCTAATTATAGACTGGTTCAGTAGAGTGAACTTGTATGACGTGCCACATGTCACTGTTTTGACCTTAGGTTCTGAAACTGATACCTAACAAACTACATCTCGTCTCCTTTTTGTTACTTCGTATGAAATTTGAATCAGATGCTCCGAGAGAGAGTTATTACGATTTTCCCAAGGTCACCTATTTGGGATGTAGTTCAGGGGCCTGCAAAAACCCTAAAGTTCTTGGACTGTATCTCCGAAAATATAGAGAATAAAAATATGAAATGCGGACCCGAGCTTCACCAATATTTGGGCTCAAATGGGTTTTAATTTCAGAATCTAAAAATTTGTAGAAAACAAATTATAGCGAAAATTCCACGATGACCTGTTTGAGATGGAATTCTGGAGCTTGCAAAAACACTAACTTCCTCAGATCATATCTCTAAAACTATAGTGAGAGAAGCTTTGAAATTCATACCCGAGGTTCATAATGATTTCGTCTCGAATGGGTTTTTGTTTTATCTTCTGAAACGTCGTATAAAAAAATTTATTGCACAAATTCCACGAAGACATGTTTGGAGCAGCGAAACCCTAGAATCCAAAGCTCTGATACCAAATGTTATGAAAACGGCTCACAAAAAGATAGAAAAGAAAGATCAACACCTTAGAAATTAGCCTCTTAGAGTGGGCAACCTCCTTTACATTACACAAATGAACAATTATTGGATGATACAAATGACAAGACCTCCTTTCTATATATAGGAGTCTAAGGGGTCATAATATAATCTAAGTCGACATAACAATAATAATGTAAGGGAACAACAATAAAAATAATGGGCTTCTATGGGGCACAATAATAACAATATGGGGACTACATGGGCACAAAAATATAATAAGGGGGTTGCACTAATAACAATAAGGGGTTACACTAGTAGTATAGGGACCTAATAGATAGGGCTGGAATTGTTGACACACTTTTGACAAACTACCACCACCCATATTTTAGATCGTGTTCATGGATGGGAAAAGTGATGTAGTTTGTGCAAAGTGGACATAACAAAACCCATTCTTCTAGATTTCTTCTTGAAATCTCTTTTTCTTGCAATTGCAAAAGACATTTCCACAACTATGTCGCAATGAAAGAAGAGGCCATCAGTAAAGCTCAACAATTTGAGCTCATTTACACACAATTAAGGTACCTTTACTCTTTCATCCTAGATGATCCTCACTTACAATTCTTCATTCAAGATAAACCTAAAGCATCAAATGTTGTAGACAAGTTGATAAGGACCATCACCCATAATCAACCCGATAATACTTTCCAATATCCCGCAAACATGTATGGTACACAACTGCATTAACCATTTAATGGGCCACCCGCAACACCAACACCATCAAATGTTGGAACTACCCCAAACAACCCGCACCTCCTCAAAACCATCCCATGCCATGGAATAAGTACCCAACACGTGCTTTGATGTAGTGTCGACCTCCCAGCCTACCTACACAAACCCTATTCAAGGGAATCCTTATTTTCCTTTCCTAGCACCACAACAAAATAATATACTACTGCAGTAGAATGCGGGTTTTAATTTCATCCAACCTTCATTCCATCTACAAAAACAGTCATTTGAACATCTCAACACCACAAACCCACCTAATGCCAACAAAAGAAAGGGAAGAATAAATAGAAAGGATATCAAGGATAGGAGGGAAACCAACAACAACTACAACAACTAAGTGCTATGACTAGAGGAAAATCCCCCAATCAAAGCCAAAACCAGGGTATAAACAATCTGCAAAAACAAAACAAGAATGACAGTCTTCGGACTAATCACTCTTGCACCATTTACGGAGAACATGGACATTATACCCATCACTTCCCTAAACTCCTAGAGTTGAAATGCATGAGAGAGGATAGGGGGAAGGTGGGAGAAAATCAACAACATGTAGTAATGCGAAATATGTTTCCCCAACAAGGAGCGATAGTTACCCAACATAAGGTTGGTCCTCCCCAATACCAAAACCAAGAAGGGGGTAGTTCTCATGACACCGCTAGTCATGACATCTACATGCAAGGAATAGATGTACTGCTCCAAACTCGTAATCATGATTATGGAACCCCTATGGAACCTAATCCTTTAATAATAACCATCACCAATACAACTACACCACCTTTGACTATACAACGACCTCCCATTGAACCCATTCCCAAGATGGTCAAGGTACCATTACGTTGCACATCCCATAATTCAAAGGGAACTTAGAGCTATCTTATTGTTGATGACCTTGCACAATCTCCATCAACCATGTCAACATTGGAGGTCCTTCAAAAATGTTTGACTCAACGGAAAGCACTTCTTTTTGCGCCAGGTGCAATTAATCACTTAGATTCATGATTGATCACCTTTGACTCGGACAATCCTGAACCATGACTACCATCTATAGTCGCCTTAAAGATTCTAGTCACCATTCGAAATGTCACTATTCACCAGTGCATTTTTTTATGAGGGGATATCCACCTGTATTATGTTAGTCAGTTTGGCAGAAACTAGGATCCCTTGAATTCAATACTTCATCCATCACATTGAGGGCATATGATGGTTTCCCATGGTCACCACTTGGACTCTTTCATAACATCCCAATTGAGCTCATTGGAAAGGAAATTATCATAGATATCGAAGTCTTGGATCCCCTCGAGATTACAACATCTTGTTTGGATGAAGCTACATGTACACCATGAAGGCAGTGGCATCATCAGTATTTCATACCATGATGTTCCCACATAATGGGAAAATAATTACCATCGACCAATTAACACACTATGAAACAAGGACATCTTCCTCTTTATATGGTGTGATACCCTTTGTTGGGTCCCAAAATGAATTGGTCCCTTTCTTGACTTAAGTTGGCACAGGAATGTTCAAAACTTCCTCTTTCCTCGACACATACCTAGAAGACCCACTAGTTGTCACACAAGTTTCTGCAGCTTCTGTATGTATGATGACTATATTAAATCGTAACCAGACACATGATACTCAACCACCAACTACACAAGCATCAAATGTTGTGACAAATGAACCTCCCTTTCTCCCTTACATGAGTACTCAAATCCATTTTCTCTATCCTCCACCTGGTTTTGTTTTGCACCAAGTCATGGCAACCCTCCCTTTACCAAACATGGCTCTTGTGATGCCCGTTTGGTATTTGGCACCTCAAGCCATGTCGGCAATCTTGAGGGTCATGTCTATGATATAGTTTCCCATAAAAACCCCTTAGGAAACCTTACCCCTCGTAGTACCACCTACGTTGACACCAGATAGCACCACCAAGAAGGATAAATGAAAATCCAAGAAGAACGACACCCCATCTACCTCTTCTCCTAAGATACTCCCCCCATGTGCATTACGTGATGTATCAGGGCACCCAACCAACCAATGCCCAACATTAGAAGAGTTGAAATCCCTTCTTCATGCCCTAACGCAACCCACACCTTCACCCTCCTCTCCTGGAGAGAAGGCCACCTCATCACGTAATAAGGGATTACACACCAACCACCTGTGTGTTATTTATGCACAACATGGTCTTTATACTCACAGTTTCCTTGATGTCCCTAGGTATCATAACACATTGGTTTCCCTTCATCAGGGCAGTAGTGTTTCACCATCAATTCATACTATTTCTCCAGCTAATGATGCACCTCAGACCATTTACTCTGTCTTTGAGGGAGAAGCCCCATCAGTTGTTCACCCATGTGCTTTTTTCCATCATACCTCCCACCCTATGTCAGTCTCCACCAGGAAGAAGAAGAAGAAAATGTAACCAACTCCCCCAAAACCAACCCCTTCATGTGCCTTATGCAATGAACAAGGAAATATGATCAACCATTGCCCAATTTTGAAATCTCTTAGGATATTCTTCCATTCTGTTTCAACCCCTCAAATTTCTCACAAAAATAAGTCAAGGCGCAATCGCCACAATTGTCGCATTTGCACACAACATGTGCACCATACACGACATTTCCCAACTCTCCCTAGATTTAGAGAAGCATGGGATGCCTTACGACAAACTGAAATCAGGTAACCAATGCTTCTTCCCACTTCTGCCAAAGATAGGATTAATAGGTGGCACACACCCACAAAAACCACACCACCATAGAATGTTCCTCCTAACTCATTGTTGGGAGATATGAGAGATGCTGCCTCTTAGAATATCTACTACATAGCCTCATAAGCCGCATTGGGTGCTTTACATCCATGCAATATTTGCACCAACACTTCCCACATCTCATCCACATAGCCACTTCTTTAGAAATTTGGGTAGCTTAGTATAGCGTGGCACCCCCTACATGCAAATCAAGTAGAGCTTCCTCCCAGAGAGGAAAACTCTTTGGCTCCCAGGATATATACACCTTTGCAGGAACCCTCTCCCATTCACCATGAGGCAACCATTCAAGAGATACTCCCACCATCTGGTGCTGGTGACACACAACATCATATTCGATTCATTTCTTCTTCTGTAGGAACCATGATTAAAGTCATTTTCTCATCATTCCGCGGTGTTGAGACCGCTTTTCCCATTGCGAAGGTTTCATTGCCAATGACCGCATGGACACATCCTATCTATGTGTTTTCAACATCGCTTGGTTCTATGGAAACAACCACATAATCATTTCCTTACTTTTCAACCAACACTTCCAAGTGCCAACCCCTTTCTCATGACCTATCATCATTTCCACCAGCATTTGAAAACCTCTTTCATCCTAACGAGGATATATTGTAAACAATGATGGAACCTGAATATCCGTGGGGTGTCATGAACCATCGCTCTTTCTTTCTACCAGAAAAAGCATTCACACCTACTGACGTGCCAACTAACACCATTTTCATAATAGAAACCAAAGATTTTCTACTAGCAGGTCATGTATATTGGTTCAAAAACCCTATTCCAACACCTGATGCATTTGAAGAAGGGAGCATGTCCAATATCCCACCCACTATTAAGGTAGACATCTCAACCAAGCCCATCATTATTGAAGAAATATCACTAAGGGCAACTTGTTCTCGAGAAGAAGTTGCCTCATACAAAGCCCTATTCCAGGAGTTTAAGGACATTTTTGCATGGTCATATTCGGAAATGCCTAGCATAAACCCTACAATTGTAGAGCATCATATTGACATATGGCTTGATGCCTACCCTTTTAGACAAAAGTAGCGCCAACTCCATCCATCAAAGGCAGAGGAAATTAGACAGGAAATTGACAAGCTACATAAAGTTGGTTTCGTTTACCCTATTACCTACACATCTTGGGTTTCCAACCCTGTGAATGTCATGAAAAAACATGGAACTATATGAGTTTATACTGATTTTTAGGATTTGAACAAAGCCTCCCATAAGGAAAATGATCAAATCATTGACGCTTATGCAGGGTGCAAAGCCTTGTCCTTCATGGATGACTTCTCAGGATATAATCAGATTCAGATACACCATATGGATCGGTACAGAACAAATTTCACCACCACATGGGGCACTTTCACCTATTGCGTTATGCCCTTTGGCATTAAAAATGTCGGAGCCACTTTTCAGTAGGCCATGAACTACATCTTCCATGATTTGGCTCATCTTATCCTCGCCTATTTGGACGACCTCACATTCCATTCCAAGAAGTGCTCAGATCATCTAGAGGATATTCACCTTGTATTTCAACATTGTCGGTAGTATAACCTGCAATTGAAACCTTTCAAGAGTGTCTTCTGTGTAAATGTAGGAATAATCATTTTTTGGGTAGTTGGTGCTTTAATTCTGTCAACATCAACAACCATCTTCCAGAATCAAAGCAGTACCTTGGTTTCTCCCCACCTTGTTGGGACAGTCTTAGGTAGTACAATGGGAACCCTCATTGCCCATTAATCCCATCGGCCCCTTGACATTCGACATCAACATAAGTTTTCACGTTAAGGGCGTATCGTACTTTATAACCGTTGCAGTTCTCTCATTTAGTCAAAGACCCATGCATCTGATCGCACCTCCTTCACTAGTGATTTATATGTGATGCATGGGGGCACCTGGTTCAACCTATTTGTTAGACACCCCTGAGGGCGTAAAAAATTGCCTGTTATAGCTAGGAGCATGTTATCCACTTGAATGCTGACTTGAAAAGATTTTCCTAAATGTTTGTAATATTTCAGTCTAAGTCATCATAACGGGCATGGGATATGCCCACCTTGTATAAACACTTTTGTATCAGTATTTCTTTTGAGCATGGTTTTCTTTAAATTCTCAATCAAGGTCATTTTCTCTAATAATATCCACAACTAATTTCTCTCTCTCAATAATTAGGTAAGATTCATCGTCATAATAGAAAAACATGATGTATTTCGACTATACGCTTGCTCCTAACATCAAACATCAAGGGGCAACTGTTATTATGAAAAAATGGTACACTCATTTGTACACAACAGATAACACTTAGAGTCAGTAAGTAGCATGTATAGAGGATTAATTTTGAGCTAGAAACATTATGAAAATAAAAACTAACAAGGTTTTCCTAAGGCTGACTTAAAATATCAACCCTTATAGGTGCTCCAAAAACATTTTTTCATGACCTCACAACTTTTTCTTCGATAGCCATGAGGATCCCTAGAAGCCTAATCAACACCTCGGGATGTGAACTTGCTTGAGAAACACTCAAGCTCTTGACTTGATGAGTTGATCTTTCGAGCCTTGATCCCCAAGAAGCGTCACTGACAAGAGGATGGTAGCTCTCATCTCATTTATGAGGCAAACAACCTCATTGATGAGCCAAAGGAGTGAAGGAGTGTTCAAATTTTTTATAAATGAAAGAGAATGGAGAGCCAAAAACAAGAAGAATTTGTGCATTATTATGTTGCCAAAATTTCTTCAAAGCAATCAAGCATACCATTGTGAAGAGAATTCCACCATTTGAGAGAGCTTTCTTTGCTTCTTTGAGAGAGAAACAACTTTCAAAAGAGATTGAGAAGGGAACATCCTTGTTGAGATTTGTTGAGCACCGTTTCTTAATCAAATCTCTTAAAGCATATTTGTTATTTATTTGTAACTCTTCCACTACCAGCAATCAAGAAAGAGGATAATTTTCCTATTCTTTTGTTTATTTGTTTTTCTTCACAAGCTTGTTTCATGATGTATTAATTTAGTTTTAGTTTTCTGGTTTTGTTAATGCATTGTTTCCACTTAATTCAATGCTTAGTTAATCCATGTTTGATCACCAACACCACTCATTGTTTTTATATTTCCCTTTAGGAAGCAACCAACTACAAGGAAGGTGGATTTGGGACTCATATGCTACCAAACATATCATACACGAAGATTCATCATATTTACTCAATTAACAACCCATGACTGCAGGTGTGTCGACTGGTGAACAATATTACACGCTAAATTTCTTCAAAATCTTCTTGATATATTTGGTTTATGAAAAGAACGTCTTCATTGAATTGAGAAATTTGTAAACCAAGAAGTAATGATAATTCACCAAGAATAGACATCTCAAATTCCTTTGTCATTTCCATTGCAAACTCTGCATGTTTTGTTCATACTGCCTAAAAAATGATATCATTTACATAAACCACAATAGCTAACTGATTTTATCCTTCCATCTTGATATATAAATTTCTATTATGGAAAATTTTAGGGACTAATATTCGCAAATGGCCTAATTTTTCATGTTTTTTTTCATAAAAAAGATCTTCCAATTTCTCTCTTTTTTTTTGGCTAAAATTTATTTTCCCAAATTTTATAGGATAAAATTATTTTACATTAAAAATCACAAAAAATTATAAAGACTATAAAATCATTACAAAAGTGAATATTTTTACAAAACTATCACCAAATTTTTTATAGTTTGCATATTAGGGACTCATAAGATGTAGTGTCCCTCTCTGAATGATCACTCTAGGAGAATGACTTAGTAGACTATTTGATTCTCATAGGTTATATTCTGTCAAAAAGAGGATCAATTAATTTAATTATTTAAATGTCATTTGGGTGAAAAAGAAACATGTGAACGTGACATTGATTTAGTTAAAAAGGCAAAAGGAAATAAACAAAAGAAGTTATAAAAGAGAGACCCATTGCATTATGATGACCCATGGTGTTCTGATGATAAAGGAGAGATTGAAGCCCATTCTTTCAACATGCATAATCATTTCCTCATATCCATTTGGAGAGTTGTTATGGATTTGGAGTGGTAAAGGTGAAACCTTAAGTGAATTAGTGTCGATGGTGAAACAAATCCGCCCTAGCTTATTAGAAATAAAGACCATCAGATCTTTCACAAGTATTTGTTGTTGAAAATTAATCTCATTTATGGGTCGTGGGTATAACCAGAGATCATGGGATTTTTGGGGGGTCATATTTTCCATATGTAGTTTGTATTTTCTCAATTGATTGAGCCATCATTTGTTGGGTTGTGGCATTAAAAGGGAGGGTCAAACCAACCATCAAATATACTATAGTATAGTAATTTACAACCGTGTAAAGGGACATTATTGTGTTGTCATCATCTCCTATTTTCCCAACAAATCATGCCATTAGCCATGGCTATTTATGGGCTTCCAAAAATCTATTTTTGTAACTCAAAAGGCTACTCCAACATGTAATTCCAGGTTAGATTAATAAAACATATCAGAATATATTGGATGAGTTTGTTTGTTGTGGTATTTTTTCTTGTGGTATGATGGTTGAGTTATTTTTTTTGCGATAATGGATTTGATAGTGTTATTAATAAACATATTTGTTATATTGGTTGAATTTATTTGTTGTGATATTTTGTTTTGGGTATATTGGGTGAGTTGCTTGCCTAGAAAGAAGGGATTTTAGATAAGATGGTTTTTAAACTTTAAAATAAATTCCCATCCTTAAATTTTTCCCTAATTACTATCATTAATTCCTCTTTTAAATCCTTGTTGTTGTAGATATTTTTGAAGTATTGAATACCAGGCTCTAGGAGCCTGTTTTATCCCACGAGGTGCTTTATTCAATTTGCACACATGATCCTTATTTTCTAATAATAGGAACCTTTCTCGTTGTTCAAAGTATACTTATTCCTCTATATTTCCATTGATAAAAGTTGGTTTAGCATCCAATTGATGGAATATGAAGTTCTTGAAACAAGTAAATGCCAAAAACATGATGATAACTTCTTATAGACTTGCAACTAAAGAAAACGTTTCTCCAAAATCAACACCTTCAACTTGAGTGTAGCTTTTGCAAACTAAACTTTATTTATTTTTTATTACTTGACCATCTTTATTCAAATTGTTTTTGAAAACCCACTTGGTTCCAATAACATTTTTATATTTTGGTCTTGGAACATGTTCCCATGTCTCATGCTTCTCAATTTTATTTAGCTCTTCCTCCATAGAACCTATGACAACTCTTTTTTCTACCGCTCTTGTGAAATGTCAAAGTGTATATTAATTCATGTAAAATGTGAAAATATAAATAATGTTTAGGCTAGAGGAGTGGACACATATTCGGAGGTCTAAGGAGGAGGAGATGCTTATGCCAAGTGTAAACCCAATCCACTTCATTTATTTTATCACCTATCTTCGTGAAAAATTTATGGCCATACTAGTGTGAGCATTGAAGTTGTGTATGGGCTACCTAAGTGAAGGACGAACCCATACTGTCTCTATCCTCTAGGGGATAATGGTGTGTTCAACATGCAAGAGGCAGGAAATTAGATCAGTAACAAAAGAGATAGACGAGAAGAGAAATGAGGGAGATATCCAGACTAGAAATGAGGGAGAGCTCGTAGAGGAGAACACAAGGTTTGAAAATGTGGCAACATGTAGAGGAGCATGGTGCGATGTGAAGGAAAGAGAAGAGTAGGTGGAGACATTGTGTGCTATGGATTCCTATAGTGCTTAGTAGATGGAGACACTATGTACTATCGATTCTTGTAGTGTTTAGAAGGTGGAGATGTTATGCATTATGGCTTCTTGTAGTGCTTAGTAGGTTGAGGAAATTTGTGCTTTGGATTCATGTAGTGTTTAGCAGGTGGAGACATACTATGCTCTAGATTCTTGTAGTGCTTAGTTGGTGGAGAAAATGTGTGCTCTAGATTCTTGTGTGATCTGGTTGACTTGCATTTATGTGAATTTTCCTTAAGCACTTAACTCCTCAGACTCTAAATCTAGCTCGGGGGTGGTCAGTGTTAGAAACTAGGACCCTATTGAGAGGGGGGTGAATCATTAGTGTGAGAATTTGAAAACTTTCTTTCACAAGTAAAGAATACTAGGACATTAGTAAACACTTTAGCAACCATTCATATAAGCATCACTACAGTCAACACAAGAAGCACAAATAGACCACATAGATTTCTTCAATATTTTCTTCAAATACTTTCACAAAGGCAAGCTTCTGCTTACTATTACAAAATTCTCTAGATACAACCAAAAGGAAGTTACTACTCCCAAATTTATCAGCTACCACTGAAAGGAGCTACAACCCATAATTTATCAGTTGCTACTGAAAGGTGATACAACCCATGATTGTTTACTAGTCACTATTGGAAGGAGCCACACCACTTACTTTACCACCTTGATTCATCTTTCATTCTATTTTCAAACTCAAATCATGAAGGCCTCTCTCTTCCATAAAATCAATAAATCTCTCCTCGATCAGATACCCCAATCACCATCATAATCACCTTCAACATCCTCTGACCTCTGATCAACACACCATCACACACTAGCATCAATCTTCAACTATGTCCTTTTTGCAAGGTTAATTATGCTTATCAAGAATTATACTTGACATTTTTAGTTTTAGAACTTTAGTTAACTTTAGATATTTATCATGCATAAGTCCTTATTTTTGCTTATGTCCCACTTATGTGATGTCTTCTAGATGTGTTCAATTAGTCTTCAAACTATGATCTTCTGTCCCAGTGACAAAAATTGAGCTAAACTGCCAAAATTTTCAATTATGGAAAATATCAAGGTTTAACAGTGACTTCCTAAATTTGGTTGACTGCTAAAGTTGGCAAAAATACCAGATAAATTGCTAATCACTTAACATGCATAGAACCATGTCTTGGACCAGTGCTTAACCCCTGACTTTATTTCCCAAGAAATAAAACTTGGAGTGTGTTTCCAAAATGTTAGAGTGTCTGGCCTTTCTGGGTCCAGGATGATGTGTCTATGTGGGATCTCGCCTCACACACGTGGACCAATCACAAACTCGCTCGGGCGATCTATCTTTACCACTTGTATTCCACCATGTCTTGGACCCATCTCTTGTACTTTTCTGCCTGTGAACGCTCATAGACTTCTGAGGTCATTCTTCTGGCATGATGTGTCACTGTCAGCATGTATGTCATCTTTGCAAGGATGCCACATGTCACTCAGTGAGTGGTGCCACACGTCACCCATTTTTGACCCACTTGGCCACCCAAAAGTGCGAAATCTACATGCCACATGTCACGTCCTCATTAGTGCCATGTGTCATGTTGATGTAATGATGATGTCAGCATGCTCTTATGGCTCCATGTCACCTTTTTGAGCCAATTAAAATGTGCCATGTGTCTTCATCCAATTTTTCTATGTGGCCAAAGGTACAGAGGAAGAGGCATCGTGGGCCTATGACTCTTTCGAATATCTTTATAAATTTAAAGGATCGGAATGAGCATTTGTTTTGCAATTGGTGGGAATATCTCTATCTCCCTGAAGCTTTCCTATGGAGTCCCCTTTGAAACTTCTGGAGAATAACCTCCTGGGTGATGTGTCCCATGGGGTCCCTCCTTCCCCTACTAGCGTTCACCGCTTAATGACCTAGATGGCACACCCTCACAACGCCCTTGTTTCCGACACTTTAAACCTTTTCTCCCTTTTGTTTTTTTGGGCACATACCTCCAGGGTGATGTGCCTATGGGGACCACCCTACTCTGATGTGCACTAATCACTGTTCATTCTTCCTACCAAGTCGTCCCACTTCGTCAGCCCTATCTTGTCACTGTTTACTGTCATGGTTTTCGCGGAACCCCCTTGTATGGTTTAGTGGTAAAGAGGGGATGGGGTCCACTTTTAACAAGGATCATCAATCACGTGATTGACAATTTGGGAAATAAAACCCATCATTGACCTCCCCTATCATTAACCCTTGAGCGGGCATGGGCACAAGTAATTTCTCCAATGGATTAGAGGGGATGTGTGCCATGCAATCCACCTCCTAAATTTTTTTCTATTTAACACTGTCCACTCCACCAATTTTAAGCCAAACACCAAATTTTCCACCAATGTGGCAAGCTCCACCAAGTTTATCTTTATAATTATCAACTAAATTTGATCTGTAATAACTTTGTATCCAGAGGGATATTTTCAAACTTCCATATACTGTTGGAAAAATATTTCTGAGATCTATCCATATGAGAAGTGTCGAAGAGCTATTGAGATGATTTTCAAGACTAAAAATAGCTCCAAAGTCTCTGCTCTTTGACCAATATGCTTGCACCCATCTTTTCCTTTTCCATCAATGACAACTTATGTCTAACATTCTCCCCTTTGGAATTGACGGCAAAATCAAAGACATAATCATAAAATAAAAGTGTTCTTATCTTACTTCTCCCTCTTCGGGTATTGTTCCCCCCTTGGTGTACTTCTCCCCCTTTGACATCAATGGAATAAAAACTAATGTGCTCCCCCTGCAACCAATCTCCCCCTTTCTTGTTGATCATGTGGACCTGACAACTTCTTTTTGAGATGCTGAGTGATTGCTAGTTGCATTTCTTCTGCTTGAGGAAGATCTAGTGGAGGGAGGTAAGAGGAACTACTCCTAATATTTTCCTTAAGTACTCAAATTGATCTCTTGGGAGAGGTTTGGTGAATATATTAACTACCTTCTCTTTTGTAGGTACATACTCCAACTTGACAATTTGATTTGCAACTTGTTCTCTAAGGAAGTGGTACTTGATTGGAATATTCTTTGTCTTTGAATAAAAAAAATGGTTGTTGGAAATGTTGATTGCAATTGTATTATCACAAATGATTGGTATAGGTTGATCATATATCACCTGCACATCTTGTAAAGTCTGCTTCATCCATAATAGTTGAGTGCAACAAGAAGTTGTTGCTATATATTTTGCTTCAACAATAGAGAGAGAAATTGAAGCTTGCTTCTTGCTCAACCATGAAACAAGACATGCACCAAGAAAGAAAACACCACCACTAGTGTTTTTCAAACATCTACATCACCTGCCCAATCAACATCGATAAAAATAGTTAGTGAAAAATATTTACCTCTGGGGTACCAAATTCCATAGTCTATTGTGGCTCTAAGATATTTGAGAATCCTCTTGGCTACTAGAAGATGACTCTATCTGGGGGTTGCTTCTTCCAACAATACCAACTACTTGCATAATGTCTAGTTTAGAGGCTGCTAAGTATAAGAGGTTTCCAATAATTGATCTATATAAATTCTGATCTACCTTTGGTGTGTCATCAATCTTGTTGAGTTTGCAACTAGAAGCCATTAGAGTGCTTACTAGAGAACATTCCTTCATGCCAATTTTTTTCAAAACTTCCTTGAGATACTTGCCTTGTGAGATAAAAATTCCTTTTGAGGATTGTGCAATTTACAAACCAAGAAATAAGAAATTTCTCCAAGGATTGACATCTCAAATTCTGCCTTCATATCAACTACAAACTGGCATGTTAGTTGATCTAAATCACTGGCAAAAATAATATCATCAACATAGAAAACAACCACTAATGATTTTCCATCATTGTATTCACACATAAATTACTCTCAATTGCACCTTTTTTAAAACCACACTTCAACAAATAACTATTAAAATTAGAGTACCAAAACCTTGGGGCTTGCTTGAGACCATACAAGGCCCTTTTCAAATTGCAAATATATTCATCCTTATCTAACAACTAAAAACCATCAGGCTGCTCAACTTCTTCCTACAATTCTCCATTTAAAAAGGCAAATTTGAAATCCATATGATATATCTTAAATTTCTTGAAACTAGTAAAAGCCAAAAACATGTGAATTGCCTCTAATCACACAATATGAGCAATTGTTTCATCAAAATCTAAACCTTCAATTTGTGTATAGCCCTTAAAAACTAACATTTCCTTATTTCTTACCACTTCACCATGTTCATTCAATTTGTTCCTGAAGACCCATTTCATGCCAATAACATTCTTGTTTGTTGGTCTTGGAACAAGATCCCATGTCTGATTTTTCTCGATCTGATCAAGATTTTCATTCATGGACTTTAACCAATTTCCATCTTGGCTGGCCTGAGAAAAATCTTTTGGTTCCATTATAGATAAAAGGGCTATATGCACTTGAGTAGGGGGATTTAATAATCGTCTTCTTGTATGAATACTTGAATTCAAGTTACCAACAATTTGGTCAGCTGGATGGTATTTTTGCACATACCTTGCAGGATATTTGGATTGTGGATTGAGGGGTTCTTCAATGTCTTCATCTAAAAATGGCTCATCATCCTTCTCATCATTGTTGACTGGATTATTAGAGTTGATATTTACTAGTTGATTGTCTTCAAAATCAATATGTTCATCAACTTTAACATCAATACAATCAACTATTCTCCTTGTATTCTTATTATAGCATCTATAACCCTTGCTATTTTGAGAGTACTCAAGAAAAATACCTTCATCAACTCTTGCATCAAACTTGCCAATATTTTCATCATTCTTCTTGATATAACACTTGCTTCCAAACACTCTAAAATGCTTGATTGTATCAAGTCTGTCATAAAAAATTTCATATGGAAAGTTTATCAATATTTGGTCTGAAGTGTGTCTTATTGAGAATCACCACTGTTATGTGAATGGTTTCAACCCAAAATATTTGTTGTATATTTCTTTCTCCCATCATGGCTCTAGCCAACTGCTGAATTGATCTATTGACTCTCTTTGCTACACCATTAGGCTGTGGAGTCTCCACCATGGTAAACTAAATTTTGATTCCATATTTCTTTGCAAAAATAATCAAACTCTTTTGAAGTAAACTCACCTCCATTATCATACCTTGTGAACTTTTATTTTACGATCTATCTCATTTTCAGCCACGACCTTAAATTTCTTAAAATTTTCAAAGGCCTCTGATTTTTCTCTTAAAAATGCTACCCACATCATTCTATTGAAATCATCAATGATAAACATGAAATATGATTTACCTAAAGGTCTATGTGTTCTTGAAGGATCATAGAAGTGTATATGTACTAACTGTAATGGCATGGTTGATGGGTTCTCCTTGGACTAGAATGGTACTCACACTTGTTTTCCAATATGATAGGACTTGCAAATCATGTTCCCTAGATTTGAAAGCTTTGACAAATCTCTAACAACATTCTTCTTGCCTAATTTGACAATCTAATCCAAGTTTAGATGTCCCAGGCTTCGATGCCATAGCCACCTCTCCTCAATCTTTGTCAAACAACACTTCTCTATCTTCTCTTTTAGAACATAGACAATATTGTCTATTCTAATAGCTTCAACTGCCATCTCTCTTGCGCACGTAGACTTAATTTGAAATTTTTTAGCTTTGAACAACACATCATAGCCTCACACATTTGAGACACACTGACTAAATTATGCTTCAACCCATCAAGAAACAACACATTCTTGGCTTTACCTCTGCTATAAGCTAGGATGACAATTCCTTTACCCATAATTTTAACAGGTGCATTATTTCCAAAATTCACATTACTTTTCCTAACTGGTTTCCATGATAAAAAAATTACTTCTATCCCCTGAAATATGCCTGGAACAATCACTATTAACATACCAATGGCTTCCTTCATTCTGAACATATAAACAACATTATAATTTTATGTGTTTTCCTTTTCCTTCCAGACTTTGGGTTGTTGGTTTGTTTGCTTGATTTTAGATGAGGTGTTTTGCGTCTAATTGTGCTCCTCCTCTGCCTGGAAATCTAGTTAGTAGACTGATAAATTCTTCCTTGTGACCTAAACTATCTAAATGATAGATTCACCCTGCAATATGTTGCCTTGTTCCCATAATTTGTACAAGTAAAACAATAACCTAGAAAAATGTCTTCATACCTTGGAAAAAATTAGTTTCTAAAGATTGGCTTTCTTTGAGAAATTTTATTTGCCTCTCTGTCGTTTTCAAACTTTTACTAAATCGAATTGCTCCTTCTGTTTTGCACCAATTGTTTTGTCTTTGGCTGAAATTTGGACTGCGTGCTCCCTTTATCTCTTTGTTGTTGCATTGGATCTACTTTAGCTGGTGTTTTGCTTGCATTTTTTAATTCTTGCACAAAAGTAATTTCTTTCTTTTCCCTTTATTTTAGCTGCTAAGCTTGAATCAACCTCAAATCCAAGATATGATTTGTTATGTGATATCTTTGAGCTTCAAGAAGTTGATTTAAACTTTCGGCCCCTTTTCCAAATTTCTCTTTAAAACTTAGTTGGGTTTTATCTTTTTCAAGCTGTTTCCTTACATAAACAATTTCTCCTTCAAGCCTTTCGCATGCTTGATCCTTCTCATTGAGCTTCTCTTTCAATATTTCTTGGATCTTTTTTCCTCCTTCTATTTGTAGAAGAAAAGGCTCTATTGCTTCAACTTTGTCTTTGATCAACAATTCCTTTTGTGTTTTATTTTCCTTCCTTAGCCTTTGGATCTCTTCAAGAGCACTGACTAGCTCTCATTCTAGGTCAACTTCAACCTCTTCTCCATCAAAGTCAACAACTTCTATTTCTAGATTGTCTATGTCCATGAGCATACATTATTTTTAGATTTCATGATCTCTATCCTCATTTGATGATTGGCTGCCTTAACTTTCATAGGAGTTGGAGTCTTGGATGTAGAAGCTCTTCTTTTTAGCCTTATTTTTGTCCTTTAAAATTTTTCTAAACTTCTCTCCAAGGCCATATTCATTCTTTTTCTCTTTAAGACACATAGAATCACAGTGACCTACTTTACCATAGTTAAAAGCACTTAAAAGGTAGCTTACCATTGTACTTGCCTGAGCCTCTCTTAAGCTTCCTCATGAACTTAGCTTCCTCTTCATCTGATTCAAAGCATGAATCATTATGTTCTTCCTTGGGCTTCTTATCTACTTTGAAGGATGATGCCTTTTTTGTAGGCTTTCCATTATAAATTCTCATCTCATAGGAAATAAGAGTGCCAAGAAGTTGGTCTAAGGTGAGAGTGTTCAGGTCTATCAACTCCTCAATGGCTAAACTTTAGGATTAAATCTCTCAAGGAGAGATCTCAACACCTTTTATACTACTATTGGCTCTTTTAACTCTTCATCAAGATCTCTTATAGTGTTCACAACCTCATCAACTCTAAGAAAGTATTTGGCAATATCTTCATCATCATGCATCTTCAAAGACTGAAATTGCATTCTAAAACCTTGAAGTTTGGCTTGCTTTACATTGCTACCATCTTCACAACAACTACTCATCTTGTCCCAAATAACTTTTGCAGTAGTACAATCCATGACCTTGACTAGTTCTGATTCAGGGACCAGAGAGCAAAGCATTCATAGCTTTAGCATTGCATGTAAATTCCATCTTCCGATCTCTAGTAATCAGGGTTTGAGGCTTTTGATATTCTTCTTCCACCGCATCTCATACATCAACACCAAGAGACTGAATATAGTTTTTCATCCTTACTTTCCAAAAAACATATTTCATTCCATTGAACATAGGTTCCCTATTGGTGTATCAGTTGCTACTAAAAGGAGCTGCAAACCATGATTGTTGACCAACAACTCCCGAAAGGAACTATAACCCCTGATATGTAAGTTACCACTTTCTTGACCTCCTTGATTCATATTTCATTCCATTTTCAAACCTCAATCATGAAGGACACTCTCTTGCATAAAATCAATAAATATCTCCTCAATCACATACCCCAATCACCATCAAAATCACCTTTAACATCCTCTAACCTCTGATGAACAAACCATCACACACCAACATCAATCTTCAACTATATCCTTCGCGCAAGGTTAATTATGCTTATAAATAATTAGAGCTAACATTTTTAGTTTTCGAACTTTAGTTAACTTCAACACTTTATTATGCACATATCTTTATTTTTGCTTACTTCCCACTTCTATCATGTCTTCTAGATGTGTTCAATTAGTCTTCAAACAATGATATTTTTCCTATGTGAGAAAAACTGAGCTAAACTTCCCAAATTTGAAATTCTAGAAAATATTAGGGTTTAGGAGTGACTTTCTAAATTTGGTTCACTGCCAAATTTGGTCAAACTACTAAATGTTCAAAATATGTTGTCATTGATGACAACGATGAATAAAATGAAGGAAAAAACATATATGGTTGCAAGAAGAATGAATATCAGCTTAAATTATGGTAAAGGAAAAGATGGTGAAGGTGTAATGACTTTGAAGCCATTTTCAATGCAACAAATCAACTTAAGTGTACTTGGGACCTAGTTAGATGGATAAATATTTAAAAGAGCTTTCCAACAGTATATTGAAATCCAAAAAAACTCCTCTTGGATCATAGGTTATTGTTAGTCAAATATATGAAGCCCCAAAAGTCCAAGTTGTAGCTAAAATTAATGGGGAAAGGTCAAATTGGTGAAATTTGGCATTGCAGAAAACCAAAGAGCCGGAAGGAGGTGGCCAACAACAGAGCAGTGGGACCGGCTATTATTGGCATATGGCGATCCCATATGAAAAATCATCATGATAGAGTTTCCCCAAATGGTTTGAAAAGAGGCGCAAAGGATAACTCCTATGATAACGTAAGCTAGAAAGGACGTCAACAAGAGTTGATTGGCGGAGTTTAGAGTGGGAGGTCCCCAGAAGACAACTCATCCCAGGAGGACTTCCCTAGAAGAAATAAAAGGATGCACAAAGGAGAACTATTAGGATGACATAATCCTAAGAGGATATCAACAAGTGAATAGAACGTTTATTGGTCGGTGGGGGGTCCTGTTGTGGTCACCAACAACCCCCCTCTTTGTTTGATATTAGCAATAACACCAAGCAAAGGGGGACCCTAAACAAAAAATCCAAAAAATATTTTTGTCAAAATTTTTGTATTTTAACTCCCTAAAGCTAGATCGCATTGCAAAGAGAGAGTGAAGCGTTTCCTATGTGCATAAATGAGTTGACGCGAAATTCATCGCATCGCATATATTGAAAGCGCTCTTAAATGAAAAATCTTAAAGAATCGCCGACGGCCGATATGCGACGTCGCATATCGCAGCATCGCATAAGCAACACACAGTGATTGAATGAAAAACACGATCTGCGATCTTGCGATCTGCGATCCTGCGACCTGCGATCTGCGATCTGCGACGAATGAGACTATCAATTCCTGCGATGACACTTCTTGACATCGCAATCCTCGATACTGCGATGTGAATCGCAGAAACCAGTCATCGCAAGATTTCCTCGACATAGTTTGTAAACCCAAAATTGAGCGCGCACCTTAAGGGAAATTAATGATTGTACGCCAAAGTATCCAAGAATGATTGCGTTGCGTTTTTCGAAGAGTCAAGTCATTATGAGTGTCATGATTATGCATTCATTAGAACTTAAAGCTTTCATGTCAATCTTCTCGTCATTTCTCTTTTCCTTTGCGTAAACTGTAAGGCAGCAACTAATATAAATCAATATGCAGGAAACATCTAAGGAAAAGGGGAAAGCGCCAATACTCGGAGAACTGAGAGGAGATGCCTTCGCAAATGGATGCCGCATGCAGCAGGACCGCGGATCCCAGAGTATCACTCAACAGACACTGATGAAAATAGACTATCCAAGACTCAGAGTCAAAGGCGCACAAAAGCAGCATGTTTACAAAAGATCCTGAAGCTCAGACTGGGTAAAGCAAAAAGAAAAACGCTAAAGAGGGAGGATGCTCCAGAAAAGCCTGGAACAAAGAATGGAAGCAATTTTCAATACAGAAGATTGTTCAGGCAACGAAATCCCTAACTCATTGAGTCATTCGCACGGCCGGAAACCGAAATAGCAACAACACAATCAGTTTGAAAGAAATCTGGGTTATACTAAGTATACACACAGCGAATACACCCAGTCAGAGGAAGATTTTCGAAAATATCTTCTAGTTTGTCAGAAAGAGGTGCCAGCTCTTGTTATTTCTACTTTTATCGCTTGAATGAAAGGAAAAGACAACCAGCCGACTCTTTCCAGGCGAACGTTGCATTGCTTACAACACTAAGGAGCAGATACAGAAACAGTTAGAAATTAGATTCAATTTTTAGAAATAAATTTGTTTTAGTAAAAGGGCGGTCATTTGAAGCCGTTTCCTAAATTTGTGTAATTAAGATTAATTAGTTAGTAGTATTTAACCCTTCTCATGGCATTTGGAGAAGGGTCCGGAAATTTGTCAAAAAACTTGTCCTCAGAACATGCACTTTTGCACCCTCGGAGGGGGTTTTTGATGAATGGATGGATCAAGATTTATCAATGTTTGCATTTAATGTCTGCTACTGATGTTGCACTTCTGTACTCTTAGTAGATATTAGAACAAGTAGAGATAAATCGTTATTGCTTGAAGTTTATGAGTGAAATCAGTCATAAATGGTACTTTTATCTCTTGACCAATTTCTTCTTATATTCTTAGAGTGATATGCAGTTTTAGTTGTTTATATGTTAATGTATGAATGTGTGGGTTACCATTTGGCACTTCTGTACGGTGGAGTCATTTATTTATGCTTGACATATGAATAACTTATTATGCGATATGCTGTTCACAACTGTTTTGCCTAACTTTTTATGCAGAATGGTTTATCTTAATTGATTTCTATTCTTATGATAGCTGAATGATCTTTATTACCAGTTATTGTTCGAAATCTTTTTAGATCGCATAATAGAGGAAATCTACCCCGGGTTAGCGTAGATTAGATGTGTTGTTTTTGTTAGATTACAATAGCATAGAGTCAGTTTAGAAGTTAGAATTAAATTAGCTTAAAATACTTTTAGATCAGCATCATCAAACTCTACACACACACACACCCCTTAGATTGGGAAACTGGTCCCATTATCCCCAGTCGGACCCGCTATACCAAACAGACAAGGAGCTGCCAACCAAGTTCCGGACCGGGTGGGTATCCCCCTTGTTGTTGACCCGATTTCCGGGCCCTCAACATATTTGGCGCTAGAAGGAGGGCACGAACTATGAATGGCACCTAAATCAAAATCTAAATACCATTCTGAGAGTAAATCACCCTCATCAACTCCCCCGACTTCTCCAGTACGGTTAAACCCGGAGTTAGAAGTCGCTCGAGTATCCACCGCTGCTACATACCCTAATATATCAGACCAACTTATCATTGAACCCCCTGAAATTCAAACTTTGATTCGTAAACTCCAGGGATTCTCTATTTTTAATCAGAGGTCTGATAAATCTAAAAGCAGCGTGACTTCGCAGTACAATCCTGCTCATCCCCTGACCAGATTGAAGAGTGAAAAGTTTGGCATCCAGCCAACTGAACTTCCTCTCCCCACTAGGAAAAGAGCAAGGAAAACACCACCAGAGTCTGACAGTGAGACTCTTTCATCTACTTCGTCCATTTCAACTCCCTCACCGCGAAGTCAGCCACCCACATCTTCATCCCAAATCACTCATCCATCTTCCACAACCCTTCCTCTTCAATCATCAAAGATCATAATATCTTCATCTTCTCAGCATCAGGGATCATCTTCTGCACTTTCATTAACTAGCAACTCAACGATGGCCCAGTATCCATGGAACAATCCTGGGGCGGTTTTAATGCCTCCACCCTTGAGCCCAATACCGGCCCATCCTGAGAAATGGCTACCTAAATTCAATCCAGAAACAGGCATGCTAGCTGAAGAGCATATCAATAATTTCATGCTTTCTGTTAATCTCAATGGAGTTACCAACGAAGATGCTGTTGTCCGGCTTTTTCCCTATACAATGCAAGGAACAGCCGGGTCATGGTACTTTTCGTTACCTTCCAGGTCTATCACAAGTTGGGACATTTTTCAAAGTCAATTCCTTACCAAGTTCGGTGATGACAGATCAACAGCGACATTGATCAATGACCTATCCAATCTTAAAGCTGAGGCTAGAGAACCCATTAAAGATTTCAATTTACGGTTCAATAAGATCCTCAACAAAATTCTCGCTGCTTCTCAACCCAGCGAGGAAGTAAGATGTGAATGGTATATCACGGCCTTACCATCAAACTTGGCTATCTTCGTAGATAGGGCAAACAAGATGACCTTAGTTGAAAACTTGACAGAGGCGTTAGCAGTAGAAAAGCGCGTAGTAGCCCTAGAAAAGAGATCTGCAATAGAAGAACGCAAATCTAAGAAAATCTCTTTCAAAGAAGACACCAAGAAGAAACAAACGAAAGATCCTTTCGATTTGGAAGGATTACAAAAAGTGTTAAAGGCCATGTCCAATGAGATGATTGACATAAGAAAACAAGTAGCAGAAACTTCTTCAAAAAAGCCCTACAGAGCTTTTAAAAGAAATCCTCCCATGGATGTGAAACCACCCAATGCTGTCTCAAACGTTGAATCTGAAGAAGAAGAAGAAGAAGAAGAGAATACCACTGAAGGGCAGACCGATGATGAAGAAGTTGTAGAACTACAAGGAATGTGGGATTTCATCCTCCCACAAGAAGAAGATCAAGAAGCATTTCCGGTTAGCACACGAAGCAAAAATCAACTTGATCCTCCCCAAACTACCCCTAAACAGAAGGGCGCAAGCCCTGCAACAAAAGATAAGGTCGCAACAAAGAAAACAACTGCTAGAGCGACCCAATTTAGCCCAGTCCAATCAGATCAAGCACCTCCATCAAGAACACTGATAGTGTCGGATGAAATGGAGTATAACATTATCGATGACATGAAAAAGACTAGGGCTAATATCACTCTTTACAAGTTGAGCAAATTGAAACATCAACAGAAAATAATGATGAAAGAATTACATGCCGTGCCTACTACATCTTTACCTACAGCTGTAGCTTCCCACAACCTGGGAAGACCTCCAACCAACACGATCAATAATATTGATCCAAATGACATCGCCTTGATTGGAGGAAGATCAAGATCTCATACTCCTCCTTTTCTTCTCACTTATGAAATTTTCAATAAAAACGTGCACAATTGCTTGGTTGATCCGGTGCTTCAACGAATATTTTACCCAGATCAATATGTGCCAAATTGAATGTACAACCACAAAAATCCACAGTGCGCATAGTTCAACTTGATCGATCTCAAGTCGAAGTGATTGGTGAACTTAATCAAGTGACCATAATATTGTCGTCTAACCCGAAGGTATGCTAGGTTATCGACATTCTAGTAGCTGATATCCCTGAATTCTATGGTTTAATTCTTAGCAGGGATTGGTCCGAAAAACTCCACGGATATTTCTCAACCGACTGGTCGCACATGTGGTTACCCTACAACGGTAAACCTAATCAAATAAAGGTTGAACGAGAGTTGCACCAAAAGTACATAGTGACGGAATTGGAAGGAGAGAATGAAGCAATAGCATACAACAGCAGTATCATAGGCAATTACTCGGTAGATTCTTTCCTCGGCAATTTCAATGCTCATATTTCACCTTACTTAGAAAATTCAGTTTTGTTCCAAGTTGAAATTTTTTCCCAAACTGATAATTCAAAATGTGTTAATTTTTTAGATAACCCTGTAAATACATCTTTGTTTTGGAAATTATATTTTGATGGCTCTAAATCTAACGAGGGAGCAGGAGCAGGATGCGTTCTGATTAGCCCAGACGGAAATAAGACCATGCTTACATGCAGACTTGAGTTCGATTGCACAAACAATATAGCGGAATACGAGGCCTTGGTGCAAGGCCTATACAAAGCAATCGGGTTGAACGTTAAGTATCTTCAAGTTTTTGGAGATTCTGAGATCGTCGTCAAACAGGTACGTAACACCATACACTGCCTATCAGGTCATTTGAAGCACTATCAATCTTTAGTACAAGATCTGACTGCACATTTCATAGCATTCAATATTTCGTCAATCCCAAGACTCCAAAATGCGAACGCAGACCTGTTAGCTAACGTAGCCTCTAGACTTATTCCTTCCGAAGATTTAAGTCCAGATAGATTCTCAATAGAATTAATCTTTAGACCATTCATCCCTGACAACATCACCAACTGGAGAGTATTCAACGACGATCCTGACATTGTAAATTTCCTCACTTCTGAAGGATCCTACTCAAACCAAATAATTGACGAAGACCATCATGATCACCAAATACAACAAAATAGCACTGATAATGCTATACCTAAATCGGTGGTTAAGTTAGAAGACTTATATGATTTAAAAAGTCGGTTTAAAAGGTCTGCCAACTCTAAACTCTACAGTTCGACTCTGAACTATGAACTAGTGAACCTAGGAACCGATGAGAAGCCACAAAACGTTAATCTAGGCCACGGCCTATCCCCTGAAGAAAAATCAGCATATATCTGTCTTCTGAGACAATACAAAAACGTTTTTGCCTAGAATTACGATGAGCTGAAGACATACGACACTTCTATCATTCAACACACTATCCCTATGATTGACAATGAAAAACCTGTCCAGCAGAAACTCAGAAAAATCCACCCCAACTTAGAAAATCAGATAAAGACTGAGCTAAATAAGTTGTTGAGAGCCAGAATAATTTTCCCCGTCAGACATTCCAAATGGGTATCCAACATGGTGCCCGTTAGAAAGAAAAACGGAGATATTAGAATCTGTATCGATTTCCGGAATCTCAACAAAGCCTGTCAAAAAGACAATTTTCCCCTCCCACCTATGGAGCAAATATTACAGGCAGTAGCAGGCTCAGAATTAATGTCTTTTCTGGATGGATTTTCAGGATACAATCAAGTGCTGGTACATCCCAATGATCAGTTAAAAACCACATTCCGAACTAAATGGGGCACATACGCATATCGGAAGATGCCATTTGGTCTGATCAATGTCGGCGCTACCTTTCAGAGAGCCATGGACATCGCGTTTAAAGGTTTAGTCAATAAATCTGTAGTGATTTACCTGGATGATATAACAGTGTACTCCAAGAAGCGAAGCGACCATCTCAAAGACTTGAAACAAATCTTTCAACGATGTTTAAGGTATGGGATTTCACTTAACCCAAAGAAATCTTTTTTCGCATTAAGTGAGGGGAAATTGCTAGGATTCATAGTGTCAAAATCTGGTATTCACATTGAACCTGACAGAATCAAAGAAATTTCCGAAATATCCATGCCCCATAACAAAAAGGCCATGCAATCTTTCCTTGGTCAAATCAATTTTGTAAAAAGGTTTGTCCCGGATTTTTCACGTATTATTTCTCCTTTACAAAATATGATAAAAAAGAATTCAAATTTTAAATGGGGTCAAGATGAGCATGAAGCATTCAACTTGATCAAACAAGCTATCATCAACGCTCCATCTTTAGCGACCCCAAATTTTTCAGAATCTTTTATCTTATACACATTTGCCTCAGAAAAATCTTATGCCGCGATTTTAACTCAAGCAAATCAAGAGAAGGTGGAAGCTCCAATCGCATTTTTTAGCTCGAACTTACAAGGTGCTGAACTCAATTATTCAGACGTGGAGAAACAGGCATATGCTGTTTTCAAAGCGATCAAGTATTTCAGACCTTTCTTACTTAAAGCCCATACCAAAGTCATAGTACCGTTTCCAGCGGTAAGAAACCTTCTGATACAGAAGGATGTGGGCGAAAAGAGAGCAAATTGGATTACCGCCTTACAAGAATACGATCTTGAGATCAAGCCAGCAAACATCGTAAGAGGTCAAGGCTTCTGCAAGATGTTAGCTGGAGCATCGCAAATTCTTGAGAACTCATCTGAAGAGGAACTCCACGATGGACCAGCAGGTGGACACTATGTTGGAGAAGCTACTGCACATAAAATCTTACGTGCAGGATATTATTGGCCCACGCTGTTCAAAGACTCATACAATTACGTAAGGAAATGCCAAGTCTGCCAGACTATTGCAGGGAAACAAAAGAAATCGTCCATGCCACTACAGCTGGTTAACATCTAGCAACCATTCAGCCAATGGGGTTTGGACATAATAGGTGAGATCGTTCCTCACTCTTCTAAGCAGCATAGGTATATCCTCACGGCAACAGATTATTTTACTAAATGGGTAGAAGCAGTTCCTCTCAAGACAGCTAATTCTGAAAACATTATCGAATTCATAGATCAATTTATAATCACTAGGTTTGGATTGCCAACGGCCTTAATGTTTGATAATGCCTCATACTTTTCTGGAAATACAATGACTGAGTTTGCACTTAAAAGAGGGTTCAAACTAAAATATTCTGCCAACTACTATCCACAAGGTAATGGATTGGCTGAATCAACAAACAAGAACCTAATCAGGATTATTAAAAGAACAGTCGACCAAAACCAAAAGAATTGGCACAAAGCGCTGGTAAATGCTTTATGGGCAGATAGAATTACGAAGAAAGCTTCAATCGGCACTTCTCCCTTTAATTTAGTTTATGGGAAAGAAGTGGTTCTTCCAACTCACTTAGTCATTCCCTCTTTGTCTTTAGTACAATACATCGATGAAGTATCTACTTCCTCCTTACAATTGAGACAAATGGAAATAATCAAATTAGAAGAACAACGAGAACAAGCTAAGAAAACCCATGCTCATCACCAGGCGCTAATAAAATCCTCTTTTGACTCAAGCATAATGACCAGAAAAAACTTTCAGATGGGAGATTTAGTTTTGAAATGGGATAAGGCTCATGAAGAAAAGGGCAAACATACGAAATTTCAGAAGCTGTGGCTTGGTCCTTTTCAGATTGTAGAAGTCATAGGCCCATCGACGTTTATGTTGCAGGATTTGGCAGGTAGAAGAGATTCTTTGCCCGTTAATGGACAGATTCTTAAAATGTATTTTCCATAGAAGATCATTCTTCTATTTTTGTAGGATAGTTTTAGTTTTTATTTGTTTTTTCTCTTTATTTTAAATAAAACCAGTTGTAGATGGTCACTAAAAGGATTCATGAAAGAGCACACCAATTCTCTATCAGATTTTGATTTCGCTTGTACAAGTAGCAAAACTTTTCGAAAAATCTGATTTTTATTATTGACAAATAGAGTTAACTTTAGCCTGAATATGATGTTAGTTTCAACCTCAAAAATTTTTGATGAAAGCAACCTTTGGTAAAAAATTGTTTTATATCAGCACAATGAAAGGTATCAATAATAAAATAAATATTCTCTGTAAAGCTGTTGTTTTCAAACTCTATTATTGTCGTCCAGAGCTTTCTTAAGGAAAAACAATGACTTCCTCCCTGCTAAAGGAAATCGCAGCATTCAGAGAAACAATCCGAGAAAACACTATATCTCAAAGAATAAGAGGTCTCATCACGAGCCGGCTTATCATGATCACAGATATTATAACTTGCTGACTTTGCCAATACTGTCTATCAAAACAGGGCAACGACTCAAGATTGTTGCAATCAAAAGACAAGGGGTCTCATCACGAGCCAGCTTGTTCAACAAAAGTGTAAATCAAGTGAATGAATGTGTCATAATTTGGCCACCAAACCAAGACATTGTTCTTTAGAGAATAAAAAAGGAAAAAGTGTCAAAAAGGATTTTTCTCTGAAATGTTGTAAATAACCTCAAGCAGGAAAAAGGATCATTGCTAGATAACATGGTAACCCTGTCGAGGCTATGGACGCTTGCGGGCAGCAGAGGCTCTACCTACGACAAATGAGCATATTTTAAAAAGCCAGTACGCAGAGAAGACCTTATTTTATCTTTAAAAAGACCGAGTAATGTCTGGTATGAATGCAAGAACTAAGCCTGAGGAAGCAGACGATTGGAATATGAAAAGGTTGAGACAAAGTATCATTGACAGGATAAGGAGTAATGTACTCTATCTGTCCATAACAAAAATTAGACATATGAAAATTTTTCTGTTTCGGAAGTGGAAATTCAATAGAAAAGCAGAGATAACTGGTTCTTCACAGTGAATCGCCATTGATGTGGTCACCAACAACCCCCCTCTTTGTTTGATATTAGCAATAACACCAAGAAAAGGGGGACCCTTAACAAAAAATCCAAAAAATATTTTTGTCAAAATTTTTGTATTTTAACTCCCTAAAGCTAGATTGCATTGCAAAGAGAGAGTGAAGCGTTTCCTATGCGCATAAATGAGCTGACACGAAATTCATCGCATCACATATATTGAAAGCGCTCTTAAATGAAAAATCTTAAGGAATCGTCGACGACCGATATGCAATGTCGCATATCGCAGCATCGCATAAGTAGCACACAGTGATTGAATGAAAAACGCGATCTGCGATCTTGCGATCTGCGATCCTGCGACCTGCGATCTGCGATCTGCGACGAATGAGACTATCAATTCCTGCGATGACACTTCTTTACATCGCAATCCTCGATACTGCGATGCGAATCGCAGAAACCACTCATCGCAAGATTTCCTCGACATAGTTTGTAAACCCAAAATTGAGCGCACACCTTAAGGGAAATTAATGATTGTACGCCAAAGTATCCAAGAATGATTGCGTTGCGTTTTTCGAAGAGTCAAGTCATTATGAGTGTCATGATTATGCATTCATTAGAACTTAAAGCTTTCATGTCAATCTTCTCGTCATTTCTCTTTTCCTTTGCGTAAACTGTAAGGCAGCAACTAATATAAATCAATATGCAGGAAACATCTAAGGAAAAGGGGAAAGCGCCAATACTCGGAGAACTGAGAGGAGATGCCTTCGCAAATGGATGCCGCATGCAGCAGGACCGCGGATCCCAGAGTATCACTCACCAGACACTGATGAAAATAGACTATCCAAGACTCAGAGTCAAAGGCGCACAAAAGCAGCATATTTACAAAAGATCCTGAAGCTCAGACTGGGTAAAGCAAAAAGAAAAACGCTAAAGAGGGAGGATGCTCCAGAAAAGCCTGGAACAAAGAACGGAAGTAATTTTCAATACAGAAGATTGTTCAGGCAACGAAATCCCTAACTCATTGAGTCATTCGCACGGCCGGAAACCGAAATAGCAACAGCACAATCAGTTTGAAAGAAATCTGGGTTATACTAAGTATACACACAGCGAATACACCCAGTCAGAGGAAGATTTTCGAAAATATCTTCTAGTTTGTCAGAAAGAGATGCCAGCTCTTGTTATTTCTACTTTTATCGCTTGAACCAAAGGAAAAGACAACCAGCCGACTCTTTCCAGGTGAACGTTGCATTGCTTACAGCACTAAGGAGCAGATACAGAAACGGTTAGAAATTAGATTCAATTTTTAGAAATAAATTTGTTTTAGTAAAAGGGCGGTCATTTGAAGCCATTTCCTAAATTTGTGTAATTAAGATTAATTAGTTAGTAGTATTTAACCCTTCTCATGGCATTTGGAGAAGGGTCCGGAAATTTGTCAAAAAACTTGTCCTCAGAACATGCACTTTTGCACCCTCGGAGGGGGTTTTTGATGAATGGATGGATCAAGATTTATCAATGTTTGCATTTAATGTCTGCTACTGATGTTGCACTTCTGTACTCTTAGTAGATATTAGAACAAGTAGAGATAAATCGTTATTGCTTGAAGTTTATGAGTGAAATCAGTCATAAATGGTACTTTTATCTCTTGACCAATTTCTGCTTATATTCTTAGAGTGATATGCAGTTTTAGTTGTTTATATGTTAATGTATGAATGTGTGGGTTACCATTTGGCACTTCTGTACGGTGGAGTCATTTATTTATGCTTGACATATGAATAACTTATTATGCGATATGCTATTCACAACTGTTTTGCCTAACTTTTTATGCAGAATGGTTTATCTTAATTGATTTATATTCTTATGATAGCTGAATGATCTTTATTACCAGTTATTGTTCGAAATCTTTTTAGATCGCATAATAGAGGAAATCTACCCCGGGTTAGCGTAGATTAGATGTGTTGTTTTTGTTAGATTACAATAGCATAGAGTCAGTTTAGAAGTTAGAATTAAATTAGCTTAAAATACTTTTAGATCAGCATCATCAAACTCTACACACACACACACCCCTTAGATTGGGAAACTGGTCCCATTATCCCCAGTCGGACCCGCTATACCAAACGGACAAGGAGCTGCCAACCAAGTTCTGGACCGGGTGGGTATCCCCCTTGTTGTTGACCCGATTTCCGGGCCCTCAACAGGTCCACAATGCAACTCATCCCGGAGGTCGATTCCTAGAATGCTAATTTTATGCTATTCTATGTTGTTTCAATCACTTTAGCCAAATTCTTATCTTCAATTATAAATATTTAAACAAAATTAAAATTTTCAATTATCAAAAGGAATTCTATATAAAACCATAAATGCAATGAGAAATGAGAGACTAATAAGAGACACCATATTTGGTTAAAGACCAAGGGAAAAATCCCACAAGGGGGAAAACCATTTCAAATTCTTCTTCTTATTATATTGTCATAAAATGTTTAGCAAAGGGAGAGTACAATATTCCAATTCACCAATAGTAAAATCAACCAAACAATATGTAAAAGATAAGCCCAATAAATAGATTTGATTCAAATAATAGATTTCCAACCTATGGTCAACGATTAGAATTTACAATCAACTATCATAAAAAACCCTATGTCATAGCCGCACGGAGCTAAAAACCATGCGTGTGGCTTCAGCTCTCTGGCTGCAAGGAGAAGATTGTATGCACGTGGCTACAACTAAGATTTTCTTGTTTGAATCCATTAGCCCCAAACCAAAAACCCTAATTCACATGTGTGAGATCAGACCTTGTGATTTCATACCTATACGATCCAATTCCACGAATCAACCTCAGACATGTTTGGGCCAAATCAAAGAAGAGAGAAGAAGAGGATTCTTGACGATGATGTCCAAATGAGGTTCACTTGACATGCATTTATAGGTTTCTAAGGGTGTCTAATTTCTATTTTGGGCCAACCCATCCTTTTGTGCAAATGTGGGTTTCCATATTAAAAATACATTTTACTCAACCAAATTAAATTCTTCCAAGGGATAAGAGGGGCCTTTCTTAATGAGGAAGCTTTCCCAAAGGACGAAATTTGTCCTTGAGATGCCAAATTAACACTCCCTCTCAACTAGGGAGAAATTACTGACTGCAACATGTGTCTCATCAAATCAAATGTCATCTCGACTCATCTTTTCTCATCTCTTCTCATCTCTACTCATATGCTGAACATTCCTGCATCTAAAAGAGGAATAATTTGATATTAGAGGGGAGCTCAAGCTACCACCATCTATCCAATCATCTTCATAGGGGAGTTCCAACTCAACCCACATCACAAGGGAGCCTAGCTCAACCCTCTATCCAAGGACAATAGGCAGGATGCAACTCACCCTGAGGTAATGATAAGAACTCTCCGATCATTTGTTGATCTTCCCATTAGGACCCTTAAGAGTCAAGTGGTAGAACACCTGCATCCACAACCTTGAGAGGAGATACACACTTACCTTATAAGGTAAGGGTCAGATACAACCCAAGGCACTTTGGGAAAATACACAATGACCCTACAAGGTAAGCATCAGACATGCCCAATTCATCATCTCAACCCATTGGCTAGATGGGGAGGAACAATCCCAACAAGCCTAGGTTGTGGGTAGGATGTATACTGGGGTATACTCGACAGGGGGAGATACACACTTACTGTGAGGTAAGGATCATACATGCCTTGAGATGAAAATAGGGGAGATACACACTTACCGTGAGGTAAGGATCAAACATGCCTATTGTCCACGAGTTCCCTCAACCCTAGGAGCTCTTCGACTCAATTCCTCACCCTGGGAGCTCAGACGGGGGGAAGATCATAGCTTAGTGTCCTCGATCAGACGAGACCCTTACTCCGGAGGGTCATATCCATCAGTCCAAGCTACTATTCGAAGACCAAGAACTTCCCTTGCGGTAACGCCTTGGTGAGTATATCTACAATCTGCTCATTAGTCGAAATATGATAGAGTCTCACGACTCATCTCTGCACCATGTCACAAATGTAATGATATATGATCTCAATATGCTTGGAATTGTCATGAAATATGGGATTCTCTACCAATTGGATCCAACTCTTGTTGTTGCAATATATCAATGTCATATCCAAGACTTGCTCAAACAACTCTCCAAAGAGCTTCCTCAACCAGACTGCCTCACAGCTAGCCATGGTATCAAAAATATAATTTTCCTCTACCGTACTCAAAGCCATTGACTTCTATTTCCTACTCATCCAAGATATCATGTTAGATCCCAAGCTAAAGCAACACCTAGATGCGCTCTTCCTGTCAATAATGTTTCCAACCCAGTCATCGTTGGTGTATCCTTGTAGTCTCACGTCTTCGAAAGTGTATCTTGGACCGAGATTGATTGCCCTTTGTAGATATCTTAAAATGTGTTTGGAAACAACCTAATGTGCATGGAAGGTCTTGGTCATTAACTGACTCAAAGTGTTCACTATAGAGCATATATCTAGAGGGGTGTTCACAAGGAACATCAATGCCCCAATCAATTGATGATACTTGAAAGGGTTAGCCAAGTCAAGTCCAACAACATCTCTGCATAAATTCTTGAAATTCATCTCCATTGGGGTGGCCAAGGATTTGCATTTCGTCATTCCAAATCTCTCTAATAACTTAACAACATATTTTCCTTGAGAAAGGAAAATCTTTGCAGGTCTCTGCCAGACTTCTAATCCTAGGAAGTAATGCATCATGCCAAGATCCTTCATCTCAAACTCAAAGGAAAACTCCCTCTTATACTCGATCATCATAGACTCACTACTTATCAATAATAGTTCATCAAAATATAAATCAAAAATCAAAGGCATACCTTGAACCACCTTGAAGTAGAGATTGGGATCAACGTTTCTTCCTATGAATCCAAGCTTCATCAGGTAACTATTAATATGGGCATACCAGGCTTGAGGAGATTACTTCAAACCATATAATGATTTCTTCAACCTTCAAACATGAGTCTCCCTATCCTTCACTTCAAATCCCTAAGGTTGATCAACATAAACTTCTTCTTGTAGTATGCCATGAAGAAATGTTGTCTCTACATCCATCTGGTGAAGGGTCCATCCTCGACTAGTAGCAAGGGAAATGATTGATCTAATAGTTGTATAGCAAGAGTTTGGCACAAATATGTCATCATAATATTCTATGTCTTTCTTGGAGAATCCTGTAGCCACAAACCTTGCTTTATACTTTTCAATGCTACCATCAGCTCCATGTTTGATCTTGTACAACCATTTTGAGGTTATGACAAAATTTCCTTTAGGTCTCCAAATAATATCCCATACATCATTCTTCATAAGGATTTGTATTCTTTGGCCATAACATCCTTCCAAACCTGTTCGTTCATCGATTCCTCAAATGTGGAGGGCTCAACATGGATCATAGTGATCTTTGCTACAACACATCCCTGATATCGACACAACTTCTTACTTTCTCTGAAGGTTCTTTTGGTGGGAACAAATCTCTCAACATCTTGTAAAGTATCACAAAGCCATAATGGTCTCTTATTAGTAGGGGGATCACTTGGAGGAGAATCTAAGGGGTCTATAAGCTCCATGGGATCATCAACAATGTCCTTCTCATATTACAACACAAAAGGACCTTCTAATATGTTCATATTATCATCTTTCTTGTACCTAGATTTTATAGCAGTAGAAGCATTCATTAGAGGCTCAGGTACCTTCCCTTGCACATATTCCAAAACATCGTTGTCATCCAATATGACTTCTAACCTACTTTTCCATGCAACAAAGCTAGATGGGTCACCAAGCTTGTCGTTATTCTTGAAGTAGGAAGTAGACATCTTGATTAAACCAAATAGGGTCCTTTAGCTTCTCTCAAAGATGATTTCTCTTGTCTCTTGCCTCCTTGGGCTTTGCTCTTCACCTTGAATTTGATACCATGTTAATTTTCTGTTGTTATATGCTGTTACAATCACTTTAACCCAATTCTTATCTTCAATTAATAATCTTTAAACACAATTCAATCTTTCAATTATCAAAATAAATTGTAGATAGAATAGTAAATGCAATGAGCAATGATAAAAGACTCCAAAATTGGTCAAATACCAGGGGAAAACCCCCACAAGGGGGAAAACAATTTCAAATTCTTCTTCTTATTAGATTTTCATAAAATGTTTAGCAAAGAGAGAGTAAAATATTCCAATTCACCAATAGCAAAATCACGCAAGCAATATTTGAAAGATGATCCCAATAAACATATATGCTTCAAATCATATATTTCCAGCCCGCGGTCAACAATCAGAATCTACGGTTAACAATCTAAAAAAACTTAGGTCACAACCGCACAAAGCTAGTGACCATGCATGCAATTTCACCTCTCCAGCTGTAGGGAAGATCCTGTATGCATGTGGGTACAACCGAGATTTTCCTATTCCTACCCCGTGGCCCCAGACCAAAAACCCTAATTCACACGTGCGAGCTTAGACCCTGCAAATTCAGACCTGTAAGAAACAATTTTGCGAATCAATCTCAGACCCGTGCAGGCTAAATCAAAGAAGAGAGAAGAAGAGGATGCTTGATGATGATGTCCAAATGAGGTTCACTTGAGTTGTATTTATAGGCTTCCAAGGGTATCCAATTTATCTTCTGGGTCCACCTGTCTTTTTGTGCACATGTGGGTTTCCATATTAAAAGTATATTTTTCCTCAACCAAATTAAATTCTTCCAAGGAATAGTTGTAAGAAACCATCTCACAAAAAGATAGAAAAGATAGATCAACGACTTCAAAATCAGCCTCTTTGAGGGGGCCACCTCCTTTACATTACAGAAATGAACAATTATTGGATTATACAAATGAAAAAACCTCCTTTCTATATATAGGAGTCTAAGGTGTCACAATATAATCAAATCCAACATAACAATAATAATATAAGGGCACAAAAATAACAATAATGGGCTTTTATGGGGCACAATAATAACAATATGGGGACAATAGGGGCACAACAATAACAATAAGGGCTACAATGACAATAGTAATGAGGGAATCACTAGTATTATAGGGAAGTAACATTCCCCTCTCCTTCAAAAAAGTGTTGTCCTCAACTTGAGTAGTTCTAGATGCTTCTATATAAAATTCTCATCCTCCCATGTGGAATCTTCAGCTGGTAAATTCTTCCACTTGATGAGATACTCCGAAATTGATCAATTTCGTAGCTGTCGAGTTCTTGTCTCTGTGACTGCTTCATGTTCCAATATGATTTTTCCTTCCTTGTCAAGTTCTGGAAATATTGTTTGAATTGGGAGCTTGTCACCTATAACCTTCTTTAAGCATGAAACATGGAAAACTGGGTGCAGTCGGGAAGCTGTAGGAAGCTCCAATTTGTATTCCATAGTACCAATCTTTTGCAACACCTTGTACGAACCATAATAATTTGGTGATAATTTATTATCCTTCTAAGCGTGCTTGAGGGACATTTGTTTATATGGTTGTAGCCATAGAAATACCCAATCACCTACATCAAAAATTCTTTCGTTGCGATGTTGATCTGCCTGTTGTTTCATTCTATTATGTGCCAAAGTGAGGTTATCCTTTAAGAGTTGGAGAACTTGTTGTTGATGCTCGATGTGATCTTCCACTTCTTGAACCTTAGAATTTTATCTTAAATATGATGTGATGGATGGTGGATGATATCCATAAAGTGCCATAAATGGGGTCATTTTTGCTGCAGTATGGAAGGAAGTGTTATACCACCATTCAGCTAGAGGCAACCATTTGACCCATTGTGTCTATTTATCAGATACAAAGCAACGAAGGTATCCTTCCAAAAATTTGTTTACTATCTCTGTTTTCCCATCAGATTGAGGATGATAAGATAAGCTATGAGCTAACTGAGTGCCAAGACAAGAAAATAATTCTATCCAAAAATTTCAAGTGAAAATGGGATCTTTGTTGCTTACAATAATCTTTGGATTTCCATGTAGCTTTTGAATCGTTTCCATAAATGCAGTAGAAACTGTACTGGATTTAAATGGATGAGATAATGCACAAAAGTGTGCATACTTGGTAAGTTTGTTAAATACCACCATGATGACACTCTTTCCTTCGGACTTGGGTAAACCTGTGATAAAATCCATTGAAACCTCCTCCCAACGTTGACTTGGAATGAATAAAGGTTGTAATAGACCTGGGGTCTTAATTGTTTCAACTTTATCTTGTTGGCAAACCAAAAATTCTACCACAAATGTTTTAATATCAAAGTTAAGGCCATCCCAAAAAAAATTCCTTCTTAACCCTATGGTAAGTTTTTAAAAATCCTGAGTGCCCTCCTAAGGGAGAGGTGTGCAATTCCATAAGAATCTTTTGTTTGAGTTGGGAATTCTTACATAGGTATAAGCGATCTTTGTACCATAACGAATCATTTTTCCAGCCAAATGTATCAAATGTACTGGGATCTTGTTGTAACTTTTGAATGAGTGCCCACACTTCTTCATCATTCTTCCATTCATTCCTTGCTTCTTTTATCCAATCTGGTTGGATAATAGAAATGGTGCAAAACAATGCTTCCACATCCTCATCTTTTCTTGAGAGTGCATCTGCCACAACATTTTGCTTCCCTTTTTTGTAGATGATTTCAAAGTCATAACCCAACATATTTGTGACCCATTTTTGCTAATCTTTTGAAGATAATATTTGTTCTAAAAAGTATTTAAGACTATCATGATGCATTTTTACCTTGAAGTGTCTTCCCATTAGGTAGGGTTTCCATTTCTTAAGTGCATGTAGTATTAACAACATTTCCTTCTCATAAATAGCTTTGTGTAAATACTTTCCTTTGATTAGACGACTTTCGAAAGCAATGGGTCTTTCTTCTTGCATTAAAACAACACCAATTCCATTTCCTGAGGCATCACATTCCACAATAAAGGTTTTTGTGAAGTCTGGCATAGCTAAGACCGGCGCTTGGCACATTTCCTCTTTAAGATGTTCAAATGCCTTCGTTGCTTCTGGAGTCCATGAAAATGCATTTTTCTTCAATACTGTTGTCAGAGGTGTTGCTATTCTCCCACAATTTTTAACAAACTTGCGATAATACCCTATCAAACCGAGAAATCCTCGTAGATGCTTTATGGATGTGGGGATTTTCCATTCCTTAATGGCTTTAATTTTTCTAGGGTCTACCTTAACACCTTCATGAGATACAATATGGCCCATATATTCCACCTCTTGTACTCCAAAGAAACATTTGGATATTTTTTCATATAATTGTTTCTCCTCCAATAGTTTGAGCACCCTGTCAACATGTTGAACATGATCCTTCCAAGACTTGTTGTAGATTAGTATATCATCAAAAAATACTAACACAAATTTTCTAAGGAAGGGTTTGAAAATGGAATTCATCAAACCTTTAAATGTAGAAGGTGCATTGGTAAGGACAAAAGGCATGACCAAAAAATTCATAATGACCCTCATGAGTTCTAAATGCTATTTTCAGAATGTCTTCAGTCTTCATTCTGATTTGATAATATCCTAAACGAAGATCCAACTTGGTGAAGTAAATTGATCCATGCAATTCATCCAATAATTCATCAATAAAAGGAATGGGAAATTTATCTTTAATAGTGAGCTTGTTGAGCTCCCTATAATCCGGACACATGTGCCATGATCCATCCTTCTTGTGCACCAATAATGGAGCAGAGAAAGAAGTTTGACTAGGTTGAATTATACCAGCCTCTAGCATTTCTGCAACCAAATGTTCAATTTCACTCTTTTGGGCATAGGGATATTTGTAAGGCCTGATGTTTGGAGGAACACTTCCTGGGACCAAATGAATAGCATGATCATGATCACGAATAGGTGGGAGGCCTTTAGGAGTCTCAAATACCTTGGAATGATTGTCCAAGACTTTTTGGAGATCTGGAGATATATATGATTTCGATGTGGGAACCTCTAGAGAACATAATTGTGCAATAACACCTCGTTGTTCTTTCTTTATAAGCTTTGTCATTCCGTTATAGCTGATTATATTTCTCGGTTTCCCTGCGATACCCCTTAATGCAACTTCCTTTCCTTCCAATTTTTTTTCAAGAAAATTAAAAGTTATCGTACCCAAAGATTGTAGCCATTGGACTCTTAGTACAACATCAACACCACCCATTGGAATGGAAAGAATTGGGCTGTTCAATACATATTCTCCCATGGATAACTTGATATTATGTCACTTTCGAGAGAAATTTATGGTTCCTCCACTTGCAACCATCACTTGACACTCTGGTGCTGGATATAGGAAGCAATTCAATCCTTGGCTATCTTACAATGAATAAAATTATGGGTATTGCCCGAATCAATCAACACTATTACCTTTTTCTTCTTGATATGCCCTTCTACCTTGATAGTTTGAGGAGTGGTAATTCTGGCCAATGCATTACAAGATATGGTCAGATTCATTTCTTCTTTCTCTAGGGTTTTTTCCTAATGTGTATCCTCTTCTTTTAATGTTTCTTGTTCGTTTTCTTCCTCCTCTTCACAATCTATGTAAAATAATTTCTTCTCAGCACACTTATGACCTTTAGTGTATTTGCTATCACAACTGTAACAAATCCCTTTTGCTCTTTTTTCTTCCAATTGTTGTGCTGTCAACCTTGTAGGTTGTGGAAGGCTAGGGGAAACAACACTTCCATCTTTATAGTTGTGAGTGATAGGCTTCCTTGTTGCCATAATTTTGCTTTCCATTTTTCTTGCCAACCTGAATTCCTTCTCCAATGAATCAGGTTCCCAAAGGCGAACCTCATGTTGGATGTTATCCTTTAGAGTCCTTATGAACACATCAATCCTATGCTCCTTTGGAATATCTTTTACCCTTATATTCAATTTTTGGAAGTCTTCAATGCGATCCATCATTGAACCATTTTGTTTGAGATTTATCAATTGGCTAAAAAAGTTGTTTCTTTTTATATCCTCATAATGTGCTATCATTTATTCTGTAAAAAATGCCCAAGTGACAATTTGTTTACGAGATCAAAGCCATCGATACCATACAAACTGATTTGGTTCCAAATATAAAGTTGCAATGCGTACCTTTTGTGTGTTTTTCACATTATGGAGATCGAAATATTGCTCCATCTGTAGTATCCATGTTACAGGATCCTTGCCATCAAACTTCCTCATATCGATCTTTGGAACATGGTGGGTCTTCAATCCAACGTTAGAGTCTATGAAATCATGATTAACATTTCTTTTGTTCTCATCATGAGTTTCCTTTACTACCCTTTCGCCATTAGTAAGCATTTCTTGTAGCAACTTTGTCAAATCTATTTTCAAATATTCCATGTTACCTTTTAGTTTTTCTTCTATGTCATCCATCTTAACATCCACGCCATTTATCTTAGCTTCCATGCCATCCATCTTAGCTTCCACGCCATCCATCTTAACTTCCACGCCATTCATCTTAGCTTCCACGCCTTTCTTTAAACCATCCATCTTAGCTTCTGTTACCTTTTGTGAGAGTGAAATTTGTTGCACTTGGTCTCGTAATTTTGATATATCATGTTGCATTTCTTCCTCTTATTCATGAGTCATGCTATATCTTTTAGGTTTCTTACTAGGTGTTTCCATTTTCTTTCTTTGGGGCATCAATTAATGATAAGTATGCTTCACTATGCCCTTTGAATCACTTCAAACTAATTTTTCAACCCAAACTTATGCAAAATTTTGAAAAGACTACACACCTTTTTTCGATTTGTAGGAGCTCAATATTAAATCTCTTGTATCTCTGTAATTGTGCATCTTCAAGTTCTGAAATTTCGTCCATTGGTATCACTATGAGTCCTCTTTCCAATGCCACCAGTCTGATCGAAATTGTATTATCCAAGAAAGGGTTATGCCCAATCTCTCAAGATGACCTGATTATATACTTTTTCAGTAGAGTGAACTTGTATGAAGTTCCACATGTCACTATTTCAACCTTCGGACCTGAAAACAATACACAGAAAACTACAACCTGTCCTCTTTCTAGAACTTCTTACGAAATTTCAATCCGATGCTCAGAGAGAAAGATATGACGATTTTTCCAAGGTCACCTGTTTGGGATGTAATTTGGGAGCTTGCAAAAACCCTAACTCCCTTGGATCATATCTCCAAAAATATAGCGAGAAAAGATCTGAAATTCAGACTTGAGGTTCATCACGATTTCAACTCAATGGGTTTTAATTTCAGCTTCTGAAACGTCGTAGAAAAAAAGTTATAGCGAAAATTCTACGATGTCTTGTTTGGAGCAACAAAGCCCTAGAATCCAAAGCTCTGATACCAAATGTTAAGAAACCAACTCACAAAAGGATAGAAAAGATAGATCAACGACTTCAAATCAGCCTCTTCGAGGGGGAAACCTCCTAAACATTACACAAATGAATAATTCTTGGATGATACAAATGATAAAGCCTCCTTTCTATATATAGGAGTCTAAGGTGTCACAATATAATCAAAGTCGACGTAGCAATAATAATATAAGGGCACAACAATAACAATAATGGGCTTTTATGGGGCACAATAATAACAATATGGGGACAATAGGGGCACAACAATAACAATAAGGACTACAATGACAATAGTAATGGGGGAATCACTAGTATTATAGAAACCTAATGGATAGGAGGGGTATTTCTTGATGAGGAAGGTTGTCCAAAGGAGGGAATTTGTCCCTGATTTGCCAAATTGACACGAAAGTGCAAAGGTGAACACAATTTGGAAAGAGATGGGATGATGCACAATCGAGAAATGTCGCAAAGTGTAACACGCAGAAGTCTACAATGGAGGACCCACATAATTGTTCTCGACGTTAATGCGAAGGCTTGGACCTGGTGGTTTTTATGTTGAAAATTTTTAATGAAGAAATTTATTCAAAAGCACAGTGTCCAGGACCCTTTTGCTTCTGTACTCTTGGCATATGAATGAATTAAATGGTGACAGATGGAGAAATATAATTGGTTTGAATAGGCAACATGACAGCCATGGGACTGATGATGTCAACACAAGGGTGACACATGGAATGAGTTTTTGGCATTTTTAGGTGGTCAAGTGAGCCAAATATGGGTGACATGTGTCACCACTTAGAAGGCATCATGTGGTGTTGGTGATGTAAGAATGACATCATCTCAGAAGGGCAACCATGAAAGCATCTTCAAAGGCACGCTGAGGAGATCAAGCTGGGGGCTAAAGCTTAAGGCACAAGGGCTTTGTTTCATGCAAGAGTCATGAACATGGGCATGGAAGGTTTGTAAAGGGTAAATATCAAAACCGTTTGGGGCTAGAACAAAGTGAAATGGGACCAATGGAGTTATATGTGGTAGAGTTTTTTAAATTAGCTTTGACCTATATTTGAAGGCTTATGCATGAAACGGGTTGACAACTTAATTTTGGTGTTTATGCCATAAATAACAGAGGACTAAGACTTATAAAGAATACATGAGCGGGTTGGAAGCTTAGATGGCAGAATGGACAGTTTGGAAGTAGACTTTTCATAATAGCTAAATTTGGTGATGTGATGTATTTAGAAAATCACTGCTAAAGCCTGATATTTTTCTAGAATTACAAAATTTGAGCAACTTAACTCAGTTTTTCTTGCAGAGACAGGTAAGAAGCGATTGAAGAGTTAAAGAACTCATTCAGAAGACTTGACAGGAGTACGAGACAAATAAAAAATAAATATTGATGCAAGCAAAATAAGTGCAAGATAACTAAAGTTCAAAGAACTAAAAATATTAGTCAAACTCTTTAAAAGCATAATCAAATTTGCAAAGTGTGTATTTGAACCGAGAGGCTCATTCTACAACTCAGTATGAGAGGTATGTGTAATTTTGTCAGCCTCAACCTCGAATTGACATGTGTATATATATATATATATATATATTCTTTAAATAAATAAATAAATATCGGTATATAATAAAAAACAAAAATGAATATAGATGTTTTACTCTCACGTCCATATGAAATATCATAATCTTATACCGATTTTATAGAGAATTAAAGTAACTAAAAGTAAAAAAAACTAACTTTTAGTTTTACTTTTGAGTAGCAGAAAATTGTATAATTCTTATACTTTCTAAAAATATTTGAGTGCATGACTTAAATAACGTTTTAAAAATATTTTAGTACATGACTCAAATAATGTTTTTAAATATGATTCATGCATATGTATATGAGGAGAAAGAAATAAAAATTTATTTTAGTGCTAATTATATAAAATATTTCAATGCTTAAAGAGGAGTAATTAAAAGTAAAAAAATTCTAGATATGTAATTCATTTAATTCTTAACATCAAATTAACATGTAGCATTAAGAAAATATTATTAATACTATAAAATTCAATGTCACTTATAAATATAATATTTTAATATGGAGGGTTAATTAATATTGAAGTATATTTAAAGATATATTAATAATAGAAAAATCATTTTAATGTAGACAATATAATCCATAAATAAAATATCTCAAGAAAAGTATTTAAATGTGTATATATTATAGATGATTTAAAAAACCTATATATGCTTTATATAAAGCAATTGAAAAAAATAAATTTGTATGGCTAAAACATTTTAAGTAGTCTCATTGTGGTCACTTTTTAAGTATATTTTTTGGTCAATTTTATTGGAAATAAACAAGATGTGTTGCAATTGCAATTTTAAGTTGTGTATTGTACACAATGGAAGTTCCCAAGTAAATTTTGAAGACATTGAATATATATATATATATATATATATATATATATATATATATATATATATATAGCCGGTAAAGATCAATTTTAATTACATATCTATTAGGATTCCAGAGGGATCAAATTTGTCATGTGTAAAATTTTTAGTCAAAATTTTCACTCTAAAAGAGGTTTGCACCTTAAGGAATTTGATTCCTCTAGGCTCCTGCTAGATTTGTGGTTAAGATGGATCTATATGTTTAGTATGAGGGATATGTGTAATTCTGTGTGTGCTTAACCTTGAACTGACATGTGTCCTTTTAATATATATATATATATTCTTTAAATAAATAAAATTGTCACGTATAATAAAAAAACAAAAATGAATATAGATGTTTTACTCTCATGTCCATAAGAAATATCATAATCTTATACCAACTTTACAAAGAAATGAAGTAACTAAAAGTAAAAAAAAAAAACTTTTAGTTTTACTTTTGAGTAGGAGAAAGTTATATAATTCTTATACTTTCAGAAATATTTCAGTACATGACTTAAATAAATGTTTTTAAAATATTTCAGTACATGACTTAAATGAATGTTCTAAAAATATTTCAGTACATGACTCAAATAATGGTTTTAAATATGATTCATGCATACATATATGGAGAGAAAGTAATGAAAAATTGTTTTAGCGTTGATCATAATAAAATATTTCAATGGTTAAAGAGAATGAATACTTAAAAGTAAAAAAATTATAGATATGTAATTTATTTAATTCTTAATATCAAATTAACATGCAACATTTAAAAACTATTATTATTAATAATAAATTCAATTTGATTTATAAATAAAATATTTTAATATGAAGGGTTAATTAATATTGAAGTATATTTAAAAATATATTAATAACGAAAAAATCATTTTAATGTAGACAATATAATCTATAAATAAAATATTTCAAGACAAATATCTAAATGTATTTATATTATAGATGATTAAAAAAAACTATATATACATTATATAAAACAATTGAAAAAAACATTTTTTCACGGCTAAAACATGTAAGTAGTCTTATTGTGGCCATTTTTTAAGTATATTTTTTGGACAATTTTGTTTGAAATAACCAAAGATGTGTTCGAAATGCATGTTTAATTTATTGTATTGTATACAATGCAAGTTCCCAAGTAAAATTTAAAGACATTAAATCCATTTTATACATTCAAAAATGTAATTTAAATAATGAAAAATTACACTTGATATATATATATATATATATATATATATATATTACAAATCTATTAGGCTTTGAGAGGATTTGATCCGTCTCGGCTCTTGCTAGATCCGTGGTTAAGATGGATCTATACTGGGGTAGATTGTGCAGTGTGTAATTGTGCAATTGTGTTAGTTGTGCTAGTGTGGATGGTGGATTGATTAGTGATCAAAGATTGCTGAAGGTGATTGAGGTGAGTGTTTGAAGAGATACATTTATTTTTTTATGTAAGGGAATGACCTTCATGATTTGAATTTGAAAATTGTATGAAAGATGAATCATTGAGGTCTGGAAAGTAGTAGCTTGAAAATAAGAGGTTGTAGCTTCTTCCAGTAGTGGCTAGTAAATAGTTAGGGGTTGCAGCTCCTTTTAGTAGTAGCTGGTAAACTTAAGGGTTGTAGCTCCTTTCAGTTGTAGCTAATAAATCATGGAGTAGTTGCTTCCTTCTGATTGTAGCTAAAGAACTTTGCAACAACAAGTAGAAGCTTACCTTTGTCAAGTAATTTGAAGAAAGTTTAAATAATCCACGTGTTCCATTTGTGCTTCTAATGATTGATTCTTATGATACTGATATAAATTAATTGTAGAAGTATTTATTGGTGTCCTAGTATTCTACATGAGTAAAATAAAGTTTTATACTGATTCACCCCCCCTCCTCAATATTATCCTAGTTTCTAACACTAAATTTGTCCATTCCACTAAAAATGTTGCCAACTCATTTATGATGTGTTTTCCAACTTTAGTGCTATCATGTTCCAAAAAGGAAACAATAGTGCTAAATAAGCAAAATACACATATGACACAAAAAAATCAGACAACAATTAAACACCCATAAGATTGCACCAGAACTGTGCCAAACCGAGCCATTTTATTATCAAAGGAGACTACAATGCATGGAGTGTGTGCATCTGGCTTGCCAAAGAAAGCTAGACAATCCCAGGTGATAAAAATGTTGTCTGGATGCAAAGGAAAGACTTCTCCTCAATGTTCTGCGCTGGCCCTAGAATTTCTGCAATTGCTGGTTGGAAGAAACCCTTGTTTGAGCCTCCAAAAGTGCTTAGAAAATTCTGCCAAATTAATCTTGAGCTCTCCACCAAAAACTCAGAAAAACCCAGAAAGGGTTTGGCCTATCTCCAAGCCAAAGTCGAACCCACAAAATGGTACAAATTCCACAGTTAACTGGCAATTCACCATGTTATAAGAATTAAGATTTCAAGCCCGAATATCACCCGAAAAATTATGAAATTTTAACTACGGACTCCTCTAAAAAAACCCACAAAAACTTAGAACTGGTTGGCCCGATTTTGACCTTCCAAAATCAACCCCCAAAAGCCCTACACTTTCCAATAGCTGGTGAAGCACACAGTCTCTCAAACCACCAGCAAAATCCTCCCCAAACACACCTGAAATGTAGCAATCAACTCCACCAATACTTCCCTTATTTCTCCTGGCAAGCAAAAGCCCCAATGGCTGAAACTCTATCTCCCACGTATGCCTAGTTTCTTTCTTCTTTGTTGCCCACAAAGTCTGCAAAATCACTCCTGAATATTGTTGCCACTTCCAGCGCTCAAAATCACCCAATAGCCAACAAATATATTGAGCCTTCTTATCCTAATTTCTCCCAGCAATAGCCCTTCGGAAGAATGTTGCAATGGCCACACTAGATCCACTACTGCGTCCTCCAAAAATACACACTATTGGGGTGAAATAAATACAAATCCTGGACATACATCTACAAATCCCCTCTAGATGATAATGGATGAACCCCTCTAGGGTGGCACTCGAATTCCCCTAAAGAAAGTGTAAGTTTTCAACTTGGAAAACTCTTGCTAAACAACAAGTGATCCATCTAAACAACTCAAGCAACAAAATCAAATTCGATAAGCCAAGAATGCCAAATGAAGTGTGTTGCCTTCCTTTTATAACTTTCGTGGATCCTTTTCTTCCCTCTCATGCATTTCAAATCAATGGCTTAGGGAGTGCATATTCTTATGTGGGTAGTCCCCACATATCATTAACAAAACAAAACAAAATAAAATTAACTTTCCTCTAATTCCTAAGTCTCTTATAAAAAATCAAATGGGCCCTGTCTTCACCAAAATTGGCCCCTAAAATGTAGAAATAAATCTTGTTCCAAAATAATTTAGGAAGGGACATTAAAATCCTCCTCGCCAAAAATTGCTTGTCCTCAAGCAATGCCTGAACAAGTTCCCTTTCTGACTGTTGATCACCACTATAACCACCAATAATACCAGGGTCCCAAATGTACCATTGAGTCATGCCCAATCTCAACACTATCCCGACATGAAGGAATCCCTCGATACTAGGATTCCAAGCTAGCCTAATCAATGTGAAGCACACCTTGCTCCACTTGCTATCCAACAAGATACAGGTACCAAAATCCCTCTGCATACTAGAAATAAGTAGAGAATCATGATAATGTAAGACTCTGCCCAACTCCCTATGAAATTTTCCTACTGAGTAGTCCATCTCATGCACTATAAGAGTAAAATCTTGAAGATGCAATCCAATCATGGTGGGATTGAACCCTTGTCTACCCGGGCCTCCCCTGATCTCCTCCTTTCAATCACCCTGCCACACTAGTAAAGTTCCCCACACCATCAACGAATCACTAAAACCAAATGGAAGATCTGGATGACCCTCCCATGTAGAAACCAACTCACCTCTACGGGTAGCTGAACTACTCAACCCTGTTATGCCAAAATCCCCTACCTGTCGCAGAAGGAACCTATCCTGCTGACATCGTGACAATTTGGTCATGAAGGACTCCCTAGCATGCTCGTATCCGAGCCTCCTCTCCCATAACTCTCAACCATAATCTATCCGATGATCGAGGCTAGGCCAATCTTGCTAAAGCGACTCAACAACGCCAACACCTGTCACCCCATGGCTAGCCCCAATCTTGATCAACAATAATTGTAATTTTAGTTAAACCTTAGTTAACTCAATCCTAATTAAGTATAATTAAAAGCTAAAAAACTTTATAAATCAATACATAAAAATTAATAATAAAGATATTGTAATAATTAAAAAACATCGAGCCCCAAGGGTTAGCTCAATCGGTCAAGCCGGGGCCTCGCCAATGGGAGGTCACAGGGTTGAAACCCGAAAACCCTTGGGGTTAGGTTTGTGATGGCCGAGGGGTGTGACCCCCTTCGGGTGGGGTCCACTCTAGAGACTTTCGATCCTGGACGTAGCGGACCACTGACCATGGTATCCGTGAACCAGAAGTGAAAAAAAAAAAGAAAAATAAAAAAACATCAAAGACTTAAGAACATCATTAACAAATTGTCTTAATAAAGCAGCATCACTAACAAAATATTTTAATAACTATCAATTAGAATATTATATATTTCCATAAATTTGAGAACATTAAATCAAGATAGTTCATTATCATAATGATAACAATAAATATGCAATTAACAATGCATATAAATATTAAGTTTTAATTATAATTTTAATATTTTTAATCATACAAAATTTAAACATTATTGTTAATACTAAAAAATTAATCATTAAAAATCTTGTAATTAACAAAAACTAATTAATTTTGCAGAAAAAATTAGTTAGTTAATAATCATTAATAATATTAGGTCATAACATTTAATTTTTCATCAATAACTATAAATACAATTGTCAAGATTTAATAATCATTAATAAAAATTTAATAAACATTAATAAAATCAATAAATTAAAATTATGTTTCATGTCTTTATCAAACTTGTCGGCTCCATGCATTCCCATCCCAACCCTCTCCTCTATTTATTACCCCATTAATCTCTGACTTATTCACTCATCTAATCCTGATGATGAACCATGGAGGTTGGTTTGAAACGTCGATTACAAAAAACATAGATGCGATGACTCCGGAAGATATCACCACACAAAATGCAGATCACAGAACCCTCAAATCTACTATTTCCTAATGTTTTATAGATTTAATATAACCTATAATACTAACTAACCATATACTAACTATATAACACTAAATCTAATAATAATATAATTATTCTAGAATACCATAATAATGTTACTAAATTACTAAGATACAATACAATTCTAGTGCTATACTACTTTATTTTAATGATACTAAGTATATATATCTATGTTAATTCTATACAAATAATATTAATCTCCTAAAAAAATATTATTACTATAATATTGATATTAGTTCTAATATCAATTATTACTATAATATTAGTCTTAATATTAATTATTACTATAATTTTAGTTCAAATATTAATTATTCTAACTCAATCTAATATATAACTCACAGTCACTCATGGGAACTGGATATGTGATTTTGAGCACAAGCATGCTCTCTCCAGTCAGGGAGCTCTGCTCCATCCTATAGGTCGATGTCTTGAGGGATGCAATTCACATGTCTGCAGGAACCTTGTCTCCCACCCTCAGTTAAACTATATCTCCTAGAATAAGTTCTCGGGCAGGCATATCTAGAACATGAAATCTATCTCTCAAGACCCTTTCCTGTATTTCATTTCTTTTAGAGCTTCCAAAGCCTTTACTCTCCAGCCATACTCCAACAATGGCATTAAGGATGAGAATCAAGAGAATGACGAGGGGCTCTACATAGACTGTTATAACTGCCTCAGATGACTCATCATCATGAAAGTAGGCAAGAACAAATGAGATGCCAGCTGCCACCAAAAGTATTTTGACGAGTGTATCATCAAATTGCTCCAAAACCAGCTTTCATAAAGGTTTACCATTTTCTTTTTGTAGCTCATTCCATCCATACCTTTGATGTCATTTCTCCACTTCATGAGAACTTAAACCTTTTTCTAAGTGCACATCATATTATTTCAGGCATTGTTCCACAGTTTTGGACCAAGCAACGAATGGTTTTTCCTCCATGGATTATGAACAGATGATCATGATCTGATTTCAAACAAAATGTTCCAGCATTAACAAATCTATAATGTGCTTGAAAAACTTTCAAGAAGCCTGATAACCTTTGACATAAGCTTCAACTAAGTTTACATGCCAAGGTTGTTAGGGTGAAAACGAAGTTCAAATTTGATTTCAATGTACGCAACTTGAAACAACTTCTTCTACTGTCACCATGCTAATGAATTCTATTTCTAACATTAATAAGCTAAAATATCAACCAACAACAGACCTTAATATTCAAATTGAACAAAATTTTGGCTCATAGATAAAATGTTTCCGATAAAACAAGTCGTAATACAATGTTGATAAGAATATCATCACACTGATTATTTCAATGCAAACAACAAGCAACTAAAAGCCTGACTATCATGGGATGATCACACTCATATTTGTTCACTCATAAATAAGAATCTTTATAAAAGCAAACCCCTTTGATAATGTTGTAACAAAACATGCCCTAGGACCAAAAGTTAAAACCCAGAAAATAATCATGAACAACTAACCAATAAGATCAACTTTTGGAAAGACAGCTTCCCACAAGAAAAAAATATAGAATTCAAGACACAAACTGTTACAATCTCTCGGATATGATTCCAAACAAAATGCTCCAGTTTCAACAAGTTGACAGTCTCTTAGTATAGTGTATCAAAATTTCTTTTCAAAAACCACCTATACAAACCTCATAATCCAACCAAGAAATCCAAATATTTCCAACAAAGACTCCAATTGCCAAAAAAAATGCAACTCCAACAAGACCTAATGGCTAATCAATTGTTGAAAATAAAATAAAATAGTGCAATTTAGGATAATCATACAAAACGACTACATCTCACAAACCTTAGGATCTTTTATATCTCAGGCCATAAATTGATGAATCTTTCCTTGAAAAATACATCTTCAGGAAAGCCCCATGCACTTCTTGTCATTCTAAGGACGATACCTAGTGTAAGGCTATGTCACAAGGTTTGTTGAACTTAACCTTGAGGTTCAAAATTTGGCAACCCTAAAAAAAAATTTGAGGTTCGGAAAACCTCATCAAACTCTCATTTCCATTGACCAAGTCCATGGTTCAAAACCCATACCCCTATATCACAATTCAAACTTGTAATCAATCCTTGCAGTTTCCAAGTCCATGATAGCATTCTTTTATGTTTATTGATGTTGATTTATTAGTATTTATTGTTATTATTCATTATATATATATATATATATATATATATATATATATATATATATATATATATATATATATATATATATATATATTTATATATATATTTATATATATATATATATATATAGATGAACCTAATGGCACACTTTAGCCAAACCTCATGAAAAAATTCGAACTCTAATGGAACCTAATCATTGTTGAACTCGAACTTGAACCCAAACCATGTGACTTGGGTGTAAAGTGGTCCATGTAGACAACTGTGTTTTGATCCAACATGGATATCAAGTAAGGCACACATCAGGAACTAGCTAGGGACTTGACCTCGAGACGCCTTGTTTCATATTCATAGTTCTCAAGCACTCATGCTAACCCATGGGGCTAATAGTTAAACATGTCCTAAAACCAATGGACTCTAATTTGATATAAGAGTTCTGTAAATGTCTAATGCACAAACCATCCAAAATTCTAGCGGAAAAGTAGAGGAAAAACAAGCAACATAATGAGAAATGAATTAAAAATTAGATATCTTGGTTCTTTTGCCATCACCCCCCTCTGCACATATGTGATTAATCTTATATATATGCGAAAAAATAAATATTTTTCAAACAATAAACCTAAGAAAAATTCCCTTATAAAATAAAATCCCCCAAAATGGGTGATTCTCTCCTTATTTATACCTTGTCCATGCATAACTTCATACTGACCATAACAACAACCAACCAAATAGAAAACTTATTTTTAACACAGAATTTCATCCCATGACTATTAAATAAATGTTGAACTTCACAGTAGAAGGCTTTTGAGTGTTGCAACACATTGCATCAAAGGCCAAGACAACCAGTGGATGACTATAGTGGTTATACATTTCCCTTAATATCACTTCATAACTATAAGTGCATACTTTCTTTTATATACCTAATATAAAATATGTTTGGTCAAATTTGGTACATAAGATAATAGACAATAAGACATGGTATGCACATAGGGTGATATGCCGAGTACTGATAATATAAGAAACAATGCTTTGAGAAATGATCAACAAGGACACCTTAAATGCAATAATGAATAGTCCCTGCCCTAATTAAACAAATCTGTTTCAAAATCCTCCAAACAGTACTATAAGTAAAAATACACATAACATACATGCATGCCAAACTATAGACCAGATACTAACAATTCAAAATAAAATAAAAATAGTTTAGCAGTTTCAACCTCGTGACCTCCAGTTCCAACAACACCCATCAGGCAAAGAAAACAAGACAAGGAAAAACAAAATAATCCACTCTGGCACAGAGGTTGGCATAGATCCCCCATAAGAAAATACTAGCACGCCACAAATCTCCCATGTACTCCCTCAAAGCTTAAATACAAACCTTCTTGGCAAATTAAGCCAAACCCAGGACACCAACATGTATACATATCTAGAATCCCAAACTCAAGGGCCAATATCTCTTTTTTATTACATAAAAGAAAAGAAAAGGAAGAACATTCAACAACCTTCCTCTTCTTGTTGTTCTTGATTTCCCCCCAACAAGAGCAATCCAATGGAAAACAAACAACCATGAGATGCCACACCACTCCACTCTGCTTTCATCCTTCTTCTTTCTTTGGCCCAATGTTCTGCACATTGAATTAACTATTAGACTCAGGAATTTTTTTCATTTAAATTTTGATTATAAAAATGAAATATTGAAGATTGCTGTTGAGGTGTGGACAAATGTAACTAGTCCATCATGCTACGAAAAAAAATGAGGAAGGTGTTGTGATTGACCGTAATTATGCCAAAGGATAAGGAATAATAAAGCTAAAGATAAAGCCATGTTTCTTGACTCACCTGCATTTTATGGATCATATTTTGCTTTGTTTTTTCAACCTTTCTATATCTATGAATTCGTAGACACATTTACTCTCTTACATGATTGATTTGATTAATTCATCTTTAGTTATATCTATAAAATTTCATGAAAAAAGTGTGCGTTTTGTGTTGTGGAATCTCAGAGGTAGGAATCTTAGAGGAAGGGTTTCCATACATGTGGAAAATTTTAAATGTTGTTTCACGAAAACCTTTTGTATTTTTTTCAATACAAAAAAAACTAACAATTTTATATATTAATATAAAAAACTTCACATCACCACAATTTTACAATTTTATTAGGGTTTGGAACCTTAGAGTTGAGTGATGTAAGTCTAGGGTTTGGAATCAAAACCCTAACCAACCAATTTCAAACCCTAACCAATCTAAAGTTTTGAAGAAAATTCTAGGGTTTATACACTAAATCCTAGGATTGAGGAAGAAAGTCAATAGTGAAGATTTTTGATGTCTAGGGTTTATAGTCATTAGATGAACTTGAAGATACCAAGTTGAACTTGATTTTTTATCTTTTAGATAAAAGGATCAAGGAACTATTATTTCTAGTAGAATAATGAAAGAACCACTGGTATTGAACTCCTTGGCATAGTCATGTTGTTCTTGTAATGACTGTGCAAGAGTGTTTTCCTGACTTATGCTCTCATTGGTACAACTTGTTCTAACATTTGAACTCTTGATTAAAGTACTTTGTGTGATAAATTTGCAATATTGATTTTGTTGTATAATGTATATTGTGCTTGCAAGGATCTAGGGTTTAAAGATTGCATGTCTTGGCAAAGCCCTAGGGTTTTGGATAATCAATATTGAATACCTAGGTTGAATATCTATTGTTTGTAATTTTAGGGTTTATAAACCCTAAGTGTGTTCGAACAAGAAAATCTAGGGTTTATGGATAAAATCCTAGGACTATGATTATAGGGTTTATATATAAAACCCTAGTTGATTAGTGTAAACCCTAAGGATTAGGGTTAGGGCTTATGGGTTAAGCCCTAGGGTAAATTTCTTTTGGAAACCCTAGTTCCATGATGTTAATATGGATGATGTTAATGCAAGAAAGAGATAACATGTTGTGTACTTTCTTGATTATTTCTGTCATTGCCTTTATTTTCAGTATCTTGTTTTGGTAAATGAATTTGTTCTTCCTTGGCCTCCTAATCTGAATTGTAGGAACATCTGAAGGACTACCTGATGGAAGAATAGGATAACAAGAGTACAAGTGTGCTATGAGCATTAATTTCATAGGGAGTAGGTAGAAGCGACAAGACTAACGCATTAAATACCATTGTATCTTCTTAGTAATGATTTCGATTCATTTCTATGAATCAAATCAAACTCAAACTCCCTTTGAAATTCCACAATTTGCAAAGCTAAGACACCTTGAAAATTGATTCCATAACACCAACCTTAAGAGGAGACTGAGCAAGGCTATAGTTGGTGTGGAAAGTAAGGAAATGGACTATGTTAGTGAAGATAGAGGCATGTAATGAGTCAAAATTCTAAACATTAAAGGAATTCGACAAAAATGCATGGAATTAGATTAAAAGTAGCATGATAAAATTTCCCCTTAATACATCTTACACCTATATATTGAAGTACATGAAAGTGGACATTTCCTTTCCTTCACTTATAGTGGACATTGTATTCCTCTTAAACTTATTTATGCTTCAGATAACATTGCAGCTTCATAATTTATTTATGCTTCAGACAACATGGTAGTTGTTTTTTTTAGCCAAAATGCTATCACTCATCTAAGAATATCAAATTTCATAGATTAGAGTTCCATAGATGGAAAAATTTATTTTGCAGGGAGAAAGAATGTGTCAGCCTTGTGGTTCATGGGAGATTGAGGGCAAAAATCCATTTTTGAGATGTCATGTATACGATAGAATCCAAGAAAAAATTGTTAATTCAAGCATAAATAAAAATAAAGTTTCCCATAATATGTTGGTCCACTGGTGAGAATCACAAGGCATTGAGCCATATACCAGGGTTCCACACTTATGGTGCCTCGTCCCACACAACAATGGCTTTCAAAAGGGAGGACCGAGGGTGTTTGTGGTGGAATACATACCCTCAGACCTGACTCCTAAACCGTAAGAAGTCTAGTCTATGGGAAAGGTAAGAAACCTAAAACATTAAGCCAATGATTTTTTTGCACGGATCCATTCATATTTCCAAGTAAGGTATATTTGGTTAGACTTCTATTTAGAATAATCCTGTATTAAAATGGATTCTTTTGCATTGTCCTGGAACCCTGTATGAGACAATATTGTCCAAATCTTGTGGGTTGGTCTGATGTTTCATTGGCTTTTGGTCCTGGCTTATGGATGTTCAAAAACAAATCACATGGGCCTTGAAACTCTGTCACATGGAAGTTTATATGTATCCTTATCCTCATGTGATCTTCATATTGGAATTTGAATCTTCTAAGGACAACAATACCCTTCATTGAGGGCCTTGACTTGATTTGCAAGAAACAAAATTTTATGCATTAAAACTTGGTCCCCACTTTTTTACTCCTCTTCTGACATGTTAACTAAAGTGACAATGTGGTTCAGGCTCCCCAATATTCCTCTGCATTTTTGGGGATTTGTGTCCTTAGCATCTAAGAAAAATACACCAAGGAAGTTCCATTTCTGCTCCTTAGGAAAAAGTGATAGACAGAGATCTGCCTCCATATGGGATCTGAGATCTTGTAAAACATGTTAAGAAAGGGTATTTTCTTAGTTTCATCTTGTTGTATGTTGCCCAATAGATATAGTTGAGTTCATCTTGCTCTATATCCACAAATGGGTATAACTTAGCTTTATCTTACTCTAAAAAGAACCATTTCTTCTATTTCTATAAAAAAAATGATGTGTTCCAGTTAAAAAAAAAACAACCAATATGCATTTATTTTAAAGGTATTTTGTTCACAATCGTCCAAATGCCTTCTAATGGTCATTATTTTTATAATTTCAACCTTAGTTCAGATATTGTGAACTTTGCATTTGTCTTTGAATACACAAATAATTAATTTATTATAGAAAAATAAATTCAAGAAATAAGAATAAACCTGGTGGTCTCCAATGCCACAACATCTGCCCCATAGAGGAGGATACTATACAGAACTAAACGCATCCAAACCATGGGACCTTCTAAAGCTAATATGTTCACATAGTTCACTAGAGAAGACTCGAATCGCCGACCTCAATCAAATACCGTCAACCCTGACCCGGACCCATTTCAATGGATATGCATCCTTCAACTGCCCGACCAGATCTTGCAGCTATTCAACAATGCAAAAAATTTCAAGACTATCCTCCAACAGTGCGTTGGAATCTAGGATTTTATGTCCCAAAAAATAGAGAAGCTCTTTGCAAGCCTAGTGTTTTGACATAGATATGCAATAATCGAGTCTTCAGTTGATGCCTGTAAGCCACGCTAGCGAAGAATGGTTAGCAATCCCAGACAAAAAATTTGGTAGTTACTGCCTGTTTTCCAGGAATAAGTCACCAGGAGGCTTTGATGCGAGGTCCATCCAGGCATAAGTCACCGAGAAGCTTTAATGTAGGGTTTGATAAGGTGCAACATTGTGTGAGATATAAGAGAAATTGGTGGGAAGAGAGGTATTTCTGAGCGACCTCCAAATATATACAAACAAGCATTGAATATGTTTGTTTAATGAGTTCAACCAAGATTTCCTCGAATGCGGGGGCACAAAAAGATGATTATTTTATTTGGTGTTTGAGTACTATTAAAAGGGTGGCTCTAGCCATAACTCTAAATTTTTGTAAAGTTTCTCTTAAATTACCATCACCATCGCCATCGAAAGGGAATGGGTAAAAAGACATTGTGAATTTGGAGACATTGTGGACATAGTTTCAATGTGTGCATTATAATTAAGGGAGTTTAATTAGTCAATTATATAATTATATAATTATTGGTTTAAAATTGTAACATAGTTTTATTATTCAATATAAATATGTCAATTTAAGAAACTTGAATTTGGATGGAGTTGACAACAATTATCCTATTCATTGTTAGGATTATGGGGAGGATGAAAACTATTCCAACCATTATTACGATGTTGGGGGACAATATTATTGTAAACATCCATTCAAGCTAGATACATAAGTTTTTAATTAATTAATTAATTTATTTATTTATTTATTTTTCCAATGTTTAAGTGATATAGAAAAATGGAAGGGTGGCAAAAGGAATAGGATTTTGTTGATGTCTATGGAATAATAGTAGCAACATAAATATCTTCTCTAGAAATATATATATATATATATATATATATATATATATATATATATATATATATATATATATATATATATGTATGTATGTATCACATTTTGAGATGGTATACTAAATTTGATTCACATATATGATGTGATATTTTAATAGGTGCAACATCTGATGTTCAAGCAATATCAAAGTCCCCATAGGATTCAAAATATTTTTTTAAGAGTCTAGTACTATTATGTGCACAGTGTACGTTTAAACTAGATAAACAACTTGATATCCAAGTTAGAAACTCTTATTATAAGTTCAATGGATATAAACTTGATAATAAAATATATAGGTATGCATGAAAAGTTAAGTCTTCAACTAAAGGAAATGTGTCATCTACTAATTAATCAATTCTTCTCCTTGCAGGTATTCTTCATAACATATTTTACCCAACTGTAAGCTCACTCTCATTTTGGATAATTTCTCAGCGTTTGAATTTAATTCTTGTGAATGTGATCAAAGGATATAACCCTGAAGATTCCAATCAACTCCATAACTCTAATCATTCGTTGATCCAATAAAGAAGTGGGTAAGGAAGTATAACCTTTTATCCAATCTCTAACAATGTCTGAATCCCCTATCACTTGTAAGTTTATATTGCCAAAATGACACAATTAAAATGACTAACATAAATTACTTACTTGTATTATTGTAGTACTTGTTAGGTAGTCATAATTTTGCTCCTAGACTAAATTAGTCATTCATGTTAGTCATTTTTAGTTGTATTACTTATTATCCAGTCGCATATTTTAACTCGAGACTAAATTAGTCATTTATGTTAGTTGTTTTTAGATGGGTCACTTAAGATTTCTCATTTCTGATAGTATTTCACTTAGAAAAGTTGCAGTGACTAACTTTTTTAGTCACCTAATCACTAATTTCTCATTTTCTACTGATATATAAAAAATATTATAATACATGATATTACATTAATTATTGATAACAATAAAATATAACATGTTATGTTATAATACTATAATAAAATATAAACAATAACTATCTAACTAATTTACTAATTCTAAAATAGTAATATAATATAAATGTGAATATATTTCTAAACTATATTATCATACTATTACTATTACTAGTATACAATATAATACTCTTACACTAAATGTATATATAATATTTTTATATATACTAAAATATTATTATACTAACGTGATGAAGTTAGATATTAATGTGGAAATACAAGTCATTGATTAAATAATATTATTTCTAATACTATTATATAATCATACCTCTATTAACCATAAATTACACTATTTTTAATATTAATTTATATTGGATAACAAAATTAATTTTACAATTGAAAAAGTTCTCTAACAATAATAAATAAAAAGGGAAAAAATTATATACATAAATTTACACCATTCCTCTACTTATTTCTTAGTTTGAGAAAATTTATATACATAAATTTACACCATTCCTTCACTTATTTCTTAATAGTTTGAATAGAATGTTAAATTCAAGCCAGAGAATTGGTATGCAAAAGTTAGATTTAACGCCTAAGGTATTTGCCTCTAAACAAGAACTTGAAGTGAGATGAGGGAAAATGTAAATGCGACCTTTGTTGTAGCTTAATTGAATGTAAATGATGAGAAAATGTAAATGCGACCTTTGTTGTAGCTTAATTGAATGTAAATGATGAGAAGGGGATACCTTGAGAGAGATTTTATTAAACTTGATCGAATAGAAATAGTAAAAAAAATGTAACAAAAAGAAAACGGAGTTTAAACATTTAGTTTAAGAAATAATTCATCAAACACCATAACAATGTTTAAGAAATAATTCATCAAACATCATAACAATTGGAACAAAACAAAATTGTAATTCACTCATAACTAGATTGAAACTCCAAGGTATTTCCTCTAAAAGAGGAATTGAGGTGAGAGAAGGAAAAATACAAATGCGACCTTGTTAGAGCTTAATTGAATGTAAATGATGAGAAGGGGACTCCTTGAGAGAGATTTTATTTAACTCCATGAAAAAGAAATGGTCCTTTTTGAGTAAAAATAAAAATATTTAGTATTATTATTAAATTTGCTATAATGTTTAAGAAATAATTAATTAAATATAAGTCTAGAGTATGTCCTAAAATTATCTCTGTTTCGCTGAGATCTCATATTCTTTGGACATAAGGAAACAGGTTAACCGCTTAAGACCTAGAGGCATCTGACAGGAGTGAAAGCCCACCCCTTACGGACCACCAGCGGGTTATTCCAAGTGGCGTGGTTTTCCTTTAATAACGGTAATGAGTCAGTTTGCGTGGTTTTCCTTTAATAATGGAGATGAATCAGCGTGCATTCGCTGATAACAACGAAAAATGACTATCTTCACTGGTGCTTTGACAACTAAATTACAATAAATTTTCCCACCTATTAAAAAGTAAATAATTCATCAAACCTCATACCAATTGGACTAAACGAAACTATAATTCATTGATAACTAAGTAAACGAAGTGTAATTCATTCATGGGTTCGAGACCTAGGGTTTGAAGCCACAACTTGCAGCCACAGCAACAGTTCTGGAAGCACAAAGAGACAAATTAGCAGATTTACTCCACAGAGGTCGAGGATTGACCCGACAAATGGTAAACGAGGGGTCCACTGGGACCCCAACCTTCAAGCAGGCAGTCATGCAAAAGCAGAAAACGCAGGAAGGATTTAAAATCAATGGCTATGGAGATCGTAAGGATGGCAGCGACAGCAGTGGAGAAAGGACACAATAGCTGCAGAAAGAGACAAGAAAAAACCCAAAGATGACGGGTAAAGCCAATAATGGACAGGAGAAAAACGACAAAAGACCAGAAGCAGAACAAAGAAACACAACACCAATAATAACCCAAACAGAAGGCGAAAAAGAAAATGGAACAGAGCAGCACTCACAAGAGGAAGAGGAGCAAGCAAAGACTGCCAACCCCGGCTCCAAACAGGCAACTCAAGGAGCATGCAAACCAAAGAAAAAGGAAACCCTTCGAGTAGTCTTCTCGGATCCGGACATTCAGGCCTATAGAGACCACATGATGGAACATGCAATTATTTGCAAATTTATGGGACTGTGGCCAACAGAACGCACACTCTGCCAATGGATCAAACAACACTGGAAACCAAAAGGTGATGTTAAACTCCACCTTGGAGCAAAAGGCTTCTTTACTGTTGTCTTTACAAACTTAGAAGACAAGGATAGAGTCTTCGATGGCGGACCTTACTTCTTTGCCTCAGCTGGACTCTACATGAGACCCTGGAAGGCAAACTTTGTACCTGAACAAGAGACATTCACACAGGTTCCAGTGTGGATCCGCCTATTCTCCCTTCCTATAGACTACTGGGGACTGGCAACGCTTAAGCAGATAGGAGACCGGCTCGGAACCTTCATTAAAGCTTCAGAAGCAACGGTGCAACGAAGATATACTTCCTGCGCACGAATTTGTGTCGAGATGGACGTCTCAGGAGCCCTGCATGAAGGTCTGTGGTTGGAATTCAGAGATGAGGATTACTATCAAGCCATCGACTACGAACAAATCCCCTTCCGTTGCAGAAGGTGTCATGAACACGGACACCTTGTTAGAGAGTGCCCTCTAAACAGAACAGGGGACGAACACAAACAAGAGCAAGCAGCAAAGAGTAAAGAGGCCTTCACAAAGCCAAAAATAAGACAGAGAGCTAACAGAAAAAGAATACACAGAGCAGAGACAGGACCTGGCATCATCAGTAACACCTTCAGCATTCTGGAAACTGATACAGACTCAGAAGGCACTAATAGGGAAACAAAACTTATTGAAGCACCAAAAAACAAGCCAGAACACACAACTAAGGACGGGGAGGAAAATATACTCAGAACAGAAGTTCAAATGCAAGAGTTCGAAGACGAACATGATGAAGACACTGATATGATAACCAGCGACGGGGGTAGCGAGGATTTAGAGCTCAATGCAGTCCTAGAAAAAGAAGGAGTCAACCTCCCAGCCATGGAAAAAAACTGGAAATCCCAAGGGCTAGACAACATTCCGGAAGAAGAAATCAGGAAGATCAGTGATCTCTTCATCGCAAGACAAAAGGCGGAACTAGACAGGCAAAACAGAAGATTAGGAATTGCAAAAGGCACAGGTAATCAGTCAAAGAGCATATCTCTTAACCCAACAGGCCGGAAGCCGAATAAAAGAAGAGGCAGAAGAACCAGTGGGGAGGTGCTGCACGATCTGGGGATTCTAATGATCAACTCTGGAAAAATGAAGGCTCTTCATGCCTTCCCGTCCTACCAATAAATTTTTAGTTATCAATGAAGGTCATTTCATGGAATGCAAGAGGGCTCAACAGCCAAGCTAAGCAAAGACTGCTCAAGAGAAAGTTCCAACAAGAAAAGCCAGACATTATGTTCATACAGGAGACCAAATGCGCTACTAACCAAATGGAGAACATCAGCAAAAGGCTAGGCAAACCTATCAAATATACAGATGTAGCCAGTCAAGGATGGGAAGGAGGCATAGCTACACTTTGGGACACCCGAGCAATAAACATTATCTCAATGGAGGCTGCACGATCGTTTATTGCCACAGAAGTTCAAATAACAGGTAACTCTGAAACCTACCTATGCATAAATGTCTATGGACCGCAAATATTAGATGACAAATTTTCTTTTCTTAATTCTCTTATGAATTTAAAGTTAAGATACCCAACCTCTAAGATCATCATGGGGGGAGATTTTAACATGATTACCTCCCTACTGGAGAAGAAAGGAGGTCTCAAAAAGCTTAACAAAGATACAGAACTCTTTGTTGATTTCATAGAAACTGCCAAGCTAGTAGACATTCTCCCCAAAAATGGCTCCTACACTTGGAACAACAGAAGAGGAGGAGACAATAGGATCGCCTCCCGGCTGGACCGATTTCTGATTTCGGAAAGTATCTTACTCGAAGGAACAACAATGGACTCTGACATCCTCCCCAGTGGAGGATTAGATCACTGGCCTATAGCTTTGGAAGCAGCCATCCTAGGCACCCCTAGAAACAAGCCCTTCAGATTTGAAAAGTTCTGGTTAACTCATCCCGACTTTGCAAATCTGCTGAAGGAATGGTGGTGCGAACCATCAGATCTAAGAGGAACCAAAATGTTCAAGTTCCAAAGCAAACTAAAACACATCAAAAACAGAATTAAAGAGTGGAACACTGAAGAGTTTGGAAACATCTTCCAGGAAAAGAACATCATTGAAGGTAAGTTAAATCTAATTCACAAAGAATGGGCTTCCGGGAACTATAGAGAAGACTCAAAAGAACAGGAGAAGGTTCTGATGCAGCAATGGCAACTCCGCTGCCAACAGGAAGAAACTTTGTGGAAGCAAAAATCAAGGATCCAATGGCTGAAGGAGGGAGAACAAAATACAAAGTTTTTTCACAGATCGACGCTGGACTACAGGGGGGCAAACAAAATCCTCAGGCTCAAAAATGAAGCAGGGGAAACTCTTCAAAACCACAAGGACATATCAACGCTGCTCACCAGGCACTTCAAGCATATAGCTCAGGAAACGCAGGAAGAAAGATCCGAGGCCATAGAGGAGCTAACTAAAGCTATACCCAGCATCATAACCTCCGAGCAAAACTCTGCTCTGCTAAGAAAGGTCTCAATGGAGGAGGTGGAAGACGCGGTCAAAAGTATGCCAAATGATAAGGCACCGGGGCCTGATGGCTTTACAATCAACTTCTACAAAGCTTGCTGGCCAACTATCAAAACAGAGGTATGGGAAGTTGTCGAAGACTCCAGACGTTCAGGCTCTATTCTCAAATCCCTGAACTCCACTTTCATCGCGCTAATCCCCAAGGAAGAAGAAGCCAATTCCCCTAACAAGTTTCGACCTATAGCTCTCTGCAATGTGATATATAAAATCATTTCTAAAGTCATAGCCAACAGACTTAAGCCTATTCTACCTGACTTAATCTCAGAAGAGCAGTCAGGGTACGTGGAAGGCAGGCAAATTCTAGACAACATCCTTTTAGCTCAGGAGATGGTTCACACCCTGCAGACAAGGAAACTTCCAGGTATGTTGATGCAGCTAGATCTCTCAAAAGCATTTGACAAAGTCAACTGGAATTACTTGGAGGCCATTCTAAATGCCTTTGGCTTTGACAAGCAATGGACCAAATGGATCCTTGCTCTGATCAAATCTACCAATTTTTCCATTCTGGTAAATGGCTCCCCCTCTGCTCCTTTCTCCCCCTCCCGAGGCATTCGACAAGGAGACCCTCTCTCCCCCTTCCTATTTGTAATCCTCATGGAAGGGCTCAGCAGGCTCATTCGCAAAGCAAGAGAGGAAAGGAAGCTTAAAGGCTTACACCCTTTCCCCTCCATTCCTGCCACAACGCACCAGCAGTTTGTCGATGACACAATGCTGCATGGCACTCCAACTGTCAAAGAAGCTATGGCCTTCAAAAACATTCTTCATCTCTTTAGCAAAGCTTCAGGCATGGAGATTAACCATGCCAAATCGACTATCTTCTTCTTTAACACTCATCCCGCCATCCAGAACCATCTCTCCAGCATTCTTGGCTTCCGAAAAGGCACTCTCCCTTCTAAGTATCTGGGAGCCCCCCTCACTACTAAGCCTTGGCAAAAAATTCACTGGGAAAACATCTTAGCGAAACTGGAGAAAAAATGCAAGCATTGGACTCACATGGCTCTTAACTTTGCTAGGAGACTTTTCCTTACCAAAGCTATACTGCAGGCCATCCCGCAATATTTTCTATCCATCATGCCGGCCCCTAGCGGTATCCTGCAGAAAATTAGAAACATTCAAAGATCCTTTCTATGGAGTGGCAATGCGGAAAAAAGGAAATGGGCACTGGTAGCCTGGAACAAGCTATGCACCTCGAAAGCAGCAGGTGGTTTAAGCTTAATTGACCCCCACACCATCAATATGACATGTGGAGCCAAGTTGTGGTGGCGCTGGCTGAAGGAAACCAACCTACCTTGGGCCAGACACTGGAAGGAGAAATACACTCCTAACTACAACGATCAGGACCTAATCAGGATACAGGAAACACCGGAGGGTTCTCCAATATGGAATTTAGCTAGAAGAAACCGCAACTTAGTTCAGGACCACAGCTTCTGGGAGATCCGCAATGGGGAAACGACCCTCTTCTGGGAAGACGCATGGCAGCAGCTCCCAAAGCTGGAAAAACCAGAGCTAGAAGAGTTCAAAAGAGAATGCCAGAACAGGGGAAAGTTTACAGTCCACCACTACTGGAACCCTAACAGCCGCGACCAGGAATGGAGAGAATGGGCTCTCCAGGATGTTGAGAACCCAATTGAAGAAAACAACAACACAAAGGACCTCCTGAAATGCATAAACAATCGCACTATCAGAAAGACCACAGAAAACGACATCCTGAGATGGGGTATGAAAGGGAGCGGTAACTTCACTCTCAAAGAGGCCAGAGAACAGCTAGAACTCTTGGAGCAAATGGAGGCGATACAATGGAGCAGCAAGGTTTGGGACGCCATATTCTGGCCTAAAATAAAAACCTTTTTATGGCTCCTCATGAGAAGAAAAACTCTCACATGGGAGAACCTGCGCAAAAAAGGTTTTGAAGGCCCCTCCATATGCCCTATGTGCAATCAAGCAGAAGAAACCATGAACCATCTTTTCAATACCTGTGAATGGGCCGATCACCTATGGCAAGGGATGGAAACTATATTGCAGCAAACAAATAGAGACAGGGAATCCATTCAAAATACCATCACGAATTGGCCTAGCAAGTACTCCAACAACACAAGAATCAACAACATATGGAAAATTCTACCAGGCTTCATAACTTGGACCTTATGGAAAGAAAGAAATCGCAGAATCTTTCAAAATGAGCACAGAAATATAGAGTACCTGCAAAGCACCTTAATCCAAAACATGAGCCAATTAATCCTGGTAAAATGCAAGGCAGACCCTGATAACCATCCTTCGGCCGAGGACCAGCGAATTCTGAATGCCTTCAACCTGCTCAACGCACAACAACTGGGATCTATCAGGCAGCAGCAAAACCTAAACACGGAGCCGCAGGGCTGGAAGCGTCCGCCGGAAGGGTTTTTAAAGCTAAACTTTGACAGTGCCTAGAGAGGCAACCCCAACCAAGCAGGCATTGGAGGACTCATCCGAAACCATGAAGGAGAAATACTTTACATCTACAACAAAGCTCTTGGGGAAGGCACAAATAATGAAATGGAATTTGCAGCTCTGGAAAAAGGGCTAAGAATCCTCCAAATTAACCAAACAAACAAAGGAGTAATTGAGGGAGACTCCGAGGTTGCCATTAATGTGGCCAGGAAAATCCATGGAGGAACGCCAGCCAGCAGAGTCACCAAACACTGGCGATTGTCCAAGGTCATAGACAACATTGCCAAGCTGATAGGAGCAATGAAAGGCCTCATCTTTCAGGTGGTAAGGCGAAATGCCAATGCGGTTGCTGACCACTTGGCAAATCATGGGATTGAACACCCCAACGAAATATGGGACAGCTGTTGGCAGCAGGTTGACAACCAGCAATTAAGGAGCAAATGCATCCAACTCTCACGATTAGATATGGTGACGGCAGAGGAGTCCGACCGGAGGGTCGAATAGCCCAATGCCATAATTGCATGAACAGGCTGACTAGGCGCGTTCCATTAATTTCCAGTAGGATGCGAAGGACACACAGGATGAGGGCAACCATGACAGAAGCAAGTGACAAAGATTTTTGCAGGGCCACAATCTGTGGTGATATGAGCCGCCGAAACATTATAAGGAAAAGGGACACATGGCACAATTTGGAGCAAGCAGGGCGCGGTGACCGTAGACGGGTTCAATTATCCCACAACCCAACCAAAACTCCATCACGCAGCAATTATGGTGATTTGACGTGCAAGTTGCACAAAATTAATCGATCACACACCGGAAATCTCCCCGAATTTTGTTATTTAACCGCTCTCAATTGCCCAACGATAAACATTGTCTCAGTGTGCAGCAAAACCATTCTTCCTCACTCTGCAAACAGTGCTCGGGATAAAGCTAGGCAAGACAGTAACACCATGGCTGGGGAGACTAGCCGCAACAAATCCGCCAACAATGATCTGCAGCAGGCAAGAGAGATGTTTGAGAGGCGAACCTCGCAACGGAACAAGCGCAAAATCATTGATTTAGAAGCCACTGTCCAGGACGAGGAAAGTAAGCTCTCCGATCAGCAAATCGGGAAAGAAGTCGACTGGCTCTAGGACCCTGGAACTCCCAGCACTCGGGCCACTCAGTTCGTAAGAACTCAAGCGGAAAGTTGGCGAATGAAGACCCTCCTCGCCAAAGCTATGGATTTCCAAGGAGAACAAGCAGAGCAGCTGCGTAAGCTTAAGCAATTTGCAGAAACTATGTCGCATGACCACATGGCGGTGGTGGAAAGCAGCGAATTTAAATTAAGCGCGATTCACCAACAAGTTGATACCATGGATAAGAAACTCACTGTGCTGATCAAGCTTCTGAAACAAACCATTGGGCAAGACAACAAGCCCTCTGACATGCAGAAGAGTGAACCATCAGGAGACCAGCAGGGCAACTCGTCCAAGCCAGGGCAGATCTACATGTCAAGATCTAACCCGGTCATGGAAATGTTCAAGCGCCTCTGACTTTGCAGTCCACCAGGCCCCTCGGCCTTCTTTTGCCTCGAGGCTTGCCACCCCTGCTTTCCTCCTCTCAGCGGGTTATTATGTCTTCTGTCCAGGTTTCCTCTGTCTTTGTCTGTTGTCCACTCTTGTTAATAGCCACCATGCGTGGTGTGCCTATTCTCAGTTTACTGTTATCTTGTCTTTTCTAGTCATCAGTCAATCTAGTCTCTTCTGGTATCATGGGGTAAGGCCTGCAGCTTAACGGCCAGTAATCTGCTTCTGCAGAAGTTTTGTACCATATTTTGTTTCTGTTAATATCAAAGCTTACTTACAAAAAAAAAAGAAGTGTAATTCATTCATAACTAATTTCACTAAACTCAGGCTTCTATTCCGCCAATGCCTACAAAGAGAATTTCACAAAAATGAATTAGTATGAACAGATGAAAAGTACAATAATGCAAACTTCCATTATCATACCAATTGTCAACCTAATAGAATTAAAAATGTGATGTCCAACAGAGATAATAATAAACCTATGAATTCTTACAATAGTGCAAAAGAACACAGGGTATATGAATATTCTGCAACAAAATGGTACAAGCTTTTGAAATTCGAAAAAGAAATCTGCTATTAAAATAATACCTATAGCTAATCTCCTCCTCTATGCAACAAGAAAAGGAAATTCTTCTGATTGCCTCTGCATAGCCCTCCTTTCTACAAAATTTTGTTCGAAGCTCTCTCAAGTTTTCAAAACTACAAAACAGCAGAAGAGTTTTTCAGAGAAAAAAAAGCAAGATTTGATTATATTAAGATAATATAATTTTCTGAGATGTACATAAAGTTGGCATTTGAAGCCACGGTCTATGATATAGAGAAATGTTCAGAAAACAGATAGTCCATAAAAAAGAAAACATAAGGCAGATTGACCTGTGACTTAATAAAGTTTGTAAAGCATATATGCATCACATCTTGGAACATAATTACCAAAATACAAAAGAACAGATAACTGTTGGATAGCTATGCTGAAATTGATTCAAATAGCGCGATGATGCGGAGGAAAATATTGGAAAGGGAACTTTTGAATCCTGGAAGATATTGTGGTTCCTCCAGATCCAGGCGCACCATATCATGATAATGAAAAGGAAGCTCATTGGCTTTTGTTGGGAGCTCCACCAGGCGAAAGCTGCATGAATAGAGTCAAAGACAACATGTGAAAAACCAAAATAAATTGCTAAATCATACCAGATAAGCTGTGAAGATCTGCATTGGACAAACATATGTAGATTTGTTTCTTCATCAAAAGAGTTACAATAGTGTAATTCTTTTTCTGTATGCAAAAATTCCCCCTTCTCTTTTTTCAGAATTCGAATCCCTCGATATCAAAACCTGGGCTTCCTTTTATAGGCTCTCGAGCCACAGGGGGCCTCTGCTTCTTCAATTTTCTTAATCCAAAAACTGCCCTCCGAGAGGTGTTGCTAAAGAAATAAAAAATCTTAAGTGTGTACTATCTTTTTTGAAGATATTAATATGAAGACAAGCATTTTTTTCCTGTAAAAAACAAAGGTGCTGGACTAGGTTGAGATGTTAGTCCTATGTATGCTTTACCAGTTGGATTTTTAATATTACATACCTTTTTACACCATAATGTGTAATGTTTACAAAATATATAAATTTTTGTTTTCTTATATATTATATACATAGATTAAAGCTATATAAAATATATTATTTATAATCTTATTTATTTTAAAATGTATCAACCATAATATAAATGCTTTTTGAATTTTATTATCATATAAAAAATTATTATATTGTATTAAAATTAAGTTATTAAAATAATAAATTATAACATTTTACTATTTTAAATTATATTTATTATATATAATGTATTTAATTTTTTAATTTTATAATAGTGAATAGAAAATTAAAATTAAAATAAATATAATTTTTTATTATGTACATTATTGTATATATAATGTTTTTTATTATTATTTTTATTTGTAGATGTGTATAAGTGAGGTGAAGGAGGTAAACAAGATGTAAAGTACAATATTTAATGTGAGGTGGTACCAAATCAAGTGGAGGAGACAAACAACCAGTGTGACCAAACTTGAAATGTTATGTGATATGGCACAAGTGAAGGTGCCAAACCACCATCTCATGATCATTAAGAGAATCATTAAGACACTGTTGTCATGATGGATGAAGCTAGCAAACAAAGTCATAATGAAGCGAGATCACAATTTCAACAGTGAAAAGTTCCAAAGACAAGTAATAAAAATTAGAAAAGTTATTAGCCACCAAAACGTGAAGAAAGAGAAAGGATTTTTCCAACATGTAAAATGGAGGGTCCCCATGATTTTGTCGGAAAAGTTATGGTGGGGACGGGAGTTGTGGCCACAACAAGTTCACAAATGACATAAAAATAAAGTAATTTAAATTAAAAATATTCTTATATTTTCACTTTCCATTGGGATGGAGATGTGTAAGAAATCATCTTCACTTAGCATTACATTTAAAAATAATAAAATAATACTCACATTAACAAATTGAAAAATAGTAATAACAAAAAAATGTCCATCATAAATAAAATACTCCAATTTCCACCTTAATTTTACATCAACTTTACATAAAGAAGTATATCTATATATATATATATATATATATATATATATATATATATATATATATATATATATATGAGGGAGATACGTAATTTCTATATGGATTCACGGATGATATGTAAAAATAAAGTAATTTAAATTAAAAATATTATCATATATTCACCTTTCATTGAGATGGAGATGTGTAATTTATTTCATTCTTAATATGGAGTTGGTTTTTTTCAAGGGAAATTATTCTTTATCTCCCTCTCTCTCATAGACATTAGAACAATATTTCTCATCGTCATGTAACTCAAAGGAATTGAACGGGGAGATAACAACCATTTTGCCCAACCACCCTCAATATCACCAATTGACAATATAGTGTTGATATATAACATTTAAAAAATATTAATAAAAAAAAAAGTTCAATGTGGATGATAAATCAAATATTTCAATATGCACGTTGAGTAACATATTTTAACATCAAATATATATACAAAAGGAGAAAGAATGAGAGAGTTCTTATTCCATTAATAGGTGCTTTTTAATTCAAGGTATAGGGGAGATTTCCAATTCCTTCAATATTTAATATGGAGATGGTATATAACTTTTAAATGTTTTATATATACATATAATTTTAGGGGCTAATTTTTCATGCTTTTTCCAAAAAAAAGATACCCCAAATGGGCTAATTTATTCGCTCAAATTTTATAGTATAAATTTATTTTACCTTAAAAATTGCTAAAACCTTATACAAACTAATATGAAATAATTAGAAATTTGAATATTTTTACAAAACTATCTCCAAACATTTTACCCTTTGCATATTAGACACTAGTAAGATTAGCCAAGGTTTCTAAACATTAAGATAAATTTCATGCTTAAAATTTTTCATATATATATAGAGAGAGATTATATATCATATAGATATGTGTTTATTGTTTTGGAATGCAAGGGTACATGTATTAACGTTTTAATGTGGAGATTGTAATCATAAATAAAATATTTCAATTTCAACTACTTATATATTATAAGACACAAATGAAAATAAAAAATCTTATAATTAAAAAAATTATTAGTTTGTTACTCAAAACCAACATATATTCATCTTAATTTTGGATTTATCAAGAGTCTAGATGCATCAAATCTCTTGAGCTGCAAACCTTTCCTCAAGTTTTTCACTGAGAAATATTTTTGCATCTTGAGAGATTTGATCCCTCTCAATGCTTGGTAGATATTTGATCCCTCTCAGTGCTCCTCAAGTTTTTCACTTAGAAATATGTTTTCATCTTGAGAGATTTGGTCTCTCTCAGTGCTTGGTAGATATTTGATCTCTCTTGGTGCTTGGTAGATCGAGAATTAAAATGGATCTATGTTGGTATTTATTCAAACGTGGGATGTAATTGTTCCCCTCCTAATAATATAATTGGTTTCGATAAAAAGGGAAAATGAAAGGATTACTAAAGCTCCTAATATGGTTTTCATAACCTTATAACTCTTAGAACTCTTTATATATTTTGAGACAATTTGGAATCCCTAAATTTAGAAAATGTACTCATTAAGTTATTGACAATTTGAGTATTACGTTTTCTTAACATAGATTTTTTTGTCAAATAGATTTCAATGATATGGTAGAGGTTGGTACTAATAATTCAAATAAGCTCTTTAAGGAACCTTCTACAACAAATATATTTGAGATAGGTCAAATGACAACTTACTTTTCTAGCTTTGTGAACCATGATCATAATATGAATCTTATGAAAGAGATCAAAATGGATAAATTGGAAGGCGTTATAAGTTTCATTAAAAAAGATAAAAACCTAGGACAAATTATTGATCTTTTGAATCATATAGAGATTATTTTGAATTGGTGGAAATGGAATTACCTAATTAATAACAACAAATTTTGTAAATAGAAACCTAATTAAAAATAAAATTGTTTATTTAAGTATAATCAATGATGTTTGTTCATTAAAATCAATATAGTGCAAGACTATAACAAAAGTACCAAACTTAGATTAAAGTCCATAAAATTAAAAAGTTGTACATTGAAAAAATGCTTTTAACCACAAGTTAAATAAAAACTCATAATTTAAGTAATTGCATGGAACTACAAATCATATAATGTGTTACAGTAAGAAATAAGGAAAATTTACTTAAAAGATATATATTAATATCTTGTTAATTGAGAATTAAGACAAATATATGTTGGGATGGCACCATTTCCCTCGTGATAATAAAATTGGTATGGATAAAAAAGAGAAAATGAAAGGAATACTAAAGCTCCAAATATGGTTTTCATAACCTTATAACACTTAGAACTCTCTATATATCTTGAAACAATTTGGAATCCCTAATTTAGAAAATGTACTCATTAAGTTAATGATACATTGAATATTATTTTTTCTTAACATATATCTCTTTTCAAATAGATTTAAATGATATGGTAGAGGTTGGTACTAATCATTCAAATAGTCTCTTGAAGGAACCTTACAACAAATATATTTGAGATAGGTCAAATGGCAACTTAATTTTCTAGCTTTGTGAATCATGATCATAATATGAATCTATGAAGGAGATCAAATCGATAAATTGAAAGGGGTTATCAATTTCATTAAAAAAAGATAAAAATTTAGGACCAAATTATTGATCTTTTGATTTCTTTAGAGATCATTTTGAATTGGTGGAAATGGAATTACCTAATTAATAATAACATGATTTGTAAATAAAAACCTAATTAAAAATAAAATTGTTTATTTAAGTACAATCAATGATATTTGTTCATGTCAAATCAATACATTGAAAAACTATAACAAAAGTACCAAACTTAGATTAAATTCCATAAAATAAAAAAGTAGTAAGTTGAAAAAACATTTAACGACACGTTATATAAAAACTCAGAATTTAAGTAAATGCATGGAACTACAAATCATATAATATGTTATAGTAAGAATAAGGAATATTTACTTAGAAGATATATATTGATATCTTGTTAAGACATATATACATGTCTTTGCATATAGATTAATACCCAAAAATGACAAGATATATAAAAAAGACAACATAAACGCTATAAACTAAAATGGATATTCTTTGATACTTAGCAATACAAAGTATAATTTACTATAATAAAAGTATTAAAGTAAATGTTCAAATGCATTTATAACCTTACATTTGGTTATTTAAGTTGTTTCCAACACACTAAGGTATATTCCTTCTAACATGAGTTAACGCCAATAAAATTATAAATTATAAATTGAAAAGACATATGTAACCACAATTTATATAAGAACTCATAATTTGAGAAAACACTTGTAATCATAAGTCATATAATATATTATTGTAAGAAATAAGAAAAGATTGCTCAGAAGATATATATGACTATCTTCATATTATCTCAATTCATACAACAATTGTAAAATCCAAATATACATGTATTTCCGTATAGAATATTATAAAAAAGACAAAACATTCACTCTCGAAGCTGCAACAAATATTCTTCAATTTATTTTATAGCAAAAAACCAGGTTACTAACCACCTTGTACAACAAATATTCTTCAATTTATTTTATAGCAAAAAGTCAGGTTACTAACCACCTTGTAAAACAAAAAGTCATCACCAAATTCCTATAAGTATTTGAGATTTTTACTTATTCATCAAGAAAGTGGCTTGCTAAAATCATTACTTGTTCAAGTAAAATTAATGCTATATTAAGTGATTAACCTAAATTTTTTTCTCCATTAAAATTATAAAAGTTTTTATAAATTTATTTTTCACAAAAATATAAATCTATCAATATTACATAATTATCAATAAATTTGTTCAATTAGAAACCTAATTAGAAATAACATTGTTTGTTCAAATGAAATTAACTTCATTCAACATTATAATAAAAATACAAAAATAAGGGAGGCTGGAGCTGGAGGGGTGCTTTTAAACCTCAAAGAAAATACTGAATTAAAGTTCGCATGGGGACTCGACAAAGCCACAAACAATCAAGCCGAAGCACTCTCTCTCTGGCAAGGCTTGAAAATCAACGTCTCCAAGGGCATCAAGAATCTGATCATTGTTGGTGATTCTATGGTGGTTATCCAAAAATGTTTGAGCCTCGCCAAGCATGAGAACCTCATTGAGTCTGAAACCTCTCCAATTCTTATAAGGATAATGTATCTCCTTAAGAAAATTGAAAAATTCAAAATTTTCCATGTAAAAAGAGACAACAACCAATTGGCAGACGCGCAAGCCAACATTGGTGCGGAGTTAGAGCAAGGTTCCATACGAATTAACAATATTTGTGATATATGTCATATCCCATAAAGTTGTTTAATAACACAAGCCCTTTGGAGTACAACTGGAGTATGGGACCTCATAAGAATATACAAGTAGTTAAGATGGACAACATTTTGAGGTTTCACTATAGTGCATTAGGAGAGGGGACGGTTGGTAGGAAGTTATTGCACATGTGGGGACGTGGGAGAAAGGCGACCATGAACCATGAAAAGTGGGATTTTAATCATTGGTTATTTTCCTGGTTATTAAATATGATTTCAATCGAGGGCAGGGTTGGTACCATCTCATTTCGAACCAAGCAGGATTTGGCGGTGATGGAGATGGAGGGAAGTGGCTTCGCCATGGTGCAGAGACGATATTCATTTATGGTTGAAAAGATTGGAAGGAATGTCGAGAAGGACCAGGCACGTATTTATATCTACTAGTTGAGGCATATAAACCATCAGATATCTTTGGTGCAGGGGAGGATATCCAGGAAAATGGCCTCAGCAAGCAATGGAAGTGGTTAGGGGATATAGTTTATAGTTCCTGTAAGCAAGTTGTCAAGGAAATTGCGAAGGAAATTAATGAGAACATGGTGGTCTTGTATGCTCAACTGTCTAGTCTCGGTAAGGATATGGAATTGGTCCAAAAAAACATGGAACTTCTGACTACAGATGTTATGAACCTAAGTCATAAGTTAGAGAATATTGAAGTGAAGGTGGAGAGAACCATTGTGGATGTGTTGAAAGAAGTTTTTGGTTTTGGTGATGAGTCTTCTCTTCAAGCTGAGAGTGCCATTGGCGCTACAAATCGTGGACTGGATCCTGGGGCAGGTGGAAACAAGGAACCGGTTATGCCTCCTGATGAGGCTCTTGGAAAAGTCGACCCCGGAAGCTACGGGTAGAAACTGTCTCTTTCTTTTTAAAATCTATGTTTTGTCGAACAATAATGTATTGTGGAGTTTTTTGGAAGGTTTATAGTATAAAATATGTAAAGAGTATATATATGAATAAGGCAGGTAGTAATAGGATCTCTTTGCTTGTTAATATGTTGAACAATTCTAAGAGCAAGCTCTCCATGATTGTAAGGGACCTGGCCTATTTTCAGTTTTATTAATGAAAATTGCTACCTATTCTATTGAAAAAAATAAAAATACAAAAACCCAAAGTTAAAATGCATTTCTCATTATATATTGGACCATTTAAACTATATCTCTAACTATAAATCCTTTCTATTGACTGAAAATTATATAAATTTCATATAAATCCTTTCTATTGACTAAAAATTATGTAAAATTCATATAAATCCTTTATATTGATAGAAGATTATATAAAGTTCATATAATTCATTTCTCCATCTATTGAGGTATTTGAAATACGACAAGAAATTTTCATAACGTCTATGATACCCTTATGAGATTTCCTAAATTTTGATTTAAATAGTTCAAACAAAATAAGATATATAATGTGAATGCATTATTTTAAAGAAAATAATTGTGTGCATACATTTTATATCATGGATTTTAACACCAAGTGTGATGTCTAAACATAAAAGATCATTTTATTCTTGATGGCTAATGTTGCCCCTTGAGGTATAGTAGAATGGAGTATACAAAACTTCTAAATAGGCTTAATCACATCAGATACCACGGATGAATACCATGGGCTTGAAGACTATCTATGGTCCAATCATTAAATATGCTTCATCACATCAAGTATCATGGATGAATACCATGAGCCACCCATTACCATGGGCTTAAAACTATCTATAGAAAAAACTTATTCTCTTTATTTGAAAATAGATGAATATGATTTTATATTTATCTTTCCCACTTAAAAATAAGTAAATATGATTCCTTATTTCTCATGTCCCCTTGAAAATATGGGAATATGACTCCTTATGAGATACACGGTGTGGCTATTTATACTAAAAAATAATAATAGAGTTTTTAGGTAAGGAGAAATATGAGGTAATTCAATGATATAAAATATCCACCCACCTAGAAATATTATCATAAGTTAACCTTTTGGCTATATTTCACCCCTAAAAAATGTTGGAGAATATAGTAGGGCAGTTATTAATTCAATTCTCCTTAACCTTAATAATTGCTTGTGAACTTTAGTTATCTTCTTATGTTTCTTTATTAGATATTTTCATAAAACGATTATTAAGAGAAAAATCAATAAAGACAATGGACATAAAAAGTAGGCTCCAACCCAAGGCAAAACCCCTCCAAGGGGAAAACCTAGAAAGAATCTCTTCTCTTCTTATATAATTTGCTTCAAATGAGAAAATAAAGACCCAAAACCCTAGACCAATTCCTCCTCCAAGCACCAGGTCAACCCTCCAAAAAAATCCTTTCACGAAGTCAACAAGAATCAACCTTCTTCAAGTCTGCTCTAAACTCAGATTTCAGCCTAAAATTTCAAAACTTCAGACATACAACGACTTCATAATTTAGTATTGTAATATTTGGCCTACAATAGATCAAAAACCCTAATCCTCTTACATGTGTGAGCAAAAAGTGTCAGAATTGTGTCTTCTCTCCTTTGCTAGGGTTTTCTCCTTGAATTTCTTGATTTCCTTCTTGTATTTCACACCTCTTCTTGATCAGATCATACTTCTTGCTTGTGTGATCGAATTGGTTCTAAATTGTAACATCCTCCTCCCACATCTACCCAAGTAACTTACCAACCGGGGTAAATATGTGACGAGAGGCTACAACGATGGGATTCAACCTCCTAGTTTACCTTAAGCAAGTGGAATCAACGGAAACACATCATACAAACTTTCCACATCAGCAACAAAACTCCCAAGAGCCATCCCAACCACTCAAGTAGCCAACCCCTGAGACCAACTAAAGTTTTAGACCATTAAACCCTTGGACGCTCCCTTGATATAGACAAGCATATGTCTACTAGGCTCTGGACACTCCCACAACATGGGTATGCATGCGTCCAGGGAATTTTTTACCTAGTGTTGTGCTTGCGTCTTCGGGATTTGAGCCACTTTTTCAGGTCCAGAGCCCAGGTCACTGCCCAGAACTCAATGACACTTTCAGAAATGAATTTACACAACATAACAATGATGCATTTGCAAAAAAAAGGACAAGGTCTAGACTGGACCCCTACTAGCCATGACAAGCATTTCATCAAACATGTCACAAATATGTAATCTATAGGTGTAAACAACAGATCTAAGCATATGGGTCTCATACTTATATGAGAATCACTAAGAAGCATTGTTCCCTTATATCATTAGTTGCATTATCATCTATTAGGTCATAGATACCTTATTCATTCATTTACAAATAAAAACACGAGGAGAGTCATACATCGTCACTGTCATAAAACATGCTTATAACCAGCATAATAACAACAAAAATATCAAGGATACATCAAACATAGAATCCACATATACATCAATACATTTACACATAATATTTCAAGGAAAGAACCTCTTATTAATGAATGCAAAATCCAACCCGGGATGGGACTACCATGTTCCACCCGACCATAGGATGGTTGAGCCAATTCTCTCTTCAGCCATTCATCCCTGTGCCATATTCCAAGCATGAATGTGAGACTCAAACCAAAATAACCAACTAGGTAATCCCGAGGTTAAACCATATCACCCTCATCAATAGAACCCAAGCTTTACCAGAATCCACACTGGATCATTAAGCCAACACAATAAAAATGTAATAATAGGCTTTACCATGATCTCCACTAGATCACTAGGCGAAAACAAGCATCCCAATCCATCCCACATCCAACATCTACCCAAGTAATCGACCAACTGGGGTAAACATGTGACGAGAGGCCACTATAATGGGATTAAACCTCCTACGTGACCTTAATGAAGTGGAATCGATAGAAACACATCACACAGACCTTCCACATCAGCTATTAAACTCCTAGGAGCCATCCCAACTACTCAAGTAACCAACCCCTGAGACCAACTAAAGTTTTAGATGATTAAATCCCCAGACGCTCCCTTGATATGTACATGCATGCATCTAGGAGGCTCCAGATGCTCCCACAACATGGGTATGCATGTGTATGGGGACTTTTCTCCTCAAACCTATGCCTATGACTCTAGGATTTGTGCCACTTTTTCAGGCCCAGAGCCTAGGTCACTGCCTAGAACTCAATGACACTTTCAGAACTGAAAGATAACAACTAAATAAGGATACAAATGAAATTATTGAACAAGGACTTGACTGGACCCCTACTAGCCATGACATGAATTTCGTCAAACGTGTCATAAATATGTAATATACATTTTTAAACAACACATCTGAGCATAGGGGTCTCATACTTATATGAAAAACACTAAGAAGCATTGTTCCCTTACATCATTAGCTGCATTATCATCTATTAGGTCATAGATACTGTTGGGTCACTGATTTGTCAGCATTTCCGCTTGTCTTTGACATTCATTAGGCCATTATTTCCAACCATCCATTGCACCTTTTCACTCACTTACCACCATTTTTACCATAATTCTTCATGACATGTTTCTATATGTTTAAGTGGTTAATTAACATATTTTTTCTTTATTTTTGGTAGATTAAGAAGAATTTTGCATGATTTTAACTAATGACAGTTTAGCAAGTTCAAGTTGCTGCAGATTTGTCAAGTTTTCGTAGCTACCTCCATGGTTGAGGTAGTAGCACCACTTTAGAATGAAATCTGACACATGGACATTGTTTCTAGAAGCTCCAATATGGATTGTGATTGGTCAAATTCCACCCAGCATGCACATGTGAACCTCCAGGGAAAGATCAAGGGAAAATCACAACAGTTGTGACCAGTCAACTTCAAACACTTTTTTATAAGCAAATTAAAGTGAGTCTCATAAAAATAAAACATGGGTTTTGTTCAAAACAGGCCCAATTAAGTTTTTCATGAGAATTTTTCCCAAATTTGTTACCATCTAGGAGATATTTCAGGTTCTTTGGAGCCCTATTTTGTAGTTGCGTGAGGAAACAGTGCAACTATGTGTCAATAAACAACCCAAATCAAGCAGGAAATCGCCAAATACGTGGTCAAAGGAGTGGTCAACCAACGTTGGAACAAGTGAACCAAGAGTCTGAAGCCATTACCCTTCACGATTTGCTCTGCCACGTAGCAAATCGTTAAGCAACGAAACTCTATTTTCTGAGTTTTAGATAGAATTTTCTAAGTCCTAATAGGTGTAAAAACCTCCAAACAATTAATGACAAACTTTTATAAATATTGGGCCATAAATTGTATGACAGTATGTGAATTATGATATGATTGTAAACTCTGTTTTCTTATTTGGAATGAAGTAGTATTCTGGATTTCTAATGCACAACTAGTAAAGATCAAATTCAAAACCATCTGTTGTAGAGGGCCCTTACAAGAGAAGAGGTTCTATTTTTATATGTTTTTACGTTTAGATGCTTTTTCATAGTTTTGTTTTTATCATTTATCGCTTCATTTTCATGTTATGCTTTCACTGTATTATTTCTAGAATTCCATAGTGTAAATGCTTGATTTGTTTTATGATTTCTTAGTATAGATACTTGATTTGTTTTGTCATTTTTCATTACATTAGATGCCATAATCATTTCCAGAATTTCATTTTGTTAAATAGATGTTTAAATGATTTGTTTTCAATTCATGTAGGTTTATGTTCTGAATGGTTAAAACACAGGGATAATCATAGTTTCTTTTCATGCAACAATAATTTATAGTAGATTAGTTTTCTTGTTGTGAGACACATTTGAAGAGAAATAGAAGATTACTTTGTAGTTTTCATAAGGCTCTATCTTGCAATATTAAGTAGTTCATAGAGATTTTCTTTTCTGAAGCAAAATTAATTACTTTATAATGATTCAGAAAATTTAGAGATTCATCTATTCTTTGATTTAAGTTTCCATTTACATAGAATTTCTAAAAAGACATAAAAATATTAGAGTTGTTAGCTACTAACAAATAAATTAGTAAGGACTTAAAAAAAATAGATTTGTTGTAGTTTTTAGAACTTAGTCAAATTCAAATTTAGTTAAAGTCCTCACGATATTTAGTTCAATTCATCAAATCCATTAAGGACAAAACATAAAACAACAATCATCATAATAAACTGAGAGTAAAAATGGCTTCTAGCATATATTGTGCACTTGCACTTCATAAGTTTACCAACTCCGATCGATAATTTATGTTTGCAATTTAAGAACATTAAATTGACTAAACATAGACATTGTTCATTCATTTTCAAATCAAAACATGAGGAGAGCCATACATCATCACTTTCATAATACATGCTTATAACCAACATAATAACAACATAAATGTCAAGGATACATCAGTCATAGAATCTGCATATAAACCAGTGCATTTACACATAAGATGCCAAGGAAAGAATCTCTTATTAATGAATGCAAAAGCCAACCCGGTATGAGACTACCACATTCCACCCGACCACAGATTAGATGAGCCAAATCTCTCTTCAGCCAATCACTCTCGTTTCATATTCCAAGCATGAATGTGGGACTCAAACCAAAATAACCAACCAGGGCATCCCGAGGCTAAACCACCTCACCCTCATCAATAGAACCCATGCTTGACTGTAATCCACATCAGATCACTAGGCCAACACAATAAACATATAATAACAAGATTTACCATGATCTCCACCAGATCACTAGGCCAAAACAAGTATGAATGCCATCGAATTTCTCCACCTACACCATGAGGAATTTTCCTGTCTCCTAGTGTCTCAAGCTTTACCGCAATCCATAGTACGATCCAAGGATTACTAGGCCCTAAAGCAAGACTCCACCCTATAGGATTTACCGTATATCCCGTCATTCACCAGCAAGGATTCCTAGGCCTAATTAAGGGCAACCACCTCTAGGCTTTATCGTATATCTCACCATTCACCGGTTGAGGATTCCTAGGCCCACCGAGGCAACACAAAATCCAGCTTTTCCGTAACCCATAGTTTAGTTCAGAGGTTACTAGGCCAGGTGTTCTATTATTTAGAGATTCACCTCACTCAACTTCGAATCCATCCAATAATCTAGCTCAACCAAAACATGATAGCCCCATCATGCCATGGCTATCCGGAAATGGCAAGGCTAGGTTGAAAACATTGTCACACCTAGAAAAACCCATGCCATAACAGCAAATAACCACATGCAATACCATGCATGCCAAATCTAGCAAGGAAGACACACATGCAAATTGATACCTGAAAAGAATTCCATTGTAGCTGCTTGATCCTGCTCTTCCTTGCTTGCTTCTTCCTTCCTCTTGCCTTCTTTTCCTTTCTTGATCCAATGCCAAAGTGTTCAAATAAAATCTAGGTGTCCAAGAGTGAGAGAGAGAGAGAGAGAATAATGAGAGAGCTCCAAAACTGAATTGCCAAAAGGTACCAATTGATCCTCAGAAGCCTTTTTATCAATTAGGCCTCTATTTTCTTCATTTTCCATTATTTTCCTTCATTTTCCTCCTCACATGCAACCTGTGACATTTCACCTTCCTTTTCTCCTAATTTCCATTATTTTTATAAATAAAGTGCCAATTAATTCCACTTTTCCTTTCCAAAGCCTTAGTCATTTCCTTTGTCAATTTCCTTAGCCATAATAAACCAAATGAACACCCACACTAGGATGTTTTGCAAAACATTTAGCTTGGAATAAGTGTCCCATCAATTGTGGTTATATTTTTCCTTTATTAACGTTATTACATGGAATTTTCATCGGGCCGGTTACATAAATGAGGTCAAATATGCTTCTATATATACACATTTGAAGAGGATGAATAACCTCTTCTAGGTTGACTTGTCATGGGTAGGGCCGACTTGTGCTTGGAGGCTCATAACGATTTTCTAGACTCAAAATATTATATTTTACATGTTATAACTTTCCCAATAGGGTCTTATACAATTTACAAGGACTCTCTTGACTCAAGAAAAATATTATTTTGACATGACAAACCCTTGGAGCGTGAAATGCATGCTTGACCTAGATGACCAAGAAAATGAAGCATGAAACCCATGTTTTTTTTTTGTAACATAAGATATACATATTGATATAAGTGCAATTACAATTATGATGACTAAAACTAGTTACATTTTCCAACACTCTCTCTTAACTAGGGAGGTATTCATAATTGTACAATCAGTACAAAGTTATTCTCAAACTAAAGAGTTCTCATAAGAAGATTCAAATTGGTAAGCCATATTTAAGCATAGACATCATGACTAGCATTGTTAACATAGTAAGGCCTTAACTTGACAAGCTATTCTTATATCAGAGCATAATGTTGTGATGCTTTATGTGAGATACCACACTACCTCTTCAAGGTTATACCCCATCCAGATGTTCACTAGGTATGTCTTTTTAGTATTATTATTATATTGGATTCCCAATCCTCAAAGAATATCGGTACTCTTCAACTACTCTTATCTTGGATACCTACCCAATCCTCAAAGAGTGCCAGTCCACTTCCTATCTTCGATTTCTATCCTCAAGGAAATCTTAGATGCTTATCCAATCCTTTATTCTCCCTATTATATCCTTCACTTAGACCTATCCTAGTGTATGACGCATGATAGAAGAGCATACAATGTCCATCATCGCTCCCTCTCAAGTAGAGAAGATATCCTCATTCCCACTTGATTAGGGAATATATCCTTGCTCCTTCTCAAACATTTTAAGGAGACTTCTTACTCCATCTCAAATATAGAGGATATTCCTTACTTCCCTTTAATTGACAAGTCATAACCACAAGGTCTTTAACTTATCTTCATAAGTGCATTAGCTACTAGTTCTTCATGGAGATGGTTGCATGGCTCCTTCTTTCCTCTTTATCTCATCATATTTATCTTCTTTCTTCCTCGATGATGTGGAGCCATCTTCTTCCTTCAATCTTGTGACAGGGTTCATGCCATCAACCTTTCCTATCACTTTCCTCTAGTCATCATTAATGAAGGCATTATATTTAGCCTTTCATAGCTCCCTTTAAACATGAAAGTGATCTTCATGATAAGGTTATCTACTTGTACTGCTACCTTTTAATTCCAAGATGATGATGTAAACATATTGCCTACATAATCCATTCACTCAATCCATATGTTCTTTGAATCGTGTTCAACACCAACAGTTGAACTTGACTCAATTGTTGTTATGCAATTTTGCAACATCCTTCCTGGTAGCAAAACAATATGTAAACCAAATAAATAATATCAAAACATTAATATTAATCTTACCTTATCATGATGACCCCTTTCAACAAATTATTTGCTTACATGAATCCTTTGAGACCAACATCCTATCACATGATTCATCTCCATATTGTACAAGACTCTTTCTCCATGCTTTCATCTTAATTAGGGTGCCCATGGATCAAACTTGATTACCAAGCTACAATATCTTCCTTGGAGTTGTCATTGTTAACTGCCTTTCTTTCTTTCAAAGACTATACTTGATGTTGATCAAAATTGTTATATTTATGCCATGCAATATTGTGTGAAAGTCCTGATCTCTAGCCATTCCAAAGCATGTCAAGTTTATTATTTCAAACATCATGTAACCATATGCAAGACTTACCAACCAAATATTTCTTGTAAGATTCTTATAGATATGAACCCTACTCTGGAGAAGAGTTACTTAAAATATGCTTACCTTTTCTTTTCATACAACCATCTAGCTATCCTTTCTTGAATGATCCTGCTTCTTGTACCTGTCAAAGAGAGGTTTCTTTTCCCTAGAAGAGAAAGACTTTCATTATGTCCTTCATGCTACAACTTGACCATCTGCATTGCTTCATCCTTCAAGAGTATTGTTTCCATACTAGATGGAATATATACCAGTGATGTCATAATGATTCTTCCTCCAAGAACCTTCCCAAAATGATGGTTCTTATAGGATCTTGATTATCCCTCTTTGCAAAATGACTACCTCTAACATTCTGTTAGAAAGTGATTAGATGAACTATAATATGCACTATGATCCCATTCTTCTCATTCTTGTATGCTAAATGATTCCTACCCAAGCAACTTGATCATGTAGACTTTGATTCCTCTATTATCATATGATTCTTTCTCTGATGCCATGCTTACAAAAATCAAAACTCTTCTAGAGAATGCAACAATGCATGTTATATAGAAATTTCACTGTAGATGACCTGATAATGCAATATACTAAAGCAAAATACTTGATCTACTTCTACAAACAAACTTGCGGAAGATTAATCGAATTTGAGCAAGATCAAATAGAACACATATAACTAAGAATGAGAAAGCAATCACACATGAACATAGAAGAATACTCTGGGGAAAGCCTCAGCTAAAAACCCCGATCTCTGTATTATCATACAAGTGGAAATATGTTCAGATTACACAAAGCATTAGCTCACAAGCTATCCTGCTCTCAGTACAATCCGACAATTCTGCTCATAGACAGAATAGAAAACACATATGCCTTTCCTCTGCCCTCCAATCCTCCTATTTCCTTGTGTAGTTTCTCTTGGGTCCTCAAGCTGCCACCTGTGTGTAATAATCCCTCACACACTGCTCTAACCTCTGAAATAACTGCACAAACCTGAATGAGATAATTCATTCTGCATGAATGAGTTTCCTTTATAGGAAAATTCCTCCAACTGATAGTACATTGTCCCTTCCTTTAATCTCAACTGGGTCTTTCTCTAAACTGACATGCATGAGTTATTTATGAGAGAATATTTAGTTATCTGGAGAACACTAGTTACATGCATGCATGCATTAACTGACTGAACTCACAATTAGTTCAACAAACTATTTGAACTAATCTAACTGGACTTAACTCAGTTAACTGAGCTAACTAATTACAACTCAAAGTGCAACTCATCCTGTTCTCCTTTAATCAAGGGAGAACTTCCTCAATCAATGGAGAAACTATTGCATGTCTTCACATAGACTTCATGTTTGATTTTCTCCAACTAATTAACTCAATATGAATTAATTAATTATTTTACAAACAACTGCTAAGATCAAATTTGAATTTTACTTCTCAATTTTAGTTCAGGGACTAACTAAAATTGGAATCCATCCCGAAATGCTATTTATAGCAATGCTATTTTTAGCACTTCCATTTTTCATTCCTTGTTGCTATGTCCAACACTGGTACCCGAACTGCTATTTACAGCAATGCTATTTTTAACATTTCTTATTGCCATTTTCAACACTCCCTCTCAACAAGAAAGACATTCAACTCGAACTCGATCCTGATGCAACACTTCTCCCTACTGTTGTTGCTCTAGCAACTCTAGAAACAAAAAATCTCCCAACTGACCTCTCTGTTGGGCTAGAAACACCCTCTGATGGTGAAGCTCCCTCTGTCGCTGACAAGTGCTCCCTCTGTGACCTCTAAGTTACTGCAACACTCCATGCATCTCGCACTGTTGCGCACCTCTCTGTGCCATCCTGCATTGGTGCAACACTCCTGTGCCTCTCGCATTGTTGTAGCCAGCTAGCTCTGCACTATCTTGGGATTCTTTCACTGTAACTCTCTCTGCCGCTCCATCCGCATCTGTCTCTACCCACTCAGCCAGTCCTGCTACTCCTTGTCGGGGCTCCCGTGGCAAGGTATAATCAAAGAGGTTGGGTACCTCAATGATCCTACCCTTATTCCAGCCTTCTTGGGACTGTCACTCCACATCGCCCCACCTTCTACCTGGAGATATGACTACATGTGATCCCTCTTCCTACTTGGCTCGAAATTTCCCCCTACTGGAGGTCTCTGCATGAGTGGATGCCTCCACTCAGTCTCCTCTCGACTTCTCTAGTTGTGGCTGCTCCACAACCTCCTGAAGTTGCTTTACCAATTGTGGTTCCTCCACAATTGTCTGAGACTTCTTCTGTGGTTGCATGTTGAGAGGTAATTTACTCTCCCTTTCAACCACCAAGTATCTAACCTTTGTCTTGCTCCTCAACGCTTTGCATGCATCTTGTACCTCAAGTGCATACATGTTCTTGGCTAGCACACCAATATGTTTTATCTTTCCAGCCGTCACGAAATTTTCTGGAAAAAGAGCTGATTTTAAATCAACGATATCTCCCTCATCCGAACTCCGATTCAGCCGATTTTTTTTTGAATTTGGGCATTTTTTCACAAGGAATCTAGAACTGCTATTTGTTTCTGAAAATTTTGCACAAAAAATTTCAGATCTGCTCTGCAAACTCGTGGCCCAATTTTTATTTATTTATTTATTTATTTTAATTTTTTTTTTAATTTTTTAATTTTTAATTTATTTATTTATTTATTATTATTATTATTATTTATTTTTATTATTATTATTATTATTATTATTTTTTTTTTTTTCGATTTCTCTTCTTCGTATACCATTCATAGCTCCGATAAACTCAGCTCTGATACCATGTAGAAATTTCACTGTAGATCACCTGATAATGCACTATACTAAAGTAAAATACTTGATCTACTTCTACAAACAAACTTGCAGAAGCTTAATCGAATTTGAGCAAGATCAAATAGAACACATATAACTGAGAATGAGAAAGCAATCACACATGAACACAGAAGAATACTCTGGGGAAAGCCTCAGCTAAAAATCCCGATCTCTCTATTATCATACAAGTGGAAATATGTTCAGATTACACAAAGCATTAGCTCACAAGCTATCCTGCTCTCAGTACAATCCAACAATTATGCTCATAGACAGAATAGACAACACATATGCCTTTTGTCTGCCCTCCAAGCCTCCTATTTCCTTGTGCAGTTTCTCCTGGGTCCTTAAGCTGCCACCTGTGTGTAATAATCCCTCACACACTGCTCTGACCTCTGAAATAATTGCACAAACCTGAAGGAGATAATTCCTTCTGCATGAATGAGTTTCCTTTATAGGAAAATTCCTCCAACTGATAGGACATTGTCCCTTCCTTTAATCTCAACTGGGTCTTTCTCTGAATTGACATGCATGAGTTATTTATGAGAGAATATTTAGTTATTTGGAGAACACTAGTTACATGCATGCATGCATTAACTGACTGAACTCACAATTAGTTCAACAAAATATTTGAACTAATCTAACTGGACTTAACTCAGTTAACTAAGCTAACTAATTACAACTCAAAGTGCAACTCATCCTGATCTCCTTTAATCAAGGGATAACTTCCTCAACCAATGGAGAAATTGTTGCATGTCTTCACATAGACTTCATGTTTGATTTTCTCCAACTAATTAACTCAAGATGAATTAATTAACTATTTTACAAACAACTGCTAAGATCAAATTCGAATTTTATTTCTCAATTTTAGTTCAGGGACTAACTAAAATTGGAATCCATCCTGAAATGCTATTTATAGCAATGCTATTTTTAGCACTTCCATTTTTCATTCCTTGTTGCTATGTCCAATACTGGTACCCGAACTTCTATTTATAGCAATGCTATTTTTAGCATTTCTTGTTGCCATTTTCAACATGTTATTCTACTTTCTACTTAATAAAAGAAATACAAATTTCATAAAGAACCTGGTAGATATGGATATTCCTTAAATAGTAAAGATCCTTGGGATCTTCTCCTTTTGGCTTCTTCTCAGGTTCTCCCTTTTCTTCAACTATGTGAGCTCCACTTCTTTCCTTTCTTTGATGTTCTTCTTGTTTGGACAATTCTTATTATAGTTTCCATACTCCTTGCATCCAAAGAATTGAATCTTGGACATGTATGGATTTCCTTTGGACTTTCCAAACTTCCCTTTATTCTTCTTCTTGGACTTTACAACAAAGGCTTGAGACCTGTCATTTGATTCAATGTCATCCTTTGCCTTGATCCTTGGTTCTTCCAAGATAAATTGAGCCCATAATTCATCAAAAGGTGTAGTATCTCTCTTAGAGTAGATAAATTATCCAAATTGGATCATTATATTGTTTGGCATCCATCTCAATGCATTTGGAGTGGAAAAATTGGAGGAATAAGCTCACAGGACCATTTTTATCGGCAAGACCCAGTTTGGCGAAACGGGTCTGAAACCTTCTGGGTGTGTTTTGAGACATCAAACGATGTTTTTTGGGGTAAAAATTTTCTACCCCGGTGCGACACCTTGTCATGCTATTCTACACACAACGACCTTTCCAATGGTGCAAGAAGCGCATTAATCAGAGTCTATATGCAAAAGTTATGCCACTCAGAAGTTGACCCTCCTGTTTTCACACCTATAGTTCGGTAGGATGCCACGTCATCCCCCATTATTCATGGAAAAGGGGCTAGCCACGTGTTTGTGATGTAAAATACTCTAGAAGATTCTATTTTATAACTCTAGTGAAGAGTTGATGTAGTCAAACTTAACCACTAGTAGGTTATCAGGTTGTGTTATAACTAGGTCGCTAGGAGGAAGATGCATTATATTCTTTCGAGAGCATTTTGTTCCATAGCTGAGCAAAAATAGCCATGAGAGATCAGAGGTAGAGCACACAAAGAGGATTTGTGCACTGTAGTAGCCCACAGGCCACATGCATTACTTCTTCGTACCTACAACCATATTTTCCAGACATAGAAAGAGAGTGAAGTGACCTCATCTTCCTGCTGGGTTTTCTCCTGAAAGGGTTTCCCAGAGAGAATATCTTGTGTCTTGTGTGTGTGTGTGCTTATTTTATCGTTCTTTATTTTTCTTCATAATTTCTATTCACATGCATGCACTAATTACAGTTAAATCCTCGGATCTTAAAGTTTATAAACTGTAATAGTGTAGAGTTTTAATATAATATTATTAGATCTATTGTGAAGAACTGTTTAGTGGAATATCCACGACAGTTTACAAATCAATACTAGTTGCCAAACTACTCCAATCATGTGGCAAAGCATTTAATATACAAATAGTCATTCAGAATAGGAAACAGTTTCCCCAAGCTCTTGCAACTGGTCTCTTATTTATGAGATCTTCATAAGGTATGTGTATGTATCTTGTTTCTTAGGCATAGTCCTCAAAGGCATGCACTAAGATTTCCCAAGATCACCTACTTTCTGACCCATACCTTAAGGTGACTTTCAATTTTGTCTAGAGCTTGGATTTTCAAATTAGGAAATAGTTTCCCCAAGCCCTTGTAGCTGGTCTCTTATTTTTGAGATCTTCATAAGGTATGTGTACATATATTCTTTCTTAGGCATAGTCTTCAAAGTTCTACACTAAGATTTCCCAATATCACCTACTTTCTACCGTATAATAGCCTCAAGGTGACTTTCAATTTTGTCCAAAGCTTGGATCTTCAACTTGCACTCTTCTCCTCTTTAAGAACGTTCAACTAGAGCTCTGAAATCTTCAAATCTAAGCACACTCTTATGAGCTTTTTGGGCCCTAACTACGGCATGCTTCAACATTTTTAGTATGTGTCTGAATTCTCCCGCCATCCCTATTGTTGTACTTTTTCCATAGAAAGATGCATCCTAGTCTAGGAAGCTTCCTAAACTATTAGGTCTTCTCAAAATGGTGCTTCCACCTACTTGTATCACAACAAAATTTTTGCAGAGATAAACCTCCTCAAACTGTGCCTAGAACTCGGTCAACTATCCTTCTTAAACTTGTGACAAACCAAACCATAAACAAAGACCAAAAATTGTCCCTTTCTGCTCCTTTTCATCTCGGCTATCTAAGAGTGCCTTTGATTATCTTGATGCTTTAGGAGATTTCAAAGATTCCCTAGAATAATGACTTCTAGGATCCCTTTATCAATACTGTCTTCAAACAACTTCAATTAGATGATGATCCCAAGATTCCTTGATGCTTCCTTTTATTCAAGATATTGCACTAGAGAATCTTCAACAAGAGCTTGATCCTTCCTTCCTTCAATGAGAGCTTGATCCTTCTTAAGATAATGAGATCTTCAATGAAAGTTTGATGTAGTAACCTTCCTTATAAGTCAATAGGTTTTCTCCTTCTTTCCTTGTGTCCTTTTGCAAATGATTCTCTTTGACAAGGAATCCCTTCGTATGTCAACAATGTGACCTTCCAGTTGCCTTCTCTTCCTTCAGCTTAGCTCTAAAACCATGTTGGAGAATATAGTAGGGAAACTATTAATTAAATTCTCCTTAGCCTTAATAATTGCTTGTGAACTTTAGTTATCTTCTTATGTTTATTTATTAGATATTTTCATCAAATAATGATCAAAAGAAAAAACAATAAAGACAATGGACACAAGAAGTAGGCTCCAAGCTAGGGAAAAACCCCTCCAAGGGGAAAACCCATAAACAATCTCTTCTCTTCTTATAGAATCGGCTTCAAATGAGAAAACCAAGACCCAAGACCCTAAATCAAGTCCTCCTCCAAGCACCAAGTTATCCCTCAAAAGAAACCCTTCCACGAAGTCAAAAGTCAACTCTTAGTCAACAATAATCAACCTTCTTCAAGTCTGCTCCAAACTTAGATTTGGGCCTGCAATTTCAAAACTTCAGACTTGCAATAACTTCATAATTTTGGCTTGCAATTTTTGGCCTCCAGCAGTAGATCAGAAACCCTTATCCTCTTGTATGAGTGAGAAAAAAATGTCAGAATTTCGTCTTCTCTCCTTCGTTAGGGTTTTCTCCTTGACTTTCTTGAATTCCTTCTTGTATTTCACACCTATTCTTGATCATATCAAATGTCTTGCTTGTTTAGTATTTTTGACCTGCAGTTATATAAAAAATACGAATATTCCAGAAGAATAATACAATTGATGATAAAAGCTTTAGATATTTATTAATATCAAAACCTTTGAGGTAGGGAAACACCATACAATCACTCCTTAAGGAAGGAGAACACTTCTCAAACCATATGTCTGACAATACAAAACAATATTTGATATCCTCAATGGATATCCTCTAGCCTCTATATAGGATTCATACATACAATACCATGGGACTCTCAATACCAAACATTCAATACAATGGGCTTATCACATTAGCCCATAACTACTTGTGGTCCCTTGCATAATGTAGGTTAACCACCTTATTTATTAACTATGGCCCACTTATTTATTATATTATTACATCACATTATTTCTTTGGGTATCTCCCTCTATACCCCATATTATCCCCCTAGGTATACTACATTGCACACCCCTTAAGCATGTTTCGTCCCCGAAACATGAGAAGAAAACAAACAATAAGATCTACTCAAAAGAGTAGTCCACTAGTACCATGCACATGTATCTAGCCATCCAAGATAAAGGTTAGCACTTGATCTATCCATTGCTTCTCTTTCTTGAGATGGAAGTTGGTTCTTGTGGTTCCTATGCGTGATGTGTTGTGGGTGGATCGTCGCACCCCTCCGTGTGTCTTCTAGGGGTTGTCTTCCTTGTTGCTAATCCTTTTCCACCTTGCTGGTTGTTGTCTTGTTGGGTGGTGTGGGTCGTTATATGTTGAAGTTTTAACTGATGGTTTATGTTTCTTCAATTCCATACCTGATGGAGCCTAAGTGGTATCAGGTTCCTTTTGTGGTACTTGCTTTTGTTGCTTGTCTTCCATTATTACTTTCATTGCGGACTCGTGATCTAATAATCACCCTATGAGTGACCTTAGTTGAAGATTTATTAAACAAAAGGTATTACAGACCCATGTGCTGGTGTGTGTGTTTTGTGTTATTGAAACAACGGATCGATCAGATTGCCAATACACAGAAAATAAATGGAAAGACAGTAGAGAAATACAGTAAGCAACACAAAGACACAAACAATTTTTAATAAGGAGTTCACCCTATTCTCCAGGGCTACGTCTCCGGTCCAGCTTTAGTGGTGGCCTCGTTTTATTGTGTCTTTCAGCAGAGAAATTACAATACAGGGACTCAATATGAGTTCTCCTGAAGCAGATTTTGCTTGGCAAGGTGGTTCTTGGATTCCCCAAGCCACTTGGAGTACATAGAGTCTTGTTCTTCCTACCAGCTCTGTGACTTTGGGTCTACAGTGGCAAGAGCCAACTATGATGCTCAATCCGAACAGAATCCTCTATGGGAAGGCTTGATTCTTCAAGCTCTCCGGTGCTCGATGCTGCCTGTGGTCAGCTCGGCCCTCTGTCTCCTCTGCTTGGCTTTACTGCTCTCTGTGCTCAGTCCTCCTCTCAGGGTTCACTGTTCACTGTCTCTCTTGGTCGCTTGGACTCTTCGCTCTGAATCTCTTGATCTTTATTCGGCTGTCTTTGCTCATGGCTTTAGCCATTCGACCTCCATGCCTGTTCGGTTCCTCTCCCACCTGCGTTGATTTGCCTACTACCTGTGTGCTGGGAGTTCCTTGTTCGGCGTCAGCATGAACGCTCGGGAAGTAGCCATGTGTCTCCATCGGAACAGCGCCAGCCTGTTCATCGATTCGTTTCTTTCTCCACCATGGCGGTCAACGGATTCCAAATCCCCTTAAATCGTGGCTTAATTCCCTATCAATTCCGCTCTGTCTATCGGACGCAATCTTAGCCGTCCGATCTGGGCTCCTCCAGATCCAACGTCGTACGCACGTCGAGCGCGGTTGACTTGCTCGACCGATAACGCACGATCACGGCGGTTTTTCTCTCACCTCCGCTACCACGCGTCGATCGTTGAGTGTGATCGCTCCGTTTTCTCCAAAACCTCTTACCGTTCAAGGGCGCCCCGATCAAACCACCAGTTTCCAGGTTGTGGGTCCCACCTTCGTACAATGGTGCTTTTCGTTTCTCCGCCCACGGTCCTCTGGCTCCCAATGTGACCGAGTGCTTAAGGCTCTACCATTTCAGCCTTGTTCGCCCAGCGATGCGCGATTAGTGCTAATCGCGCATCGAAAACCAGCTCCTTTTCCCAATCCGGGGCTCCCAGGGGCTACATCGACCTCCTGCGCAGTCTCCATGGGCCTCGGTCAGTGCGCTTTGACCGAGGTCCTTGTTGTTCCACGCCGGTTGCCATGGCCACTGGTTCAGGGTGTTTTCGATTGTTGTTTTGGATTCTTCAAGGATTTGTTTCGTCCTGATATAGTCATGGTTCTATGATAATCGTTTATGGATCCGATTTGGATCAACTCCTCATTAGATGTGTTAGTACCTGTAGATTTTTTTGCATGGGCCTCCTTGGACTCAACATGTTTACTAATGGAAATATCATATAATGTAGTTTTCTTCTTTTTATACCAAAGCTTCACGAATTTATTCTGCACATTAATATTGATAGTACTAACGAATTCCATCCTAGGGTATCCCAAAAAAACATCCACATAAACCATATTTGAAGCATATAAATCAAAATGCAACACATACTTATCCATAGAAATCTTCAAACTTTAGCCCCAAGGGATAGCTCAAATGGTTGAGTTCCCGTTGCTAAGCACTTTCCCAGTTGGGAGGTCACGGGGTCAAATCTCCTCGACGCCCTCGGGGTTAGGCCTGTTATGGCCGACGGGCAGATCCCTTCGGGTGGAATTGCCCCGCTTCTCTACCGTGGATGTAGCGGCCACTCAGTGACCGTGAACCACAGCTTAAAAAAAAAAAAGAAATCTTCAAACCTTTATAAACTTGAACATCCTCATTATCAACCTATGTGTTTTCAATATGTTTTGTTGGAACTTGCAATTTTTTTGGCAAATTAACATTGATAAAATTATGTTGGCAACCATGATTGATAGACACAATAATATTCTCTTTATAAATACATTCTTGAACCCGTAAAATAAAAAGATTGATATAAAATAAGCCTTTATGTCTCTTAGTGTCCTTATTTCCAACATAAGACCACTTGTCCAAGAGGACTTTTTTGAAGTCTTCATCAGAAAGAGCCATCATCTGCTTAGAGCCAAATGAGTTCCACCATATTATAGCCTCATATTTTGATTTTACATATGTTACCAATCTCCACATATGGTAGTGTGACTTCACCCATTTTAGGAATTCTTTGATAGTATGACCATCATATTTTCCTGTAAAAATTAGCTCAGTAGAAAGGATGAAGTCGAATGAAAAAAATTACCTATTTTATGCGACAAATTTAAAATAGCCACTACTCGGTAAATATGGATCAGAATCATTATTATAACATATTTTTGGAATTTGAATAACCATTTTGCATCTTCCCATGTGACTGGAATCATGAGTTGGGCACTTTGTGAACTGAAATCTACGTTGCAACTGTAAAGAAAGAAAGAAGAAGAAAAAGAGAAAAAGTTGATTTTAGATCAACAATATCTCCCTCATCTGGACTCTGATTTGACCGACTTTTTCTTTTTCTTTTTTTTTTAATTGGATGGTTTTTATTTTTTTTAGACAAAGTTCGGATGCTATATATTGATTTGAAAAAAAAGGGAGGTAGTGTGCCATACATATAGTGCTTCCTGAGCATTTTGGATCCAAGGAATTACAAAAAAGTTCCTTTCCTTGATCCTTGTTCTAGTATTCCTGCCTCTGAGGCTTCTTATACTGCTGTAAATCCTTACATACTGCAAACACCAAAATTTACAACTACAAACCATAGTTAGTCTATCTCTATATGACTGATCTTCCTTGCTGTGGACGCTTCTGGGCTTGGGTCTGGCTCGTTCTGTTTTGCACTAGCAGAGGATGATACATCTTTGAGTTTTTTGTCCATCATGAACTTGAGGACAGTTATAGATTCTTCAGCATGGCTACATCTATTGGCCAAGCTACTAAACTGTTCATGTAAGGAGTGAACTCTGTGTAGAAATAAATTCATCTCGGCCCGATACTTTTCATGGAGAATCCGGCACTGATCTTCAATTCTTGCTTCCAGACTCCGCACTTGATCCTCCAGGGTTTGCTGTTGCGCACGCACCTCCTCGAATTCTGCCTGTAAATCTCTACAATGGAAACAGTCTTCTGAACGCTCCATTAACACTGGAAAACGCTTGTCTGTATAGATCTCTTCCTTAACGCGGGGACTCTGGGCTCTCTTCTTACTACTGGTAACACCCTCAGCTCGCTTAGTAACCCTGTGATAGCTACTTCGGGCTGCTTGAAGATAAACAGAATCGGCTCTGTTCTGATACTCGTGGGCTAAACAGAATCGGCTCTGTTCTGAAGTTTTTTCACTGTGTTGATGGCTCATGTTAACCAGGGCATATATAGATAGCATTCGCAGGCTGTGAGGGCGGGAAGATGCCGTCTACGCCTCTCAAAGCTCCACCACACAGTCCAATGCGTATCCTGATCTGCATAATGGGTCTGTCTGCTAGGACGATTTTCACCTACTCTTCGCTTGATTCCCATGCTTTGAGTAGATTTCCCAATCTTAATTCTGATCCATATCCTCTCGACCATACCTGTTCTGTCTCCTGCACTGATTATTTGCCTGTTGTCATAGATTCTATCAACTGCGGTACACCGAGCATTGACTAGATGCGGATTATTCATGGCAACGGTTGGAAAAAGGAATTGTTGTTACAGCATAGATTACCCTTGGAGCGCTGACATGCCCTGTTGGCACACTTGTCAGCTTCCTTATTCAATCCACGAAGGATGTGGTAGTAGCTGACTTCTTCCATTGAGTTGCAAAGGATTTGATTCCTATAATTTATCTGTTGTAGGAGGATGTTCGGCGTGCTCTGCCTCTGCGCCATGAGCCTTATGATTATTACGGAGTCTCCAAACACTATTGCTTTCCTTATCCCTTTCTTGATCAACTGAGTGAGGCCCTGGTACAAAGCCAATCCTTCTGCCCTGTTATTGGATATCTCTCCCAACCCCCATTCGAATTGAAGTATTTGCTCGCCATTAGCATTGCAAATCAGACCCCCTGCACCTGCTTGGCCCGGGTTTGATTTAGAGGCGCCATCAAAGAACAAGTAAAACCTATTACAGTTTCTCAACCAAATTGCAAATTCCTCTTCCTTTAACCTCAGCTTCCATGCCCTGCTTGTCTCTTTCGTTTGAGTCCTTCTTTGGCTTAATTCCTGAGCACTAGTTATGTTTTCTTGGACATAACTTATCAGATTTCTTTCTTCAATGTTGTAGTTAGTGGCCTCTATCTTGCCTTTGGTGTGGGTTGTGATTGTCTCGAGCGCTAAGATTTTAGCCTTATGACACATAACTCTGGTATTACAGCCTTTCTCTTGAAAGACCTTTCCGTTTCTTGCCAACCAGATGCGCCAAAGAAGGGTTAGTGGAATGGTGTTCCATATCCTTTGCGTCAATTTGCTCTTCTTTTCTTTCCATGGACAGTTTTTCTTCCATTTGTAAATAGTATCTGCAATAGTTGCCTTGGGCTCCCATGGTGCATCCCCAATTGAGGCCATCCTTCTCCAACATTCTTCAGCAATCGGACAATCTATAAACAGGTGCTGTATTGTTTCCTCTGATCGACAGCAGTTTGGACATCTGGAAGGTCCCATTATGCCTCTTTTTTTTAAATTCTCTGCTGTTAGTATTTTCCCTTTCAGGAGCAACCAAATGAAAAATTTGACTTTAGGGGGTGCTTCTGCTCTCCACACCAATTTCCATTGGCTCCATATGTCCTGAGGGAAGGTGCTGTCACATACGTGCTGATGTCCAACTTTGACCGTGTATTGAGTTCCAGAAGGGTCCCATCGATAGCCATCTTGCTTGCCTTTTTGAGTTGGAGCTTTGCTGTGTAGAAGATTCTTTAGGGCAGCGAGGCTAATATCTAGCTCTCTGGGATAATCTGGGAATTTCCAACCTATCCAGGCTTGAGAATGATTATCCCATTGAGATATTTGGGCCAAATACAATATTCCTTTGCCATTAAGCCAATTTATGGCAGGAATTGCCTCCATTTGTGATCCCATTGGATGCTGTCCTAGAATTCTGTCTGAGGAGAAATTGATGCTGCTCCCCCCTCCTGGGACCTTTGAAATATTCTGGGACATAAAGGATATGGCCTTCTTGCAAAGTTGCCAAATTTTTGTGCTGTCTCTGTTGGGGATATTAGAATCCAGTAGTTGTAGCCTTGTGCTGTTCAAGTATTTTGCCTCTAACACCTTCTTCCACCAAGCTGTGGGCCCTGTTATCATTCTCCAAATTATTTTAGCTCCAAGAGCCAAATTCAGCAGTTTTGGAGATCTTATTCCTAATCCTCCTTTTCCCTGGGACTGAATGACATTCTTCCAACTGACAAGATTGAAATTTCTTTTTTCCGTTTTCCCTCCTTGCCAGAGAAAATGCCTGAGAGCTCTTTCCATTTTCTGATGAAAAACAGCAGGAGCTTGGTATAGGGAGAAGCGATAGATGGGTAAAGAGACCAGACCTGATTTTAGAAGTACAAGTCGTCCTGCTGGGTTCAGCCACATGGTGCCCCATTGTTGGATTTTTCTCTTTATTTTGTCAAGGATTTCACTCCAGGTGTCAGCTTTCAACGGTCCCATACTTACTGGCATCCCTAAGTAAGTGAAGTGGTTCCAGTTTAGCTTGTAGGAGACCCCTAGAATACTTGCAATGCTATGGATGGTATGATTTGATGTGTTCTAGCCATATATACAACTTTTTAACTGATTGACCTTCCCCCCTGAGTATTCCATGAATTGGTCTAAGATCTTCTTAAAGCGCCTCGCAATAGTGGTGGACGCTCCTCCTATCAAGAGGGTATCATCCGCAAATTGAGAGTGGTTGATGTTCTTTGTACCTTGCTCAAATTTGATGCCAGTGATTAGGCCTATTCTTCGATTGAAGTCCAAGATTTGGCTAAGAGACTCGGCCATGAGGATAAACAAATTCTTATGCAATACGAATAAATAATTAGAATGCCTCAATGGATGCAATTCATCCTATAATGCATAATGCATATATTAGATAACCCGAACCATAGGCTCTACCGTTTCAAAACAAAATCATTTATCATACATAATCAATAATCTGTCTGCCACAGTTGCATGACACGTTAACATGTGTATCTTAGGGATTATGCACAATTAATCAGAAGTGCGGCATTGGATGCATAGCACAAATAACTTGTACCATAGTTTATACAGTCGAGCCTTAACCACAGTTAACAAATTTGCATAGCGGCTCAAGCACGAATATTCACTATCTTAACAAAAGACAGGCTAACACCAATTCTACATAAGATCCACATACTGTGACTGTAATTAGAATTTCATTTATGTGCATCCATAAAATCATCTCATTAACGCCACATGCAGTGCATTTAAAACTCAAGCAAATTCTCTCATATGCTAAGGAATTTATAACATAGAGGGTAAGAAACCAACATACAGAACAATCCACGCAAGTGAGTCAAACTAGATCAAAAGAGAGAACGACACTTGGAAAACAGAGCACCGCTACCCAACCTAGAAATGACTCTTCAGTTCACCACCAAGTCGAGGTTCTTGCCATGGATCAACCGCCTCCAATTGATCTATGCAATGGGTATTTAATACCTTCTTTCATGATATGGTTTCCATTAGCGGTGTCTCGCTTTTATGGATCTTTTTATCCATTTGCGTAGGCTTATCTCATAAAAGCTCACCTTTCTCTCCCATGAGGATTTTCCTCATAGAAGATTGCCTTTCTCTCCCGCACAACTTTTATGTTTTTCTCAATGGATATTTATCTCCAATCCATCCAACTTATCTAGAATTAAATCGAGAAGCTTTACCATGAAAGAATTATCCTTTCCCATTCACCAATGTGATTTGGCAAGAATCTCATCTCTTGGTGTCTCACTTTTCCAAGTGATTAATTTATTAATAATGTATTTACTTTTTATATTACACATCATACCTAGCTTTTCTCAGCTTAGGTTTGCAAAGTTTAACACACAAGGGAGGGGTGTTACATTTTGGATCCCTCTCTTTCCTTAAGATCCCTCCAACTGCAGCTAGAGTTCTTAGATGACTGTAAGGAGGAAGCCCCTATTGGAAAGGGACAGACAGTTTGAAGGTGTCTATCTTGTTGGTAATTCCTATATCGAAAAGTTGTATTTTCATAGTCCAGGGGTTGGGAATACACAATTCCCATCCCTCTCTTTCCTTAAGATCCCTCCAACTGCAGCTAGATTTCTTAGATGACTGTAAGGAGGAAGCCCCTATTGGAAAGGGACAGACAGTTTGAAGGTATCTATCTTGTTGGTAATTCCTATATCGAAAAGTTGTATTTTCATAGTCCAGGGGTTGGGAATACACAATTCCCATCCACTTGAGCTCAATTTTATCTTGCAAAACTTCATTGGGATCTACCTAAACACATATGCAAACATAGGTGAAAATGCCTTTCAAAAGTCTTTCCCTGTCTACTTTGACGAATCTTCCAATAAAATTGCCCACTTTTTCTAAGAGATCTAGATGGGTAAAGTGAATGGGAAAACTGGGAATCTTACCCATACTAGAGTAGTCATCGGCAACATAGTGAGAGGATTGAAGTTGGGAAACCATGGCTTCACTAGAAGACCAACTCATCCCCAAAACCATGGACCTTGGTCAAGGATTTTTTTCTTATCCTCAAGACATTTGAAGATCACCACAAAAAAACATGGGTCTACATCCACCCAAACCGGCGTTCATCCAATCCTATCATAATCGAACAGAAAAACGCTACTTTTTCAATAGAAAATGGGGAATAAAAGTATCACCCAAGGATAATGACCATCGCATCAAGCGCTCAATCATAAGGGAGGAGCAATAATTTGACAATCACACGTCCTTGATTTCTGTTAATTTAACTCTGAACACTCACGTAATATTCTCTTGCTTGGCGAATTAAACACCACTGCATGGAATGGACGAGGATTGAGCCGAACCCTGGATGAAGCCCACTTCATTCTCATCTAAACACAAAACTATATATACGTCAAAGCTATTACAATAGATTCTGACTGTCAACACCTCGAGGTTCTGTTTATATGTGGCTACCTTTTATGGTTACTATTGAATGTGTGATTGGCAATAGTAATGGCAACTTAGGGCTTCCAAATTTCCTTCGATTCCCTCACTACATCCTAACGCAAATAGTTGTTCAATGCCTTGGTTGTCTTTCAAAACTGGTAGGCAGCGTCTTCTTTGATATTTCTCGATGGTTTTAATTCCACTACAATCACAACTTTCATTTACATAAACTTCGTGTTTTCGCACGAGCGACGATTGTTCCAAGGTGAAATGTCACTTGGATGGTTTCAATGTTGTTGACCCATCATAACTAACTAACGGATATGCCCATTACAATTTTATACCACCCCATTATCAATATCAATTATGCATGGGAACCAATTAAAGCAACTTTTCACATTAATTTTATATGAGCATGAGAACATGTGTTAACAAGCAGCCCATAAAGCCTCATTTTGAATGCCATAGTCACTTAGAAGGAATTCCTCTTGTAGTAGCATCCTCCCTACTAAACTTTGCTAGTGCTAACATTAGAACCACCATTACAACAAGATATCTTTCTAGTGTTGACAACACCATTATAGTAAGATACCTCAAGAGAGACAGAAAATTTAAAAAGTATGATAGTAATACGTATCCAGAAGATGGTATTGAAACTAGTAATTGTTCACGAATCCATAAGATTGTAAGGTCATTCTCATTATCATAATCATTGTCATCATCATCACCATCATCCTTGTCATTGTTATTGCCATCATTACATTATCATCATAATCACCATTCATGCCATCATCATCATCATTATGGACATTGTTTGCAATTGTTCATAATTGTAGATGTTGTAAGAAATATCATCAACCCAAAAAATGTGATCAGTGCTAGAAAAGGGTTGTTTAGGACACATTGATATACGTAAGAGAAATAACAACTCTATTTTTGACAGATGATCGATGATGATCATCATCACCACCATTATCATCGTCATTGTCATTTTTATCATCCCCATCATCATCATTACTGTAATTTCTATCGACATTGTTGTAATCATGCATCATCATGATTCATGCCATTATTGTTTTTGATGATGACCTAGATGAAAATGATGATCATGACACCAAAGATAATGCTTATGATTATGACAATGACAACATCTAAAATTGGGAAGATTCGCCAACGTCATTAGCATCGTCATCATCATAATCATTGCCATCATCATCATTGTCATTGTAACCACTATCGTCTTTATCATCATAATCACAATTCATGTCATCGCCATCATCTTCATTTTCATCATTGTCAATATTATTGACATTGTCATCAATTGTTCATAATTGTCAATGCCATAAGGAATATCATCAATGCAGAAAATATGATGAGTGTTGGAAAAGGGATGCAAAAGCGAACATAGAAATGGGGGCAACAATAGAAGTAAAATTGTATGAAAAGTGGATACAACATAAGTAGATGCACAACAACATGAAAAACCTGACACAAAAGTGGATGAAAAAGTAGATGCAGTTGTCAATGCAAACTTGGATGCAAACATGAAGGCAAAAGTGGAAGCAAACATGGGTCCAATGGTAGGTGTAAAACTTGGCACAAATTGTGGTGAAACAAATGTGGATGCAACAACGGAAACAAAAGTATATGCAAAAATGGATGAAACAAAAGTGGATGCAATAGGGGATGCAAACGTGGAAGCAAATGTGGTTGCAATGGTAGGCGCAAGATATGGTGCAACAAAAGTGGATGTAACAATAGACAAAAAATATGCAAAATAAGATGCAAAAATGGATGTAAAAGTGGAAGCAAACATTGATGCAACAGGCAAAACAAAATTGGATGCAAAAAATGGATATAATGTAAGTAGATGCAAAAGTAGATACAAAACGAGATGCAAAACCAAATGCATAAACCTGACATAAAAGTGGATGCAAAAATAGATGCAATATTTGATGCAAAAGAGGATGTCAACATGAATGCAAAATTGGAAGCAAACGTGGATACAACAGTGAGTGCAAAACATGGTGCAAATTGTGGCATAACAAAAGTGGATGTAATGATAGATGCAAAAAAAGAATAAAAGTATGATGCAAATGAAGATGTAAAAAGGGATGCAAAAAGTGAAATTTAAAATGGGTGCATCAGTGGATGCAAAATTGTGTGCAAAAGTGGATGCAATAGAAGTCGATGCAAAAGTAGATGCAAAACGAGACACAAAACCCGATGCAAATCCCGGTCCAAAATTGGATACAAAAAGGGATGCAAAAATAGATGTAGTAGTTGATGAAAACCTAGACACAAATGAGGATGCAAACGTGGATGCAAAATTATAATCAAAAGTGGGTGCAAAAGGAGGTGCCAAACTAGGCGCTAATTGTGGCACAAAAATATTAGATGCAATAGTGGGTACAATAATAGATGCAAAAGAGGATGTAAATATGGATGCCAAACAAGAGGGAAAAGTGGATGCAACAAAAGTAGATGCAAAATTTTATGCAAAACTAGACACAAAACACGATGTAAAACTTGGCGCAAAAGAGATGCACAAATGGATGAAAAAATGGATGCAAAAAATGATTCAAAAAAGGATGCAAAAGTCGATGCAAAAGTTGATGCAAGTGTAGGTGCAAAAAGTGGATGCAAATGAGGATGCAAAAGTATGTCAAACAAAATTAGGTGCCAAACTTGATGCAAAACCTGAAACAAAACCTGGTGTAAAGGATGACACAAAACTTGGCATAAAATTTGGTGCAAAATGTGGTGCAAAACCTATTGCAATACCTGGTGCTAAACTTGGTGTAAGATTTGGTGCAAAACTTGATGCAAATTTTGTGTCAAGTTTTGCACCATATTTGATAAATGGATGCAAATAGCACCAAAAATGGGCTCTAGATGCAAAAAAAGAAGTAAAAAGGGACGCTAATCGCTGGTTTTGTTGTAGTGAAATAAGGAGACAGGGGACAGCCTTGTCTAAGGCCTCGAGAGGATTGGAATGCAGCACATGGTCTCCCAATGATCAGAGGGGAGATCCAGGGGTCTGAGATACAGGCTTTAATCATTGTAATGAAGGAGGAGTCAAATCCCATTTTATGGAGGACAGCAAACAAAAAGGAGTGCCTGACCCTATCAAAAGCATTGGCAAGATCCAGTTTTAGGACAAACCCTTTTTCCTTTCTGCTTATGCTTGAGTGGATGGCCTCTTGTACAAGAAGGATGGAGTCAAAAATGTGCCTATTGGGAAGAAAGCCCCCTTGGTTTTCTGAGATCAAAGAAGAGAGATGAGGTTTGAGCCTGGTTGACAGAATTTTTGTAATTATTTTGTATGCTGAGTTGCATAAGGATATTGGCCGAAATCTTGAGAAGGAGGAGGGTCTGTTCTCTTTTGGAATTAAGGCTAGATGGGTAGAGTTGGTAAATCCCCCCATTTTGCCTTTCTTTAAAACCCAGCGTATCATCTTTAAGAGATCTTTTTTGATCATCTGCCAATACTCTCTATAAAAGCTGATTGGAAACCCGTCAGGTCCTGGAGCTTTGTCTGGATGTAGACTCCAAATTGCTTTTTGAATTTCTTCTTCTTCTACTTCTTTCTTGAGACTGCTGTTCATTTCTTGTGTGACTTCTTTCATCATGTGCTGTAACAAACTTGAGTAATCCTCCTCATTTTTATCCTCAGTCAAAAGGTTTTTGAAATGCTTGGTGGCTGCTTCTTTTATAGAGTCCTGGGTATTGTAGCTATTCCCCTCGTTATCCCTAATTGTGTTCACGGTATTTCTGGTCTTTCGAACTGTAGCCTGCTTATGAAAATAAGAAGTATTTTTATCCCCCTCCTGCAGCCAGAGCTGCCTTGACTTCAATCTCCATTTTGTTTCTTCGTCCCTTATAGTTTGTCTCAGCTGTGAATATAGTCTTGTTTCGTGCTCTTTGGCTTGCTGGGACAGCCCAAATGCTTCAATGTTTTGCTGCACCCCCTCTAGATCTTGCTTAATTTTCTTCTTGCTCAACTCAGGCTCTTGGTAATCATTCTTTGCCCAATTTTTTAGAGCCTGTCTTGTTCTCTTTAATTTTGTCTCCCAGATATAAGTCGGGGAGCCTTCCACGTGTTGGATCCAAGCCTGCCGCACCACATCTTTTGCTGCAGGGATACGATTCCAAATGGAGCAGTATTTGAAAGGAAGAGGTCCTAGCTGACATTGGCTATGCAGAGTAAGTGTTATTGGATAATGATCAGAGGCGGAGACATTGAGAATATTTGACTGACCAGTAGTGAAGGTGGACAGATATGCTATACTTATGAGGAACCTGTCAAGGCGTTCCATGATATTGCCGACTCCTATTCGTCTGTTGCTCCAGGTGTACCTACGGTTCTTGGGACAGATATCAACCAGATCACGCTCCTGCATAATGCTTTCAAGTTGGTTCCTGAAAGGGTCTGAATTGAAGTTGCCCCCTCTTTTTTCGTTGGCATGCAAAACCAGATTTAAATCCCCTGCAAGAATAAGATTGTTGTCCTGTCCTTCTTCTATACTTGCTTCCAAAGCGTTCCAGCACACTTCTTTCTCTCTGTAATGATTTGGAGCATATATATTGTAAATTTTTACCATTGATCCATCTGTCTTGCTTTCTAGATTGACACAGATCCAGTTTTGATGTATTCTGGTGGAGTTACAGTTCCATTTGTTGCTATCCCACATTGTTAAAATGCCACCTGAGGCTCCTCTTGCTTCACTTGCACAACCACTGTAACGCTTTTGCTGGCTAATGACTCTATTGATTTCGGATTGGTCTTGCTTTGTTTCTTGAATAAGAACGATTTCAGGATTTTCACTTTGGATTAAATCCTTGAGGGCTACTATCTTGGAGGGGTGCCCTAATCCCCTACTGTTCCAGGATAGTATTTTCATCATGATTTACTGGTTACATGGAGAGGTGCTCGCCTCTCTTTGCCTTTGTTATTATTTTCTTTATCCGAGTGCCCAAGAATAAAGGATTCTATAGGAGTCTGTGAGCCCATGGCAATATCTTTCTGGGCACTCTCTTCTCTCTGCTGTTTGGCCGACTTTCTGCCAGGTCCATGTTTTTTGGGAACATCACTGGGCGCTCCGTGCTCCTTTGAAGAACTTCTGGTAATCCTGGTGGAGGGGGTATCAGGGGAGGGTTGAGAGATGTGTGGGGGAGAGGGATGGTGAGAAGGGTCAGAGGAAGGGATTTCAGGCTCGGATTCTTCCTCAGCGAGGGTTGCAAAGGGATTAGAAGAAGGAGGAATGGAAGGTTCAGCGTTTCGAGGGGGAGAGGAGGGGTGATGAAGAGGGGGCTGCTGGGAAGAGGAAGGTTGTTGAGGGGATGGGTGATGGTGGGAAGGGTGCTGATGGGAAGGGCCAGGGGCTTCAGGATCTATTGATTTTAGGGGAGGGGTTGATTTTTTCCTTTTTACAGTTTCTCATTGTCCTTCTTGCTCTTCTGATTCTACATTTACTATTTTATTGCATCTATTGGCAAAGTGCCCATATTCGTGACATACCTTGCATTTGAAGGGTATCTGTTCGTAATCCAACTGCTGAATGTGGCACTAGTCGTCTACTTTCAGTTTGATTGCTTCCGGCAGTCCACGACCCAGATCAACTTCAACACAAATCCGTGCACAAGCCTGCATGTTGTCTTTGGGTTCACTGCGGTCGATGTATTTCCCAACCGCATTTCCTATTGCTTTAACTGAATCGTCCCCCCAGCAGTGAAGTGGGAGATGGGGCAGTCTGACCCAGACTGGAACCGCACTTGGTATATCAAGTTCTGGATCGAAGTCCGGGGGTCCATTTATTGAGATAGAGGCCCCTGGAATCCATAAAGTAAGGCCCGTTTCTGAATATTAGATCCTTATCCTCCTTAGTTTCAAAGTGAAAGGTAAAATATCCTCTACCACAGAATCTGATGGATATTTTTCCTTGAATCTTGTCCGACCAGTTTCGTTCGACCCATCTTTGCACTGTTTTGGGTGAAGGCCATAACCCTGTAAATTGCCCGATTAATCCTTTCTCTGCTAAGGAAATGGCTGCCATGTGAGGAATGGTCGGGGGCAAATGAACTTCCTGCAATACATCCAGCTTCTTCACAAACTTTGTTGCTGTTGGTCTAGGTCTTTGCGGAGGGAGAGACTTTACCAGGTTTGAGAAAGCTCGCTGTAGCTCCGGATCCCCACCAGGCGGATCCGGAGGATCCATGGTGCAGAGCGATCAGTCGAATGCGGGCAGGCTCGGTCGCAGGTTTCGGACGCGCACGAGCAGCCAAAACACCCAATTTCATTTAATTGGATGGTTTTTCAATAAGAGCTCATATATGCAATTAATTTTATGAAATTCTACAAAAAAAAAAAAACTGCAAAAAATGACTAGAGATCTGTCGTCCACGATTTTGCGTCAGAAAAAATTCTATAAAACAACTGACTTTAAATCCGCCATATCTCCTTCATCGGAACTCCGATTCAGATGATTTTTTTTTTTTAATTGGTGTATTTTTTCATAAGGAAATCAGATATGTAATTTGTTTTTAAAAATTTGAACCAAAATTTCTATATATGATCTGCAAACGTGTCACCCTGATTTTTCCAAAATATCCTGCAAAAAAAGGAAAAAACAATTCTCCCTGCTTTGCCCAAGAAAGAGTTCTGATACCAATTCTAATATATCTAACTTGAAATTGTATAAAACATATGAATATTCCATAAGAATAACACAATTGATGATAAAAGCTTCATATGTTTATTAATATCAAAACCCTTGAGGTAGGACAACACCATAAAATCACTCCTTAAGTAAGGAAGACACTCCTCAAGCTATATGTCTGACAATACAAAACAATACTCGACATTCTCAATGGATAGTCTCTAGCTTCTATATAGGATTCATACATACAATACCATGGGTAATTACCATGAGAATATCAATACCATACATTCAATACAATGGGTTTATCACATTATTCCCTAACTACTTGTGGTCTCTGGCATAATGCGGGTTTACCACTTTATTTATTAACTATGACTCATTTATTTATTATATTATTACATCACATTATTCCTTTGGGTACCTCCCTTTGTAACTCATATTATCCCCCCTAGGTATACTACAACTTGTGTGATCGAATTGGTTCTAAATTAGGTCGAGTCTGTTTCTATATATACACATTTGAGGAGGCCGAATAGCCTCTTTTAAGCCAACTTGTCATGGGTAGGGCCGACTTGTGCTTGGAAGCTCATGAGGACTTTATAGACTCAAAATAATATCTTTTACATGTTACAACTTACCCAATAGGGTATTATACAATTGAAAAGGACTCTCTTGACTCAAGACAAATATTCTTTTGGCATGACAAACCATAGGAGAATGAAATGAATGCTTGATCTGAGTTGACTCAACTCCCAGATTTAACCAAGATCTTTTACTTCCGTGATGTTGTTATAATAGAATTTAAAAGAGCATAAAGGAACATATATGCGTGCTGTAAAGAAGAGGGAACATGACAAGAGTCAGCAACATAAAACACAAGATGTTGATAACGGAGTTCATCCAGTGTGGACTACGTCTCCAGGCTCGGTGTTAAGATGGTGTTGGCCGCTTCATTCAGTGTTGGAAATGGTGAAGATGTACATGGAATACGTTTTCTGTCATACAAGGATATGTGCCCTCTAAATTAGTGGAAAGTCTCTCCACGAGACATTCCGCTACAAGATCTATCACGCACAACAGACCTCCTATCAGCATGACATAAACTGACACATGGTGACAATGAGTATCTCGGCATCATTGCATCAAAAGGATCTCAACCAAAACACCCATGGTGACAATGAGTATCTCGCCATCATGGAAACAAATGGATCTCAATCAACACATACATACAATCCATGATGAATACATCTCACATGAAATAGTCACGAAGATCCCGCATCATACATCAAGCAAGAATCGAAACAACATAATAAATCTCACAGCAAATAATCAAAGAAGTACATGACAACAACACTCCATATACCTCAACTCTGATGCTGACTGAAGAATGGAATGCTCAGCTATTGGATCTGAATGCACCATCAAAATCATGGCATTGAATGGCATAAGATCGACTGTCCACATTCTAAAATCTGACACCGTCATCCCAATCTAGGAAATGGCCAAAAAATCGAAGGATCAAATGCAAAAAATGACTGCACCACTAAATTTTTGTCGTTGAGAGGTGTAAAATCGACTATCCATTTTCTGAATTTTGACAATGGCAAAATCTGGGCCTGTAGGAATCTTTTGGATTCCCTCGCGGTTCTCTAAAGATTCCCTCCTCCGGGTTGAATGGAGATATGCAACTCAAATCAGAAAACTGATCCCACCATTGAGATCCTTGTGAAATTCTGAGAAGAATGAGTATAAAGTTGGCTGCATTTTGGATCTGGGAAATTTCAGCGTCCAAAGAATCTGGAAGATTCATTCAAGATTCTTCTCTGCTGGGAATCTGCAAATCTGCTGCTCAAAAGGCGAATCCGACTTCGCCGTAGCGTTCCCTACGAAAATCTGAGAAAAATCACTGTAAACTTGATTACGTTCTGATAAAATGATTTTTTACCTCCCCATAGAATCTTTAAGATTCTCTGCGAAAATTATGTCTCAAAAAATATGCCATCATGGTTCCACCTCTTTACACTGTGTCATGTTGCCACGGGATCTTGGTTCCGTCACTTAGTGTTCCGCTCCCCGAACTCGACCTCCAACCCGCCTTCGTTTTGCTTCACGACTCCATTGGCTTTCTTCCCCATATCACTGAGCAATGGAATTGGGTTTAAGTAATAAACAGTGGGCAAATATTACAACCATGAGTTGTTGGCCTAATGGTGAGTGATAAAATTTTGGCTTGGGCGATCGGGGATTCCAGCCTCACTGACTGCAAATAACAATGTGTTAGTTTTGTTATATAATCATTGATTGCCAATACAGTTCAACGGCAACATTTTATATGGGCGGTTAACACCCAACATAGTCGGCGGTTAAACAATAGTTTAGGCAACGTTACATTTGCGCTGGCACGGTTACGACATGTGTTGGCCGCTGACACAATACGTGTAACATTTTATATGGCATATTGTTTGGCACGTGGTTGTTTTTAACCATATGATACATATGTGGTTACATTTGTTATAACCGTTAAATAACAAACCCACTCACCATGCTATATTCGTTGGTGGAATAATGACTTTTGTTTTTATATTATGGTATTGCTTTTAATATATGGTTTGTAAACCATATTTTATATAGTTTTGTTTTATGGTTTATTATGTTTTGTTTTTTAATGTGGGATTTTTAATATGGGTTTTTTATGTCTTTTGCAGGGATAAGGAACCAATGAATGAATGAGCACCAAGTGTCAACGGCTAATAGGCCATTAGTCGACTTCCATGTAATCTGTGGGTTCCACCTGTTCACTGGGATGCCATGTGGCATCCTGTGGGTCTCGCTTTTTCCCCATCTTGACAAACTTTAAAGAGCCCTAAGTTGGTCATACGGACTTAGATTGGAGTGTCGTTCACACCACTGGAATCAGGGTGACGAGCACTTCAATCTAGACCTAGTGTGAGAGAAATCTAACCACTTTGAATTTTGACCATTTCTGAGCCCTCTTGGACTTCTGTACATGTCTGGAGCCACCTGGATCAATCCTCCCCACTGAGGAGATTTTGGTCCTCCAAAAGCATGAAAAATAATCTGCCACTTCTTTGTACCTGGTTTGCACTTGCAAGTGTCTGATGAGTCACCATTCCTTCTCCTTCACTTTTGTCCTTCAGATCCATAAGCGATGAGCCGACACCTGCCACCCTCTGCAAACCTATAGTACATTTTTTTGCAAATTACATGCTTGAATTACATGGCCAACTAATCACCCAAGCATTCCATACTTTCCATGAGTTTATAACACATACTCGGCTATGAAAACAAGGCCAAAATATCATTGTTGTTTCAACAAGTGATGGCAAACACATCATCACTGCAACACATGATTTACAAAAATAAGGCCAAACACTATTGTTGCTTTAACAAGTGATGGAAACACAACATCACTTTCACAGTTTAAAATGCAACACAAAATAATGCCAGACATCATTATTGTTGCAACAAGTGATGGAAAACACATCACTTTTACAGTTTAAAATACAACAAATGATTTACAAAAGCACGACCATGACAATCTAACATATCTAGAAACCATTTTTCACTTATCAATGTGAATGGGTCATCCCTCTGTGGTGGTTTTGCTTGTCGAATGAATTTTTCAACTAGTTCATGCATCGACGCTTTGTCTTTAAGGTGCTACTCTGGATGGAGCCTCCAACACGTGGCTCTTTGATGGCCACCTTTATCGTAATGACTGCAATAGGTCTTCTTTCTCCAGATCTGATTTACCTTCTTCTTTGCCTGCTGTTGAGAGGGTCTTTCATGCCTCATCCTTTTTCGTGTTGTCATTCTCTTCCAACACTCAACAAATGTATGGTTATGTAGACCACAAAAAGTACATGTTTTCCGATGCCATGTTTTACATTCATCATTAACAACATGATTGTAATCGAAATGAACATTCAAATATTGAGACTTGTTATACCTTTCCTTGTTGTCTCTGGTGTAATTATGGCGATGAGAGCTTGCCTCAACCTTTTCCCTGCAATAGGCACTGCCATGGGATGATGGTGATGTGTTCCCATCATTCTCTTTCCTTGACGATTTCAAGGATGTCTCTGAAGCATATGACACCTTAGAGCATTCTCCTTCAGTGTATCCCAAGCCTGCAAATCGAGGTCTCTCCACTATCGAGTTAGAAAGAACTGAAGAGGGTTTCTCATCCTCTATTGTTGGTGGTTCGTTGGCTGTCTTGACGCATTCCCCAACTTCCTTTCCAACATACCCAAGTCCTACCTGACGAGGTAATTCCTTTACTTTGATGGGGTTGACAATGCCTTGGCCATTAATGCCCAAGCCTTTTCCTTCATACCCCATTTTCTTCAATAGTTTAGAGCTAATTCATGTGGTATGATTTTCAAAAACAACGAAATCATTATCAGGAAACATACATGAATTTGGAGAATTACTTTTTACCTCACATGGGTCACGCTACAGCTTTTCCAAGGCCTCGTCCTTAGCTTGCAGCTATCGTAGAAAACTCTGTTTCTCCTCTCTCTCCTGTAGAAGCATCTTCAATTCAGCGTTATCTGCTTGAAGACTCTGGTTGTTGTGCTTCAGTTCTTCCAAGGCCTCTTCTGTGGCTTGCAACTGAAGTTGCACTCACTGATTTTCCTTTGTCTCTTTTTGTAGATATTCATACATTATTTCCACCTTTTTGGAAATCCTGAGCATGGTCTCGTACATCGTTTTGTCATCCTCCATTGTCGTGCGTCCCATTGTTTGCGCTCGCAATTCACATCCTAACAAAGGCACCAAACTTGATCCGAGTTGACTCAACTCCTGGATTTAACCAAGATCTTTTACTTCCTTGATGTTGTTAAAATTGAATTTAAAAGTGCATAAAGGAACATATATGCATGTTGTAAAGAATAGGGAATATGACAAGAGTCAACAACATAAACACAAGACGTTGATAACGGAGTTCATCCAATGTGGACTACGTTTCCAAGCCTGGTGTCAAGATGGTGTTGGCCGCTTTATTCAGTGTTAGAAATGGTGAAGATGTACATGGACTATGTTTTCTGTCATACAAGGATATGTGCCCTCTACATGAGTGGAAAAGTCTCTCCACGAGATGTTCCGCTACAGGAACTATCACTCACAATAGACCTCCTATCAACATGACATAAACTGACACATGGTGACAATGAGTATCCCGACATCATGGCATCAAAGGGATCTCAACCCAAACACCCATGGTGACAATGAGTATCATGCCATCATGGAAACAAAGGGATCTCAATCAACACAGACATACAATCCATGATGAATACACCTCACATGAAATAGACACAAAGATCTCGCATCATACATCAAGCAGGGATCAAAACAACATAATACATCTCACAACAAATAATCAAAGAAGTACATGGCAACAACACTCCATATACCTCAAATCTGATGCTGACTGGATAATGGAATGCTCAACTGTTGGATCTGAATGCACCATCAAAATCATGGCATCGAATGGCATAAGATCAACTGTCCACACTTTGAAATCTGACACCATCACTCCAATCTGGAAAATGGCCAAAAAATAAAAGGCTCAGATGCAAAAACTGACTGCACCATTGAATTTGTGTTGTCGAGAAATGTAAAAGCGACTATCCATTTTCTGAATTCTGACACTGGAAAATCTGGGCCTGTAGGAATCTTTTAGATTCCCTCGCGATTCTCTAAAGATTCCCTCCTCTGGGTTGAATGGAGATCTGCAACTCAAATCAGAAAACTAATCCCACCATTGAGATCCTTGCGAAATTCTAAGAAGAATGAGTATAAAGTTGGCTGCATTCTAGATCTGAGAAATTTCAGCCTCCAAGGAATCTGAAAGATTCCCTCAAAATTCTCGAAGATTCCCCTCCACTGGGAATCTGCAAATCCACTGCTCAAAAGGTGAACTTGACCTCGCCATAGTGTTCCTGCAAAAATCTGAGAAAAATCACTGTAAACTTGATTAGGTTCTGATAAAATGTTTTTTTACCTCCCAAGGAATCTTTAAAATTCTCCGCAAAAATTCTGTTTCGAAAAGTATGCCATCAAGGTTCCGCCTCTATACATTGTGTCATGGTTCCACTGGATCGTGGTTCCGTCACTTAGCGTTCCGCTCCCCGAACTCGGCCTCCAATCCGCCTTCGTTTCGCTTCACGGCTCCAATGGCCTTCTCCCCCATCGCTGAGCAATGGAATTGGGTTTAAGTAGCAAACGGTTGGCGTGTATTACAACCATTAGCTGTTGGTTTAATGGTGAGTGAGAAAAATTTGGTTTTTGCGGTTGGGGGTTCTAGCCTTTCCGAACCCAAATAGCAATGTGTTAGTTTTGTTATATAACCGTTGATTGCCAATACAGTTCGGCAGCAACATTTTATATGGGTTGTTAACACCCAACATAGTCGGTGGTTAAACAATGGTTTGGGCAATGTTACATTTGCATTGGCACGGTTACGGCATGTGTTGGTGGCTGACACAATATGTGTAACATTTTATATGGCAAATTGTTGGGCATGTGGTTGTGATTAACCATATGCTACATGAGTGGTTACGTTTGTTATAACCATTAAATAACAAACCCACTCACCCCGCTATATTCGTTGGTGGAATAATGAATTTTGTTTTTATATTATGGTATTGCTTTTAATATATGGTTTGTAAAACATATTTTATATAGTTTTGTTTAATTTTTTATTTTTTTTTGGTTTTTTATGTGGGATTTTTAATATTGTGTTATTTGTCTTTTTGCAGGGATAAGGAACAAGTGGATGAGCACCAAGTGTCAATGGCTAATAGGCCATTAGTCGACTTCCGTCTAATCTGTGGGTCTCACTTGCTCACTGGGATGCCATGTGGCACCCTGTGGGCCCCGTTTTTTCCTTGTCTTGACAAATTTTAAAGAGCCCTAAGTTGGTCATATGAACTCAGATTGGAGTGTAGTTCGCACCGTTGGAATCAAGGCGACGAGCACTTCAATCTAGACCTAGTGTGAGAGAAATCTGACCACTTTGAATTTTGACCATTTCTAAGCCCTCTTGGACTTTTGCACGTGTATGGAGCCACTTGGATCAATGCTTGACCTAGATGACCAATAAAATGAAGCATTAAACCCATGCTTAAAAACAATATTTTTCTTTCTTTTTCTTGTAAGAGAAGATATACATATTGACATAAGTAAAATGACAATTATGAAAATTGAAACTAGTTACATTTTCCAACAAAAAAATATGTTAAACTTGATTTATTAGTGGAGTTGTTGGAGCTTTATAGCTAGTCACAACAAATTTCCAAATGTCGGTACCAACAACCATTAAATAAGTGCGCATCCTTGTAGACATCAACTTATTGTTACAAATATTTGTTGGAACCAAAGTACTGGAGACATCAATCCCCATAGGTACAAACCCTAGTAGGCACTAACCTACTCTTTCATATATTCATAGACAACAATATATTGAAGACACCAATCCCCACTACTATCAAGAAACACCAATCTCTTTGTCTCTGTGGCAACTTTCCCAAAACTTGTTGACCTTTTTCCTTTTCCTAAGAGAAAACTTGTAAAGTGTGCCACGTGTCCAATTATTTATATACAATTCTAAGATATTTACCTAATTCATTTTGATACATCTCCTCAGACCTCTAAGAATTTCATAGTCGAAAGTGTGATAGGAAAAAAAAAAAATTACAATGAAAATGCCATGATCACTTTTTTGAAATTGACTCTCATGAGCATTCACAAACCCTAACTTCCACAAGGTATATCTCCAAAATTATAGCGAACAATAATATAACTTTTTTACGAGATGTAATTTGTGATGTCTTCTTAATCTACTCCAAAGTCCTTTGGCTAAAACATCCTTAAAAAAATTATAGCAAAAATCCTGAGATGACTAGTTTGAAACAAATTTTAGGACCAATCACAAACCCTAATTTCCAGAGTTTATATCTCCGAAGTATAAAGAACCAAAATATAAAATTTAAGCCACATATTCGCCTCAATCCCTCCTATGTATGCTCAGAATTTCACCATTTAAAGTATCTGGAAGAAAAAAAAGGTTATAGTGAAAATGTCAAGATGACTCATTCACTCCACAAATTACCTTTTTACAAACAGACACACACAACCAATTTCCTTCCAATACTTTTTCATTTTATGCATTATCATAACCCTTCATGAAAATACATGTTAATTCGAAAAAACATGACAATTCATTAATTAAATAATTAATTTCCCAATTAATTCACTTTTCCAAATATCTTGGGCTTCCCAAACCATGGGTTTGAAACCACCATTTTACTTTTTACTTTGACTTCACTTTTTATCATGACCACCCCACTTTTCATATATATATATAATCCCTTTGACATCAATAACAATAATTTTTTCAACTCAATCTATTTCCCAATTTAATGCCAATTAAATTATGGATAACTCCTCATAGGAAATTCCTCATAAGTGCAGTTGGATTTAGACAAACATCATTAGATCTTTGAAAAACCCCACAACATATCCCCCTCATGTGTGAGCATGATCATGGAATTCCACTAATTCCAAGCATTGGACCATCCAATGAGCACCCTTGTAGATATTTTTTTGCCCAAAAAACTAAATTTGGAAAGATAGTTCAAAAATTGTTGGAGGTAGGATTGATATATCCTAAAGGTCACTATGATATTTATACTATGATTATGAGATCATCTACAAAAAGGGCTATGGTGATTGATGACGCCTTTGTGTGAAAGTATGAGTAAGGGTCATTATTTTCCTTATCTTGTGCTAAATTGGATTACATAGGTAGGTTATGAATGATTTTCTAATGCAAAGCTTGTTGAACTCATCCAATGGTGAAAAGAAGATTCAAATCCCCTTACAACATATACTTGGTAGCATAATATCTAAAGGTAAAAAGGGCATATCCTTTTGGTGCTAAAAACCTCTTTAAAATAGTAGGGGTTGGAGGAATTGCATGCCAACAATCTCCCTTCGACCATGGGGCACTCTTTCTTTCAAAACACATGAACAAATTAAGCATCCATTTTATTAGGATCAAATGAAAAATGAAGTACGACATTTATAACTAAAATGTGATACATGTCAAACGAATAAGGGTGAAATAGTAAATATCCCTAAGGGATGGAAGTGCCTATCTATCACTACAACAATCTACATTGACATCAATTCAATGGATTTTATCGTTGGACCTCCTAAACCAAGCAACAAATCTATGATCAAGGTGGTTTTGGCCATCTTTCTAAGCATGTAGGGTCCAATAGCATTTATATTTATTTAATGTGATGTATTTATTTTTTTCTTTCTACGTTTGCATTCAAGTTGTTAAAAAACAATATCCTATGATCTACATTATCTAATATGAAATGGAATAAGTTAAAAAGTGGGTAAACTCAGACCATTTTTCAATAAAAAAAATATTTTCCAAGTCCAATGGAAATTTTGTGGAAAGTTATAATCACCCCTAATCGATGGGAATTTTGACCACGACACTTTGCATTTGGGTGTTCTAAATCATTTCAAAAATATTCGTATCATCGCAATTTCAAAAAGAGGATTATATCAAGATGTAACTTTGCTTAGCTGGAAAAAAATAAACTTGCTATAAAGGTTGATTTTTGTCCACCTTTTTTATTAAACCATGGGAATCGATAAATCATTGGAGTGAGATAGGTATTGGGGAATTTTATTGTCTTATTAAAAAAATTCATTACTCTAACATAAATTTTCAACCAAGGTATGTTCTTTTATTTAAAGGTATTATGCAAATTATATGTAGAAAAAAATCACTAATATGACATTGACTCCCTCCTAGTGTGTATTTTCATTATATGCAAGCTCAAAAAGAACACAACCCTTCAAGAAATCAAAGATCAATACTCATTGTAGACTAGTTCACACTTGTAGGAATTGGAAATACTTCACACAATTATGGAATTAAAGTCACACTATTGAAACCACACTTGCATGAAAAAATAACATTTAATACACAATTCTAAAAATAAATAAATAAATCAAGCAGTTGGGATCACACTTGCAAAAAAGATAACACTCTACATAACCAACTTCCTCACTTTGTGTAAATGAAATCACTTAAACACCACAACCATTATGAAATTGTTTACCAATCTTGCAACACCAAATTTGAAATCATTCAAGCATCACAACCACTATGGAATTGCTCATTAAATGCCACTACCAAAATTGCATTAATAAAGTTGAACTAAAAATAATAAAACATAACAATATCAAACTGTAACAACAATCAGTAATTTGTAATAGCGATATTTAACGACAATCTGTGACAGTAGTCACAATATAAATTGGCACAAATCTATAATGGCTAAGGTTGAGTAACAACAACATGTATTAATAAATTATCTGCAAACTAGCATTGAGTGACAATAATAATAGTTTGTTAATGAATAGGAAATAAGTAACAACAATTAAATTGAAATTCCAAAAATTTAAGTAACAATGCACAAGATAAATAAATAAAATAACTACATTACCTATGCATTCACAACAAACCATACTAAAGAGGGGGTCCCCTCCTCCTTAGCATGGAGCTAGAGAAAGCTTATTGTCTACAACTTAATGTGATAAATCATAAATCAGGCCACAAACTTGGTAATTCTTTCATTAATTAAAAAAAAAATATGCATAATTCATAGAAAATAAGTGCTAGCCCCCTCTCGAGAGTAGGGAGATCCACTTTTAAGGCTCCCTCTTTACATCTAATCTTGGTAATAAGACAATTATGAAAAATGTTGAGAATTTTTTATTCTAAAGTTATTCAATACAGTCTAAACTAAAGGTTTTGATAACCGATCATAATAGAACATATACAATAAATTTTATGTCACAATAAGCTACCTTGATTGGATGGCTAACTAGAAGACTGGAAAACATAACCACCGTGACTAGATCAACCACATCATCAAAGAAAATTTGAGTCCTCGATGTCACAAGAGACCATGTTGACCAACATATTTGTTGAGTATTTGCAAGAATAATGACAACCTTTAATAACACCGAACATTTTAGGAGTAATGACATAACAGAGTAACACCATCAGAGTATGTTGAAGTAATAACATGATGGAGTAACAACATTATAAAATATTAGAGTAAAAACATCATGAAAATGGAAAAGTAATAACATCCTAAATCAATGGAGTATATGCTACTAAATCAATTGGTTCATCTTGTAGGCATTTTTCTTAGCGCGATGTTGAGTAAACGCCCAAAAACAACTATTTCCCTTTCAAATGAAAGCAAAACTTAATGGTTTAGAGTGACATAGAAACTTAACATACCCGAGTCAAAAGATAGGATAATGGATGAAAATGATGTGACTATTAAAAAAATGGAAAAAAAAGGTAGGAAAATGGTGGTAAAAGGATGCCAATATTTGAACCCAACATTTTTCCCCAATTGAACCAACCACATGCCCTCATGTAGTCCACTGATCAATCAGAATCCACTTCGAAATAGGATTGTTGGAGGAGAAGTTCATTGAGGTTGTATGCATCCACATGTTCATCCACAATGGACATGAAGCCATTAAAGGTGATTAATTCTAACCACCAAATGTTTGTATCCTCTAGCTTAAGCTAATAGTAATGTTGATACTTTATCATAGGAATCCATGTTAATGGAATCTGGAATCTAAGACTAAGCTTATCATATCCACATTGTCTGGCACAATTAACATATCTAGGTACTCTTGAGAGGGCATGGATGAAGTTTAGATAACAATATGGGTCCCTTTTATTTAATACATTGTCATGGGCCTCTAATCTAATATTGTTTCCTTCCAAAGAATATTTCCTGCTGGTCAATACATCTAGAACAATGATGTAGGATTGAATGTTGAATAGTCTCCACAATAGAAGCTCTATCTACAAATCCAAGATAATTATTGTAAGTCTTGACTATTGCAGCAACATGGGCAAGTTCTCCTCTAATCCACATCATCTAATTTTGTTGATTTGTTGTTATTGTGTTTTGGGCTAGTTTCCCTTTCACCTGGTTATTAACAAATTAGGTGAAGGCCCTTAATTGAACATCTCTAGTATATGGTGAGAGGTTAAACTTCTAATATCCATACCAAATGAACTCATGCATGTAAAATTCACACAACAAACGTTGTTCTGCAAAGTTTCTTTGAGAAAAAGTCTCTAGAAATGCCCTAGTAAAGGTGAGTTGATAGGATTTATCCTATTTTATTGTTTCCAACTAGAAGAGGATATATTTCTCTTGAAGAATAGAGGATAGGAAGGGGAAGGTCCCCTGCAACTTAAAAGTTCATGCACTAGATCATACATCTGCCTCTTCTATGGATACAAATTCTAAACTTGATCATTGAGCTCTCTCAGTTGTTTTCTCTCTTCCTTGAGCTCACCCCACCTAAGCATTTGAAATGTGAGTTCTTCTACCCAATGTTCCTTTAGGTCGTGAATGATATTCTTATACTCACCAAGGGGGAATATATTTTACTATAGTGATCAATATAATTGCTTCCACTTGTGCATCTTAGCAACCAAAATATCAATATCGGGATTAACATCCTAGATTTTTCCTTCCCTAGGTTGGACTACTCCGACTATTGGTACTTGAGTATCAAAAGTGTCATTGGAAGGTTCTTGTGTATCACATTAAATCACTTCTCCTATAGGTTGGACTACCTTGGTTGTTGGTTCTTGTGTAACAACACATCATTGGCAAGTTATTGTGTATCAACCTGAATCTATTCTCCTAAAAGATAGACTACCTCATTTATTGGTACTTTAGTAATAACAGAGTCATTGGTAGGTTCTTGTGTGTCATCATTTATTCCTTCCGTTTCCTTTTCATTTTTTGTCCCTCAACCTCCAGAATTCCAATGATTTCCTATGAAACTATGATTTCTATTTCGGGAACCATTGGTTATTGTGGAGCAGTGACGTCACATACCATATCCTGATCATCTATTTGAACTTTAGTCAAAACAAGGTTCAACACTCGTGTGCTTCCCTATGCATATCCTTCCTAACTAATCCCGGATCTAATATTTTATTGAAATGTGATTAAAATATTTTAAAAAGTGTTAATGCATGACTTTTAAAAACACCATTTGAAAACTGCTTTAAACTTGAAATTGAGAATAAGAACTTTGATAATAGAAATTGCAGCAATTAAGAAAATATAACAGCAAGCACATTAACAAAATGACACCAAAAGTTTGTTAACGGAGTTTGGCTATCTTCAAGCCTACATCTCTGGGCCTTGATCTTCAGCAGGCATGCCTTTATTTTAAATATTCAAAACCATAAATACATAAAAGAAAATTGCTTCAGATAAAACTGTGAACAATCCTACTGAAATCTACTCTATCTCAGGGTCTTGTAGCAACTCTCGGTTCTGGAAAAGGCTTCCCGGATCTCTCAAAAAATTCCTTCAAAGTTTTAGTCTTGTTGCCTATACTTACACAAGTTCTTCTCTGATGCATGAAAATACCACATGTCCTCCATTTGGTGTACTGGTGAAAACTTTAATTTATAGGCAAGAGGTTGGGGGATCAAATTCGAACCTCACCACCGTTAGGTTTACATTCTCAACCTCATTGTTATTTTTAATACATTTTTATAACAATAACAGGGGTAGGCTCCCCTGGGCCCACCCCTACCCCAACCATGCTTTGCATATAACCATATATTAAAAGTTTTGGTGGTGGAGGTATAGCGGAGGCGGATTAATGTATAACCATAGGTGTATAACCATAACCCTTATCACTCCACATATACATTGCATTTAAAATGTGGTGGCAGATAATGATAATAGCAGATAATTTTTGTTATACCAGAGGTATGGCGGGGCCACCATTAATGGCGGACTCTGCCATTTTTTTTTTGTTTAATAACAACAATATATCCCTTAAATATATGTGGTGGCAACATTGTAGCAAGAACCTTGTATAGCCCAATCGGTAAGGTGTGGAGTTTGTAGTTGAGAGGTCACATGTTTGAATCCTGTTAGCTCCGTCGCAATCCTAACAAAGTTTTGACGAATCCAACGAGGCCACATGTCGCCTTGGGATTGGTCCCCATGCACCCAATTCGTAGCTTGCCACTTGTCAACGCAACACTAGTCCATCCTAACCTACCACTTGTCAACTTCTCATGCTGTCATGTGGAAGTCAGACCTTGAACTTTGACTGCATGTTGACCATTGACTTCCCGTTGACTTTTAATTTGACTTTTTGGAGTTTGCCATGAAAACTTTGACTTTGAGTAACTTTCACAAACGGACTTGGTTTTCACCTATTCAAGTTGCATTGGAATCATTTTTCTGAGATATACGTAATGGCGCTTTTTTCTCTCAAACCCAATAACTTTGACTTTTTGGCCTTTTCTAGATCCTTAATCATCCATTGATCAATTTCATATCATTTCCTCCTCGCTGAGACCTTTTGGACATCCAAAAGTCTTAAATTCCATAAAACAAATGTGGGTGTTGTTTTCCCACTTGGCCATTTTCTATCCACCCTGTTATGAATCTATACACTTTACTCATCCATACAACCGTTAGTAAAACACACAAACTGCAAAGTATATCTAGTCCTTTTTAACCCACATCTACATTCATATTTGCTGCTAATATCCAGGCACCACTAAACAGTAATAAACCCATTACCAACATTGAAAGTATTGACATAGATGAAACCATACCCTACTTTTTCTTCATAGTTGAAATAAAACTCAACTTATCATGTTGCAACTCTTGTCGATGTACAATTTTGGATTCCTTAAGCATGTCTCTCTATTTGTGATTAACTTTAATGATCTCATGCTTAGGTACTTTAGGTTGTACAATAACATTTTTACTAGCATAAGCTGCTTGTTTTAACTTTTTTACTGTGAAAAGAGATTTATCTTCTTTTATGGGGTGAGAATGTAAAATATATTCAATTCCTTTTTTGAACAAGTGATATTGATTATGTTCCCTGAAAAATATCGCTTTCCGATCATATAAATACGAGCTACCCAAGACCATCCCACATGTATCTAGTTTTACCACATCACACATTACCTTATCCTTAAATTGAGAAGTTATTGCAAATGGTAACATACATTGCTTAGTCATTATCAATTTTTGGTTTCTTCTCATCCAAATTAAAGTATAAGATTTACGATGTTTTATGGTTTTCAATCCCAATTGCTTAACCACTTTTTCTAAAATTAGGTTAACTTGAGGTCCACTATCTAGTAATGTGTCGATATTTGTATGTTTCATAACAACCCTTATATGAAATAACTTGTGTCTGGAACTGTTAAAATCATTAGCTTCATCAGATTTACTGGTCATAACCAATGATGTGATCTGCGCATCATCGCCTAAATTTGACCCTAAGTACTTAGGCTTCACTGCTGCCACAACCTTTTGCTTCCCTTTTCTGGTCCACTTTGGTTTCATTTCAAGATGCAATTGCCAACAATGGTCTTCGTCATGGCCCTTTTTCTTGCAATATTTACAAGAGAGATTTTCAACCTCCATCTTACTGTAGTTTGCTTTCTTCGCTTTTCCTTTTTCCTTGCTCTTCTTTCTGGCTGTCAATTCTGATGATACCCCAACTCCTAACTTACTTGCTTTAATGTAAGTTGCTTGTACTGCCACTTCATCTAGGTTAGTAGGACTGAACATAAATACAGTATTATGAATATACTCAAGTAATCCTCCTATGTATTTCATTAGAGTTTCTTAAGTATACAAAGGAATATCTTAGCATCAATGCCTTCTTAGGAAACTCATATGTATATTCCTACACTGAATGAACTTTCCTAACTTTTAGTCCTTTCCATTCTATTAAAGATTTTCCCTTATATCCCAATGGATAGAATTTCTTTCTAAGTGCAGTAATAAAATCAGACCATGATGGAAAAATCTTACTGATAGCTTGAGTACCTTTTTGTAACTTACTCTACCACCAAATCAATGTTCTGCCTTCTCAATGAAGCAATGTTAGCCTGATTTTGACTTCATATTCAGTGATCTGTTGCATGCTACAATAAACCTCCATTTGCGTGACCGAGTTGTCAAGCTTCTCAACATCAACTTCTCCATTGTACATGGGTAACTCGAACTTAACATTGAGCTTCAACAACGGTTTCAAAGTTTCAGATGGAGTCAAGAGAGAAGTGATAGGGTCTTTTTTATTGCTTTCATCTTCTTTTCCAGATTGTGATGGTTTTCCTTCTTCGTCTTTACGTTTTGCGTCTTCATCTTTTGCTTTCTTAAACTCTCGATATATTTCTTCGACCATGGCTTGCAAAGTCATGAAAGAATATACAAAGCCTGCATCAGATCCAAAGGGATGGTCAACGCTTCCTTCTTCAACCATCTCTTCTCCTCGAGTTGTCCTTCTTCTCGAGCCAACTTATGGATCTCCATCAAAAAGTTCTCCTTCACCAAGCTTTGATTTGCTCATGGTGATCATGCACACCAATAAATCATAATTATCAATTAAGCTCTAATACCAAATGATCCCAGATCTAATATTGTATTGAAATGTGATTTAAAATATTTTAAAAGGTGTTAATGCATGACTTTTAAAAACACTATTTGAAAACTGCTTTTAAACTTGAAATTGAGAATAAGAACTCGATAATAGAAATTGAAACAATTTAGAAAATATAACCGCAAGCACATTAACACAATGACACCAAAAATTTCTTAACAGAGTTCGGCTATCTTCAAGCCTACATCTCTGGGCCTTGATCTTCAGCGGGCATGCCTTTATTTTAAATCTTCAAAACCATAAATACATAAAGGAAAATTGATTTAGATACAACCCTGAACAATCTTGCTACAGTCTACTTAGTCTCAGGATCCTATAGCAACTCTCGATTCTGGAAAAGGCTTCCCGAATCTCCTAAAAAATGCCTTCAAAGTTTTAGTCTTGCTCCTTGTACCTGCACAAGTACTTCTCTGCTACATGAAAATACCACATGTCCTTCGTTTGGTGTACTGCTGGAAACATTAATTTTAGGCAGGAGGTCGGGGGATCAAATCCCGACCTCACCACCATTAGGTTCGGATTCTCAACCGCATTGTTATTTTTAATACATTTTTTAACAATAATAGGGGGCAGGGTACCCCAGACCCTCCCCTACCCCAACCACACTTTTCATATAACCATATATTAAATGTTTCGGTGGCGGATGTATAACATAGGCAAATTAATGTATAACCATATGTGTATAACCATAACCCTTATCAATCCACATATATATTGCATTTAAAATGTGCTGGCAGATAATGATAATAGCAAATAAGATTTTTTATACCAGAGGTAGGGCGGGGCAGCCATTAATGGTGGAATCCACCTTTTTTTGTTTTTTTTAAAACAACAATATATTCCTTAAATATATGTGGTGGCAACATTAGAGCATGAACCTTGTATAAGTCGATAAGTAAGGTTTGGAGTTTGCAATTTAGAGGTCACGGGTTCGAATCCCGTTAGCTCCACCGAGATCTTAACAAACATTTGACGAATCCAACGAGGCTACGTGTCTCCTTAGGATTGGTCCCCATGAACCCAATCCACAACCTGCCACTTGTCAACACAACACTGGTCCATACGTGCCAATCCTAACTTGCCACTTGTCAACTTCTCGTGCTGACATGTGTAGTCAAACCTTAACCTTTGACTGCCCATTAACTGTTGACTCCCTGTTGAATTTGACCTTGAATTTTTAGAGTTTGCTGAAAACTTTGACTTTGAATAACTTTCACATGCAAACTTGGTTTTCAATCGTTCAAGTTGTGTTGGAATCATTTTTCTTAGCTCTACGCAATGGCAATGCTTTCGCTCGAATCCAAAAACTTTGAATTTTTGGCCTTTTCTTGATCCTTGATCATCCATTAATCAATTTTGGATCATTTCCTCCTCGATGAGACCTTTCGGACCACCAAAAGTATTAAATTCCATAAAAAAATGTGGGTCTTGTTTTCCCACTTGGCCGGTATATGTCCATCCTCTTCTAAATCTATACACTTTACTCATCCATGCAATCATCAATAAAACACACAAGCTGAAAAGTATATCGAGTCCTTTTTCACCCACATTTACATTCATATTTGTTGCTAATACCCAGGCACCACTAAACAATCATAAACCCATTAACAACATTGAAAGTATTGACATATATGAAACCATAACCTGTTTTTTCTTCATAGCTGAAACAAAACTCAACTTATCATGTTGTGCCTCTTGTCGATGTACAATTTTGGATTCCTTAAGCATGTCTCTTTGTTTGTGATTAATTTTAATGATCTCATGCTTAAGTACTTTAGGTTGTAAAACAACATTTTTACTGGCATAAGCTGCTTGTTTTCACTGTTTTACTATGAAAATAGATTTTTCTTCTTTTATGGGGTGAGAATGTATAATATATTCAATTCCTTTTTTGAACAAGTGATATTGATTTTGTTCCCTGAAAAATATCACTTTTCGATCATATAAATACGGGCTACCCAAGACCATCCCGCATGTATCTAGTTTTACCACATCACACATCACCTTATCCTTAAATTGAGAAGTTATTGCAAATGGTAACATACATTGCTTAGTCACTCACAATTTTTGGTTTCTTCTCATCCAAATTAAAGTATAAGTTTTACGATGCTTTATGGTTTTTAATCCCAATTGCTTAACCACTTTTTTCGGAAATTAGGTTAACTTGAGATCCACTATCTAGTAATGTGTCGATCTTTGTATGTTTCATAACAACCCTTATATGAAATAACTTTCATCTGGAACTGTTAGAATCATTATCGTCAACAGATTTATCGATCATAACCAATGATGCGATCTGCGCCTTGTCGCTTGAATTTGACCCTAAGTCCTTCGATTTCACTGCTGCCACAACCTTTTTCTTCCCTTTTCTAGTCCACTTCGGTTTCATTTCAGGATGCAATTGCCAACAGTGGTCTTCATCATGGCCCTCTTTCTTGCAATGTTTACAAGAGAGATTTTCAACCTCCATCTTACTGTAGTTTGCTTTCTTCGTTTTTCCTTTTCCCTTGCTCTCCTTTCTAACCATCGATTCTGATGATACCCCAACTCCTAACTTACCTACTTCAATGTAAGTTGCTTGTACTGCCACTTCATCCAGGTTAGTAGGACTGAACATAAATACAGTATTACAAATATACTCAGGTAATCCTCCTATGTATTTCATTAGAGTTTCTTGAGTATACAAAGGAATATCTAGCATCAACGCCTTCTTATGAAACTCATCTGTATATTCCTGCACTGAATGACCTTTCCTAACTTTTAGTCCTTTCCATTCTATTAAATATTTTCCTTTATATCCCAATGGATAGAATTTCTTTCTAAGTGCAGTAATAAAATCAGACCATGATGGAAAAATCTTACTGATAAGCTGAGTACCTTTTTATAACTTACTCTGCCACCAGATCAATGTTGTGCCTTCTAAACGAAGCGATGCTAGCCTGATCTTGACTTCATCTTCAACGATCTATTGCACACTACATTAAATATCCATTTGCTTGACCCATTTGTCAAGCTTCTCAGCATCAACTTCTCCATTATACATGGGTAACTCGAATTTAACATCGAGCTTCAACATCGGTTTCAAAGTTTTAGATGGAGTCAAGAGAGAAGTGATAGGGTATTTTTGATCGCTTTCATCTTCTTTTTGAGATTGTGATGGTTGTCCTTCTTCATCTTTAGGTTTTTCGTCTTCATCTATTGCTTTCTTAAACTCTTGATACATTTCTTCGACCATGGCTCGCAATGTCATGAAAGCATCTACAAAGCCTACCTCAGATCCAAAAGGATGATCACCACTTCCTTCTTCAACCATCTCTTCTCCTCGAGTTGTCCTTCTTATCGAGCCAACTTCTAGATCTCCTTCAACAAGTTCTCCTTCACCAAGCTTTGATTTGCTCCTGGTGATCATGCACACTTATAAATCACAATTATCAATTAAGCTCTGATACTAAATGATCTCAAATCTGATCTTTTATTGAAATGTGATTTATTAGCTTTTAAAAAGTGTTAATGCATGACTTTTAAAAACACCATTAAAACTGATTTTAAACTTGAAATTGAGAATACGACCTTGATAATAGAAATTGCAGCAATTCAAAAAATATAATAGCAAGCACATTAACACAATGACCCCAAAAGTTTGTTAACAAAGTTCGACTATCTTCAAGCCTACATCTCTGGGCCCTGATCTTCAGCGGGCAGGCCTTTATATTAAATCTTCAAAATCATAAATACATAAAATAAAATTGCTTTAGATACAACCCTGAACAATCCTACTGCAATCTGCTCTATCTTAGGATCCTGTAGCAACTCTCGGTTTTGGAAAAGGCTTCCTAGATCTCCTAAAAAATGCCTTCAAAGTTTTAGTCTTGCTTCCTGTACCTGCACAAGTACTTCTCTGTTGCATGAAAATACACATGTCCTCCGTTTGGCGTACTGTTGAAAACCTTAATTTATAGGCAAGAGGTTGGGTGATCAAATCCTGACCTCACCACCGTTAGGTTTGGATTCTCAATCGCATTGTTATTTTTAACACATTTTTTTACAATAATAGGGGGTAGGGTCCCCTGGACCCACCCCTCCCCCAACCATACTTTGCATATAACCATATATTAAATGTTTCGCTGGCAGATGTATAGTGGATGCAGATTAATGTGTAACCATATGTGTATAACCATAACCCTTATCAGTCCACATATACATTGCATTTAAAATGTGCTAGCAGATAATGATAATGGCATATAAGTTTTGTTATATTGGAGGTATGGCGGGGCTGCAATTAATGGCGGACTCTGCCATTTTTTTTGTTTAATAACAACAATATATCCCTTAAATATACGTGACAACAACATAATAGAAGGAACCTTGGATAGCCCGATCGGTAAGGTGTGGAGTTTGTAGTCAAGAGTTCACAGGTTTGAATCTCGTTAGCTTTGCCGAGATCTTAACAAACTTTTGATGAATCCGACGAGGCCACGTGTCTCCTTGGGATTGGTCCCCATGCACCAATCCACAACCTACCACTTGGCAACACAACACTAGTCCATACGCGCCAATCCTAACTTGCCACTTGTCAAGTTCTCGTGCTACCACATGGAAGTCAAACCTTGAATTTTGACTGCCCGTTGACTTTGACTTTGACTTTTTGGAGTTTTCCCTGAAAATTTTGACTTTGAATAACTTTCACATATGGACTCGGTTTTCGTGAGTTCAAGTTGCATTCTAATCGTTTTTCCGAGCTCTACGCAATGGTGTTTCTTTCACTTGAATCCAACAACTTTAAATTTTTGGCATTTTCTGTATCCTTGATCATTCATTGATCAATTTCGGATCACTAACCAAGGATTTCTCCACAGGTTGAACATAATTGTCCCCTATAGCCCTTTTTTTTATTTCTTAGTTCTAGAAGAGGAAGGTTACGAGACAAGCATTTGGGTCGTCTTAGTGAGGGCTCTCAATCCTATAGGTTTCTCATTTCCTTGGAGTTTCTTCCTAAGGGTCCTAAGTTTCTTTTGAAGTTTGGAGTTTTCCTCTTTCAAATAAGCATTTCTTTTTCCCTTGGAAAAATTTGGGAAAATCAACCCCGAAGGGAATCTTTTAAAGCCCATCGGCCAGACTAGCAGGGCCTAACCCCAAGGACGTCGAGGAGAAGAGAATTGACCTTGTGACATCCCGATCAGTGAGATACTTAACAACAGGGACTCGACCAATTGAGCTAACCCTTGGGGCTTCTCTTTCAAATAATCATTTCATTTAGAAAAAGAGTTGGTTTTGGGATTACCCGGAATAGAGATTTCAACCTTCTTTTCTTTAGATTCCTCTTCTAAGTGATAATCTAATCCTTGGGTCCCTTTGCAGTGGTTGGCCACCCCAATAAACTCTCCTAGGTTGTATGTCAAAGATGCTCGGGAACATTACAAACTCAACAAAATGTTGGATAAACGGTGGATGAATGAAAGAAATGCTGCATATTCAAGCCAGATAACCACTTCTACTGTGTTTGACCCCAGACATGGGTGAACACCCCCAGACTACAAGGCTTTAGACCACCAATTACTCACAGTTTAAGGAAAATGTGATGATGGAGAACACTGGTCACACCAGCAGATGCACAAGACCCTGTGATGGCCAGCTGCAACCAGTTGAAAGGTCTATAAATCTGTTTCTTAATGCACAGACAGGATGACAACTCTCTGGCATTAAAATAACAGAAACCTGCAAACAAATTCAATGATACATGCTAAATCCTAACACAGAGGTGGGATGACAGCCCCTCTAATGCTAAACATTAACAGCACCTGAATAAATGCAAAACAAGCACAGCTTGGAACAAGAAGAAGAAGTGGAAAGTGAGAAATCAACAATAAAAGAAGCTTTTATTAGCTGGTAATGAAGACCAGAAGTTGCAGGTTACACAGTAGTTATAGTCTCCAGAAGTTGAAGCTTACAACAGAATAACACTCATCAACCTCATTACATCGTTGTTTTTGGTATATATAGAATTTGTTTACAAAAAATCTCTGCAGACCCATGCGTGGAGGGGTCATAACTGACCACCAACCGCATTTTCAGTTAGATATGGGTCCTCTGATACATCCTGACTGTTTTAATTAACAAATTTGACATTCTTTGGTACTTTGATGTCCTTTCTGAGCATATGGAATGTAATGCGTACAAGGCTCCATGACTAATTTATATCTTGATCTGCTCGAAGCCGTTCTTCTTGTCCTTGACCGTGCAGTCTTTGAATGTGGCAGCTGAAATATTAACTGCGCAGAGTATTGAACATGGGCTTTATTCTCCTTCAGGTGCACAAGGCTGCCATAAACACGTAAAATGTATGGTTAATGAACCAAGAGCTGATAAAGAATGTTGGTTGTTAGATCTGGCAGATTGACGGCTGAGATTAGATCTGAGAGGGCTATCGGGAGGCATGTGAACAGATGAACGACGGCCTTTGGATTGTGGTGGGAATGATCCAACAGCTAACGGGAGGCAGAGATGAACACATGTTAATGGGCGGCGAGCCGGGTACGGTGGCGAGAAGCGGTTTCCCTGCACCGCTTATGGGCAATGGCGGTAAACGTACAGGGAGGGTGCGATACGAGTCAGCGAGTGCCGCGTGTCTGATTTGACAGTCGCGAAATCGCTTTCCCCGTGGGTTATCGCATGCGCAGGTTCGCAGAGCGGGAGAAGCATCTATCATTGGATCAACAGGCAGGGGATCGAGCAGACAGGATTTAACGCACATGTCTCGAGGTGATGTGACAGCTAAGGACCCGCCAATATTAAATTTCTTTGTATGCGAGGGGTGTTAAATGACCATAGTCTCATGGTTAATCTTTGCGCCTAGGAATAAAAAAAAATAGGTTTATACAGGGTTTTAAAAGGCTTTTGGGCTTTTATAAAGGGTAATGGGGTTTATAAAGGGTTAGCAGGGTTTAATGGGTTTTAAACAAAAAGAAGCCCGGGAGCCCGAAAAAGAGTTTATGAGGGGTTTTGAGGCCAAAACAGGGATATAGGGGTTTAGAGGGAAATAAGGAAAAATGAAAGGGAAGGAAGAAATGAAGGTAGCGGGGAAAATAGGGAGAGACCATGATAACCATTATAAACCATATCTGAGCCAGCAGTCAAGGACCAAACCAATTCCTTCTCCTCGAAAATCAGCAACATGTAGCAAAGCTAACATTGGCTCCTTCTGGAGATGAGAGCCTCCCTGTGAGGTCTCAAGAACCTGCAAATCAATGCCTTCCCAGTTGAAAACAAATTAACCAAAATCCCTAGTGTTCCATTGGGCATGGAGTCTACTGCATCTGTACCTAAACTGATAAAAACACAATATTTACAGCTTCAAGGCCAAAGACCTTAAAGAACATAAACTTTCAAAAACCGCCCATTAACTGGGCCATCAAAAACTGCTTCTCCTCCCATACTTTTCAGTATGAAGGTGTTATTCCCTTGAACCTGTGAAATAATGAAAGGCCTTGTCCAGAAAGCATCAAATTTCCCATGATTGCCTTTCTTCTCCTTTAGTGCATCCCATTTCAAAACCAAGTCACCAATCTGAAAATTATTTGTTTTTGCCCTCTTGTCAAAGGCTTCCTTGACCTTTCTCTGATGTGCTGCAACTTTTTCAACCAGCTTTTCTCTAATCTGATGTATTTATGCTAAATTAGTGATCCTCTTTGCGATGTCCTCTTCCACATCCTGTTCTTAGTTCAACATCCCTCAAGTTCTTGTTGAAAAATGCTATTGGATGTTCTGAACCTTCTTCACCTGCCTGCAATAAAACTGCTGCAATGGTGTCTTTAGAGGCAAAAGAAAATATGTGGAACTCCTTGCTGTAATCTGGACTTATTAATGTGGGAGCCTCCATAATAGCATTTTTGATGGAATCAAATGATTTTCTTGTTGTATCAGTCCATCTTACCTCTGACCCTTTTCTCAACATGGAGGTAACATGCTTCACTAGTTCAACAAAATTTGGAATGAACCTCCTTACAAAATTAATTTTGCCCAAAAAAGATTGAATATCCTTCTTAGACCTAGGGGCAGACAAAGTCTTAATTGCTTTGACTCTTTCTGGGTCAATCTGAACACCTGCAGCAGACACAATATGTCCTAACATCTTGCCTTCATTTAAAGCAAATTGAAATTTTTTGGGATTGACTGAAATTCCAAACCTTCTGCACTTCAAAAACACTTTTTTTAAATGCTACAAATGATTTTGATGGCTGCTGGAGTAAACTGCTATATCATCAAGGTAGATAAACACAAATTTGTCCTTCTCTCCCACAAATGCTATATCCATAGCTCGCTGAAAAGTGGCTCCAACATTCATCAATCCAAATGGCATTTTGGCATACATAAAAGTGCCCCAAGGAGTGGTAAATGCAGTCTTTTCTTGATCATCTGGGTGAACAGAAATTTGATTAAAACCTGAAAATCCATCCAAAAATGACATCACTTTGGCTCCTGAGACCTTTTGCAGCAAATGCTCCATCATTGGCAGAGGATAGTTGTCTTTCTTTGGGCATTTGTTCAAATTTCAGAAATCAACAGACAGTCTGATTTCACCACTTTTCTTCCTCACCACCACTAGATTAGCTACCCATTTTGAATATCTGAGAGGTACTATGATCTTGGTAGCTAGCAATTTTTTGATTTCTTTTTCAATCAGTGGAAGAAGCATAGGATTTATTGGTCTCAGCTTCTGTTTGAATGGTATTGTGTCTTTTTCCAGAGGGATTTTATGTTGAATTATATTCTTATCATAAGTTTTCAGGTCACTATACTCCCAGGCAAACACATCAGCAAATTGCCTCATTAAATTGCAGTATTCAGCAATTTGATCAGCAGACAAATGAGTGGACAAATTCACATACCTAGGCTGACCCGGAGTTCCTATATCATGCTTATAGACTGCAGATTGGTCTTCTTCTTGGGCAGCTTTGTAAGGCACATCATTCTGGTCAAACAATCTTTCAAGAAGAATTAGCCCCTTTGGAATATGGTTACTAGGAAGCTGGACTATGCTGTCTTTACCAATTTTGTTTCTAAACTGGGACTGGTGATTTTCTAACAAGGCATCATTCGCTTGGTCAATTTGCATTTCTGAAAACTCATCAATGACTTGAAGGAACCTATTTATCTCATCATCATCATTAAAAACTTTCCAATGCAGGACATTATCAAACAAGGATGGTCTGTACTTGATTTGGACTTCATAAACTAATCTGGGAGGCATGGGAAGTATGAATAAACTAGCAGAAACAGCAAGGGAATCGACAAGTTGATTCTGGGCTCTAGGAATGTATGAAATACAGAAAGAATCAAAAGAATCTCTAATTCTCCATACCTCATCTCTATATGCTTTTAGCCTTGGGTGTTTTGCCTGAAATGTTCCATTTACTTGTTGAATGATCAAATAGGCATCTCCAAATACCTTCAAATTCTTGATTCCTCTGCCTTTTGCTACGTCAAGGCCCAACAACAGTGCTTCATATTCTACTATATTGTTTGTCACTTGAAAAAGCAGCTTAAAAGACAGCTGAATGATTTCTTTCTTTGGAGAAACTAGCACCACCCCTGCTCCTGCAGTGTCTCTGGAACACACTCCATCAAAGAACATCTTCCAAACCCGACTTCCTTGCTCTTTTTCAACCTGAACTGTTGGTTTCCTGATCTGCATTGAGGCCTTCTGAGTTTCTTCTATTTGGAGAATACATGCTCCAAAATCACTGTCCACTGCATATATAGGATGATTTGTAGGATTCTTCTCATCACTGATGATATATGCCAATTGTGCTTCTCTATATAACCTCTTGTTTTCTCCTCCAAAAACTGAGACAGTGGCATAAGAAAGATCATTCTGTAATGTCCCACCTAGTCTCTTAATCCACCCTCTAGACAACAGCATACCAAACTTAGGGGGCACATCTGCTACCACAATATCCATCATCATACTCTTCATGGGCAGCTGAGTTAGGGTAATGGCCAGATCCTTAATCAATCCAAGACATTTCACCTTCCTTGAATCAAAAGAGAATAAATCATGATAAGGTCTAGTAATGTCAAGGCCTAACTCTTCCATGACAGCTTTAGGCATCAAATTGTGGCTAGCCCCTGTATCTAGCAGGCAATTGTGGAGGATTTTGTCATGAATGATCAATGAGACATAAAAAGATGGAGAATTATTATCAGCAGGTTCAATCATATGGCTGAGCATAATGGCAGGCTTGTCATCTTGCAAATTAACATATTCAGTGGAGGTTTGTTTGGTTTCTAGCTCAAGGGCTTCAAGGATAGGCTTCCTAAATACTTCACTCTTCAACAACTCAACTAGAGGCACAGATATATTCAATTTCTGAACTTCTGACTCAAAGCTGAAAGAAGAAGGTGATTTATCAGAATTTTTTACCTTTTGAACTGGAGCTTTGAGGATGACTGGATCAGCTGTTGGTTTTCTCTGCTTGATATTCTGTGGTTTTGTTTGGACAACAGCTCTTTGCACAGGATTCTCCTTGGCATTTTTTACATTGGATCTCAGATTATATCTCTGCTGCTGTTCATATTGAAGAACAACCTGTCTATCCCATTCCTCACTGTTTTGTTCCTGCAGCAATGATTGTTCATACTCCGCCAATGTCAAAAATGCAGCGCTGCCTTTATCTTCCATGCAGTGAATTTCATCCTCATCTTCCTCAAATTGTTCCTCCTCCATGACTACATTTTGGAAAGGATCTTTAACTTTCTGATCTTCTTTTGATTCTTCACCCCTCTGCATAATCTGTAGCTGCTCATTTGCTTTTCTAAATGGATTAGGATTTCTTGGAGCAAAAGTATTTTGCTGCCTTGTTTTCCCTGAATTATGTTCAACTTTCAGCTTAGAAATTTCAGCAGCCAATGACTCTATCATCTTAGTCATTTTGTCTAATTTAGGCTCTGAAGATGATGTAGAGGAAGTAGATGCCTGATTTCTCTGTCTTCTTCTATCAGCTTGATTTTTTAACTTTTCTCCTACCATAATATTGGATCTCCAGTGCTGCATCCTGCATGTCTGTTAGAGTATCACATCTTCTTTTTCTCAACAACAGGCATAAATCAGAGTCAAAAGCATTGGCATAAGTGAGTTTGGCAGAGGTAGGAGTGGGCTTTACCTCAGCTGGTATCTTACTATACATTCGATTGAATCTTTTATTAAAATCAGGTATTGATTCCCCATTTTCCGTCTTCAAGTTACCAAACTCAGTATGATAATACAGCAAGTCTTTTTTATCTCCCCATTGCTTAAAAACGCATCATCTAATGCTTCAATATCAGTTATAGACCTCTGGGGTAATTCTCTAAAACACTTCCTAGCCTCTCCATCAAGGCTCTGGACAAAAACTCTCATCCACACATCATTGTCACTTATATCTAAATTATCAGCGTAACTGTAAAAAGCTTCAAGGTGTTCTTCTGCTGTTACTCCCTCTGTGCCAGTGAATTTAGGCATATATTTTTGATACTCTCCCACAGGCATAGGATTTAAAGGCACAGGCAATACCAATGGTCCATATCTGGCAGCTACAATTCTTTCTATCCTCGTAGGTGCTTGTTGCCCTGCCATGATTGGAATATTTGGAATAATACAAGAAAATTGAATGATAGGGAATAATGTAATGGATGGTAGAGATAAAGGGATGTTTTGGACTGAATAGGAAGCTTTCTTTGGACTGAGATTCAAAGGGGAACTAACTATACAAGGGGCTAAACTAATCTCTGAAGGAATTTCTTTATTAACAGTGCCGATTTCTAAATCTTCAGACTGTAAATCTTCAGCTACAACTTTATCTTTCATAGATGAATGAGACTTCTTAGGCTTACCTGATCCTGATGCCCCTTTCTGTGATGGTCTCTTTGTTTTGACAGTCCTCTCAGGTTCAGGCACTGGTTTCGCTGGTAATTTCTGAGGATTTCTTCGAGTGTGTCTCACAAACTGAGCCAGAACTTCAATGTGGAGTTGCCAAAGGATGGTCTTCCTCCAATGGAGTCACCAGATAGATGATTACAACCAAAAACTGTGTTCAAACCTTATCTATCATCAAAGCTTGAAGCTGTGTCATTCTCCCAGGGAAGCTGAGCTTCAATTCTCCTCTCCCGGCAACGACGCCAATTAATGTTATCACCCCAAGAAACTCTCCTAGGTTGTATATCATAGATGCTCGGGAACATTACAAACTCAAAAAAATGTTGGATAAATGGTGGATGAATGAAAGAAATGCTACATATTCAAGCCAGATAACCACTTCTCCTGTGTTTGACCCCAAACATGGGTGAACACCCCCAGACTACAAGGATTTAGACCATCAATTACTCACAGTTTAAGGAAAATGTGATGATGGAGAACACTGGTCACACCAGCATATGCACAGGACCCTGTGATGGCCAGCTGCAACCAGTTGAAAGGCCTGTAAATCTGTTTCTTAATGCACAAACAGGATGATAGATCTCTGGAATTAAAATAACATAAACCTGCAAACAAATTCAATGATACATGCTAAATCCTAACACAGAGGTGGGATGACAGCCCCTCTAATGCTAAACATTAATAGCACATGAATAAATGCAAAACAGGCACAGCCTGGAACAAGAAGAAGAAGTGGAAAGTGAGAAATCAACAACAAAAGAAGCTTGTATTAGCTGGTAATGAAGACCAGAAGTTGTAGGTTACACAGTAGTTACAGTCTCCAGAAGTTGAATCTTACAACGGAATAACACTCATCAACCTCATTACATCGTTGTTTTTGGTATATATAGAATTCTTTTACAAAAAATCTCTGCAGACCCATGCGTGGAGGGGTCATAACTGACCACCAACCACATTTACAGTTAGATATGGGTCCTCTGATACATTCTGACTATTTTAATTAACAAATTTGACATTCTTTGGTACTTTGATGTCCTTTATAAGCATATGGAATGTAATGCGTACAAGGCTCCATGACTAATTTATATCTTGATTTGCTCGAAGCCATTCTTCTTGTCCTTGACCGTGCGGTCTTTGAATGTGGCAGCTGAAATATTAACTGTGCAGAGTATTGAACATGGGCTCTATTCTCCTTCAGGTGGACAAGACTGCCATAAACATGTAAAATGTATGGATAATGAACCAAGAGCTGATAAACAATGTTGGCTATTAGATCTGGCAAATTGACGACTGAGATTAGATCTGAGAGGGCTATTAGGAGGCATGTGAACAGATGAACGACGACCATTGGATTGCGGCGGGAATGATCTAACGGCTGACGGGAGGCGGAGATGAACACATGTTAACGGGCGGGGAGCCGGGTACGGTGGCGGGAAGCGGTTTTCCCACACTGCTTATGGGCAATGGCAGTAAACGTACAGGGAGGGTGCGATACGAGTCAGTGAGTGCCGCGTGTCTGATTTGATAGTCGCGAAACCGCTTTCCCCGTGGGTTATTGCATGCGCAGGTTTGTGGAGCGGGAGAAGCGTCTATCGTTGGATCAACAAGTGGAGGATCGGGTGGGCAGGATTTAATGCACATGTCTCGGGGTGATGTGACAGCTAAGGGCCCGCCAATATTAAATTTCTTTGTATGCGAGGGATGTTAAATGACCATAGTCTCATGGTTAATCTTTGCGCCTGGGAATAAACAAAAATAGGTTTATACAGGGTTTTAAAAGGCTTTCGGGCTTTTATAAAGGGTAATGGGGTTTATAAAGGGTTAGTGGGGTTTAATGGGTTTTAAACAAAAAGAAGCCCGGGAGCCCAAAAAAGAGTTTATGAGGGGTTTTCAGGCCAAAACAGGGATAAAGGGGTTTAGAGGGAAATAAGGAAAAATGAAAGGGAAGGATGAAATGAAGGTAGCGGGGAAAATAGGGAGAGACCATGATAACCATTATAAACCATCTCCGAGCCAATAGTCAAGGACCAAACCAATTCCTTCTCCTGGAAAATCAACAGCATGTAGCAGAGCTAATAGGCACATCATATGGTTGGGCTACTATTTCTATTGATGAATACTTGGTCCTCCTTCTCTAAATATTGACCACAAATTCCTTTGACAACTTATTTTTTCAAATTCATTCATTGAGGTCGTTCTTCCTTAATGAGGCAAGCTTCAATTTATGGGCTCTGAAATTGCTCACTGGTTAACTCAACATTTGTATCAACATGGAGGCCTTTTGTCTCTACACCACCCTTTCCACTAGGTTCCACCTTATCGATCTCATCACCCTTTGAGACTTTTTTTCTGGACCAATTCCTTCTTCTATTTCCCCTTCTCCTTCATTTCCATATTCTTCTTTGCCACCTCCAGCTTCTTGTGTTGGACCCATAGTAGGGGTTAAAACCTCAAACCAAATTCTCCCATGTTCTAGCGTATGGGCCAAAATATTAATTAACTCATGGTTCGTTATGAAGATCTCAACATGCTTGGACTAGTGACATTAGCCATGAGTCTCGAATATTCCAACAAGAAATGAGGAATGTTGAGCATTTTCCCATGGCAAAGATGGTATAGCAGCATAAGGTGGTAATTGAAGACCACCACAAACCTCCCCTCACCAGTAATATACTTTTGCATGAAGTAGACAACCTTTTTCCAAGGGGGAGGCAAGAAAGTTCACTCTATCCCCTTACCCTTATTCCTCACTTACTCAACACTCCTCAAGAAACTCATCTTTGTCTTCGTAATCGACACCTTCCTTCTAAACCAATTCATCCTTGTTTGTGGAAATCCAGTGGCTCTCGAAATAACCTCCTATGTAACTTCAATGCATACCCATCACATTGTTGAGCTCCATCCCTTCAAAATCTAGGAAACTTCAAAAGCAATGGCATTTTTGAACCCCTATAGTCTCTCAAAATAAGCCACGCATCTCGTGTCTTGAAATATTGATATGATTCTAGGTGGTTTTGCAACAAATTGAGTGACTCTAGTTCATGCAAATGATAGCTCCTCCCATGGTTAAGCGTTTAGTAAGGGTGCTATTACTGTAACAGTTGGAGCGACATGCAAGGAAGAACATTGAGTTTGGAAATTTCAAGGTTTTTTATTTCAAGGCTCATGCCATAAATGGAAATGATGATGGGTAAATGGAAAGATCATGGTGAACTATGACGAGATAAGATGTGGCATGACATGTAAGCATGACGTAAAAAAGTAATCATTGTAATAAATGGTAGAATGATAAGGCATGGAGGGATGTAAAATACATATTCGGAAAATGATGTGGCACATAGGGTCATAAACTATGATGTGGCACACAACGTCATGATATGTCCCTCCCCAACTAAAAGTGGAGGTCATCCTCGACTGATGTGGTGGGAGGGTTATGTGCTTGTCTAATTGTCAACTCAAACCATAGTCATGAAAGCAAATGAAAATGACATACATGTCAGGTTCTTACTATGAAGTGACTCTATGGTGGGTATGATGTCGAAACTAACTAATTTGACGAATGAAAACTACAATAGGAGTAGGTGAGATACGATGTTGGAAATTTCATGGCAAAAGGAATGGCAGAATGGTATTGGAGGGCCCCTCTAGTAGAAAATGACAAAATTTTAGCACACAATTACAGTAGTAACAACAACATGAAATCGTAGCAACAACAATCAAAGCAACAATAACCATAGTAACAAAACTGTAGTAGTCATGAAAGCTTGAATACGAAGTTGTTACTGCTAAAATTTCACTGCAATATTTAGAAGAAGAAAAGGTATAGTGTAGAAATAAAGATTTGTCAATCGCCAATAAGTTGGTTTTTAATTGACACCTATGTAACCACACCCCAAAGGGGTTTTCATGGTTAGATTATTATTATTATTACTTAGCCACATTAGAAAATAAATTATGTGGTTGGTGGTGCAGGAAGATGCCCCTCTTCCCCAACAATTTCAATATTTTAACGTAAAAAAATGTGAGCAAATGAATCCTTCAAAAGTGGTTTATTATACAATCAAAGACAATGTACACTGGCAAACAAAGAGGTATGGGGTCTATCTATGGTTGTAAGTTTAATAGTCCCATTGTCAAAACTTGTGTCCACTTCATAAGGACCTAGCCCCCTGATACAAAGCTTCCCCTTGAACTCTTTAAGTATGGAATCATACAATAATTCCCAATCACCTTTTTGAAACACCTTCTTTTTTTATAAATTTATCATTCCACTTGGCACGTTGTTGTTGAATAATGGTAGTGTCTTATATGGTGTCCAAGCGTTGTTCATCCAACTCATTGAGTTGGTCCAAGCGGTGTTTTTGTGTTATAGTTAGATCCAAATTTACTTCTAAATCAGTCTTGAGTGTCTTAATCTTGAACTCAATAGGAGAGATGGGACTCTTACCATATAAAATCTAATATGGGGAGAAACCTGTGGTGTTATGCCATGTAGTTATGTAGACCCAAAGTTATTTTGGAAGTCACTCGACCTAATCTTGACGGTGGTTGGCCACAACCTTGGTAAGGATGGATTCAATAACTTTACTAGTGCCCTCCAATTTCTGATTAGCTTGTGAGTGGTAAGGTGAAGTGATTCTATGGCTAATCTTGTTGGTAAGCTTTTCAATAAGCTAAGAGGTAAATTGTGTCCCTCCATTTGTGACTATCTCTCTCAACATTCCAAAATGAAAAAAGATGTATTAAAAAAAAGTATGAAACATCTTGTTTAGTGGCTTTAGTGAGTTCCTTGTCTTCAACCCACTTGGTAACATAATTTGTACAAACCAAAAAGTAAGACATCTAATGAGATGGGGGATTTATGGGCCCAAAAAATTCAAGAGCCCACTTCTCAAAGGGATCAATAACCAACTAAACTTGCAATGATATTTTATATTATTGGATGGTTTGGCCCATCCGTTGGTAATTGTCACACCCTTGTACATACTTCTTTCCATCCTAGAATAATGCAAGCCAAAAACATCCCATGTGAAGAACTTTATATCATGTTCTTTTATCAACAAAGTGTCCATTGCAAGGCTCATCATGACAAGGATTTAAAAATTTGTGGACTTTATTTTCCCTTACACAACACCACATATAATGATCTAGCACAACATAAAAGAGATAACCATCTTCCCAAGAATATTGGGCACTTTATTGAATAATATTTTTTTTTCCCTGGGAGAAAGGTGGTGTGTGAACTCTCTTGTAGCAAGTTAGTTATAATTATTTGTATACCACCATGAGTGAGTGGATACTGCAAAAAGATTGAAGGTTTCAACCCTATACAAAAATTATTTCCAAATGAATTCCTTAAAAAACAGAAAATATACAATGGAAAAAACATAAAATATACACAACTTTTTTCTTTTAGAACCCAAAACCGGGAAACCTAGATTGATTTTTCATTATATTCCTTTCAATGTTCAATACATTATGTGCATGTCAAATCATTCATAAACCTCCAATTCATTAACCATGGATTAGAACATCATTATAATTCCCTTGACTGGATCTATAAAATATCATGGGCAAAACCATCATGCCCAAAAAACCCAACAAAGATGCTCATCTATAAAAGAGTATTCAACAGGAAAGTTGCCATTGTTGTTGGTAAGCCTAGAAAGGAAGTTTGTGATGATATTATCCATTCTAGGTTTATCCACAATAGTGATGTCAAACTCTTCTAACAAAAGAAACCACCTAATAAATCTACCATCGGTAACATGTTTATTCAATAAAAATTTGATAGTATAGAGGTTAATATGTACATAAACATGATTGCATATAATATAATGTCAAAATTTGTTGATAGCATGCACAAAATCAAGGAAATCCTTTTCAATTAACATATCATTTAGCCTAGTAGGACTCAAGTTCTTGTTGATGTGATAGATGACATATGGCCTTTGTTCCTCCTATTTTCCCAATATGACCCCAATAGTAATGTTAGAGGCATTTGTACAAATATGGAATGACAAGGTCCAATCGGTCCCTTGTAATATAGGATCTTCATGCACACTTTTTCAAGCCTATAAAATCATTTTGGAAATTTTCAATCCATATAGATTCCTTGTGTTTTAAGAGTGGCAGAAATAAAGGATATGCAAGTTTACAAAAGTTTTCGATAAAATGACGATAACAACCAACATGTCCAAAAAAGTTACATATCTATTTTTATGTCTTAGGAGCAAGAATTTTTAAGATTACCTCAAATTTTTGTAGAAATTTCTCTATAGATCAGCTAGCTCTGATACCATGTAGAATTTCCTGCAAATTATCTACAAATCTTGTTCTAAGACCATGTAGAAAATCTCACTGTTGATTAACCTGATAATGCAATATACCAAAGCAAAATACTATAATCTACTTCTACTATCAAACTTGTGGAAGCTTAAAGATAGAGTTGAATTAGATCTAAACACATATAACCATAAGAAGAAGAATCAATACACATGAAACACAGAAAATACTCAGAAGAAAACCTCAGCTAAAAACCCCACTATATGTATTATCATACAAGGTGGAAATATATCAGAATTACACAAAGCTTTAGCTCTCACAACTAGCCAGCTCTCAGTACAATCCTCCTGGATGCTCACAGGAAAACTTGGCTTCTCACAAGCCTTCTCCTCTGCCCTCCAAACTCCTATTTCCTTGCGCAGTTACCTCTGGGATGATCTCCTTCACCCAATGTAACACTGTTCTCACACACTGCTCTAACACACTGTCAAAACTGCACAATCCTCAAGGAACCTTCCCTTGACTGCATGCATGATTTCCCTTTATAAGAAAACACATGCCATTGATAGTACACTGTCCTTGAAATTTAGCTCAACTGGGTCTTTCTCAGAATAGACATGCACGAGTTTCTGATGAGGGAATATTCAGTTATCTGGAGTCTACTGGTTGAGTGCATGCATGCATCAACTGACTGATAACTCACGATTAGTTACTCAAATAGTTTGGAACTAATTTAACTGGACTTAACTCAGTAAACTGAGCTAACTAATTACAACTAAAATATAACTCAATATTCTCTCTTTAATTAAGGGATAATATCCTTACTTTAATGGATAACTGTTGCATGACTTCAGAAAGACTTCTAACTTGAATTTCTCCAACTAATTAATCCATAATGAATTAATTAATTATTTCCAAGAAACTGGTGAGACTAAATTCGAATTTTAATTCACAATTTTAATTCAAGGACAAATTAAAATTGGAATATTCTGGATTCTATCTTTATCATTTCTTGTTGCTATTTTCAACAATTTTTCCAAATCAAATTGTATCCCTACAGAAGAAAGATAATGACCAAGTACAACTCCTTCATTCATCATCATATGGCATTTCTTCGTGCTTAAAGCTAGACGGGCTTGCTTGCAATGTTTCAACGCTTTATTAAGATTAGCCAAAGCTATGTCAAATATATTTCCATATGGTGTAAGATCATCCATTTAAATCTCAACACAATCATTAACCAAATCTGAAAATATTTCCAATACAACTCGCTAGAAAGTAGCAAGTGTGTTACGAAGCCTAAAAGGAAGGACTCGGTATGGAAACGTACCCCATGAGAAAGTACATGTAGTTTTATACCAGTCCTTAGGAGTAATATGGATCTATTTGTATCCACTAAATCCATCAAGGAACGAAAATAATTTCTTTCTCGACACAGTGTCAAGAACTTGGTCAATAAAAGGTGGCGGGAAATGGTCTCTCTGTGTGGATTTATTTATCTCTTTGTAATCAAAACATACTCTCCATTTTTCATTGTTTTTGGGTACAATGACTAATATGGGGATACCCACTGACTGTGGAAGATTGGATAGATGAAATTGGTATTTAACAATTTTTGGAGTTCTTCTTTGACAACATCCTTAAAGGTTGGGTTAATTCAGCGTTACAGTTAGCGAATATGGAGACAATAATCTTTTATATAAATGTGGTGGGTGAACAAAATAGGGGGGATGCCTTTTATATTTGTGTGGTCCCATGAAAAAGCCTCTTTTTTCTCTCATTGAAGCTAAATTAATTATTTTGTTTCTAAGGGAGATAGATTTGGATTGTTATTTAGATTTTTTATGGGATCAATCTCAATTGGGACACTCATATGGTTTGGGATGGTAGCTATCAAATCATCAATAGGGTTATCTTGATTAGGTTCATTCATTATATAATTTATGAGTTGGAATGTTCATTGTGTTTGGGCCAAGGGATCGTTGATGAAAATACTAATAGTATCACCCTTTGTTTCATCCTTGAAACAAAGAGTCTCGCCAATCATGAGGACTGGTTGCACACCATCTTCTTATGGTTTGAATTTAGCACAGAAGGAGTTTTCATAATCCATTCTTAGTTTTACAGGTAGATAGAGGACAAGGTTCTTTGTGGTATTTTCATCAGAGATGATCATAAACCATGACCTACAATTGATATTTGCATCAATAATAGCTAACCACGGTCTACCCAAGATCAGGGGATTCCCTCCTAAATGGGGTTTTGCTTGCAAAACCAATTGAATCCATCGTGATACTCTGAAAATTCTATCGAGATGACAACATCTTCAAGGACTCCCTCTAGTCGTAATTGGATCGGTCAACTATTTATAGAATAGTGAGGGTTGGTTTTATGTTGGTAAGTCAAAGCAACTATGGGGTTTCTTTAGCGAAAATTTTTATTGCAGAACCCAAGTCAACCAACTTGTTTGGGATAGTTGTTTTCCTATTTGGAGAGTCATTGTTGGATTTCTAGGGTCATCATACTTAGCAGGTGGGATTTCAACCAACATCAAGCCTGACAGTTTAACTACCACATGAACAGTGTGAGGATCCCTGAGTTTCCTACCAAACCTAAGTTTCATTGTTTTAGCATAAATTAGGACATATTTAATTTCTTGCAACAATGGAATCCTGACACACAAAACTTTCAACTCCTTCAAAAATTTGAACTCAAGATGTGGAGTAGTCTTGGTTATGGCCAATCACTCTGAATATGGAGGATTTAGAGTAGTTCCAGAAGTAACAATAGTATTACCTAGTACAGGAGTTTCAGTATGAGTTGCATTTATGTTTTGTTCCTCTAGTGGTTCCTAAATTGGGGCTTCTTCTTGAGGTGAATTTTATTCTTAATTCTCTGGGATAACAGGGAAAGTTCCTAAATTTACTATTCTCCCTGTTCTCAAGTATATGTTATGTATCCAGATAAGAAATAATGTAGAAACACAAGGAAAGATAGATAAACAACTAGATAATAAACCACTTTAAGGGGGAAATCTCCCTTTACATCACATAAATGATTAATTCTTGGATGATTCAAATAATAAGACCTCCTTGGTATATATAGAAGTCTAAAGGGTCAAAATATAATTAGGGCCTACATAGCGATACTATTTTAGGAGATCTACAATAACAATAGTGGGTTTTTATGGGGCACAACAATAACAATATGGGGGTTCTATGGGGCACAACAATAACAATATGGGGGCTACAATAGTATTATAGGGACCTAAAAGTGTATGTCATTACATTCAATAGAGGAGATGTAGTAAGTGGGGAAGATAAATGCTTCAACTTTTTGCATTGCCTTATGTTTGGATTTGGGTTAGGTTGCACAAGTAGTTGGGGTGGGGAGGATTACTTGGTGGCATATTAAAAGGAAGTTGTAGCCATTGTTTTTATACGGGAATTGAGTTTTCATAGGGAACTATCATGGAAAAGAGGGTCCATGCCATCCTTGAGGCCATGGGAACATCTAATTTGGGGGAGAAGGCCATTGTGGCCATGGCCCTGGGGTACTAAATGAGAGGAGAACTAGGAAATTGATATGGGATTGAAGGATATTAAATTTGTTGTGGAATTTGTTGAGGAAAGTATTGAAATATGATGATGGATCTTGAGCTATACTTGATGGGGGAGGTTTCCATAGTTTTTTAGAGGTAATAAAATATGTAGGCTTAGTTTCCTCACATAATTATTTGAACACTTATTCTAATCTAGGCAGCGATGCACATAGCTTCATTGACTGATCTTGCTCACAGATACCATATAATTCCACACTATTGAGCGGGAACTCTCTAAGGGGAAGCTTCTTCCTGTAGTCGGAGAAAAATAATGACAATTATTTTTCAAATTAGCCTACTCTTGTTTTTCCTGCAAAACATCCAACTATGAAGACAAAGAGCTAATAATATCAATTTTAAAATTTTCAAACAAATTATCAATTCTACTCTTGTTACTCCACCATTGGCTAATTTTCATATCCTAGTAGAAGCATCTCATGCTAAGGTTTTGTCACTTGATGATCCTCTTGAAATCCTCAGACAAAGAGAAACTATTTCGTGATAAGGTTCCTTTGATATGTCTTATTTTCCAGATTTAGCATGTCCACATAGTCATCCCTTTCCTCGGATTATAATTTTTATTAAGATATCCTTGTCCAAGTCACTATGTCTATACCTCTGAAAATTATATTGGAGGCATCCAATCCTCTAAACTCTCGTCCTCCTTCAAAGGCATTCTAAAAAGTTTCCCCCTATGGTCTCCAATTCTGTAATAATATTTGATATTTTCACATAAAGGTTTTATTCATATCATCCTAGGAAGAGATAGACTCACCACCAAGTTCCATAAACCATATTAACACATATCAATTCAAAATGGCAGGGAATATCTTTAATTTATAATCATTTGAAGTGTAGTCATAGCTTTGGTGCAAAACGTTGAATTCAAAAAAGCAAGGTGTCTAAGTCTTCACTAGTCATGCCATGAAATTTTGGAAGAGTTGAAAGAGGAATGTTCTTAGTTGGAGCTTGTCCATGAATGTTCCTGATAGGGAATTCAAATATGGTGACTAAATCATCTGTTTTTACATTTTCCATCTAGTTCTCCCACAAAATTTAGAGGTTCTTCCAAACTACTTCTGGAACTCGCTATCCAATAACAAGTTTTCTTAGCTACAAGGGATTTATGATGATAGCTAAGGACGCCTTACAACACTACCCAAGTTTGGGATAGAGTTATCAAGGGGTTGTGCATCCTCTAGGCTTTGGTCTTGGCATTCCAAATTATGTTTGTCTATCTCCCCTTGTTCTTCTATCAAGTCCTTGTATTCATGCTCTAATGTTGATGCAAATGATTCAGTGTGGGGAGATGTCTATAGACTTGCTTCTAAGACAAAGGATTCATAGGATTTCATCTTCCAAATGCTTACTCCTAAGGGAAATTACCCTTGATATTAGATTCTCTAAAAAATTATTTTGAAGGCGGATAATTTGCGGGATCTTGTCCTCTAAGAATTTATTCTTGAGGCAGATGCTTCTACTTATAATTTTGAAATCAGTTCTTAGATTAATGTTTCACATCCCAAATATTATTTTCTTCTTCCTCCATGCCCCCTTCTTCCTGTAGGGTTAGTATTTTGGGGACACCACAATTTTTTTTCTTCTTTATTCATGCATCCAATATATACTAACTCTATATTATGTCTTAATGGATCTATAAGAGAAACAATGTTATTTGTGTTTTTGAACCTTAAATAAGCTCCTTGATAACGATGCCAAAATGTTGGGGAATTTTATTGTCTTATTAAAAAAATTCATTCACTCTAACATAAATTTTCAACCAATGTATGTCTTTTTATTTCAAGGTTATCGTGTAAAGTATATGTAGGCAATAATCACTAATATGGCATTGACTCCTTCCTAGTGTGAATTTTCCTAATATGCAGTATCAACATGAACACAACCCTTTAATCAATCAAAGATCAATACTTGTTGTATACTAGTTCACACTTACAAGAATTGGAAACACTCCTCACACGATCACGGAATTATAGCCACACCGTTGAAACCACACTTGCATGAAAAATTAGCATTCAACACACAATTCTAAAAATAAAATAAAAAATCAAATTGATGTGATCACACTTGCAGAAAAGATAACGCTCTACATAACCAAATTCCTCACTTGCGTAAATGAAATAACTTAAACACCACAACCTTTCAGAAATCGTTTACCAATCTTGTAACACCAAACTGGAAATCATTCAAGCATCACAACCACTTTGGAATTGCTCATCACATGCCACTACTGAAATTGCATTAATAAAATTGAATTGAAAGTAATAAGAGATAACAATATCAAACTATAACAACAAAATGTAATGATACTTTGTGATAGTAGTAACAATGTAAATTGGTGCAAATCTATAATGGTTGAGATCAAGTAACAACAACCTATATTCATAAATTATTGAAAACTAGCATTGAGTAATAGTAACAATAGTCCGTTAATGAATAGGAAATCAGTAACAACAATTAAATTGAAATTCTAGAAATGTAAGTAACAACCCACAAGCTAAATAAATAAAATAACTACACTACCTCTACAACCATAGCAAGCCTTGTTAAAGAGGAGGTCCCTTCCTCCTTAACAGGGAGCTGGAAAAAACCCACTATCTACAACTTAACACAGTAAATTACAGATCCAACCACAAACTTGTTGATTCTTTCATTAAATTGAAAAAAGAGATATAATTGCATAATTTAGAGAAAATAAGTGTCAACCCCCTCTCGGGAGCAGGGAAATTCCATTTTAATTGTTCTCTCTTTAGATATAATCTCAGTAATTGGACAATTATGAATAGTCTTTAGAATCTTTCGATTAGTCTCAAGAATATTTTGATTCTCAAGCTACTCAATAAATTCTAAATTGAAGGTTTTGATAACCGATCATAACATAACATATACAAATAAAGTTTATTCCACAACAAGCTGCTTGATTGGCAGGATAACTATAAGACTGGAAATCATAACCATCGAGACTACATCAACCACTTCATCAAATAAAACTTGAGTCCTCACTGTCACAAGAGACCATGTTGACCAACATCTCCATCAAGTAACAACATGGATAAAGACAACCTTTAATGAGATAGATAGTTTTAGGAGTAATGACATGACAAAGTAATAACATATGAGTATGTTGGAGTAATAACATAATAAAATATTGGAGTAATATCATCCTGAAAAAGGAATAGTAACAACATCCTGGATCAATGGAGCATCTATTCTTGAATCAACTGGTTTAACCAGTAGGCATTTTCTCAACACAATGTTGGTAAACACCCAAAAACAACTATTTCCCTTTCAAATGCAAGAAAAACTTAATGGCTTAGAGTGACATACAAACATATCATACTTAAGTCAAAATATATGATAATGGATGAAAAGGATGTGACTATTAAAAATAAAATGGACAAAAAGGTAGGAAAAAAGTGGTAAAAGGAAGCCAATTTATGAATCTAACACTAGGATAGGCTCAAGATCAACATGTGAGTTTCCACTATAACCCAAAAGTATATTTGTAGGTTTTAACTTCATACAGAAATTACCTACATACGAATTCTAAAACACAAAAAATAAACAATGCGAGAGCATAACACATAAAACACATATACACAGAGATTTTCCCCTGGATCCCAAAATCGAGGCTACTAGCTTGATTTTTCAGTATATTCCTTTCAATGTTACAATACATATTTATACATGCCGAAGCATCCAATACCATGGTCCGAAAACCATCGCGTCCAAAACCATGGACCGAAAACCATCAAAACCATGTGCGAAAACCATGCACAAAACCATAGGTAGGTCCGCCCAACTTAATATAGGGTCCAAAAAAAAAATTCCCCAAGGCACTGCCCTGGACCCCGTAGAGGGGGACTAACTTCCCCCCTCAAACCCCCCTGTGACCCCCCTGCTACGCAGTCAGCACAACAAAGGGGGTGACTTGCCTCCCCTCTAGCCCCCTGGTTAATTAGGGTTCGTAGTCATGGAAAGAATATAACACAACCCAACATTCTTCCACTTGTTGTTTTCTTTCCACAAGGGGCCACAGGAGAGCTTAGTCATTTATCCAGTCCTAAAACACCCATTGTTTCTCTACACCAAGAGAACTTCTCAAAGGCTCACAGATTTTGTCAATGCATCTGCAGTATTCTTCAAAGTGTCCACCTTTACTAGCAACACCTTTTTGTCTTCTATCATATCCCTCACAAAGTGATATTGAACATCAATGTGATTTGTCTTTGAATGATAAGCAGGGTTCTTTGCCAAGAAAATTTCACTTTGGCTGTCACATTCTAGACTGCAACCATACTTGAACACAATCTCTGCAACCAGACTGCTTCCTTGCTTGCATGAGTGGCTGCCATGTATTCTGCCTCTGTAGTTGATAGTGCCACTACATATTGTTTCTTACTCATCCAACTGACTGCACCTCCAAATAGGTTAAACACATACCCACTAGTAGATCTTCTCTGATCCAGATCTCCAACCCAGTCTGCATCAACAAAGCCACGAATATCCAACACTCTTTCCAATCCCGGTCTTCCTTGGTAGCACAAACCATAATCACTAGTGCCATGCAAATACCTGAAAACCCACTTCACTGTTGTCCAATGCTCCTTCCCTAGTTTTGACATAAACTTGCTCAATACTCCCACTGCATGTACAATGTCTGGTCCAGTACAGACCATCACATACATCAGGCTACCGACTGCACTTGCATATGGAACATGGGACATGTCCTCTTCCTCTTCTTGTGTCTTGGGACACTGTTCAGCAGATAACTTTACACCTATAGGAATAGGAACCTTCACCAGTTTACTATCTTGCATATCAAACCTCTGCAATATTGTCTCAACATACTTCCTCTTGTTTAACCAGAACTTCCTCTTTGCCTGATCTCTTTTAATTTCCATGTCCAAAATGTAGTTTGCAGCACCAAGATCTTTCATGTCGAATTTGGAGGACAATTGGGTCTTCAAATCCTGGATAATTTCTTTGTCATTTCCAACCAGCAACATATCATCCACATACAAGACCAGATAAATAACACAGTCACCAATTAATTTAAAATACACACAATGATATTCTTTGCTTTTGGTGAAGCCAAGTCCCCGTATAAATGTATCAATTTTATGATACCACATCCTTGATGACTATTTTAGCCCATATAGAGACTTCTTTAACTTGCATACTAGTTATTTCTTATCCTTCACCGCAAAGCCTTCAGGTTGCTTCATGTAGATCTCCTCTTCTAAATCCCGATGGAGAAATGTTGTCTTCACATCCATCTATTCTACCTCAAAATCAAAAGCAGTAGCAACAGATAAAAGTAATCTAATAGAAGCTACCTTGACAACAGGAGAAAAAACATCACCAAAATCAATTCCCAGCACCTGGGAATAACCTTTTTCTACCAACCGAGCTTTATATTTCTCCACCTTTCCTTATACATTTGTCTTCTTCTTGAACACCCATTTGCTGCCAATGGGTTTCCTTCCAGCCGGCAACTCCACCAGTTCCCAAGCCTCATTTTTGTGCAAAGATGCCATTTAATCAACCATGGCCTCTTTCCAGAGTTTGCCATCCTCTGAATCTACTGCTTCCCTCACAGTTTTTGGATCATCATCAGTAACAGATAAAGAAAAATTTGAATAGAAAGCAAATGGACTATACCTTTCTGGCTGCCTTCTTTCTCAAACTGATCTTCTCACACCCAAAGTTTGTGGCTCTTCGTCTTCTGATTCCTCCTCTGTTGTAGAGTCTGATTCTTCCTCCTTAAACTCAAACTCTATCTTCTCAGGTTCCTTTGGATGGACTTCATGTTTAATAACATCTTTCACCTCTCTGAACACCACATCTCGGTTGTACACAACCTTCCTTGTTACTAGGTTCCAAAGCTTATAACTCTTTAAACCATCCTTATACCCAATAAAGATGCACTTTTCAAATTTACTATCCAACTTGGTTCTTTTTTCCTTTGGAACATGTACATATGCATCACATCCAAATACCCTCAAATGTGAAAGAGAGGGTTTCTTACCAATCCATACCTCTTATGGAATCTTATCCTCCAACGTTGATGAAGGTGATCTGTTGACCAGGTAACATGTTGTCTCCACCACCTCTACCCAAAATTCCTATCCTAACCCAACACCACTAAGCATGCTTCTTTCCCTTTCCATCAACATCTTGTTCATTCTTTTTGCAAATCCATTTTGCTCAGGTGTGTATGGAGTAGTCTTATGCCGTGCTATACCACACTTCTTACAAAATTCTTCCAATTCCTTGTTGCAAAACTCTCCACCGTTATCTGACCTCAACACCTTCATCTTCTTCTCTGTCTGGTTTTCCACCAAAGCCTTAAATTCTTTAAACCTGTCAAAGACTTCAGATTTCTTCTTAAGGAAATATACCCATGTATTCCTTGAGAAGTCATCTATAAATGATACATAGTACACAAACTTACCCAGTGATGGAACCTTCACAGGTCCAAACACATCACTATGCACAAGCTCTAATATCTGTTTCGCCCTCTTACCACCAGAGGGGAAACTCACCCGATTCTGCTTCCCTTATACACAACTTTCATAGAAATCAAAATCTAGAGAGCAATTACTCATACCTTCTACCATACCTTTACCATGAAGTATTCGAAGGCCCTTCTCTCCAATATGTCCAAGCCTTTGATGCCACAGCATGGTCTTCTCTCCAGAGACCACTAGATTTTCTGCTCCACTTTCAGGAACCATAGAACTGTTGCACCCATCAACAACAGTGTTACCTTGCAGCTTGTACAGAGTTCCAATCCTAACTCCATGCATCAATACCAGTGCTCCCCGAACCATCTTGCAGGTATCCTTCTCGAACACTATTTTACACATGCATCAACCAACTTGCTTACAAAAATCAGATTTCTGGCCAATGCAGGAATATGTAGAACACCCAGAAGTGTTCTAACCTTCCATTTTGCAACTTCAACTTTACTTTTCCGCGATTCTAGCCTTCCTATCATCCCCTAAAAAGACATCACCACCATCGTATTTCTCATACTCGTAAAACCACTCTCTATGGGGAGTGAAGTGAAAGGATGCACCTGAGTCAATCAACCATGCCTCATGATCTACATGTGTACTTGAAGAAGCCAAGTACACATCCCCACCTTGATTTGAGGTGGTTTTCGCCTCTGCAGAAGGAGCATCATCAGATCCCTTTCCTTTGTCAGGAGCTTTAGATTTACAGTCCCTTTTGTAGTGCCCTTCATTTCCGCATTTCCAGCAAACCACCTTTACAGGTTTTCCTGGAGATTTAGATCTCCCTCTAGATTTAGATCTCCCACTGAACAGGGTCTACTACAGCCCCGAGCGAAACCCCTCAACGACAAAGGCGTCTCCTTAAAGCCAAAATAGCTCTGATACCAAATGTATGTTTTAACCCCATACAGAAATTACCTGCATACGAATTCTAAAACACATAAAATAAACAATGTGAGAGCATAACACATAAAACACATATACACAGAGATTTTCCCCTGGATCCAAAAACCAGGACTACTAGCTTGATTTTTCATTATGTTCCTTTCAATGTTACAATACATATTTATACATGCTGAAGCATCCAATACCATGGACTGAAAACCATCGCGTCCAAAACCATGGACCGAAAACCATCAAAACAATGTGCGAAAACCATGCACAAAACCATAGGTAGGTCCACCCAACCTAATATAGGGTCCAAAAAAAATTTCCCCGGGGCGCTGCCCCGAACCCCATAGAGGGGCGCTAATCGCTCTCTTCAAACCTTGTTGTGCAGTCGACACAATGAAGAGGGGGACCCTCACCCCCTCTAACCCCCTGGTTAACTAGGGTTCATAGTCGTAGAAAAAATATAACACAACCCAACAATATCCATTAGCTTGCAAGCAATATATACCAATAACTTGTGACTTAGTAAGGGATAAGGCATCCTAAGGTACTTAAGTAGACATATATTCTAGGGGCATCTTCCCTTCTAGCATTATCACAACAGGTCAACAAGTTTGTCCACTTTTTAACTCACTCCACATAAAATAAGTAAAAGTGCATCCATAAATCTTGGAAATTCTTTTACCACATAAATACATTTCATCTTTATTAAAGCTCATATAAAGCCCAAATGTTCAAAACAACTAGAAGGTAATGACATAAATTCCTTCTTTTCATTAAATATCTCAAGGGTAATGAATTTGAGTTTTTTAGCCTTTCTAAATGTATTAGAAGTTGATATTTTAAATTTAATACGGTTTTCAAATTTATCTTCCTATCTTGAATATATTTCAATGTTCTTACATGTTAAAGGATTTAAATTTTATTCTTTATTGTAGTTCTCAATTTTCTATTTTATTTTTTATTTTTTTTAACTAGGTTAAGCCTAGGCTAGGGAAATCCCATCTATTAGATGGAAGAACTATCTACCTACTAGTGGGATGTTATCACCACGATTGTGTGAACCTCAACCATGCTTGGACCCTTGGGATAATTTAGTTCCCTCAAAAGTAGTTTAATTCCCTCAAAAGCAACTTCCATCCTCAACCCCTACCACCCTCCCCATGAGGTTTGAATCTAAGATCTCATTTTGTAATTATATCGCTGAGTGCAAATAAACCCTAATTATTTGAAATAAGGTTTTCAGTCAATACTTTGTTTTTAATTAGATAAACTTACACTTTTACCATATGTCTCCAAGTCTTGGACAATCAACTTATTTCCTTAGTGAGGTCAAGTATTTATTCTAATTAATTATTCATAAAAATGATGAGCTTAAGCATATTTTTATTGTGTCAAGAGGTGCATTCTACAACCCAATATATGAAATTATTTTCATTCTCAACCTTGAATTGACACATGCCCCTTTTAAAATAAAAATAACTCTCTCTCTAAATAAAATAAAATTAAAAAAACAAAAATGAATATACATATTTGGTTAGTTTTAATTAAAAACATTATAAAAATCAACATATATATATATATATATATATACACACACACACACAAAGAGAGAGTTATTTTAATGTTCATCGTAATAAAATATTTGGATGATTAAAGAAAAAAAAAATGAAAGTAAAAAAATTCAATTACTTTTTAATAAGAAGGAGATGTGTAATTTGTTCAATTCTTTGTATAAAATTGATAATGTGAATCATAGATGACATATTTCAATATATGAGATTAAGAAATATTGACGTGTATTTAAAAAACAACAACAACAACAACAAACAAACAAACAATAATAACAAACTGGGTATATATTATATAAAGCAATTGAAAAAAATAATTGATGGTTAAAAGAATTTTAAGTAGTTTCGCCATACCATTTTTTTAGATATATTTTTCGGTCAATTTTGTCTGAAATTTAGCAAAGATCTGTTAGAATTGCAAGTTCAAGTTGTCTAGCCTACATAATTCAAGTGCCCCAAGAGGATTTTCAAGAAGTTGAACACATTTATGCATTCACAAATGTAATTTAAACAATAAAAAATTACACATGGTGCTCTCTCTCTCTCTCTCTCTATATATATATATATATATATACGATGGATCTATCAAGTGTTGGGAGGGATAAAATCTCTTGAGGTGCAAATACTTTTTGCTTCCTCTTAGCCCTTGCTAGTTCCATGTTTAAGATGCATCTATATTTGTTAATAATTCATATTTTCTCACTAATTTAGATAGCTAATTATCTTGAACATTTACTTTAACAATACTTTATACTTACCCATTTGAATTGTAGTTTCTCAGTAATTCATAAAACAAATTATTTTAAACACTTTTTGTATCAATATTGTTAATATATTTCAACATTTAGGAGTTAGTTAAGTTTAATTTGGTCTAATGTGTCTATTAGGTAAAAGTGTGTTTGTTTAGTACGTGTTATTTGCATTATAATCTCATAGTCACAATATGTTCTGGACATAGACTGATATGGTGACTCATATTTCTCCTAATACTAATAATTATTGATCTTTGTTAGAATAGAGTGATCTGACGACTCATATTCTCCTTGATACTAACGATTATTGATTTGTGGCTTAACACTCAATTGGTCCATGATCTCTATTTAAAGAGGATGGAGGGTCATGGCTGATGATTGATTGTGAGAACCATCTTATAAAAAAAAACATCTTTTGCATTAATAAAATTATCTCAAGTGGCCATGTTGGCTACAACTGTGGATTGTTTCCTTTACATAGGGTTTTAACCATCTAAAAATATTGGTGTTATTATCTTGATCTGGTTATGTGAGAGGTTCCTGAAGGAGTTTATCATGTATGGAATGCCTTCTTTTAATGAAGAACTACTCTCATTGGTGATTGAGATCGTGAGCTTGTGTTGTAGCATTTCCAAGATATGTTACTTCTATATTGTTTTGGTATAAATAGACTATTCCATTGTGTCTAGAACATTGTTTTTAGCTAAGAATGTCTTTCATTTCATCTGAAAAGGTGTCTCTTTGCCTTAGAGGATTTTTTATTTTTTTTTAGATCTAAAGGTATATAGTTTGAATACGCCAATTTTTGAAAAAATAAATGTATAGTTCATATTTAAGGTTTTTTTTATATTTCTAGTTTACAACTCTTTATGATCTTCATATGCTTTTTTCCCTATGCTCTATGCAATCTTGACTAATCGTGTTTTCTTGATTGAATATGCTCTTTGTTGTGTGATTTGTCTGATCTTGACAAATCAGAAACATAGAGAAAATATGCATTTTTGGAGTAAGCTAACCAAAATCTAACGTTTTTGGATTTTTTTTCTTCTTTTTTTTTTTGATGAGTACATATTTTGGGTAAGCATGCACTTCAAAGATGGAGCTCCAACAGCAGCAAAAACAACATCCTCCTTCATTACTATTGTTATGTCTTTTGTATTAACTCACTTGGTTAATGATTACTTTATTTAGTAAGATGTCATCAGTTTAAATCTCTTTTTAAGTTAACTTTTTGAAAAAGTTCATGCAAACTTAAATTATTTCATTACTTTATTACAAAGTGTGTTTCATTTGTATTATAAAACTAAATCACTATAAAATAATTCCAATCTTCTTTTGGTCATTTTTTGCATGCAACTCTCATTTATAAAGTAAATTCATTGTGAAAGTTATCCTCACTTGTTTTATAAAAGTAAGTCACTTTATAAAGTAATTTATTTGTAAAAGTCAACTTATAAGCAAAGGTAATGAGGGAAAATAATTTTTAGCAACATCCATTATCAGGTGGGCCAACTTATACTTGTCATGTGGCTCTTTGTTACCATCAATGTCTTTTCTTAAAAATACATAACTTTCACATTGACTTCCATTTTCAGGGGTAGTTTATTATTATTATTATTATTATTTATATCTTCTTCTTCTTCTTTCTTTTTTTTACAATTTAGTTTTTGAAGAGCTTTCCATCCAAACATTTAGTTTCATATTTTGAAACCATACTAGATGCATATTGTAATATGACCACTCCAATTGAACTTTTTCTTATCAATGCCCACTACTAATCATGGAAATGCCACATAGACGATGTAGTAAGAAGGAAATGATTGTACCGAATTACCTAGGGAAAAGAAAAAGCTCCCACTAATATTGATAAAAGAGCCAAATGGGTTAATAGGAATGATGAAAGAAGTGTATTAATCATAATTTTTTTTTCTTATTTTTTAATTTCATATTTAAGGAATCGATGACCCACATAAAGTCTAGGAAAAGTTGAAGAAGATATTTGGTGAATCTAGTATTATTAAATGTCATCTACTTGAAAATCAAATCATGACTTTAAGTCTCAATGATTTATATTGCATCGAAGATTATTTATCTAAGTTCAAAACACTTACACATTTACTCAAATATTGTCAACTCAAACTAAAAGATGAATGTTCCATATATATTATTCTTTCCCAACTTGCTCTACATATTCTATTTTTGTATGTACAATTGATGCCACTAAAGAAGATTTGGGGACCACCTATTAAAAACCTTTCTTTAATCCTTTTAAGACTCCCTAATCAGATAACATGAAAAAACTATGTGTATTGGAGTTATTAGCACTACAAGTACATCTAACAAGGCCCCAATGTCCCAATAAAAATATAAAACGAAGCATCCAAATAAGCAACATCCTTGCCACAAAAGGAAAAATAAGAGTCACAAACTCTCTCAGCGAACTTCTACTCTTAATGGTGACAAAAGACCAAAATCAAAGAAAAAGATTACTAACATACATTACAATTATTGTGGAAAAAACAAACATCTAGAGTCTAAATGTTTTAAAAAGATGGACGCCTTGGAAGCAACAATGAAGAAACACAACAACAATTTGATTCTTCTTTTAACACTTCTTCACATAAACATGCATTTTCTTCTTCTAGTTTCTCCTTCAATGAAACCTCTATTTCTTCTTTTAATGAGTGGTCTAATGATTCTCATTAGGGGAATTTTGAGGTCTAAAAAGGGCCTCTTAAGGAAATTATAAAACAATAGTGGAAATAATAAAATAAAGTTTGATTACATCATTAAATTTTAGAGAGAAAAACAAAAAAAAACTATTTTTTCAACTCATATTTTCAACTTATCTCCCTATGGGTTTACTCAAAATTCAAGTGGAAACACTCATTGGATGCAAAATTTGATTGTTGATCTAAGGAGTACCCATTTTTCATACTTTTGATGGACCCTACTACACGAAAAATGAGAAATACATGATTTTGATCGCTGATCCAAGGAGTACCCATTTTTCATACTTTCGATGGACCCTACTACACAAAAAATGAGAAATACATGAAGAGACGTGATTGCAATCACGTCTCTTCATTTATTTCTCATTTTTCGTGTAGTATGGTCCATCGAAAGTATGCAAAATGGGTACTCCTTGGATGAGGAATTAAATTTTGCATTGAACGAATACTCCTGCTTGAAATTTGAGTAAAGCCTTAGGGAGATAAATTCAAAATACGAGTTGAAAAAATAGTTTTATTAGTTTATTATTTTTTAATCTTTTTACTTTTTTACTCCAAAAATGGTGAGTCACCCCCATGCTTGATATCATCATCTTGAATCCTATTGGTTCTTATAAAGTTTATTTTGGTTGTACATTTTTCGTAGGAGGCCCATTTTAAGCCTAAAAATTCCCCTAATGTAGACACGTTATTATATGGTTAGAGACAGTGATTTTTTTCTCTTAATGATTGTAACACCAAACACATATTTATGAGTGATGATAGATCTCTTAATACTGTTATAGGATCTGGAACAATTCAATTACATAACAATTATTTCAATAATGTATTACGTGTTCCAAGACTTTCTTGCAACCTTATATCAATATATCAGATCACTCATTCAAGTGAAAATAAAACGATAAGAGTTTTCATCTCACCAAGTTGTAATTAAGAATTTAAAAATCGTAAGTATGACATTGTCGATGGAATAATTAATGATATTACCAAGTTGTACAAGTTTGACAACTTTAGGTCATCAACTTTTCCCTTGGTTTTTATTGTTCATAGAGATAACTTGAATTAACTTTGGCATGAGTGATTTGGTCATCTAAACTATCGTTCACCACAACAACTATGTAATCAAAATATGGTGATTGTTCTTCCTCTTGTTTCTTGCAAAGATAGTGTTTGTGTTGGTTGTCTTCTCGGAAAACATCATTAGGACAATTTTGACAAACATGGCTCTTAGCATGGCCTAGCCCCTTTTGCAACTTGTTTACAGTGATTTAGGCGGTCCACTTTCTTCTCCTTCTTGTTCCAAGTTCAAGCACTTATTAACTTTCATTAATTACTTTTCCAGACGCACTTGGGTTTATTTATTGAAACTTAAAGAGTGAATTTTTTGACTTGTTCTTGCCATACAAGGCTCTTCTATAAAAACAATTTGGACATAAACTACAATGTGTAAGAATAGATAATGGAGGTGAATATGTCAACAACAAATTCAAAACTTGCAACATAATTGCATTGAGCATTCAAATGCAACATATTGTTTCATATACATCACATTAAAATGGTGTTGTAGAAAGAAAGAATCATACATTAAAGGAAATGGTAAATTATATAATTCAATCTAAAATATTAATGCTTTATTATTGGGCAAAATCAATCAATTGTGCAAATTACATAGTAAATCACATTTCCACAAAAGCTTTAAGCGATATAACACCAGAAGAAACATGGACTAACATTAAGCTAGATGTAAGCCACTTATGTATCTTTGGTAATGTAACATGGGCTCACATTATTGATAGAAAAATGAAAATTTTACAGCCTAAAAGTGAAAAATGTGCTTTTGTTGAATATTATGAAGATGTAAAAGGTTATAGGCTTCTTTAACCTCACTCCAATGAAATAATCATTAGAAGAAATGTTCAATTTGACGAAAATCTCTTGGTTTATTAGCCTAATTCAACAGTTGTGCCCTCTTTGAACCGTGAGTCATCTTCAACATTTGTTCCACATTTTATTCCTATATGGTTTCTTATTCAAATGATGAAAATGAGGATAAAAATCCACATCAACACCATAGCTTCTCTGATGAGTTCGTTCAACATGGGAAGCAACTTATGACATTATCGATGATCCTACATATAAATGTCACACTCATTCACAATTCCAACAAATATCCTCTCTTTTAGCTCAAGTTTCAAAGACTCGTGATCCAGATACATTTGCGGAAGATTTAGGCCATTTAGATTGGGAAATAAAAATGAATGAAGAAATCATATTGTTTGTTGATGGAAAATGATACTTAGTAACTTTTACTTCTTCCAAAAGAAATAAAAACTTGTCAGATGTGAAGGGGTATGTTGAGCGAAGTATGCATCAAATGGAAGTGTTGAAAGAGACAAGGCTCGATTAGTTGCTAAAGGATTCTCTCAAATTGAAAGAATTGACTACAATGAAACCTTTGCCCCTATCACCAAAAGGAATTCCTTCTACCTTGTTCTAGCCCTTTCTACTTCACATGGATGTAAAGTCCCTTAGATGGATGTTAAATCTAGCTTCTTGTATGGGGATCTAGAAGGAAAAATCTACATGGAACAACCTTCTAGCTAAATTCAGAGTGACTCTAGTCTTGTTTGTCGCCTTCAAAAATCTTTTTATGGTCTTAAATAAGCTCCTCAAGCTTGATATGCGAAAAATATGCAACTTTTTTCTTAACATCGACTTCTTTAGATGTCATTTTGACCCCAATGTATACACCAAAAAAGTATGAATCCATCTCATAATCCTTGTTCTTTATGTTGGTGACCTTATTCTCACTAGAAATGACCCTCAACTTCTAACCCATGTGAAGTCATGCCTTAAGAAGAAGTTTGAAATGACATAATTAGTTATTTGCATTATCTTTTTGCCTCCAAATATTGTAAAGCAAGGAGTTTATCTCTCCCTGCAATATAAGTATGTATATCACATTTTTCCGTGTTTTCATGTGGAAGAATTGTAAACCTACCCCTTCTCCCCTTTATTCTAGAGTCAAACTTGCTACCATTTGCACTACACCCAAAGTTGATGCGTCTTTGTATTGCGAGTCAATTGGTAGTCTCTTATATTTGACTCATACCCATCCTAATATTTCTTTTGTTGTTGGTCTTGTTGCATGATATATGCAAACACATCATGAAAGACTTTAGAAAGCAACAAAAATGATACTTCAATATATACAGGGTAGAGTTCTATTTAGAATCATTATAATTTAGAGGGAACTTAATTATTGGTTGGTTTTATTAATTTAGATTAGGCTAGTGACCCTAATGATATAAAGCCTATTTTAGGCTATGTTTTCAATCTCGGTTCCAAACTTGTCACTTGGGCTTGTAAAATGCAACAGACTATTGCTATGTGTTCAATAAAATCAAAGTATCATAATGCAAGTGAAGAAGTTGTGTGGCTTCGAAAAACCCTGTGTGTTTGGATTCTAGCACTAGCATACAACCACCCTTTGGATTCTTCAAAAATCTCATTCATAATAGAGTTATCAAAGAGCTCATTTTCCCTATAGATAATAAAGTTGAAGAAATTTTCACTTGAGTTTCCTACTCAAGCAAAGTTTCCTAAACTTAGATCTATGTTAGGAGTTTAGAATGATGTCATTTCAAGGGAATAGGCTCTAATGCCTCCTTCCTTCTCCTATTATGACACTCTTGTAAATCCTTCAATCATATCCCAAGTTGTTCTTAAGAGGGGATGTTAGGATATTAGAAATTTGGAGTTAGTTAAGTTCAACATTGTCTAACATGTCTATTAGGTAAAAATGTATTCTTTAGTATGCATTAGTTCCATTGTAATGTGACGATCACGATATGTTTTAGACATGCAATGATTCCATGACTTATATTCTCATTTCTAACGATTATTGATTTGTGGCTTAACACCCAATTAATCCATGATCTTTATTTAAAGAGCATGGAGAATCATCACTAATGATCAATTATAAAAACTCTAGTGTTAAAAAAATAGTTTGCATTAATAAAATTGCCTCAAATAATCACCTTAGCTAAATATCTTTTCCCCAAACAAATACTTCATATTAACTCTTTTGATTTCCTTTTAATTTAAAATGATTTTACATGAAAATTTTAAATTTAGAATAGTTTCATATCTAAATTATATATAATACTATAAACCTACTAAAGTTCAATTCAATTAGATATACATGATTTGTAGATATATTTGTATTTACAGCTAAAGAGCCACAATTTTGTCAAGAAAATAATAGAAATTTCAGCATGAATTTCCTTTAAATCACATTACTGATTGTTTGCATTGAGAGTAATAAAATACATGAACGTGTTTAGACAAGCCTTAAATATACATCTTCCATGTGGGAAGCATAGAAGCATTTGCAAAACAGGTTATTACAATCGTAAACACTGCTTGCATATTTAAAATTTTCCAGACAAAACTCGAAGCGATTTGAATTCAAACATGAATCAAATTCTATTGCTTCCCCTCTTTACCATAGGGGATTAGATTAGATAAGAGTTGCAGGGATGCTACTGCAACTTCTCCCAACTTTCTCATGCAAATGTGTAGAATCGCAATCCCTACCGTTAGTCATTATGCGTATCTTTTAGAGTATTCCTCAATTATTGCGCAACCATGCATATATTCTAGATAAATGTATATATTCTGGACAAATTAATATAGAAAAGTTTAGATAAGCATCTTACTCCTATTATGATTTATTAGCGTTTCTTTGACAAAAGAGATGACTGGAGAACTAACACAACTGTCGATTTGAAGTTCTGGTTTTCTTGTAAGAAGCTAAACCATATTACTACATACATTTTTGGAAAGGATTGAGTCTCCCAAATGCAAAAATATAGGGCACAAGGTAAAGAATGTATTAATTTTCTTAATAGCAATAAAAATGGATGCAATGTTAGGGATACAATACGCAACTTCTTCCGTGTTGATATCAAAGACCTCCACATACAGAGTTCATTTACAATAAGCAGAAACGCCCAGCGAAACTCAAAAAATAAAACAGAAACGGCCGCCATCATTATTACAGGAAAACGAACATTCAGTAAAGTTGTTGTAAACCCTCTCAGAGAATCACTCGACTTACAAATTTCACGAAATTCAAAGAAAATACTGCAACACCTCGAACAACACTTTACATGGTCAGATGCCCTGTTCTTTAAAATGGGAGCAAACCAGTCAGATTCAGGCAACTGTAACGCCGCTGATTCGAGGTCGTCGCTCTGAGTTATCTCCCGCTAACACGACGGATGAAACCTTCCGTTTTCTACATATAGGCGTGGTAGCTACGGGTTTCGATACCTTGATATACCCCGTTATCTTCTTGATGTCATCCCGTTGCACGGGTTTGACAATGAAGTCTTCGGCTCCTTCATCTAAACACCTGCACATATTTTGAGAGCATCGTTAAATATACTCAGAAGCCAATTCTTTACATACATGTATACCATACTTCATATTCTTGAGTGGAGTCTAGTTTCGTTCTCTCATGCTATTTATTTAATATTTCAGGCAATTAACTGTAAGTGTTCGTTTTACTAGTTACAGTCCGGTGCCACCGCTTTCTTTAGCGTTCAGCGAGTTAGGGCTCACAAATAGTACTATTGTATCAGACTACCTGGTGCCACGAATATACGGCAGTACTTTTAAAATTCCAAAACTTTACAAAAAGATCACTTCAAAAAATTTCAAAACTGCTCAATCCTCAAGCTTCTCTGACTACTTAAGAATTACCCAGCATCAAATATGTGTATACGGAAATTCAACCTGAAGTTTCAAGAAACAAAAATACAGAAAACTCCATAACTTAAGCTACGGATACAAGAGAAGAAATCTGGTGGCACTTTTTTTAAGTCACAAATTCAGCACTAGTGTAGGCTGACTGATACCTTTGAATTCGCTGTGGCACATTCTCTGATGACATTATAATTACAGGTATCTCCTTCAAACCCTTGATTTCCTGCCAAACACGAAAACTTCAAAAATGAACTTAAGCCCAACCAAATTAAAGAAAATAGTCAACTAAGATATTTCGTTTCACGCTTAACGACAGCCTCATCTAAAGTCAAAACTTCAACTCAATACGCCGTGTACCTTGAGTCTCTTGAGGAGATCGTAGCCTGTCAGTTCTGGCATGCAATAATCTGTGATAATCAAACTGAACTTCAATGGCTGCGGGATGAAAACACAATGAAACAAGAAATCGTTAACGACAGTTACAACCTAAAAAGAAATCACGAGATTTAAATTTATCGTTATAGAATCTTCACTTTAAAGTTTAAGCAAGGTTTTGGCTTTACATTAGTGCAGACAGTGGCTGTCGCGTGTTCTTTATTTACTCCAAGAAGTTCAAGCGCCTTGGCAGCACTGTCCACGGCAGTGACTGCAAAGAAAATGCATAATAAGACAAAATAGTGAATTAAAGGTGCGCAAAAGAGGCATTTTCAAAAGAAATCAGAGCTATGTCCATAACATATCGAATTGAAGACGCATTTGTCGAGCAAATTAGTGATGATGATTTAACATATAAAAATATTGTATTTTCGGAGCAAGGTTATTAAATATCGGCTTAAAGGTTTGCACATTTAATACCTTTCACAGAATCTGACCGCAGCAGTCTCTCAACGACCATTCTATCAACACGACAATCGTCTACGGCTAAAACATGCATCTCATGGCCATCGGTCGCTGCTTCCCCCAGAGTAATCGCCTGCGAATCGCCAAAAGTGATTTTCACTCCGTCTTCTTCCATGATTGCAACAGACAAGCAAGACTCAGTCGCGGCCGAAATAATATCCCGCCTACTAGGCTTTCCAAACAGCCGCGACTCTCCTGCTGCTGTACATTGCAGGTCACGGCAACGGCGCAAAGATATAACGAAAAATCGTATCCATGAAGTTTTCTTCTTATAGGAAGACAGAAAATTACACCCGCTTTACTTTTTAAACCAGAATCGCCACCGCCGGGAATCGAACTGACGACCGTCACTCTGTCCAGTTCAGCGCCGTCCTTCAAAAACCCTAAGCGAAATGGCTTCGAACCCTCTTATCAGGCCTGCGGAGCGAGTCCTCGCTGTTATCTCATCGCGAACACACTGTAACAAAAGCTTGAGCCTGAAGCGTCCGCGTTCTTTCTTTATTATTGGGGAACGAAAAGCGTGAGAGGATCCACTAAAGGTCGCGCGATCCAATCCCATAGCATGCCATAAAGTACCTGCCAACAAATATTTTCCCAAAATTTGCCGATCGCATATTCCTGAGATCCCCAAATACGCCACGACATATCGAGTCTCACGACGACCATAACATTATTAGTAATCTCCTTTCTGCCCCTTTACTTGCTGACGTGGAATTAAAAATCCCAACTGTAACACGGGAGATGGGGCCCACGGGGCCCAACGCTAGACCGAAAATGACAGGCCGCAGACATTTGAGCAAAGCCCTGTCGATAATTTGTCGGTCGATCAAATCGGACCGACACTAAATAAATTCCTCAATCCTTCCCTCTCTCCACGCCAAATTAAAATATGAATATTTCCCTAATCTAAATTTGCCGGCCTGCCTGTGCCGCCGCTCGGCTCCCGATAAAAAAGGTTAAAAATAAATTCCCCCCACGTCTCCATCGTAAGACCAGCCAGAACAGAATAATTACCGCAATAAATAATAAATCACTCGGGGGCCGCTCCAGCCTGCAAATCTTTACCGGACGGCCCGGCAACGATCCGACAAGACCGGTCATTCCCGCAAGCCAATCATAACTCCGTTCTCCCACTAACTCCCTATCGTCCGATGCCTTCAAACTTGGCGGTCCTACTGATTTGACTGCCACACGATTTCTAACTTTTACCGAGGCGTAAATTTTGGCTTTGTCGTTACCACGCGCGCTTGAGTTTAAATGGAAAACGAAGGCTGAAAACGACGGTGGGTCGGGGGTAATTCCCAGCACCAGAAATCCATAATTACTTCCATAATTACCGTCGTCGCGGCAGTATTTGACCGTATACACTTTGCCTGCCAGTGAATCCATACGGTTAGATCGTATATCTCGTCCCGTCTCCGTTCATACGTGGGAAGTCAATATCATAATAATATACCAAAGTACGGTCTGCCACGCGGCTTAATAGGAGCCGCACCTACGGCCACCTTCCTTGTCTTGGTGGGCTTTCATTGCCTTGACGTGATGTGACAGCACTGGTCGTCGCTGTCCGGAAGGAATTGACGGCCGCCGGCGTTTCCAAAGGTGTCTGTAAGGTCACGGCATTTTTTCTACCAAGTCTCATGGCATTAAATGTCAACAAAACATTATAGCATTAAATGTATGAAACATTCTAGTCTAAAAGTTATTTAAGTGGTGGGGTCATATCACTATACCATGGGGCCCATTTGCAAACATTTATTATTGCCTTGCTCCAACATTATAATTCCTTGCCCTGGCCTATAGAATTATTATTTAAGTCAGGGATACAGTTATTTCAAAATATGCCCTGTCTTGGTATATGGAGATAATGTATCTACATCAAATATATAACCCACACATGGCACTTTGAAACATAGAAATTCCAAGTCAATGTGAGACATTTAGGGGGTGGGGGGGACCAAATTTGACATTTGATGCTTTGCTTGTCCTACTAAATCTTATCTCTCCTTGATTCTGTGACTAACGGTCTATGTTGTGAAAGCTAAGGCTGCCCCCCCACCCTCCTTTTTTAATGTATTCTCCCCTAAGGCCTCTAACCCTAGTCAATCAACTTCCACATGAGTGAATGAGGTTTGTATGACGTTAATACATAGATTTCTTGACCACCTAAACAGAATTATGGTGCATGAAAGTGTAAAGGGCATGGATTATTTCTTATGATTGCATTTTTAATGCTAAATGGATTCTGTCTTTTTGGAAATCTCAATAATACGGTAAAGATTTGACAATAATTGCTATGGCCAATTGTCCAGACAAAGTACTTTATTACACAATTAAATAATCTTTATACAAACCCTAACTAGACCTAAGATATTGCACACTTAGACATTATTTTGTGTAATAATATAGAAAATTTGAAATTGATTCATTAGCAGAATTATTATAAGCTTTTGAATTTTCATTTATCATGATGTCGATGTAGAATAATAAAATATCATAAAAATATGTTTAATACTATATAGTGTTAAACTATATATAATATTTTCAATATTATAATGATGTTGAAGAAAATAAAAAAAAATTGTCATGATGATGTTGAAGCAAAATAAGGTTTAATATTGAGTATAAAAATATGTTATATAAAAGGTAAAGTGTAAGATTATATGTAATATTTTTTTATCACGATGAATGTTGAAGTAAAATAAAATAAGTATAATATAATATTCAATATAAAAGTATATACTAGCACAATCATATTAGTAAATGTGGTTGATATACGCCAAAGGAGTATAACAACTTTATTAGTAAATGTGGTTGAAAAATGTTGATAGACCTTAATGGTATAAATCTAATATTAATGATAATAGTAATATTCATAAATAAATGTGGCCGATACAACCACATTAATAAATATGGTTAATACACGTCGATAGTCATAAATCACATGCACGACCACATTATTAATTGTAGTTGATATATGTCGATAGGCATCAATGGATATGGATTTAATATTATTATTATTATTATTATTGATATATAAATATAATAATTATTATTATATTTCTGAGTTTAGACTTCTATGATTCATAATGTTTAGAAGAGATTTTTTCGGAGAGATCACATCGAATAATTTCTTGGAGCCAACATTTCGAACCCTCTACTGTGGTCTATCATCAAGGCAAAGGTGGAGTATTTGATCTAACATTAACAATAAATATATAGGTGTAGATGCTTCAGTGAAAACAAGGAAAAACAAATTGATTCGTTAGAAAGTCAAAAAATCAAAAATTAATATTTTTTGAAACATTATAAAGTCAAAGTAAAATGAAATTAAACGTTCAAAAACATCATGATGCATTGAAATAAAATTGGAAAGTAAGAAATATATATATATATATATATATATAGAAAAATATAAGATGAAATGCTAAAATTATGCAGAAAATAAAGGAAGCCAAAAGTAAGATCAATACAGATTAAAATAATAATAATAATAATAAATAAATAATAAAATAGATTATAATAATAAATAAATAATAAAATTAAATAAAAATGGAGAATCAAGAAATATGCAATTTCCAACATCTTTAAAAAAAAACTTCAACCATCTAAAAAACTGATAGAAAATCAAAAGAAACTAATTTATAATTATTATATTATAAAATATCATTATTATTATATTATAGATATGATAATAATTATAACAATTATAATGAAAATTTATAATTATTATTTTTATTATTATATTATAATAATATGATAATATTATTGAAAATGTTGATATTATTAACCAAATGGATTATTAATATTAGAAACCCAAGGCACTAATACACCTAATGGATTAACACTTAAAACCAAGGGAATAATATTAAACCCAACAAATTAATATTGTAAAGACAAGGTATATATATCCTAAGGTAAATAATAATATAAATATAATAATAATACAATAATAGTAATTATATTATAAAATATGATTACTATTATATTATAAATATGATAATAATAAAAATAATTATAAGTTGGACCATGGTTGACCTAAGTTGACCATGATTAACCATGGTCTAATATGATTAATCAACATTGGACCACGGTTGTCACAATGTGACATTGGACCATGAGACAATCTTTGTCGCAATGTAACCATGGTCATTGGCCATGACTTCCCATGGTTGACCATGGTTGATTCTTATATTGAGACAATCTTTTACACAATGCGACATTGGACCATGGTTGGCCATGGTTGACAATGGTTGACCATGGTTTATTTTCAAAATGGGAAAATATTTGTCACAATGTGACTTTGGAACATGGTCAACCATGATTAAACATGGTTGATTTTCATATTAATCATGATTGACCTTGATTGACCATGATTGTCCATGGTAGACCATGATTGATTTTCAATTGAGACAATTTTTGTAACAATGCGACGTTGGACCATGCTCGACCATGGTTGAACCCTTAGATTACTAAACCCAAGGGATTGGTATTTTAAACCTAAGGGAATAATAAACTAAAGTGATTAATACTAAATCCCAAGGAATTATGAACCCAAGGGAATAATATTAAACCCAATGAATTAATGTTATAAACCCAAGGTATATAAACCCTAAGATAAATATTATAAACCCTAAAATAAACATGGTTGACCATGGTTGATTTTCATATTGAGACAATCCTTGTCACAATGTGGCGTTGGACCATGGTTGACCATGATTGATTTTCATATCGAGACAACCATTGTCACAATACGACGTTGGACCATGATTGGTTTTCATATTGAGACAATCGTTGTCACAATGTGACGTTCGACCATGGTTGACCATGATTGATTTTACAAAACATGGTTGACCATGGTTGAACATGATTGATATTATAAACCAAAGGGAATAATATTAAATACTAGGTATATGAACCCTTAGATTAATAAACCCAAGAGATTGATATTATAAACCCAAGGGAATAATATTAAACCCTGGGAATATGAACCCTTAGATTAATGAACCAAAGGGATTGAAATTATAAACCCAAGGGGTTAATACTAAAACCGCAAGGGATTATAAACCAAAGGGAATAATATTATAAATGCAACGTATATAAACTCTAAGATAAATATTATAAACCCTATAATAAACATGGTTGACCATGGTTGATTTTCATATTGAGACAATCCTTGTCACAATGTGACGTTGGACCATGGTTGACCATGATTGATTTTCATATCGAGACAATCTTTGTCACAATGTGAAATGGACCACGGTTGATTTTCATATTGAGACAATCTTTGTCACAATGCAACATTGGACCATGGTTGACCATGATTGATTTTATAAAACATGGTTGACCATGATTGATTTTATAAAGCATGGTTGACCATGGTTGACCATAGTTGATCATGGTTGACCATGATTGATATTATAAACCCAAGGGAATAATATTAAACCCTCAGATTAATAATTATAAACCCTACATATAATATTTTATCCTAGGAATATGAACCCTTAGATTAATAAACCCAAGGGATTGATATTATAAACCCAAAGCACTAATAAACCCAAGGGACTAATACTAAAAACCTAAGGGAATAATTTTAAACCCATAGATTAGTATTGTAAATCCAAGGTTTATATAACCTAAGATAAAGATTGCAAACCCTAAAACAAACATCGCTGACTAGGGTTGACCATGGTTGATTTTCATTTTGAGACAATCTTTGTCACAATGCGACATTGGACCATGGTTGACTATGATTGATTTTCATATTGAGAGAATCTTTGTCACAATGAGACATTAGACCATGGTTGACCTAAGTTGACCATGATTGACCATGGTCGAACATGGTTAATTTTAATATTGAGACAATCTTTGTTATAATGCAATGTTGGACCATGGTTGTCACAATGTGACATTGGACCATGAGAGAAATACAATATTTATCACAATGTGACCATGGTTATTAACCATCGTTGACCATGATTGACCATGGTTGATTTTCATATTGAGAAAATATTTGACACAATGTGACATTGGACTATGGTTGACCATGATTGACCATGATTGGCCATGGTTGACCATGGTTGACCATGATTGATCATGGTTAATTTTCATATTGACCATGATTGACCATGATTGACCATGGTTGACGATGATTAATTTTCATATTGAGACAATATTTGTCGCAATTCAACGTTGGACCATGCTCTACCACGGTAGAACCCTTAGATTACTAAACCCAAGGGATTAATACTAAACCCCAAGGAATTATGAACCCAAGAGAACAATATTAAACCCAAGGAATTAATGTTATAAACCCAAGGTATATAAACTATAAGATAAATATTATAAAGTCTAAAATAAACATGGTTGCCCCTGGTTGATTGTCATATTGAGACAATCCTTGTCACAAAACGACGTTGGACCTTGGGTTGAACATGCTTGACCAGGATTGATTTTCATATCAAGACAAGCATTGTCACAATACGACATTGGACCATGGTTGACTTTCACATTGAAAAATATTTGTCACAATGCGACGTTCAACCATGGTTGACCACAGTTGAACATGATTGATATTATAAACCCAAGGGAATAATAAACTTGAGGGATTACTACTAAAAAACCAAGGAATTATAAACCTAAGGAAATAATATTAAACTAAATGGAATAATACTAAACCCTAAGTATATGAACCATTACATTAATAAACCCAAGAGATTGATATTATAAACCGAAGGGAATAATAATAAACCCTAGGGATATGAACCCTTAGATTAATACACCCAAGTGATTGATATTATAAACGCAAGGGATTAATACTGAAACCCTAAGGGATTTAATACTAAAACCCTAAGGGATTATAAACCCAAGAGAATAATATTAAACACAAGGGATTAATATTATAAGCCCAAGGTATATAAACCCTAAGTTAAATATTATAAACCCTAAAATAAAAATGGTTGACCATAGCCCCAAGGGTTAGCTCAATCGGTCAAGCCGGGGCCTCCCCAATGGGAGGTCACAGGGTCGAAACCCGAAAGCTCTTGGGGTTAGGTCTGTGATGGCCGAGGGGTGTGACCCCCTTTGGGTGGGGTCCACCCTAGAGACTTTCGATCCTGGACGTAGCGGACCACTGACCATGGTATCCGTGAACCAGAAGTGAAAAAAAAAAAAAAATGGTTGACCATGGTTGATTTTCATATTGAGACAATCCTTGTCACAAAGTGACGTTGGACCATGGTTGACCATGATTGATTTTCATATCGAGACAATCTTCGTCATAATGCAACATTGGACCATGGTTGATTTTTGTATTGAGACAATCTTTGTCAAAATGCGACATTGAACCATGGTTGACCATGATTGACCATGGTTTTCCATGGTTTTCCATGATTGATCATGGTTGACCATGATTGATATTATAAACCCAAGGGATTAATACTGAAAACCCAAGGGATTATAAACCGAAGAAAATAATATTAAACCCAAGGGAATAATATAAACCAAATGTATAAAAGCTCTAAGAGAAATATTATAAACCCTTAAATAAGCATGGTTGTCCATGGTTGATTTTCATAATAAGACAATCTTTGTTACAATGTGGCATTGGACCATGGTTGACTATCGTTGACCTTTGTTAACAATGGTTGACCATGGTTTATTTTCGTACAAGGAAAATATTTGTCAGAATGTGATGTTGGACCATCATTGACCATGGTTAACCATGATTCGTCGTGGTAGATTTTCATATTGACCATGATTAACCATGGTTGACCATAATTGACCATGATTGTCTATGGTTGACCATGATTGATTTCCATATTGAGACAATATTTGTCATAGTGCGACATTGGACCATGCTAGACCATGATTGAACCTTAGATTAATAAACCCAAGGGATTGATATTATAAACCCAAGGGATTAATACTAAAACCCCAAGGAATTATGAACCCAAGGGAATAATATTAAACCCAAGGGATTAATTTTATAGACTCAGGGTATATAAACCGAAAGCCCAAGGTATATAAACCCAAAGATAAATATTATAACACCTAAAATAAACATGGTTGACCATGGTTGATTTTCATATTGATACAATCCTTCCCACAATGTGACGTTGGACCATGGTTGACCATGATTGATTTTCATATCGAGACAATCTTTGCCATAATGTGATGTTAGACCATGGTTGATTTTCATATTGAGACAATCTTTGTCATAATGCGATGTCTGACTAGGGTTGACCATGATTGACCATGGTTGATCGTGATTGATTGTACCAAACATGGTTGACCATGATTGACCATCACTGATATTATAAACCCAATGGAATAATAAACGCGAGAGATTAATACTAAAAAGCCAAAGGATTATAAACCCAATGAAATAATATTAAACCCTAGGTATATGAACCCTTAGATTAATATACCAAAAGCATTGATATTATAAATCCAAGGGAATAATATTAAACCCTAGTAATATGAACCTTTAGATTAATAAACCCAAGGGATTGATATTATAAACCCAAGGGATTAATACTAAATCTCCAAGGGATTATGAACCCAAGCGAATAATATTAAACACGAGGGATTAATATTATAAACCCAAGTTATATAATCCCTAAGATAAATATTATAAACCCAAAAATAAACATGGTTGACCATGGTTAATTTTCATATTGAGTTAATACTTGTCATAATGCGACGTTAGACCATGGTTGACCATGATTGATTTTCATATCAATAAAATCTTTGTCACAATGTGATGTTGGACCATCGTTGACCATGGTTAATTTTCATATTGAGACAATCTTTGTCATAATGCGACGTTGGACCATTGTTGACCATGATTGGTTTTATAGAACTTGGTTGACCATGATTGACCATGATTAATTTTATAAAACAAAATTGATCATGGTTGACCATGTTTAATTTTATAAAACAAAATTGATCATGGTTGACCATGATTAATACTAAAAACCCAAGGGATTAATACTAAAAACCCAAGGGTTTATAAACCCAAGGCAATAATATTAAACCCAAGGGAATAATATAGCCCAAGGATTAATACTAAAATGTTAATATTGTAAACCCAAGGGATTAATACTAAAAACCTAAGGGATTATAAACTTAAGGCAATAATATTAAACCCAAGGGAATAATATAAACCCTAAGATAAATATTATAAACTCTTCAATAAACATGTTTGACCATGGTTGATTTTCATATTGAGACAATCTTTGTCGCTAATGCGACGTTGGACCATGCTCGACCATGGTTTAACCCTTAGATTAATAAACCTAAGATAGTGATATTATAAACTCAGGGGATTAATACTAAAACCCCAAGGGATTATGAATAATATTAAATCCAAGGGATGAATATTATGAACCCTTAAATATTATAAACCCTAAAATAAACATGGTTGACCATGGTTGATTTTCATATTGAGATAATCATTGTCACAATGTGACATTGGACCATGGTTGACCAAGAGCCTTAACCATGATCCATTTTCACATCGAGACAATCTTTGTCGCAGTGCGATGTTGGACCATGGTTGATTTTCATATTGAGACAATCTTTGTCACAATGCGACGTTGGACCATAACTGACCATGATAGACCATGGTTGACCATGATTGGCCATGGTTGATTTTCATAATGAGACAATTTTTCTCACAATGCAACATTGGACCATGGTTGACCATGATTGATCATGGTTGACTAAGATATCATAAACCCGAGGGATTAATACTAAAAACCCAAGGATTATAAACCCAAACAAATAATGTTAAACCCAAGGGAATAATATTAAACCCTAGGTATATGAACCCTTAAATTAATAAACCTAAGTGATTGATATTATAAACCCAAGGTAATAATATTAAACCCTAGGAATATGAACCTTTAGATTAATAAACTCAATGGATTGATATTATAAACTGAAGGGAATAATAAAGCCAAGGGATTATGAACCCAAGGGAATAATATTAAACATAATGGATTAATATTATATACGCAATGTATATAAACTGTAAGATAAAGAAAAGACTTGCGAAAAATATCCCAGTTCATGAGCTCGCAGCTCTGCAATGCTGAAGTCGACATCCATGGTGGCTTCAGGGGTCAAAATCCCAGGGTTTGATGGCCATGGCTCTAGCACCTGACTGGCCTGACCTTACCCCTCACCTACCTATCTCCCTGTGGCGTTCATTCACTCAGCCCGCGGTTACCTAGCTATCAGAGGCCTCACTAGATGGTTTACCTGGTTTAACCTCCATCCTGTTTTTGTCTCCTCGACAACTGTAGCTCCTCCGACCATTTACTGTCGGTTTCGATGGAGCTAGACGATGTTGACTACGAGGCGGACCCTCATCCCCAATAGGTTATTCGGTCACACCATCGAACTGTGTCGGGCTCTGGCCCTTTTGCTGCCACTCTACGACCGTTGGCAGTTGCTCAGTCCGTTTAGGCTCATCCGGGTCCTTCGGTAAACCACCCTCCGCCCTTAGTCCACATTGACGATGCACCTGGTTTGGACTGCCCCCCGCTCTCTCCAGCTACCCTAAACCTGCTGGGAACCTGTCTTCAGCCCTCACCCACATTCGACACCCCCTTACCACACCTTCCCCATATCTCTGCACCCCATTGTGCACCCTCCACCTCCCATATCCCTCCATCTGGGTCCCCTCCTCTCATCAATCCTGCCCTCTCAAGTGCAACCCTAAACCCTAGAGGTACAAACCCTAATACCCCCATCCGCTCAGGCTGCTTCAGCTCCTCGATCCCTAACCCTAAATCTACCCCGTCCACCCCCCAAACAGTTAACCAGGGTTGTCAGGTTCTTCTCAAGGATTACCCGACTGCTCGCCACTCAGACAAACCTAAGAAAGGTAGGTGCCTAAAAACTGTGGACAGGGACATCAACCTAACCCTTGGCGAGGATATTACGATGGGTGAAGTCGCAGAGACTGCAAAGAAGGTTCTGGTGGGTTGAGTGCGGGGCAGGAACTACTCTGTAGATCATCTTCGACTTTGGACCTCAGAGATTTGGAGTTCCTTGCTCAAAGAATTGCCCATCATCAGGGTTCTGGCTCGTGGTTGGTTTGCCCTGCGATTCCATAGGGAAGAATACACCGACTGGATACTATCTCGATTTTGGCACATCGAGCTTGCTCCGGTACTGTTAAAAAGATGGGATCCTTTATTTGACCCAGAGAGGGAACAGTTGGGTGTTGGGCTGATTTGGGTCCGTTTGCCAGGCCTCCCGATGCAGTTTTGGACCCCTGTAGTATTCAAGCGCATTGGAGATGCATTGGGAACTTACTTAGAACATGATCAATCGTTTGAAAAGTCAGGAATCATGACAATGGCGCATATCCTGGTTCATCTAGATACAAGGGAGGGGCTGGAGGAAAAGATAACCCTCCATTGGAGGCACTTCTCGCACCGTCAAAATCTGGACTATGAAGGTGTGCCTTTTCAATGCAGAAGATGCCACAAGGTCGGCCATCTATACAAGGACTATCCGCTGCTCACTCCTACTTCACAAGTGACCGCAAGGGGGACGAAGAACCGTCAGCCTGAAGACCCGATTGTGGACGAGCAGCCCTCAGGTCAGGATCACTCAAAGGATGCGGATGGAGTCACTGCCCAGCAAACCAGTGCTCCAATGATACCACCTATATCCCCTCCACTGACTCGATCCCGGTCTGCTGTGGAAGCTGCTCCTACAACGGGTAATGCTCCTCTTTCCTTTTCCTTTGCTCTATTTTTTAATCAAATAAATGCATCTCTACATCAATCTGCATCGCTCTCATGCATAAATTCCACCATTAACTGTGAGCTTGAGCCCCCCTCCCCCATATTCTCTACTATCCCACCGACAATACAAGCTCTAAGCCCTCTCCTTCACCCCTCCCTCTCCACCTCTACCTCGGGCTCACACTCCTACAATCTTCGTTCTTAACAATTGATCAACCCCATCCAACTAGGTCTCGACATCCACCCTTTCCTCCGAGATTAAACCCACCAGAGGTAGGCCTTCAAAGATATCCAAAGCCATCAAAACTGCGGGGGCAAATGTGGCGCAGGGTAGATAGAACACCATTGAAAGGGCACTTAGAGCATCTGAAACCCTTGATAACGTTCCCTTATGATTTGGCTCTCTTTCAATTGTAGGGGCTTGGCCAGCCCCCAAAAAAAATTGGCCCTCAAGCGCCTCTTGCATTGTACTCCCTGTGACATGATTCTTCTTCAGGAAACCCTTGGGCCTTCTGATCAGATTACTAAGATCCTACAAGCCATACTACCTAGCTGGCACTTCCAAGGCCTGGACGCAGTGGGCAGATCTAGGGGTTTAGCCATTGGAATCAATCCAAAAACTATTAGGATGATATCTTCTTGGGGAGGCCAGGGATTCCTGGGCATGGACATCTTCTCTGCAGATTTAGGCAAACAGCTTTGCATCATTAATATCTATGCCCCCAACCAAAACAGGCTTGCTTTTTGGCAATCCTTTATGGAAATTCCCTTAATCAACAGTGCCACTATTCTAGGGGGAGACCTGAATTTTTCCATTGGACATGAGGAATCCTAGGGGCATCACTCGCATCTTGACCCACTCTCAGATCAACTGAGCTTTCTCCTGGATCAATATGGGCTCATAGATGTACCCATGAATAAGAAGATGCCAACATGGCATAATAGACGTACTGGCGAAGCTGCCCTTGGTAGAAGGCTGGACAGATATCTCATTCAAGAAGACCTCCTCCATACCCTCGCCATCTACAGACAATGGGTTGGCTCGGGGGGTATTTCGGATCACTCTCCCATTTTCTTGGAAGTGGTTGGCCCATCTAGGAAACCAAGGGCACCTTTCAAATTTAACTCTTCTTGGTTAAAGGACCCTGATTATATTAAGATGGTTTCGGATTTCTGGCAAGCCCAACCACCCCTCAGGGATCAGAGGAAGGCTGCAGATTTCTGCAGCAACCTGCATCAGCTCAAGAGATTAACTATTGAATGGACAAAAAGGAAAAGAGCTAGGGATGACCAATCCCTTGCGGACATCGAAGCTCAGCTAGCCTCCTTAACGGATGTTAGTGGGCTTGGCTACTTATCCACAGAAGCAAAGCTACATCTTGTTGACTTGGAAACACAGAGATCCAAGATCCTCCTTGACCGGGAAGAATTGTGGAGACTCAGAAGCAGAGCAATCTGGCTTCAAGCGGGGGATGGCAACACAAAATTCTTCCACAATTTTGCCAATGGAAGGAAAGCCAGCAATACTATCTGGCAGATGCCCTCGGATCAGGATCAGTCAGCCACCACTCACTCTCAGCTCGCCCACCTTGGTATCTCCCATTTCAAGCAGCTCTTCAAAGCCCCCCCTGCCCCATCTCTTGCCAAAATCATAAACCTTGCAGGCCATTTCCCTGGGTATTTGGAACCAAATGGAATAGAGGATCTCATAAAACCGGTTTCCATGGGGGAATTAGAAAGCACTCTCAAGTGGTTCAAGAAGGACAAAAGTCCGGGGCCGGATGGTTGGCCTGTGGAATTCTATATTGCTTTCTTGGATATCATTGGACCAGACCTGCTAGGAGTGGTAGAGGAGAGTTGATCTCTAGGACGCATATATGCCCCCTTAAATTCCATGTTTATTTCCCTCATACCCAAGACTGACTCCCCCACCTCCTTCCATGACTTTCGCCCCATATCCCTCTGCAATTGTCTCTACAAAATTATTGCCAAGATTATAGCAAGTCACATCAAGCCGATCCTCTCTGAACACATTTCTCAGGAACAATTCGCCTTCCTCCACAATAGACATATTCATGAAGCCATAGGGTCTACCCATGAGGCCCTCCACTCCATTAAACTGAGAAAACTGAAAGGGATGGCGCTCAAAATTGACCTCTCAAAAGCCTTTGACAAAGTAAGCTGGTTATATTTAAGGATGATACTCACTCATCTGGGTTTTCCTCTGGAATTCACGAGATGGATTATGGGATGTATAACATCAGTTTCTTTTGCAATCCTTATAAATGGGTCAGCCTCCCATTCCTTTCAAGCAGAAAGGGGAATCAGGCAGGGATGTCCCTTATCTCCCCTACTGTTCCTTCTGGTCATGGAAGGCCTGAGTAGACTGATAGCAACTGAGAAGCGAGCTGGGAGACTCTGGGGCCTCATGATTACTGATCACTACCTTTTAACTCATCTACTTTTTGTTGATGATATACTCATTTTCCTTAATGGGGGTATACATGATATCATCACTCTCAGGGAGATATTAAAACTCTTCAATGCTGCTATAGGAATGGAAATCAATAGGGCAAAGTCCATTATATCCTTCTTTGAATGTACTCAACAAGAAACCCATCTAGCCCTTCAAAATTTCCCATACCAAATTTTGGCACTACATGATGGTTTGAAGTATTTGGGATTTAGGATTAAAGCTAATGGCTACAAGATAGCAGATTGGACCTGGTTGATCCCAAAGGTGGAAAAAAAGAATAAATATTTGGTGTCATCACCTTCTATCCAGAGCTGGAAGACTGGTACTCATAAAAGCAGTACTAGAAGCAACCCCAGTCTTTTGGATGTCCTTGGCCTGGATCCCCTTGGGGATTCTGCATAGGATCCAACGAGTCTGCAGTCATTTCCTGTGGAAGGGACAGAAATATGGAAAGCCTTTTGCGTGGGTCAAATGGAGTAGAATTATGACCCCCAAAAAATGGGGAAGTTGGGGTTTAAAGCACCTCCCGGCTTGTGCACAAGCACTGGCTATTAAACAAGGTTGGCTACTCCTAAAGCACAAGAGTCTTTGGTCGGAGGTGGTCACCCACAAATACATTTGGCCTAGCACTATACTAGACTGGTTAAGGCGACCTACATGGAACATGAAAGGTATTTTAGTCGTCTGGAGGGCCATAATCAACACCCTGCCCATCATCAAAAGGGGCCTTATCTGGAGGATTGGTAATGGGGAGTCAGTGCAAATCGGGATTGATCCTTGGATTGGCAGTGGGAATGCCTACCAACTACCGCAGGAATTGATCACACTCCTCAACCAAAATGGTGTATTGTTCATATCACATCTTGGAGACCCTCGGAACTCAACCATTTTGCAGCAAGCATGGCACACAGGAGAGGCATGGAATATCCTGGATCAATGGGAAAGACAGTGGAGAATATTTCTACAGACTTTATCAGAATCCCATGTGTGCCTAAATGAAGAGGAGGATGAATTGATCTGGGGTTTTACTAGAAATGGGCACTACTCCTCCAAGCAAAGGTATGATATCATACATGCTGAGCACAAGCCGGACAAACTAATGAGCTGATGGAGCCATCTTTGGAAGTTAAAAGCCCCTCTGCTCACAAAATTATTGATGTGGAACATCATAATGGATAAAACTCCTACAGGAGCAAACCTCAGAAAAATGGCTTTCCCAGGTCCAACTTCGTGTGTTTTATGCCATGAGGAGGAGGAAACAAATCATCATTTATTCCTCACTTGCCCCACCTCCCAACTACTTTGGTCTCAAGTCATGTACACACTAAATATCAAGCATTCCTGAAGGGGGGTAGATATCCCAAATGCCCGAGATAGATGGTGGGAAGCTGCAATTGAACCGAGATCTAGGAATCTGCCGCTCTTGGTCACTTGGCACATATGGATGTGCCGCAATAACATCATCTTTAGAGACCGAAATATAATCTGGGCCCTGATACCTCCAAAAATCTGCTCGAGCTATGGGGAACTCTCGGCTGAGGAACCAGTCTTCAGAACTCGGAACATCACACAGGAACAGATTGACAAAGCCCACCCCTGGGCATATTTTGATGGGGCTGCACAAGTACAGGGATGTGGAGGAGGCATAATTCTTCATCTATCAGACACTCATTACTTTCACATATGCATGGGGTTGGGAGAGGGTACAAATAATTATGCAGAGCTGATTACTCTCCGACACCTTTTACATTTTACCATCCTCAAACAATGCAGACACATACAAATTTTTGGGGATTCCAAAATAGTCATAAACTGGTTTAACAACACAACATTTTTCCATGCATATACTCTCAGAACTATTATGGATGAAATTGTTTTTCTCAAAACACATTTTGATCACATTTCATGCACTCATATTTACAGGGAGCGTAATGAAAGTGTGGACAAGCTATCGAAAGAGGCAACACATCGTCCTCAAGGAGAATGGTTGATCATAGAGTACACACCGGAGTGGACCTACCAGTACTTCCACAGACCATATATGGATCAGGAACTTCGGAGGGCAGACAGGCCCTAATATCAGTAGTCTATACTTGTCTTTTTTCACAGTATTTTTTCTATCATGTAATTATCATAATTTTGGCAACAGAACAACGATCACCACTAGTGAATTTTTGAATATGTAATTATTTATATATGTACAACAACACTAGCACACCCAACAGGGTCTATTTTGTTAGAACTCACAATTTTGTAACTTCAAACAGCTGACTACAGTCACAGTATTTGCATATGCCTATGGCATTTACAGCATGTAATTTTCAACAAATTAATGGAAATTACGATATTTTCTCCCCGCAAAAAAAAAAAACAAAAAAAAAAACAAAAACCTGTAAGATAAATATTATAAACCGTTTTGTAAGATAAATATTATAAACCTTAAAATAAACATGGTTGATTTTCATATTGAGACAATCCTTGTCATAATATGACATTGGACCATGGTTAACCATGATTGGTAATAATGATTAATTAATATTCATATCAATTAATTTTAGTATATTAATTAAAATATATTGTTATTAAACATTTTTAAATAAATGTTTAAATTAATATTTCAATTCATATATATATTATAATAATAATTCAATTATCATAATTATAAAATACTTTGTTATATATAAATAATTGATTTAAGGTTATTTATTTATAATAATTAATATTAATACTCATAGTAATATTAATATATTAATTAATATTAATTTGTTAAATAAATGTTGAATGTTATCAAATATTTTCAATTATAAATTATTTATAATTAAAATATAAAAAAAATAATGATATTAATGTTTTTTTTCTTGGAAAAAGTCGTAATTTTCGTTAATAAGAGAAAATTACATTTTGTAGATGTTGAGCATATGCAGTGTGTAAGGCATTGCCTGTCCAAAATAGTTTAAATAGTGGTATAATGCTCCACACAAGGAGCGAACTGATCAAAAAGCAAAAAAATTATGATCTCTACGCAGAGAGAGTATAGTTCAAGTTAGTTCTGTAATAACATGCACGAAAAGACATAAATATCTACATATAATCAAAAAACTTCCTAACTCAACTTAAGCCTTCAGTTATGCTTCTGGATCTATGAATGGTCTATGATAGTGCTGATAGGTAACAACATCCTTCTCCTCATATATCAACCAAGTACCATCATCCTTGTGTGCTGCCTCCTTGGATAGGTGATCGACAGCTAAGTTGCGCTCCCTGTAAATGTGATGGCAAACAAAAGAGTCAAAAGTCAAGATGAGCATGTGAATGTCATCCAAGATATGCCTCAATGAGTATGCATTGCAATTAGATTTTTTATTTATCCAGTTGCATACTAATTTTGAATCACCAAAGAGTTGTAGGTTCGAGCACTGTTTGTTCAGGGCAAAATGAATGAGGTATTTGGCAGTTAAGAGCTCAGCGTAGTTATTGGTGCCTCTGCCCAGACCCATTTGTATTTTAAAGGAATGAGTTTCTGATATATGTAATATAGCTCCCCCCCCACAGCCGATCTCCTGTGTCAATCCATCGAAATAAGCCCATGGCATAGAGGTATTTATGGTTTCCGATGTGATGTTCCTATTGTGCTGATGAGTGGTCTCTTTTGGAATGGAGTGATAGTCAGCTATTGTTCTAGACAGTATAGAGGGCTAGTGTGGAGCCTTCTGCTGAAATATGGTACTGTTCCTAGCTATCCATATAGCCCAACATGTGAGTAATGGCAAGTTCCTCTCCTTTCCTGTGGTGGCCTTCCACTAGTTGTTCCATGCATCTTTTATGTTATCACTGTGCCACCGACATGATATGGGAAGTGATGTGTGTAGGTTGTTCTGTAGCTCTTGGGTGGTAGGATAATCTAGAAAGAGGTGATCATTGTCTTCACTGCAATTTCTGCAAAGGTGGCACCAAAATGGTCCTAAATAAGGTCGCTTCATCAAGTTTGCACCTGTTGGGGTTTTGTTGTGCAGAATAGACCACATTAGCAACTTCGTTCTAGGGACCGCTTTTAGCTTCCACATAAGGTTCCACCAAGGCTCAGTAACTTGGGGATTATAGGGTTCCATCAATACCAGATATCCTATCTTGGGTGCATATGAGCCATGTTTAGCAAATGCCCATATTAGTTCGTCGTCCCTTTTTGTAATCTTGATGTGGGCCTCTGTTAATGCAGATAGGTAGTCGCGCCAGTCCTGATGCCAGTGCTGAGGGATATTTAGAAAGGTCCCTGATTTCCAGGCTTGTTGTGTCATGGTGGAACGGGCATTGTCGGCAATATGGCAGATATGAGTGATGCCTTGTTCAACGAGGAGTGTTTTCATCTTCATAGGTAGCCTATGAGCATTGCCACAGCCAACCTAGGGGTCTTCCCCTATGCGCACCTGTGATCCAGATCGGATTCTCCATGTCAATCCATTTAGAATAAGACTCATAGCATTTATTACATCCTTCCAAATGATGGATATGGTTGAGGTAATCCTTTGTGCTTGTCTAATCTAGTCTAGAGTATTGGAAGGGGTTATATATTAGAGACAACAACCTTCGTCCATAGGCTGCGATTATTGAGCAATTGCCATCCTAACTTTGCTGGCAACGCTTTGGAAAAGACATCCAGTTTCTTGATCCCCTAGCCTCCCCACTGTTTGGGCAGGGCAAGGGTCTCCCATCTGGCCCATGCAAATATTCTCCCAGGCTGTTTCCCCTTCCATAAGAATCGACAACAAATGTTTTGTATCCTGGCCAATAACCCTCTAGGAATTGAAGCCAAAGTCATCTAGTATATGGGCATTGCTTCCAGAACAACCTTGATCAGGACCAACCTGCCTGCTCTTGACAAATATTTGTGGTACCAGATGTTAAGGTGTTTTTCTACCTTGGTGATTAGCCAGGTCCAATCGGCTATTTTATATCCATGAGGCTTTATTCGGTAGTCGAGGTACCTCAAACCTTCTTCGAAAGGCAGGAGATTAAAGGAGAATCTTGTGAGCGCATACTGTATTTCGTGTTGAGAGCATCCTGTAGCTGTAATGGTGTAATTTGCTTCGTTCAACACCATTCTCATGGCTTTTTGGAATATTCCAAATGCATTGTGTAGAGATGTTAAGTTGCCAATGCCTCCATTGAGGAAGATAAGTACATCATCAACAAAGAGCAAGTGTGTCAGAATGCAGGAATCAGTGATCTTAATTCCCGTGATCTGCCCTTGCCTGTGGTCTTCTCTAATAATTCTACTAATACCCTTCATTATGAGGAGGAATAGTAGGGGGGATAGAGGGCATCCCTGCCTGAACCCACGTTCCGCATGAAAAAAGGGGGATGCCGAACCATTGATTAGTACACAATATGTGACGTTGGTTATACAACACATGATCCATTTGATGAAGGTGTAGGGGAAGCCCGAGTGAGTTAGCAAAATTTAGATGTAGAGCCAACTGACTCTGTCAAATGCTTTTGATAGATATACCTTCATTATCATACCTTTCAATTTTTTTAGCTGAACAATGTGGAGTAGTTCCTGAGCAGTGCCTACCGCCTCGTGTATCTGTCTGTTTTGTAGGAAAGCGAATTGTTCTGGGGAGATGTGCGTGGATAGGATTGGCCTTAGGCGGTTAGCAATGATCTTTGCAATGATTTTGTATATATAGTTACACAAAGATATAAGCCTGAAATCATCAAAAGTAGAGGGTTTATCAGCTTTGGGGATGAGAGCTATGAATGTGGAGTTAAGGCCTTCCGACATCCTCCCTCACCTTCGACAGTCTTCTATGATCCTTAACAGATCTTCCCCTATGATGTCAAAGAAGGCAATGTAAAATTCCACTGTCCAGCCATCCACCCCCGGGCTCTTGTCCTTCTTGAGCCATTTTAAGGTTCCTTCGAGCTTATTTAGAGTGACTTCTCTTGTAAGTTCCAGGTCTGCTTCCTGGTCTACGAATCTAGGGAAGAGCTATGCAATGCTAATCACTTCAGCCATAGTGGCGATAGTGGGAGCCTTGTAAAAGTCTTTAAAATGTGAGTTAGCCTGTGTTGCCAGCTCTCGAAAGGTTTGAATGGCTTGTCTATACTCATTTTTTAGCTCCCATATTGTATTGATTGCCTTCCTCCCATTGGAATATTTATGGTAGAATTTGGTATTGTCGTCCCCTTCCTTAAGCCAAATTGCCCGACTCCAAAGCCTCCATCTCTCTTCTCTGTCCTTCAGGTTTTGTGTCCTCTTGTGCATTAGTGAGGCAATTTTATCTTTTTGTTCTTGGGAAGTAAATATCCATCCGATTTCCTCCTATGCTGTTCTAAGCAGTTGGTCTTCCAGTTTTCTTTTCCTATGAGCCCAGGCTTTGGAAAGGGATTTCAATTCCTTCAGATTATGAACAAATTCTTCCGCAATGTTCCCATAAGTTCCTGGAGGATGAGCCTTCCAATAGTCGGCCACCATCCTCATGTAATCAGTGTCCCTTAGCCATGTGGAGTTAAATTTGAAGGGAGCCTTTGGCTTATCAATGGCATCCTGTATTTCCAGATAGATATGTCTATGATCAGATAGACCCCCAGATCCAACCCATTGTCTGATACAAGTGCGTCTATTGACCAGAGGTTCTTTGATTAGGAATCTATCGAGCCTTCTGGCAAGGCTTGCCTCACCAGTTCTATTGTTCCTCCATGTGGGCTGGATCTTGGCAGAGGGAATGTCAATAAGGTTGTGGTCCTCCAGAAGATTCTCAAAGAATGTTGATAGCATGTCCACCTGTGCTTGATGGCCCCATGACTTTGCATTCCCTATGGAAAAATTAAGATACCCCTCGGGATTATATTGTTTTGCTGGAGGACTGTTGAATTTAGAAATTTCCTCTAGTAATTGGCCCTGTCATGACAAGGGCCGTATACATTGATGATTATGTAGTCAGCTTCAAAGGTGGATGAGTATATATCATCTCCCAGGTACCCATGACCCCCCCAAACACTATTCAACTTAATAGAACGGTTGTAAATGCCCAGGGCTACCCCTCCAGATCTTCCCGTGGCATCTAGCGAGTAAAAAGACCATCTAGGTAACCATGATTCGAGGAGGGGAGTGATGGTGCTGGCAGGACCAAGGGTTTCTTGGAGAAAAAGGATATCTACAACTTCCAAAGCAATCAATCGTCTCATAGCTAGTTTTTTCCCAGGGCTATCCAACCCTCGGAAATTAAAGGATAGCATCTTCATGGGGGGGAGGGGGGGGGAGATCTAGGGTTTGCTCTGCTCTAAGAACCCAGTCCATAGTTTTTGTTTGCCCGTGGCAATATCCTCCCCTGCGTGGTGCTTGGATTTGGATAGTGAGGAGGGGCACCCCCGAGATGGTTTAGGTAATAAGGGGGTTGAGTCAATACCGAATCCTTCTTTGCCTCTTTCTTGTGTGCCTTGCATGCCTCTACTGTTGCTTGTTGTGGCCGATCTTCAACTTCCATTGCAAGTTGCGGCTGGTTCTGAGGGTTTGAAGTTCTTGATTCTTTTTCATTTGTCCTCTGACCCCCCTTGTTATTCAGGGGACAATCCATGAATATGTGGCCAACCTTATGGCATCTTCGACATCTATAAGGTACTCCTTCGTAGTCCAACAACTGTTTCTGAGAGTATGTCCTCCATTGAATGGTGATGTGTTCTTGTAAGCCCCCTCTGGTATCCATATGCACCAATATCCTGGCATAGGCCATCTTGCATGTGGATTGATAAGACTTGTCATACTCCATATACGTGCCTAGGGAGTTTTCAATGTGACGAAATATGTCTTTGGACCAAAAATGCAGTGGGAGCCTCGACAGTCTAATCCAGATTGGGCTGACCCCTATCTGGTCTATTTCCGGGTCAAAAAGTGGTGTCCATCTCTTCAGAAGGACAGGCGCATGCTCAAAGTGCCAGTATGAAGATAAAACATAGTTCGTGTGGTCTGACCTGGCAAACCTTAATGTAAACTAGCCTCTCATGAAGGCCTACACTATAGGTATATCGGCCAAGTGATGTCCCCAAACCTCAGAGGCCCATAACTTTAAATGGGCCGCGGAGTAGTCTGGCCTCGAATTCTTCCAACCAATACTCTGTCCGCGAAATCCATTGTTCCCCCAACTGTATGTCCTCCTCAAGCCTGAGAATGACGTCTTCAGCTTTAGATCTAAAGCATCCGGATTTCTCGTGAGGCCTTGCTTCAACTTCTGTATCCTCCCGGCGATCAGAGTTTTCCCCAGAGACGGGTGTGTTCTCAGGTGGAGGGGGAGGGGCGGAAAGGAGGGCGTCCGATGGAGCAGAGAACTTAAGATGCGCAGAAATTTATATATAAATATTTTATTAATAAGATGAAATTACAGATGATGAATGTTTACAGTGGGCTACCTGGCTTATATACCGCCATGGGCACCCTTTAGGAAAGGGCATGATCTTATGATCGTGCCATTTCGTCTAACTAAACCTAAATTAAATAATAAACCTAAAATTAACTAATTTTTTTACATAACATTTCCTTCCTCTCGAAAGAATGCTTTGTCCTCAAAGCATACGTAACGACGGATGTTGTTGACAAAATGATTCATTCTCCCAAGAAGCTTCTTCTTCGGGCAAGTCCTTCCACTTGATCAGATATTCCTTGATAGTACGATAACGAAGCTTTCTTTCTCTAGTAGACAATAACCTTTTGGTTCTAAAATGACTCTTCCCTCATCATCTAGGGATGGAAGTGTTGTTTGTACTGTTTGATTGTTACCTAGTGCCCTTTTAAGGCAAGATACGTGGAAGACGTTGTAAACACGACTTGTCTCTGGAAGGCTTAAACCATACGCAACTTGGCTAATCTTTTTGTTGATCTGGTAAGGTCCATAAAACTTTGGTGCCAATTTGTTTTTTCCTTTCTGTTTTAAGGATAACTGTTTGTATGGTTGGAGCTTAACAAATACCCATTCTCCAACTTCAAACTCTCTTTCGGTTCTGTTACGATCTGCTTGTTGCTTCATACGATTCCTTGCATTATTCAAGTTTTATTTTAATATTTGGACGACTTTTTGGGTTTCTTCTAGTTGATCTTTAACAGCAGGTAGATTTGTTTGGACAATAGCTAGATCTTTCCATTTCGGGGGTTCATACCCATATAGGGCTTGAAATGGCGTCATTTTTGCTGATGTATGATAGGTGGAGTTATACCACCATTCAGCAAGGTGTAACCATTGAGCCCATTTATTTTGTTTTTCTGTAGCGTAGAAACGTAGGTAGGCCTCCAAACATTTATTGACAACTTCTGTTTGGCCATCTGTTTGCGGGTGATAAGTGGAACTCATATTTAGGTAAGTTCCTATATGGTTGAACAATTCCTTCCAGAAATTACCTTTGAACTTGGCATCTCTATCACTTACAATGACTTTTGGAAAACCGTGTAACTTATATATATTTTTGCAAAATATTTCAACGATTTCTTTTGCTGAGTATGAATTCTTTATTGCCATAAAGTGAGCATATTTGGCGAGTTTGTCGACTACTACGAAAATCTTGTCCTTGCCTTCAGATACTGGTAATCCTTCGATAAAGTCCATTGAGATTTCTTCCCACTTTTGATTTGGAATGTTTAAGGGGTGAAGTAATCCTGGTGTCGTAATATTTTCGCTTTTATTCCTTTGACATGTGTCACACTCTGCTACATACTTCTGAATATCACGATTCATTCCCTTCCAAAAGAAAGATTGACGTGCATTGTAGTAAGTCTTAAAGAATCCTACGTGTCCAGCTGACGGTGAGTCATGTAATTCCTTGAGTATCTTAAACTTAAACTTGGAATTTGTATTTAGATATATTCTTCCCTTATACCATAGGATATCATTCTTCCACTCAAATTTTGAGTTATTGGGAAGGTTATTGATTATTGCTGTTACTTCTGGATCCTTGGCATACTCACTTCGAATTTCGTTAAGCCACTCAGGAACAACAACCGACATTGCAAGTAGTGTTGGTTCTTCATCTTTCCTGGATAAGGTATCTGCTACTACATTGTCTTTACCTCTTTTATGTAGTATTTCCAAGTCAAAAGCGAAATTTTTTTCAATCCATTTTTGTTGTTCTTCGGAAAGCGTTTTTTGTTGAAGGAGATGTTGGAGACTGTTATGGTCTGTTCGAATAGAAAACTTACTTCCCAAAAGATATTGCCTCCACTTAGCTAGTGCGTGCATGATAGCGAGCATTTCTTTGTTGTATGTGGATTTGAGGCGCTCTCTTTTATTGAGCTTCCTACTTTCAAAAGCTATGGGATGTCCTTGTTGCATTAGTACTGCACCTATACCGAATCCAGAAGCATCACACTCAATGATAAATGGTTTAGAAAAATCTGGTGTTGCTAATACGGGAGCATTAGACATAATTTCTTTTATTTTTTCAAAACACCTTCCTGCTTCCTCATCCCATAGAAACGAATTCTTCTTTAAAAGATTTGTTAGAGGTGCAGTTATATGTGCATAGTTTTTAATAAACCTTCGGTAATATCCTGTCAAACCTAAGAACCCTCTTAGCTTGGATATATTAACAGGTTTGGTCCATTCTTTTATAGCTTTGATTTTGTTAGGGTCCACCTTTACACCTTCATGGGATATAATGTGTCCAAGGTATTCTACTTCTTCCTTTCCGAAGGTGCATTTGGATTTTTTTGCGTAAAATTGGTGTTCTTTAAGTAGTGTAAGAACCTTATCCAAATGTTGCAAGTGCTCCTTCCATGTTTTACTGTAAATTAGAATATCGTCAAAGAATACTAATACAAACTTTCTGAGATGTGGGCGAAATAATTCATTCATAGTTGCTTGAAACGTTGCTGGTGCATTGGTTAATCCAAATGGCATTACTTTAAATTCATAATGACCTTCGTGTGTTCGGAATGCGGTTTTTGGTATGTCTTCTAATCTTATTCTAATTTGATAGTAACCTGATCTTAGGTCCAATTTTGAGAAATACCTTGCGCCATGTAGCTCATCCAACATTTCGTCGATAAAGGGGATTGGAAACTTGTTTTTAATTGTTATTTTGTTTAATCCCCTATAGTTAATATATAGCCTGAATGACCCATATTTCTTCCTTACCAACACCACTGGAGCAGCGTAAGGACTTTTACTTTTCGAGATGATTCCACACCTTAAGAGGTCTTGGATTAATCTCTCGATTTCTGTTTTTTGGTGATGTGGATATCGGTATGGCTTGATGTTAACCGGGTCTGATCCTGCCTTGACTTCTATTGTATGCTCAATTTCCCTATTAGGCGGCATATTTAGAGGTAGATCTTGAAATACTTCTTCATGTTTCCTAATTAGTTCTTGTATCTCTGGTGACTCTTCACTGGTCATATTTGCAGATAACATTTCTAACTGATGACATTGTACTACATAAGCAGGTGCTCCTCTTCGAATCATCTTCATCATCTGAGATGATGATACAATTTGATTTTCTGGTGCTTGGAACCCATGTAATTTGTACTTTTGACCTCCCCATTTGAATTTTATAAATTGTACTTGGTGGTTAGCGGCATAAGTACCTAAGGTTCGTAACCACTGGACACCTAAGACTACATCTACTCCTCCTAATGGTACTGTGAAGAACGAAGACTCTAAACTGAAGTCTTGAATTTGCAATTTAACCTTATGACATTTCCCCACTTTTTCAATCCTCTTACCGTCTGCTACCATTACCTTCATGTTTGGCAAGGGAAATGAAAAAATATTGAGTCTCTTGGCCATGGTTGCATCCAAAAAATTGTGTGTGCTACCAGAGTCAATGAGGACCACCACGTTGTTCTTTTTAATGTGTCCCTTTAACTTTAGAGTCTAAGGTTGTGATATACCTGTCATAGCTGATAACGACACTTGCGGAATACTTTCGTCATCTAATTCTGGTGAGAATTCTGGGGCATCTCCTGTTTCTTCTATGTCAGAATCTTCACTGTTTGAATCATTGGTTGCTTCACAATTATATAGGTTTTTTGGTTCTTTTCCTTTAGCACATCGATGTTTGGGATCCCACTTCTCACCACAGTGCTTGCATTTACCCTCCTTTATCATTTGCGCTTCCACATTAGATTTTTCATCTTCACGACGATGTGGTGGAACATATCTTGTATTTTTTGCATCTGCATACTGAGGTGTTCTTCGTCTTGAATATGTTTTTTTCGGCTTTTGACCAAAATATTTGTTCGAATTTCTTTTCGGCTGTTTTTGCTTTTCGTCTTGCTACTTCTATTGATGAAATGTCATGCATCTCAAGTTCTTCTTGTAAATGGGTTTTAAGTCTCGAGATGTATGACTGAATTAAACGAGATTCTGATAACCCAGGTACTCGAGTTACTATGGTCTCCCATTCTTGAGTGTATTCATCCACACTTCCTTTTTGTCGTAGTTTGATGAGTTTTGAAAAGAACTCTTCTTATTTTACACCTTGAAATCTTTTAAAAAAAGCATCTTTAAATTTTCTCCAGCTAATGACGTGTGTTGTTTTTTTCCACCACATATACCAGTTATATGCTTCTCCTTCCATTTTCATGGATGCATGTCTGAGCTTTTCGTCATTGTCAGTGATTTCATATATCTAAAAGTATTCTTCTGCTTTATTTATCCATGCAACATTGTTTTTTTCGTTTCCATCGAATTTAGGCATCTCAACCTTTGCCCTCTTCTGGTATGTGGCTAATGGTTGAGCAAAAAGAGGGTGTTGATTAGTAAGGGTATCCCAAAGTTGCTTGTTTGTAAAAGCTGTGTTACTTGCTTCTTGGTGGGGTGTCGCTGATTTTCTTGGGGATTCAACCTTTTCATGAGAATATGTTAACTTTGTTGAATCTAATGAGAGGTGTTCTTGATTCTCTTCACTTTCTTTTAATAGCTCTTCAGGTGTACAATTCGACCTTTTACACAGAAGTCTCAGCATTGTTAAGGCATCTCTGATGTTTACTTCTGTTTGGACATGTTGACTTTCCATCTTTATCTCTATTCGATTTGTAGTGTCTTGAAGATTTTTGATTTTGTCTGCTTGCTCCCCAAGCTTGCTCTCGACTTCATTTAATCTTTTACTAACCTCGTCGTGGTTGTTATTTATCTTATGCTCTGCGTCAACCAATTTTTTCTGGAAATCCGCCATTGTCATTGTCGACATTGAGCGGGTTTGCGGGGGCGTGTATTTATCTGCCAGCTTAAGTTGTTTTGTTTTGTTTTGTTTTTTTTTTTTTTAAATTAAATTAATTTAATTTAATTAATTTTTTTTTTAATTATAAATTATAATAATTATAATTTATAATTATCAATTATTTTATATATATATAAATTAAAGTTATAAATTATATAACTTTTAATTAAATTATATATATAATATATATAATTAAAATATGATATATATAACTAAATCACGTTATAATTTTTTTTTATATCTATCATTAACTTTTGAACCGTCACGTTGATTAACATAACCCCTTGACTATTCAAAAAAATATCGAATATTACCGCAGGCTGGGGTGTATGGAACGAACGCAGCGGGGACGGTGGACGCGAACAGTAATCTCTAACGGCTGGTCGATGGTGGATGTGGAGAGTTACGGTGTTTTACGGGGAGACTGATGCGGTGTCGGACATGGACACGATTGGGAGCAGCGAAGTGGATGCAGCAAGGTGGGAACAACGAACGGATGCAGCAACAGCAGAGTGGATGCAACGAACAGAGACCGAGGATCGCTAAGCTCTGATACCAGATGGAGCAGAGAACTTAAGATGCGCAGAAATTTATATATAAATATTTTATTAATAAGATGAAATTACAGATGATGAATGTTTACAGTGGGCTGCCTGGCTTATATACCGCCATGGGCACCCTTTAGGAAAGGGCATGATCTTATGTTCATGCCCTTTTGTCTAACTAAACCTAAATTAAATAATAAACCTAAAATTAACTAATTTTTTTACATAACATCCGATAAGGGAGGGATGTTCAAATAGCTGCTTGATGGGGGGGCAGATGAATGCGACATGATTAGGGGTTCAAAGACGGCTATGGTGGATGAGCTAGGTAATGTAAAGTTAAAATCGGAGGATGAAGGGAGGGAGGTTAGGCCAACACAAGTATCCACAGGGTTAGGGTTAAGGCAACTCAAGGCAAACCCTAGTGAGGAAGGTGACGACGGAGGGGTGGAAAGGGACGGCCAGGTCGGGGGGTCGTCCGGCAGTATCACCGAATGGTCCGAAGGGCCCGAGAACGGAGGTAAATCGACGATGGTTTCTGTCAACACACAGCTAAACGGGGTCGTGCCTTCCTCAGTAACATGCAGAGTCGTCCAGATAGAGCCTTCCACTAGTGGTTCGTCCGAGTAGTCAACAAGATCGAGGTCCATAGTTGTCGGGGAACACAGATCGCCAGCTGCCTGAGGGTAACCATTGAGGGAGCAGCAAGTAGGGCGGGCGGTAGTGTGACCAAAGAGCTAAACACTGGGCGTGGAAGCAGGAGGGCTACGGGCGTAGTAACTTCGGTAAAAACCTTGTTACGGTAGCAAAGACGGAGGGTAAGAAAGAGAAACCATCACTGTCGAGCGGCCTACATGTTTCTGCTGTTCGCTGCCAGCTACAGTGTCTCGTACTGCAGACACAAGGCCCTGCCCGTATTCTCTAATGTTATTAATGTTATTAAAAATTATTAATATATAATTAATAAACATTGTTATTTATTTACACTATTATTTATTGTTTAATAATACTTAATTGTTTTATTATTATTATTATATAGTATAAGTATATGCCACATATTAATTTTCACAATAGTTAAGTTGATAACTTTGTTTGGTTTGGATTTAAGTTTTCAAAATTTTAATTTAATTATTAATAATTGATAAATATATAGTAAAGATTTATTTTTTATAAAATATTTATAGAATATTTTAAATATTAATTAATATAAAGGATTCAAATTTATCTCAAAGTGAGTTATATCTATTTTATTTTAATTAAAAAATGTTATAAAATTAAATAGAAATAAAATATACATAAAATATTTTAGTTGTGAAATGAGTTATGATTTTTTAGATATGTGATGTTGATCTAGTTTTTTTTCTAAAAAATCGAAATCTAAAACCATCTCATCAAAACCACTAAAGAATAATACCAAACTTACCTTAATATAACTAATTTTTTGTAAAAAAAAAAACTTTATAAAAATATTCCCTTAATAAAAAATACCTTCAATCAAACAAAACACCCTATCACAATTTTTGATAATCTCATAGCTTTAGACTAATAATATTCAGGGTTCATGTTTTATAATTTTCATAGCTCTGGCTTTAAAATTGCCAATGCCAATTTTTGCCACACCTTAACAATGTGTATATGTTAAGTGTATTAGAAAAGGGGAGCAACCCCTTGGGAAGAAACACATATATTACCTCATCATTACAACATCGTTGCGTCAACAAACAGTTACACATCATGTATAAATCGCGATTCGACCCCAGGTGAGGAGGTAATTAATGAATAGTTACAACCATCGGCGATAATATCCACATAATATGTTAAGTATATTGGCATACTTGTTTAAAATTATAGCCTTGAAATCTATTGAAGAAATGCTTACATATGATTGCACTTTTAAAGTATTTTACCATAGTTTACAATTTTGCTAGATTATGAAAATAGTGTAAAATGGAAATTTGTGTTAGCGTAAATATGAATGTCTTTAAGATTTTCTGGACCTTATGTAAATCGACTACAACAGTTAAGTTTTTCAATATTTTATTTTATTGAATGCACTTTTCCTTCTATGTTTTGCTAGGCTATACTTTTATCGAGTTAAAATATATTTCCGTAACATTGTTGAGAAAGAAAATTGTTAATGAGACTTTATGATTTTCAACCAATTAGGTTCGGGGTTTAGGAACATTTGTTAAGGAGTTTTTACTGAGTGGAGAAATTGTTTAGATGGCTAAAAGTGTTAAGTATTTGGTTAAAAAAATCAAAAGATTTTGTGTTAGTGGAAATGGATTCAGCATCATCAAAAATTTATGGGGCACTCAAAACCTTGAAGTTTGACAGGTGTAATTTGGATTTACAAAAATCTCTGCAAGATTTTATCAAAATCTTACCAGAATTTCCATAATTTTAACAACAAAAAGTCTAATTAGATTACAACATTTGTTAATATCAGTCATTAATATCTTTCAATAATTATAATAACCATTAATATATAAGCAAGTAATTAACAACTTTCAATAATTATAATAACCATTAATATATAAGCATGTCAGACCATAAAATTGGCTAGATTATTCAGATTTATCTGATTGGAAACGAATTTTAAAAGTTTATGAATAAATTTTATAAAATGACTCATCCTTAAGAAAGGTCACATATGAATTCTATTATTTCAGCGTATTTTGGTTTATTAATCCGTGCTACACCATATTCATTGAATCATTTATAATGAGAAATATAAAAAATGAACATGATAATTCCACATTTAATCACTTATTCTTACACATGTTTGAACTTTCAACTCTTTCATGAATCACTCTTTCAAAATTAGGTTGAAACAACATTATTTTTTCTGAGGGTAGCAATTGAGTTAGTTTTTGAAACGACATTATTTTTAGATGGGTAACCCCTCGTACCACTTCACTTAGTGAATAAAAATAACCATTGAAGTTAATACATCACAAATACAAGATTGCATAGTTTATGCCACCAAAACGATTCGGGAAGCTAATCCCAAAACTAGCCAAATGTGTTCATAATATACAAGTGGAAAGAGAGAAATCCATATCTGTATTCCATGTGAAATTTTTTTAGGTTTATAATTATGATATGTTAAATGTGAAGTGGACTTGAAATATGTCACTATATGTCACTATTATATGAAAGGTGTTTTTAAGATATTTTTTTTAAGACAAAAGAATTTTTTGTCTTAAAAAATCATTTTTTATTTTAGCTATTTTGTATTAAAATTTAATATCAATTGAATTGTCTTAAATATAAAATTTAAGACAAAAACAGTTTGGGACAAAAATATTTCAAGGCAAAATTTTATATTCAAAACAAAAACAGTTTAAGACAAAAGTATTTTAAGACAAAATTTTAAATTTAAGACAAAAACCGTTTCAGACACAAATATTTTAAGACAAAATAGTTTAAGACAAAAATATTTTAAGACAAAAATATTTTAAGACAAAACTTTATATTTAAGACAAAAACAATTTGAGACAAAAATATTTTAAGACAAAACTTTATATTTAAGACAAAAATAGTTTAAGACAAAACTTTATATTTAAGACAAAAATAGTTTGAGACAAATATTTTACGACAAAACTTTATATTTAAGACAATGGCCACTTAAGACAAAACTCATTTAAGACAATTAACAATTAAGACAAAAACATATCAATTTAAGACAATATTATCTAACAACTGCAAAATTGACTTTGACAATGCGCCCTAAGTCCGTTAGTTTGCAGGCTACTACTATCTCGTGCCTATACCGAGGTTGTTATTTCACTTACCATTCACGTTATCTTATATAAAGACAATGATTTGTTGGGATCTTCGTTTTGTGGGGTTAGCCGACTCTGAAGAACGCAACAATTTTTCCTGGCAAGATTTCTTGGACATCAATTCCACTTCTATCCCTTCGATCTCTCCTGATACAATTAGAGACAACTTGTATGTCGTTGCAATTCGACTGGTGAGTCACTTTAGTACTTACTATTGCAGAGAAGTTGATAAACTAACTAAACTGTGGACTCCTTCTCCTGGTTATGGGATTAAGCCTCGAGTTTGAATTTCCCTTAATATGCATCCCCTCAGACTTTGGATCTAGCTCAGGGTAATCAGCTACAAGAAAGATTGCAATGTGGTTGGCTTACAATTGGGTGGAGAGTTGAAGTCCTTCCTTCATTTTTCAGTCATCATTAAACACATAGATAAGTGTACATTGCTTATGTGTATTGCCTTATGGAGTGTGATGAATCTTGTTACATTGTGAATGGTGCAAGATCTTGCGTGTTTGTAAATGTAAATGAATGTCTGAGTTTTGACGCTCACTATATCTTCATGATTAGAACGGTGTAATGTATGCACATGAATTTTAAAGTGTGCCTAGAATATGTTATTCATTATTATGTGCATGGTGAATGCACAATTATGTGTTCATATTCAGTCAATTGATTTCCAAATTTATGGGTATAATTAGTTTAACCAATCCCTACACTAGTTATTTTGTTAACACAAAGAATTTAAGTATCAAGAATTGGGTCATGAGTCTCCTTGAAACTACAAGAGGGTGGGCGCACACAGTTGTAGTTCTACTTTATGAACCTAGAACATGACTTTGTTGACATGCTATCAAGTCCAAAACCTAGTGGGCACTTCACCCTAGTGGAACCATGTTGTGTGTATAGACACCAATCATAATCCATCGACCCCAGTGATCAAATATGAGGTAAGGGAAGGGTCTATACACTTGGCCAAATGTTGTTTTATTTTGGGTGAGAATCCTAAAGGGCAAGAGTGTGGTACAGGTAGAACTGGGAGTGTTGGGAACATTTTCAGCCACCCATCGTTGAAATATTTGTACCTTACAACACCCTAAGAGTGTAAAAATTAATATAAATTTGCTACTACTGATGTATTCGAACTGAAAACAAGAGATTACAAATTTCCTCTGCTATTCTGAGAAATGGAAATCACAATTTAGAAACACATGCAATGACATGCAACCATCAAAACAACACAAGAACACAATTATTTATAGGGAAACCCAACAAGGAAAAACCCTTCCACTTCTTTTCATTAATCATATGAGAATGAGAAATGATTACAATGTCTTGCTTCAATCTTGAAGCACACCTTGCATTGTAAACCTATTCTCCTACTGATTGTCCTGCTCTGGCTAACACTTAGTCAATTCAAGGCCCCATCTTTCTCCTATTTCCTTGCACAATTCCCAAGGAAATTAGTTCCTAAATAATAGGGGAATTCACTATTCCCTTGTGCAAATCCCAAGTAATCGATCACTTGCCTCAATGCCCAACATGTACACTCAACTAGTATACAATTAATAATTACAATGTGCCTTTTCCTCCACTTCAGTTTGGCAATTCAAATTCCATGCATGTCTGGGCTATTTTTAGCTAATTGACGAGTTTAACTGAGAGATCATTGAGTTAACAAAAATTCTACTACTCAATTGACCTTCAACTGACTCGACTAGTTGCTTGAGCTCAGTTAACTGAGTCAAACTGAAAATAATTGAATTAGATTGCTAAATTTTAGCAACACTACATGCACAACTCTACTTCTAGCATATAACTAGAATTTATTGAGTAAACAAGTAGACAAGGCCATGCCACACAAGTTAACTGCCATCCAAGCCATCTTGCTGATTTGGAAAATTGAATTACTAAATTTGACTAAGGAACAAGTCAAATTTAGCCTTTCTTACTACATTTTCTAACACTCCCACTTAGCAAGAAAGGGATTTTGAACCACCCATATCTTGCACTTGTGGAATTTGAATTTTCCTCTTGACAATGCCTTTTTCAATATATCTTCATCCTGCTTCTCAATTGGAATGTAATGTAGCATCATAATTCTCCTATGCACACAATTCCGCAAGTGATGGTACCTGATATTAATGTGCTTGGACCTATCATGAAATACTGGATTCTCAGAGAGTTTGATACAACTCTGATTATCACAATAAATCATTGTTGAATCCATCTACTTACTGAAAAGACCCACGAGTATTTTCCTCATCCATATGGCCTCACATGTTTCTTGACTTGTGGCCATGTATTCAGCCTTTGTTGAGTTGAGTGCCACATACGTCTATTTCCTATTATACCAGGAAATAGTTGCAGGCACAACAATGAAGATAACACACGAAGTATTTTTCTTGTTTGATGGACTCCCTACCTAATTTGCATCAGTGAAGCCTTGGAGTTTCACTCTCTTTGTCCTCCTGTACCATACCCCATACTTAGTTGTGCCTATGAGGTACCTCAACACATGCTTTATTGCCTTCCAATAAAGCTTGTGATGCAGGAGCATCTAGACTTAGCCAACAATGTAAAATTATGTTCACATGTTGTGGCTAAACAAGTTGAATTTCACTGACCTGAGTGGTCAAAAGTTAGTTTTTACCGAGAGGGTTTAGATCTCTCAAGAAATGAGTTGTATTTCATTATTGTAATAAGTAGAAATTGTCTTATTTTAGATTCAAAGATAAGTTGTTAGCATAGGTGTGTGATATAGTTGGAAAATAGTGACTTTACTGTTAAATTGTTTAAGAATAGGGATTGAGTTGTTAGACAGGATGGAATTGATAAAATGAAGAAAAATGTAATGTAAAAGGATGGGCAGAGAGAGGGAGGATGGAGTGAAGCGAGATTCAAGTCAGAGCGAGGATTTTATATTGAAACAAGGGTCTTTTAATCGTTGTAATCGAGCCCAAGGCCGAGACTCTGTAACCTTTTTTTATTATGAATAATTGATGTGTGTATATGATTACATTGATGTTGTGTGTGATTATACATCAGATTTGTGGAAATCCCTCATTTTCTTTTGTTTCTTTGTATTCGGGACGATGTTGAATATTTCTTTGTTTTCATGTTCTACGATATAAAACACACAGTTAATAGAAATCACAACCTTTTGTATTATTAACAGCGTTGAATGCTTAAGATCTCAACCGTTGATCCAAGTTTGAACCAACGGTGCGAAGCCTCACCGATCGTTGGATCACTTATATCGCATCACAAAGATTTGTTCACGAGGGGCGGACATCAAGCCTCAAAGAATTGTGATATGCAATCAACGTAATATTGCATCGCAAATAGACAGTGGGGTGTGGTCGAATCACGATCTCAAGGAGTTGCGAAGTGTGATCGTGAAATCTTGCATCGCAAGAATGCTTGTGTATTATCGGAACCCAGTTGTGGAAACACTGCAATATGCGATTGCGATCCATCGCATCGCAACACTTCACTACCAAAGGAAAAAGGGCTTGAAACTATAGTGATTTGTGACTATGCGATTTAATCTGGACCGTTGGATCAAATGTATTACGATCTATGGAGAATCGCGAGAAATTCTATAATGAAGGTGAAACATTAGTGTTGGGCTATTAAAAGAGGGGAATCAGAATAAGCACAACAAGAGGAACTATAAGGGAAGTAATAAACGCAAGGCTGATTGTTGAGATTTTCTTGAAGCAATTGAGCCTGCGTCATTTGTGGTATCAGAGCACATAGAGATTAAGGTTGATTACAGTAAACATGCCGCCAAGGAGAGTAGCTGGCATTGGTCGAGGAAGACCGGAAGCAAATGAAGTTCTGCTGGAGGAGATCCGAAGTCTGCTTACAAGGATGGAAACAGTTGAGACTGCTCAGAGAATAACACCTGATGAAGGGGATGATAGTGCTAAAGAAGAATCTTCTGAAGAAGAAGAAGAGGAGGAAAATGAAACTACCAGAGTTATTAAGATGCTGGCGAAAGTGGGAGGAAAACTAAAGGTGGAAATTCCTACGTATGAAGGGAGTCTCAATGCAGAAGAGATAATGGATTGGATCAGGTCATTAGACAAATATTTTGACTATGAAGAGGAAGTTGATGACAAGAAGAAGGTGAAATTTGCAGTTACCAGATTAAAGGGTCATGCAACTATTTGGTGGTACGAGCTACAGACATCCAGAACGAGGAAAGGAAAGTCCAAGATCAAGCAATGGGACAAAATGGTAAGTAAGATGAAAGCCAAATTTATGCCTAAATATTATCAGTTAAATCTTTTTAAACAGTTGCAGAATTTAAGACAAAAAGGAATGTCTGTTAAAGAATACACAGAAGAGTTTTATAGATTGAGTATTAGAGCAGGATATGCAGAAGATGACATGGAGAAGGTAGTCAGATATATCAATGGCTTACGATATGACATACAAGATGAGATCAGCTTGTTAAGTTTGAAGACTATTGAGGATGCCTATCAAGCAAGTTTGAAGGCAAAGGAGAAGATGTTGAGAAACAGAATCAGAGGAATAGAGGAAGGAGCTCGATAAGAGGTAGAGGAACTACCAAACCAAGGGGACAACAACATCAACATGAAGCAAGCAATTCAAGTAGCAGAGCACCATAAAGAGGGGATTTTAATAGAGGAAAATTTGTGCCCAGAGGAAGAGGTCGAGGTATAGATATTCGGTGCTACACATGTGGAGAATGGGGACATGTGTCATGGCACTGTCCTCATAATAAACCAGCAAGTCAGAGGAATACGAAAGTGGTTGAGGCAAAGCTAGAAACACCTCAACTTATCGAAAAGGAAGAACCCCCTGACGTAGGATAATACCTGTTGTTGAGAAGGACATTGCTTAAGACAGAGAAAGAGATTGAAGAACTAGAGTAAAGGAAGAATTTATTTAGAACTACCTGTAAATCCAAAGGTAAGTGTTGTAAAGTAATAATTAATAATTGACAGTGGAAGCACTAATAACCTTGTTTCTGCAGAGATGGTGGACAAGCTCGGATTAGTAAAGATAGCGCAGCCTACTCCTTACAAAGTGTTGTGGTTGCAAAAGGGACATCATATTATTGTGACAGAACAATGCAAGGTTGAAATACAGATTGGTAAATATAAGGATGTAATATTATGTGATGTAATGCCAATGGATGTATGCCATGTATTGTTGGGAAGACCGTGGTAGTTTGATTGGAAAGCTATTCATGATGGGAGGAGAAACACTTATACTCTGGAGAAGGATGGAAATAAACATACATTGCTGCCATTGAAGGATGATGCTGAAAAAGGAGCACTTGGAAATAGTGTTATGCTGATGAGCGAAAAGGAGCTATTGCAAGAGATTGGGAAAGGTGAAGAAATGCATTTTGCTATCATAGGGAGACTGAAGGTAATTTTAACTTCCACAAACTTAGATGATTTACCTAAAGAAATCAAAACTCTGTTAAATGATTTCATTGATATTATTGTGGATGAGTTTCCAAATGCATTGCCACCGATCAGGAGTATTAGTCATCATATTGATCTAATACCAGGAGTGAGTTTGCCAAATAAAGCAGCGTACAAATTAACTGCTCAAGAGAATGCAGAAGTTGGAAGACAAGTGCAAGAACTGATGGATAAGGGACTAATCAGAGAAAGTCTTAGCCCATGTGTCATACCAATAGTACTCAGTCCAAAGAAAGGAGACGAATGGCATATGTGCACAGATTCCAGAGCCATAAACAAGATCACAATCAGGTATAGATTTCCTTTGCCATGAATGGATGGTTTAATGGATTTTTTGAGTGGATCAAAGTATTTTACTAAAATATATCTGAGGAGTGGATACCATCAAATAAGAATTCGAGAAGGAGATGAATGGAAGACTGCATTTAAAACAAACAGTGGGTTGTATGAGTGGTTAGTGATGCCTTTTGGACTCATTAATGCACCTAGCACATTCATGAGATTGATGAATGAAGTCTTGAAGGAATATGCATGCAAGTTTGTTATTGTTTATCTTGATGATATTCTAGTTTTCAGTAAAAGTAAGGAAGAACATTTAGAGCATCTTAAATTGGTTTTAAGAACTCCACAGAAAGAGAAACTACTGATAAATCTGAAGAAATGTAGTTTCATGAAAGAAGAATTAATTTACTTAGGATTTGTAGCTTCTAAAGAAGGATTTAAAATGGATCCAGAGAAAGTCCAAGCAATTTGGAACTAGCCTATTCCCAGAAATATATTTGAGGTAAGAAGTTTTCATGGTCTTGCAAGTTTCTACAGAAAGTTTATCAGAGGTTTTAGTCAGATTTGTGCACTGATTCTTGAAACAATTAAGGAGACCAATCAGCCAATCAAGTGGATAGAAGCAGTAGACCGAAAGTTTAAATTGCTGAAGAGGAAAATCACAAAAGAACCGATTTTAGCTTTGCCTGATTTTGAAAAAGTATTTCAAGTTGAAGCAGATGCTAGCGGGGTTGCAGTTGGTACAATTCTGAGTCAGGAAAAAAGACTGATAGCGTACTTCAGTGAGAAATTGAATGAAGCAAAGAAGAAGTATTCTTCTTACGATAAATAGTTTTATGCTATTGTACAAGCCTTGAAAAAATGGAGACATTATTTGCTACAGAAAGAGTTTATATTGTATTTTGAAAATCATGCATTACAGTTCATAAACAACCAACCAAAATTGAACCAAAAGCATGCCAAGTGGGTAGAATTTTTGCAGAGATTTACTTTTGTGATAAAGCACACAAGTGGTAAGTTGAATAAAGTCGCTGATGCGTTGAGTAGGGTAAGTTTTATTGTGCAAGAATTCAAAGTTGGTGTTGTGGGATTTGAAGAAATGATTGAAGTGTACAAAGATGATGCAGATTTCAAAGAGATCTATACAACAGTTCAAAATCCAATAATTCATAATAGAAGTCAATGGTTAGATTATCTCATCCAAGGAGGCTTATTGTTTAAAGGCAACAAGTTCTTTATTCCCAAATGTTCTATGAGGGAAAACATAATAAAGGAAAAACATAGTGGAGGATTATCTGGTCATTTTGGACAAGATAAAACCTTTGCTTAGGTGAATACTTTTTATTATTGGCTAAAAATGCAAACTGATGTTAAGAGATTTGTTGAGAAGTGCAGGATATGTCAGCATGCTAAGGGGAGAAGTCAGAACACAGGATTGTACCAGCCATTACCAATACCAGACCGACCATTGGATGCAGTTAGCATGGATTTTGTTTTGGGATTACCAAAAACTCAAAGAGGGAATGATTCCATTTATGTTGTGGTAGATAGATTTTCCAAGATGGCACATTTCATTGCTTGTAAGAAAACTAGTGATGCAACACACATAGCTAATCTATTTTTTTCAAAAATTGTAAGGTTACATGGATTGCCTGTAAGTATTGTGTCTGATAGAGATACAATGTTTGTAGGATATTTCTGGAGAACTCTTTGGAAGAAATTAGGAGATAACCTCAGTTTCAGTTCAACATACCACCCTCAAACAGATGGACAGACCGAAGTAGTAAACAGGAGTTTGGGAAACATATTGAGGAGTTTAGTGTATCAAAATCCTAAGTAGTGTGATTTAGCACTAGCTTAGGCTGAATTTGCTTATAATGACACTCCAAACCGAAGTACTGGAATGAGTCCATTTCAGATTGTTTTTGGAATGAATCCAAGAGGGGTGTATGAGCTCAAAAAATTGGGTAAACAGGAAACAAGAAGTTCAAAAGCTGAAGAGTTTGTAGAGTAGATGCATAGACTACAAGAAGATGTTAAAGGCAGATTGTAGGAAAGCAGTGGTAAATACAAACATAGAGTAGATATGAAAAGAAGAGAGAAGGAATTCCAAGTGGGAGATTTAGTGATGGTATATTTAAGAAAAGAAAGATTTCCTGCTAAGACTTACAGTAAACTGAAAATGAAAAAGATAGGACCATGTAGAATTGTAAGAAAGTTTTCAGCTAATGCATATGAAATTGAATTGCCAGAATGGATTGGAATATCACCTATTTTCAATATTGCAGATTTGTATACATGCAAAGAGACAGAGACAGAGCTATAGGAGGAAACTATAGAAGATGGAGTTCAAACCTTGAACTCGGACGAACAAATGCCAAACACTGTTAAGAAGTGGAAGTTGTTTTGGAGAAAAGAGTATCCAAAAGAACCAGAGGACAAACTTATTTTCAATATGTAGTCAAATGGGAAGGACAACCAGTGGAGGATGCTAGCTGGTTAACAAAAAAAGAGTTGCAAAAGTATGGAGTAAGCCCTAAAATTCTGAAGGATGGTTTCTTTCTTCCCAGGAGTCTGATGCAGGAGCATCTGGACTTAGCCAGCAATGTGAAAGTCTATTCACATGTTGTGGCTAAACAAGTTGAATTTCACTGACCTGAGTGGTCAAAAGTTAGTTTTTACCGAGAGGGTTGGATATCTCAAGAAATGAGTTGTATTGCATTATTGTAATAACTAGAAATTGTCTTATTTTAGATTCAAAGATAAGTTGTTAACATAGGTGTGTGTGATATAGCTGGAAAATAGTGACTTGACTGTTAGATTGTTTAAGAATAGGGATTGAGTTGTTAGACAGGATGGGATTGATAAAATGAAGAAAAATGTAATGTAAAAGGATGGGTAGAGAGGGGGAGGATGGAGTGAAGCGAGAGTCAAGTCAGAGCGAGGATTTTATATTGAAACAGGGGTCTTTTAATTGTTGTAATCGAGCCTAAGGTCGAGACTCTGTAACCATTTTTTATTATGAATAATTGATGCGTGTGTATGATTATATTGATGTTCTGTGTGATTATACATCAGATCTGTGGAATCCCTCGTTTTCCTTTGTTTCTTTGTATTCAGGACGGAGTTGAATATTTCTCTGTTTTCATGTTCTACGATATAAAACACAGAGTTAATAGAAATCACAGCCTTTTGTATTATTAACAGTGTTGAGCGCTTAAGATCTCAACCATTGATCCAAGTTCGAACCAACGGTGCGAAACCTCATCGACCGTTGGATCACTTATATCGCATCACAAAGATTTGTTCACAAGGGGCGAACCTCAAGCCTCGAAGAATTGCGATATGCGATCAACGTAATATCGCATCGCAAATAGATAGTGGGGTGTGGTTGAATCACAATCTCAAGGAGTTGCGAAGTGCGATCGCGAAATCTCGCATCTCAAGAAGGCTTGTGTATTATCAAAACCCGGCTATGGAAATACTGTGATATGCGATTGCGATCCATCGCTTCGTAACACTTCACTGCCAAAGGAAAAAGGGCCTGAAACTATAGATATTTGTGACAATGCAATTTAATCTGGATCATTGGATAAAATGTATTACGATCTATGGAGAATTGCGAGCAATTCTATAATGAAGGTGAAACATCAATGTTGGGCTATTAAAAGAGGGGAATCAGAGTAAGTGCAACGGGAGGAACTGTAAGGGAAGTAATAAACGCAGGGCTAATTGTTGAGATTTTCTTGAAGCAATTGAGCCTGCGTCAGCTTGGTAGGCTTCACCATGGCTTGAATCAACTGATTAGTTGCATAGTGTATGTTGGGCCTTGTGTTCACCAGATACATCAAGGATCCCATAAGCTATATGTACATGGTAGCATCTACTGCCTCTCCTAAAGAAGCACTCTCCTTCCTCCAGTTTGTAGTTAGAGGTGTGTCCATAGGCTTGTTTTTCTCCATGTAAAATCTCTGAAGTATTCAGAGGCATACTTCCCCTAACTCACAAACATCTCACCATCACCCTGCCATACTTCCAGCCTAAGGAAGTAATGTATTAATCCCATGTCCTTCATCTCAAATTATCTTGCAAGGTCCTCCTTGCAAGACCGAATCAACTGCTCATCTCCTCTGAGTATCAAATCATCAACATACAATACCAAGATAAGCAACTTTCCATATACCACAATGTGATAGAGGTTGGCATCTGCTTCACTTTTGGTGAATCCCAATCCACTGAGATATGTATAAATTCAAGTGTACCATGCTCAGGGTGCTTGTTTGAGACCATACAGGGCTCTTTTGAGTCTACACACGTCTCCCAGTCATATGTCTCAAATCCCTTTGGCTTCTTTATGTAAATTTATTCCTCAACAACACCATTGAGAAAGGTGGTCTTCACATCCATCATTCAAATTTGTGCAGGCAAAGGAGGTAACTTGAGCGTTACATTGCCTACATGGCTCTAATGACTGAGCTTATAGAGACTAAGCCATCCTCTTTGAAGGAATCAATAGAACAACATGTATGGGTTGATGCAATGGTGGAGGAATACAAATCCATTGGTCAATCTATTGTATTTAAAGAGGTGTCCTAGTGGATTGAGTAGGTGATGACCTACATCGAGTGGGGTCTATAATTGATAAGTGACATATCGACCTACATATTTTATGGAGGTTTTTTCAGACACTACTACATAAGGTACTTTTTCGTAATGCTCTCTAATTTGGTACACATATAGGCAGGATTACAGAGCGTGAGTAATGTCAACTATACAACTAACCGTTACATCTATCAATAGGATGTCACTTGATACTGAAGGCAACTAGGGAAGTGACGTGACATTACTCGATCCGTTGGTACATGCGACTATTGAGGTGGGGAGTCGTGGTTGCCCCAAGTCAGGGGTCCAACTTCTTCTTGCCAGGCCGCATATTTGTTTTCAACAATGGCTTCATCTGGGCTTACTTTCGAAGGGATAAGATGACCATTTTTCTTCCAAACCCTCAAAATGTGATCCTTCTCCAAAAATATTGGGGTACAAGTGGCTTTTGGCTTAGCCTCCAGCATCCAAAGAGCCTCTCTACCACGTTCAATCTTCAAGCAATCTTCAAACCTACCATCCACCAGCCCCTAATCTCCCTCAAATGTGGTCAATTGGGCTCCAAAGTGCATGATTCAAATCCAAGTCATTGTGAAAGTGGAAAGGAATGGTTCTAAGTGGAATTCCCAATGTCTTCAATAAACTATATCAACGGGTGAAAGTTCCCCAAAAGGCCCCTAAACTCAACTCAAAATAAATGTGTGGCCTCTGACCATCAATATACAAGTGTGAGGCTTGCATGATGTGCTAATTCTGAAAGCGCATAGCGCCTCACTAACCATCAACCAAGTAACCATGAACATCAACCTCAAGCCAAAGCTATACTCCTCTAAGCCAGGTTCATAGAGAGTAGTCATTATAGTATGGGAATAATTCTTAATAGTAGGGGGTCAATTTATCTTATTCCCACTTGAATGTTTCAGACGACGGGGTCTAGTGCTTTAGCCACAACCCATCCCCTGAATTCTCTTAAGGTAGTTGGAAGGATAGGGAAAAATGGCCCATCAAACACTCAACAAATGGCCCATCGATCATTTTAGTGGGTAAAAGGTACTTCAGAAAAGTTTCCATCTTACCCAGACTAGCTAGATTGAAATCTTGAGGGATTCATGTCCAACAAATTCATCAGACTTAATTGTGGATATTAATTAAACATGATGTGCAAATACAACTCGCCTTGCTGTCCTTCCTAATAAGGATTGCGACAAATCCTATATTCTTGATTAAACATAACTTAGAAGATGAAGAGTATTGCCACTTGTTTGTTGAAGCTACAAAGGTTGTGACAAACTTGATCTTATAACTAACCAGGCACTACGTAAGGCATCCTAAGTGGTATGACAAATGTATGATGATATGGATATAGTAAGTACACTCCTTTGCATTAAGCCTTGTTCCGTATCTTGCTTGTACCATCACTACGTGTTAGATTTGGCTTCATGTTGCTAGTAAAACTCTTGGGCCCTAGCTAAGAGGTTTGACCATTTTAAGCCCTTGCAATTGACCGTGCATAGAAATTTTGTAACTTGAATGTATTTTTGTCCATTTCAATTTAAATATAGTAGATCAGTTGCTAGGGAAAGTTACTATGCACCTAGTTCGTCATAAATTTATGTAATATTGCCATCTAAAGTGAGAAAAAATTACAATAAAAAACAGAATAATAACAAATTATCAAACTCATTCAAACCTTGATAGTAAGGCTGATACAACCCTATAACAACAGTAAATGTCTTTATCCTACTAGCTAGGGAAAAACAAGGAGGTAAGGTGCCTAGGTCAAGTAGGGCTAGATTTGAGTATTTTAGGGTTTGATAGTAGTTAAGGGTTTTTCTATGGCTTAGGGTCAAACCCTAGATAAACTGTTACCTAGGATGAGACTTTGGGTTTTGCGAAAATGATAAAAATTATGCTAAGACTAGTGCCTTACTCTAATCTAGGGTTAGGGAAAATGGAGTCAAAGCAACCCTAGGGCTAGGGCTTGAGGTTACTCAAGGAAGGAGAGTTAATTCTAGCAAGCACAACTCCAAAAACAATAAAAATGGTTATCATAGATTAGGATTTTATAAGGATGAGGTCTCAAACTAGGGCATCAATCAACTAAGTTTTCCAAACTAGGATTTAGCCTTGATAAACTATGAGGGCACCTAACCAATACAAGAGAGAGGAACAAGCATCAATAATCCCAACACATTCTAGTGTAGTCATCAATAAATGTCATCATATATTTATTTCCATTTGCATAAGGAACATGCATAGGGCCACACAAATCAAAATGAATGAGTTCAAGCTTTCTATGTGCTCTGGAATGAGAATCATGAAATTATTGTTTGTTGTGCTTTCCTAAGGTACAAGCATCACATTGCTTAAGTTTCCTAGGAATAGTTGGCAAACCAGTAACACCATTTTTATTCAACAAACGAAGGTTGTCATAGTTCAGATGTCCAAATCTAGCATGCAATAAAAGACTTGATGGAAGTGTACCTTCATCATAATGATAATTGTATGAAAAGTTTTATGCATGAGCATAGGTTCCTTGCAGCTTCAAAAGTCTTTATTCTTCTATCCCAGTCATGACAAGTGAGTGATCTAATGCTTTTTTGACCTCAACCTTTCCATATAGAGCAGAGGGACATAATATAGCAGGAAATAATGTTAGGGAATATTGCAGAGAATAGGAGTTACATGAGCAAAGAGTTGAATTGGGACTCTGCTTTTTGAGTGGGGGAATGCATAAGGAAAATACATTATACTAAAAAGATTAAAAGTGAGATGCAATCAGACCACAAAAGCCATTTATCTTCAAACTAAAAAGTTGATATGAAATTTAAAAAACATATTACAAATATACCACCTTTAGACATCAATGGAGTCACTTGGTGAGTTTTCAAATGCCTTCAATCCTATTGGATGTCTTCACTTCTACATACAACTTGTCACTTCAAAATATTTTGGTACAATGCTTTTTTTCCTCCTACAACCACTAGATCTTCAAAGAAATGCCTCATCAAACCACTATAACTAATCTACTAAATATTTGGAATTGGACACCATCCTCAACAACAATGGCAATTTGTTACCTACCAAACCTAGACTTCAAATATTACAAAGTCCCTTAACCAATTGCAACCCTATGAAAACTTGGAAAGGTTTCCCATCAAAACAACAATGCTTCCTCACTTTAGGTGAATTCTTTTCCAGCACAAGGGAGGAAACCCTACCAAAATTTAGTTTTATGGTATTTATTTAAAATAAAAATATTGTTGGAATTTACAAAGACCAATGCCTATCCATTTGGGTGATGGAGTTAAAATAAAAGAGCAAAGGCTTTGAATATGACAAAGAAGACATAATTAAGCCATTCACTAATGTGGCTTAATTAGTACAAAACAAATTTTCGAATAACGAAAGAGTAAAAGGAGAGATTTGATTGGGTCTAGTGAGGTACTAGTGATGTCGTTATTGCTTCTTAAGAGTTGGAAGATGGGAGCTTGGCAACATGAAAAAAAAAAGAGAAGAATAACTAGGAACCCTTAAAGAAGATGCACCATCATAAACATGAAATTACCACCAAGTGATAACAAACAACCATGAACAACAAAGGAATAACCAAAACATGAACTCTTAAATGAATTATAGAATGTAGTACAACCTTCTTATTGGACAAACAACCAACAATACATCATTTTTTGAATTTGATTTTGCAAGAAGGTCAAGAGGACCAAACAAGTCTCACCTAAACTCATGGAAATTTCAAAAACCATAATCATCCATGGAAAGAATAGAGTGATGGAAAAAGCTTACATAACCCCTCTTCCAATCCTCCCAAAGATATTCAACTAAGCTTGGAGGGAACTCCCAATATTCCAGCTATGACTTTGGCAAAAGTACCCTCTCCTCTATTTAGATCTTCCAAATCAAACCCTAATTCATAAAATAATATTTATTTTTTCAAGGCCCTAATCCTCCTCAAGTGGAACACTTCCTTTTGTCTTTTGAATAAATAAAATGGGTCCATATTGCCACTTGCCACTTTCTATTTCATGAAATCCTTTTAAAGCATGAATTTTCTATTCATCTGAGGGTTTGATTATGTCAACAAACACATGGTATCTCCCCATGCAAAAATTCTTCCAAATATGAAGAAAAGGTCTCGAACAATATGTACATTGAGAAATGTAGCGCAAGCAAGAACTTGTACATGTTTCAATAAAACATAAATACACCAAGATAGAGAGGTATTGCTCACATTGAACAACTGAGAGAAAGCAATGCACAATAAGGATGAACTTACAAGTTTTCAATAGGTTGAAAGGAAATTGTACAAAGAATCAATAAAATTGTATGGATCTGTATGGTCATATGGAGCAATATAACAGTTGTACAACTTCTGCCTTTCTTTTTTGTGTAGATCGTATACCTCATTTTGAAATGATTTGGATGACCATGCAATTGTTATTTGAGTAGCTTGTAGAGGTTTCCTTGAGGCATTCAAAGCTGATTTTGAAGATGAAATTACTTATGTATCTGTAAAACTCTTTTATTCTTCAAGTACTTAAATTTTTAGTTATTGTGTGAATGATGCCATGATCTGAAAGTAATTTCTATAGTATATTAAATTTAGCAATTTATCTATTTAACTAGGATCATATGGATAAAAGTCACCTAGGGTTGAATTTTTGTAATGTACTTAACCCCAAATACCTCAAAAGGTGAAATATGCCTTCAAATATGTGAAAATGTGTCTGGAAGTTTGTAATGGGCTGTTATGGTTTAAGCAGGCCTCGACGAAATTTAGGGCCTCAATCGAGAAACTTGGTGAAAGAGATAGTTGTTCGGTCAAATCCATTGATATTTTTGTCAGGATCTCGGATGGCACCTCCTTATGCTGCAGGGAGGAGGCAGACTCATTGGTTCCAGAAAAGTTTGGGGAAAAGGGAATCCCTTCTGTGATATTTTCTAGTGATGCAATTTTTTTTGAGTTTGGTGTCACTTCCGTCTCCATTCCAAGCTACTAAGGTGGAGGGTTTGTCCAGATGGAGATATTCTCTGTCAGGTCTTCCAAGTAATCTATCAATTCCTCCTCCATAACTATATCTGCTAGACACTATCGAGCCTTTCAAGGGAGTAAAAAATAAAATCGTCATAGAAAAATACCTTAACCTGTGGACACAACACAAACCCTAACCCCCACCTAGCCACAATGCACGACATTAACTCCTTGATCCATTAGGGAAGACCACGGCTTCTAGATGCAACCGCCTGAAGAGGTCCGACATCATTCCAACACTTATCTTATTCTCATTGTGGCTGTAGTCACGGTGAAGCATGCCAGAATACCTTGAAATCCATTAGAGAAGACTGCATACCAACTACTTTGTATGCATAAATAGGTATATTTTCATCATCTGTAAGAAAACCCAAACCCCATCTAAAACCTATGATTTCAATAGTGGCAATGATGCTAACCACATAACATGTAGGTTTTAAACACGTACAGTAATTACCTGCATACGAATTCTTAAAACACAGAAAAATAAGCAATGCGAGAGCATAACACATAAAACACATATACACAGAGATTTTCCCCTGGATCCCAAAACCGGGACTACCAACTTGATTTTTCATTATGTTCCTTTCATATGTTACAATACATATATATACATGCCAAAGCATCCAATACCATGGACCGAAAACCATCGCGCCCAAAACCATGTGTGAAAACCATGCACAAAACCATAGGTAGGTTCACCCGCCTAATATAGGGTCCAAAAAAATTTCCCCGAGGCGTGCCCTGGACCTCGTAGAGGGGGCTACCCGCCCCCCCTCTAACCCGCTGGTTAACTAGGGAGGCTAGTTGTGGAAAGAATATAACACAACCCAACATAACCCAAGATATTTAAAACATTAATTTTAGACGAAATAATAATTTTGCATTAAAATTATCATTTTTGTCTTAAGCCTTTTTTTTCTTAAAATTTTAATTTATGTTAAGCCTTTTTTTTCAAATCCACATGTGTTTATCGCTTTTCAAAACCCTTTTTCTTAAAATTTTATCATTTTGTCCTATCCCAGCTCTGCTTGTCTTTGGTGCACCCGTGCAAGTTTGAGTCTTCTATTCTATGTGGTCTAGGGTCCTGAGAAGTTTCAAGTTCCTCTTCTCTATCCTTTGTGTGGTCTAGGGTCCTAAGGTGCCATGGAAAGAGGAAGCTCTGCATCAAGCCACCCTTGAACACTCTACAATGAAAATGCTCCACATCGAGCCACCCATGAGCACTATGATGCAACAGCCGAGAGGTGTCATGGCAAGAGCACTCTGCAATGAAAATGCTCCACATCGAGCCACCCTTGAGCACTCCAATGCAACATCTGAGAGGTGCGAGGCAAGAGGAAGCTCTACTTTGAGCCACCCCTGAGCACTTTGCAACGTAACCACACCTCAAGTGCTTCTACTACCCAGGTATGTTCAATGCCCTCTCTAGATTGGGGGAAGTGGGTAGGAGAGAAACTTCATAGCCTTGGTGCCCATGTGGGAATCCTTTGTTTTTTAAACAAAAAATTCAGGGTATTGATTTTTACAACTCTTTGGGTTGCAGACATGTACTGAATGTGTCTTCCTTGGGAGGTGGAGCTCCAGAGTACCCCTAACAAGTAGTATGATGTAGAGAGTAGAAAGAAGCCATGGCGAAATTTGTATCAAGGATCATGGGTTGGTTACGCCTCAACACACTGGTTGGGATTAACAAGTGAGGCAACCACTACTTCACCAGAACAATGAATGTGGATGGAGCTTGTAAGTACTATTTTTTCTCTCTTCATATTAATTCTTAGCTATAAGCATCTTGTTCATATGAAATTCATGTATATTGGCTTCAGAAACAAAACAATATTGTATGGAAATAATGAGAGACTAAAGTTTGAACACACGCTTTGCAAAATTAATATTTGTTGGATTACTTCAATTAGGAAAACAATTGCCACAAGCTAAATATCATTGTTGAATTTGAACTTTCATGGTTTTGCACTGGTTCTTGGATCAGAAAAGGAATTTTATTGATGTACATTGAATAAGCACCTAAAATAGGGTTTCGTTATATTTCCTTGGGAGCAACTTAGCCTCCCAAAATGGTACCCTGATATCTGCCTATACATGGGAAAATACCACATTTTTTTATTTAGATGTCAAAGGTTAAGGCTTAAACTTGACTCCACGTGTTCACCTTACCTTGGCATAGGAGTCCCTCTACTGAAATATTTCTTCCATTCCTACTGCTAAAACAAAGGAAAATTATCATCATGCGACCGGTAGTAGAGACAGAGCATGCAAATGGGTTGTTGGTGGATAATTCTTCCAAGATTCACATGGAAAATCATCGGTTAGGGTTGACACTTTTCGTTCTACAAAGAAGCCTTTCAACCCTACAAATCATCATGCTAAGATTAAGTGAAAGGACAAAACTGGTAAGGATTCCAAGAAGCCCAAGCAGTCAATCTCTCCAGGCAAAAAGCTCACAAAATTTCTAAGTTCTCTCTTTATGGTTGGTGGTACCAAGAAGGAAAAGTGTTCATCACCTCCTTCTGTAAGCGACTCCAATTCATATGATTATTCTGCAATAAAACCCTCCTTTTTTTATTCATATTATTCTTCAGTCCAATCTAGACCATGTTTGAGTAAAACATCCAAAGGGTACTCGAACAAAAGGAGTGGGATGTGTCAAAGTCCATCGCATTCTGCCAAACAAGTGCAAATGTGGATTGGGACTTTCACCCATATGGGGAGAAGTGTCTTCACCGAATGGAAGGGTTTGATAAGGTGGAGAAAATGTAATTAAGCCGTTATTCATGTGTTATAATTACTTTGAAGGAAAATTTTAGAATATGCAAGAATACACAAGAAATGAAAAAAATGCATTACATGGGATGTGTTGTTAAGGAATGACAGTGGTATAAATAATGAAAGATCAATCATGATGTATTCACCGGATACTCAAGTTCCCAAGGCCTTGATGGCACAATGAGTCATGAGACAACAACAAACTGGACAAAACGTGAAACCGTGAGGTCACATGGTTGATTTTCATTATGCATTAATATTCCCTATGACAAAATCCTCTTATCAGTGCTCTGTGATTAATAATCAGGTGAAAGAATCTTTTTGTAGCTTATCTCTTGCTCAAGGGTTCTCAGATGATCATGTAATGGTGGATAGAGAAATATACTATCGAGATAAAAGGTAGAGGGCGGGAGGCTATACAATTAGTTAAGTTTGGAACTCGGCCCTGATATACATGGATTTGTAATGTGCCACCAACTTTTGCAGTAGTATCATGAATATGAAACAATTTAGAAGGAATAATAAGAGGAGAGATCAGAAAGATGATAGTGCTTTCTAGAAACTTATGTGAATTCTGCCCAAATATCTACCTTAGATTCACAATCAAGTGAAAGTTGCAATCATTTGTTTAATCACTTTCTGATACAATTCCTAATGCTACTACTAGCATGGAGAGAAGTTCTCCTCACAAGCTATCCAAAATAGATGATGTGAAGTAGGACATGCAAAACCATAAAACTAAAACATGGTCACAAATAATACCATCTCTAGATGCCATATAATAGAACCTGAGTTTCCACGTTAGGAAGAGGAAAATTGCTTAAGTCATTAACAAGGAACCCAACAATGGAAACAAAAGTCTTTCTTTGTGGGAGCCCAAGCTATTAAAAGATGGCAATATTGTCTCTTTAGAGGATTCATAGGAAGAGTTCTATGATGTGGAGTGATCCAATCTAGGATGCATCCACAAATGATAGCATAGTGGGTGATTCTGCTGCAAATTCTGCTCAGGGCTCATATGCAGAGTCATGTGCTTGGAAAGAAGAATTAGAGAGCCTTGTTTGTGGAGGTGTCCCCATGGCTCTTAGAAAAGAGCCTTGGCAAGATTTTGTTGGAACTCGAACACAAAGGATAGAGAAATGTTATAAGAAGTTACTTATTCTAAGGGGTGATCAAGGGTTTGAGAGAATAAAAGCTAGTGGTATTCTAAGCAGTACCACCATGAATGTTATTTTTGAAACATGTGTTGCTAAGAAATGGAAAAGCTAGATTGAGAAGGATTTGCCTCGAACCTTTCCAGGTCATCTGATGCTGGGCGAAGATGGTCAAAATTCTTTGATATGACCATTGACTGAATATGCATGCCATAATCTACCAATAAGATGGTGGAAGCTTAGGTGGACCAACTTGTTATTTTCAAAGGAATAACAGATGAATATGTGACAAAAGTTGTAAGAAGAAATATATGTTTACGTTTTGGGATATATATCAAGAGGACCCAAGCAAGGTTTCTACAATTGAAGTTGACTTGAACTATATTATATTGGATGGAGAAATAGGATTCTTGATTAATGATGTGAGGTTGGAAATGGTTTTCATGGATATCATAAAGTTACATGATGGAATTCTATGGAATTTTCTAATAAGACAAATATTGAAATCTGAACCATAAATTTGACAGTGGCATATAGTATGATGAAGATGATTGTGAGTTTGTTTTTTCACAGTGCATGAGAACCTCAATGATTTTAATTTTTATTTAAATGTCTCAGTACTAAATGGTTTCTCATATTCTCAAAAGGAGAAATGGTTTTGTGATTTACCATAATATGTTGTGACATTGAGTTGATGAGGCAAGTTATTAATCCTAGAGCACTGATAAGAGGATTTTGTCATAGGGAATATTAATGCATCATGAAAATCAACCGTGTGACCTCACGGTTTTAGCATTTTGTCCAGTTTGTTGTTGTCTCATGATTCATTGTGCCATCAAGGCCTTGGGAACTTGACTATCTGGTGAATACATCATTATTGATCTTTCATTCTTGATACTACTATCATTCCTTAGCAACACATCCTATGTCATGCATTTTTTGTCACAAAAAATAGCCATGCTCCCCTATTCAAACTTAATATATCTGCATAATTTCTTCAATCAAACAATTTCCTTGGTTGTTTAAGAAACTGAAATGTTCTCTACCTCAATACTTGATTGGGAAACCACTAATTTCCTCTTACTCCAACTCAAAACTCCTTCAAAACAAGATAAATAGATAAACACAGGTAGAATTTCCATTGTGCATATCATCTGCCTAGTTAGCATCAACAAACCCATGCAGCTGAAGGTTTTTACCTCCATCTTTCTCATAGAAAATAACATAGTCATTAGTGCCCCATATGTACCTAAATATCCCCTTGATATCTGTCCAGTGATATGTTTGAGGTCAAGAACTTTTTTGAGCTGATGGATGTGAGGCCATGTGGATTCCCTTTTCCTTTACCTCAAAATATGCTGGTTTTAATTCTGGTATTAATTTTTTTTTTTGCTTACACAGTAGCTATTTTCTACAACATGGAATGGTTCTAGAGTTCCTGAGTTGGTAATTTGAGGAGAGATCAGAAATATGATAGTGCTTTCTAGAAACTTATGTGAATTCTGCCCAAATATCTACCTCAGATTCACAATCAAGTGAAAGTTGAAATCATTTGTTTAATCACTTTCTGATACAAGTCCTAATGCTACTACTAGCATGGAGATAATTTCTCCTGACAAGCTATCCAAAATAGATGATGTTAAGTAGGACATGCAAAACCATAAAACTAAAACATGGTCACAAATAAGACAATCTCTATATGCCATAGAATAGAATCTGAGTTTCCATGTTAGGAAGAGGAAAATTTCTTAAGTCATTAACAAGGAACCCAACAGTGGAAGCAAAATTCTTTCTTTTTGGGAGCCCAGGTTATTAAAATATGGCAATCTTGTCTCTTTAGAGGATTCATAGGAAGAGTTCTATGATCTAGAGTGATCCAATCTAGGATGCATTCACAAATAATAGCACAATGGGTGATTCTACTACAAATTCTGCTTAGGGCTCATATGCAGAGTCATGTGTTTGGAAAGAAGAATTAGAGAGCATTGTTTGTGGAGGTGTCCCCATGGCTCTTAGAAAAGAGCCTTGGCAAGATTTTGTTGGAAATCAAACACAAAGGATAGAGAAATGTTATAACAAGTTACTTACTCTAGGCGGTGATCAAGGGTTTGAGAGATCAAAAGCTAGTGGTATTCTAAGCAATACCACCATGAATGCTATTTTTGAAACACATGTTGCTAAGAAATGGAAAATCTAGATTGAAAAGGATTTGCTTCGAACCTTTCCTGGTCATCTGACACTGGACGAATATGGTCAAAATGCTTTGAGATGACTGTTGAGTGAATATGCAGGCCATAATCTACCAACAAGATGGTGGAAGCTTAGGTGGAACAACTTGTTATTTTCAAAGGAATAACAAATGAAGATGTAATAAAAGTTGCTTGAAGAAATATATGTTTACGTTTAGGGATAAATATCAAGAGGACCCAAGCAAGGTTTCTACAATTGAAGTTGACTTGAACTATATTATATTGGATGGAGAAATAGGATTCTTGATTAATGATGTGAGGTTGGAAATGGTTTTCATGGATATCATAAAGTTACATGATGGAACTCTATGGCATTTTCTAATAAGACAAAAATATTGAAATATGAACATAGATAACAACCACAAACCAAAGAGGGCCCACAAGGCATGACACCAAAACCATTTAGTGATGTTAATGGTAGAGTGAAGGAGGATGCTATAACATTAGGGACCTTCACTCGAAAGGAATGGAATCCCAACATGGGAATGTGCCACTTTGGTAACGAGACTTGAAACTATTACAAACCCCAGATATATAGAAATTATTATTATTTTTTCGAAGGAAAATATCATGGGAAATCCAAGGGATTCTTCCCCACATTTGTGGATGATATCCCTTGTAAACCTGTTGACATAGACTTGTTTGTTTAACCTAGGGGGATTTGGTTTGGAGTTTCAGAAGCAAATGAGCAACTGTTGGAATGACCCATTTTAGGAATTTTGAGAATTTTCAAGGGAGTGGAGGCATAATGCTTTCTCTTTCTTTGTCTTTGCAGAATCATGTGATTGCTTGTGGTTTGGATTCAGTAGGCATGTGTGTTTGGGTCATGCTCTTGATTTAGGACCACGTGATACATTTTTCTGTTTTGTATGCCCCTATCCTTAGCTTTGAGCAAGAATAGTTGTGGAATTGGATGGCCTCTTCTTTGTTGACAACTTAATGCATCTTTTGGGGGACCTGACCATGTTTGAGTGTGAAGGAGACAAGTGTGGAGGTGGGGCTTTATATAAGGACTTTATATATTGTACATATGTAGCAGTGGTATCCCTTTGCTTATATTTTATCTTTTTGCTTTGACAAATAGTGTGGGTGTTGCCCAAGATGCTTATTGAATGATAATCCTTTGAAAGGTCACTATTGGGGAAAATGATATGCTGGTTCAGGATATTATGAGATATGATTTATGTGCTTCCTTTAATTCTATGCAAAATGGAAAGTCCTCAAACTGGGTGGTTTTCCTTATGAATTCCCTAAGTTCATGTGGGACTTTATTGGGGATCCTATTTGTTGTTTAGATGTAGATTTTTTTTTCTAGGTTCCTCTTTGAGTTCCTCAAGTCTCAATTATGGCTTGATGAGGCCTATTCCTAAGAATGAAATGAGAGGATATATAGGTGGTTGGTAGCTTATTACTTTTCTTACCTTTGCTTACAAATTTGTGGCAAAGGCTTTTGCTTTGATGATCTAGTGAGTTTCCAAGTATGTAGTGCGACCAAAGTGGACTAGGTTTGTCCAGGGGTCTGGTTAGCTTGGGAGGCAATGGAGTGGGCTAGAGAGATAGGGAAACAATGCCTTAAGTTGAAGATTTACTTTGAAAATCCTATGATCGAGTTGGTTGTTCTTTCATCTTTCAGATGCATTGACGTGCTTAGGTTATGATTCACAGTGTGTGGGTATAATGAGTGATCTTTTCATCAATTCCTTGGCCTTCGTTTTGTCATAAAGCCTTATCCCTACGGATAGTGTTACATTAGTTGATTCAATAGGGCCATCCTTTGGTGCCTTATCTATATTTATGCACTGTTGATGCCTTGGATTACTTGTTGGAGGCAACTTTCATTGTAAGGAATATCAACATTATTGTTCTTTTAGATGGTTGATAAAGGTTAATAACTATTTTGAAGATGACTCTTACTTGCTTGGACACCTTTTGTGGTGTCTTGAGTGCCATTTTAAGCAATCATAAAATTGATTTTTGGATTTTTGGGTTGGATTTGTCTCTGGAGTGGACTCCTACTACCTGGGTTATATTTGTCATGGAGTGATTTTCAGATTTGATATTCTTTTTGGGATTGGGTTATCACCTATGGACTCATGAGATGCAAAAAAATTATCTATTTTATTGCATTTATTGAAAATCGACATTTTATTCATATTAATTACTTATATGTGACTTCTAAAATACTTGATTTGTCCCCAGCGTAGGAATTGAGTATAAATAAAATTTGTTGTTACTAGGTTTTCACATTTGCAAATGGAACCTTGTGAATATTCTTGTCTAATTGCCTTACCTTTAAAATTGCATAAGTTGTTGACTTCAAAAGTTCATTTTCTTATTTCTAAAGCAATGAGGTTTTTGAAGATCTGTTTCAAGATTAGATGATGTTAATATGGGTATGGGCCTCATAAAATGTTGAGCTATTCTATTTGATGGGCCTTATAAAATGTCGAAAAGGAATGAGTGGGATGATTGAAGGGCGTAGATGACAAAGAGGGAAAAATGAGTGAGATGATTGAAGGGGAAGGCAACACGAATTGAATGGGAACGCAACATGCTATCGAAGGGTTTCTGCAATGGGATCTATGGTGGCAATGGAAATAACCCCCCTTTGGAGGGCAAAGTGTACATGCACATAGAAATAATAGAGGGCAGGATGAGCGGGATAAGATAAGGCAACAGATTGTGGAAGGTTGTCTGCAACGGGATCTACAGAGGTGACGACAACAACCACCTTATGGAGGGCATCATGTACATGCAAATAGAGAGAACATAGTAGAATGGCTTTTGCGGTGGGATCTATTGTGGCTATGGAAGTAGCCCCCTTCTGGAGGGCAGTGTGTATAGGCACAAAGAGAGAACATAGTAGAATGGATTTTGCAGTGAGATCTATGGTGACAATGACAACAACCCTCTTTTGTAGGGTAGTGTGTACAAGCACACAGAGATAACATAGTAGAATGGCTTCTACGGTGGGATCTACGACGACGATGGTGGAAGCCCCTTCTAGACGGCAATGGGAATGACCTAGGTTGCCTATGCCAACGTATGTGCTTCCATGCTTAGAAATTTCTTGAAGGAGCCCTACAAATTTGATGCCATCTCATGCGAGAAGGTTTAGTATACTTTTAGCAAATGGGTCGAGAGCAAACCAAAAAAACTAGTCGCGTGAGATCTTCCTTCTCAGGACTGATGATCCATTTGCAATGCAGTTTAGTGAAAGGGTTATTTGAGGAAGGAAAGTCATTAGTTGGTTGGTTGGGGTGTGCCCCCAATCGATATTCAATATTGGGGGAAATTGAAGGGTTATAAGGTGGCATATGCACCTTCTCATCCATTGTTACTTTGTATTCCGAACTGGATTCTGACACTTGCGATTCAGGTCTCTATCGAGTCCAGCTAGAAGGCGAATTTGCAAAACTTATAATAGATAAGATGATGTAGCAGGTCTATTATGTTCATCCTGATGCGTTTCACGTTTTTCGTCTTCAAACAATTTTTCGTTAGGTGCCTTCCTATGGAAGCTTGAATGAGGTAAATTTCTTCCCCACATAAGTCCATGACACATTAATTAGTGTGGACTGATGAAATAATGCACATAGACAGGAAAATTCATATATGTAGCTATTACAAGTAAATATTCTCACAAGCATATTATTAACCATATCGTTCTTGCTTTGCTTCTTAGGACTAAAATCCTAAGCAGCTGCAACTTATCTCCAAAACACCACTCCTTTGATACCATATAGGGTGTGATATTTATATAATTTAGCTAGGCACAAGAAACTTATTAGGAGACAATTACTGTAAAAACCACAAAAGTTAGGCATCAACATAAGCTCTATAATCAAATTTAGGCCAAGGTTCACAAAGATATTCAAATTTTGATTTGAATTCCATTTGTTTTAAAGAATGGCCTGAAATCATGTTGTATTTCATTGCATTGTCAATATTAAAAATAAATGCTTCAGATGGGCAACAAGCCCATGTAAAGTTGGATTTGATATGCACTAAGAGATTGCTAGGGTTGAGAAATTTAGGGATCAATTGATATTGTGGCAGGGATATTTTTTAGATCCCCTTGTTCCTCATCTTTTCCTCTATATTTTCAACCAATTTTTTCTAACTGGATCCCTCATGAAAACCATTTTTTTTATCTGGAACTTCTACTAGTTCTGGAATAGAGTATTTCCCTACCATAGGCTCCTTAAACAGGACAGGCACTATAGATACTTTTTCTTCTTCATAATCAGGTTCACTTTTATGCATTTTATTTTTCCTTCTTTCACCCTCTACCATTTGAAAGGTGGATCCTTTACACTCACATGTGTTGAAAATAGACCAGATTTAAATAATAATTTTCCCAGTTATAGGTATTTAACCAAGTTTGTGATATAAACAGTCAGGTGGATGTGCTCCAACTGCAAGGTACTCACAGTTAATTTAGTTTCCAACACCTTGATTTCCTTTAGGGCACCAATCCAATGCCCAGAGAGATCCACCCACATTTAGCACAAATTCATTCCGAAAGTTGGACAGGCTATTTTGGACATATTGTAATTAAAATATTGGATTAATGCCTACACCCCTAAAGGTTAGTATTGGATGTATTGTAATTAAAATCTTAGATAAAAACTGTTCACATGGGTGATATATTCAAATATTTATCATTTCCACCAAAGCATTTTGGTATCGGATGTATTATAATTAAAATCTTGGATAACAATTGTTCACATGGGTGATATATTCAAAGATATATCATTTCCACCAAAGCATTTTGACACAGAGAGCAAGTAGTAACACTATAGTTCTTTAAATCATGAATTTTTTTTAGTGGATAGAGCTATTGCATCCAAATCCTCATCACTTCTTCTATCAACCAAAATAATCTCCTAAGAATATAAGAAAAGGTTCTCCTTTTCAAAGTTTATCACTAGCTTAAATTGGTGACCTTAGCCAACATCATAGAAGCCATCAGTTAATTGATCATTAATGCCACAGAAAGACTCAATGCTATATTTTTTAGATGCCTAGGAGAATTCTTCCATGGATTTCCTTTCTTTGTTGGGCTTAGAATTTTTGATAAAAATATCATGGTGTTTACTTAGCGTGGGAAAATCGTTGTTGTTGGCCTTAGAGCAACAATCTAATTGACCAATCTCCTTCATAAGACTAAGGGATGTTCCACTCTGATCTATAATCGACATGACATTAGAAATGACTATTCCAAAATTACTACTAATGGAATTAGTAAACTTACAATTAAGATCATCCAAAGGAAATATTCCTTTTAATGTTGATTTTTTCACTAGAGATATGGAATCATTTTCTTTGGCATTAATGAACCTAGAGTCACCTGGATCTTGGATCTTTTCCTCTCGTTAACACATCCTGTATCTTAGGATCCAGTTATTTTTCATTGCAAGAAATTTTCTTATCAGCGCCTCACCCCTCTCTTGTCCATGATATAATTTCCCACTTGACACAGGCACTGACTCTATTGTAATTTCCATGTTCTGCATTTCTTTATGACCTTCAACACAGAGCTTCATACTATTGTTCAATCACTCTTGACGAGCCTTTAATTGTTGATTATCATGGTGCTACCACTTCCAAAGTTTTCTTGGTCTAAATGTAAGAGAATATATAATAGTTGACATGCTCTTAGAGGAATGGTATGAATGTGAGAGAATATCTAATAGTTGACATGTTCTTAGAATAAAGGCTTGACAAAGACATTTTAGAATCTCCTTCAGATGGATTTTTTATTTTTTCCTTACATAAATTTGAATCAAATACCTCTTCCTCAATAGAAGAGTTTATTGGCTCACACTCAACAACCTCTTATTCCAATGCATCATTTCCTTCCAAATTACAACTCATCTAGACAAGAATTTGCCAGTTTTTGCAGAGTTTATTATGTTGCTAAAAACAATTGGCAATATAAGAAGATAAGATTTCCTCATGTATGTTAATTTCCCTGACTCACATCTTGGAAAACAAATTTATAGATTCCAAAGATGTCAACTATTGTTCAACACATCAATAGTTTGCAGGTTTGGTGGACTTGATAGCCCAAATGGAAAGTCCACTAGTTTTTTTCTTGCTACCTTCAACATTTGTAAGGCAATTAAATTGGAAATATGATTTGATAAAGTCTTTAGTTTATTAAAGGATATCAAGCTCCTCTAGATGCTTGAGTGAACCAATATTAAATGATAGAAATGGTATCGAGAAGTGAAAACTGAGAGATACATGATGGATTTCAAGCTCAAAATCTCATTGGAATGATGAAAGATAAAAGTGCATAATCGTACTCTATAGAGCTCCATTTCCTCTAAATTAGAACAAAAATCAAGAAATGAACTCTACTTTCATGTAGGAGTCATCTGAAACCTTAATTATGGGGCTTAATATGATACTTTGAACATCTTTTCTCCATTTTTTTATTTTTTGTTGCACAATGCATGTCACATATTAATAGTTCAATAATTGTTACTGAGGTGGGAAAGTATTAGTTGGAATTTAATATTGTTCAGGGTACTTAACACTTAGGAACCAAACTGTGTAGAATTTGAAGAAACTCTATTTTTTTATTATTGATATGCCATGCAAAGTAATCATATCAAAATCCATGTTGAACCTTCCCACTAGTCTCACACATAAGAAAATATTAAACCTTCTGAACCTTCACCAGAAGAATCATATCCTTTTTTGTACAAACTTGGGTTATTTTTAGTACAAACTTTGCAAATTTAGGAACATATGAAACATGTACCCCTTCCCTTGCTTAATTGGGCACATCAACAACAATATTATACAAACAAAGGAGTTTCTATCTCATCGGTCGTATAAAAAACCCTCTTTTTAAGCACCTACTGGTTATGTCCATAAGGAATCTACTATTATGTCTATAAATCAATTACAAAAAGTGTATCTCAAAATCTTTTAACATAAATCATATGTCTAGATACTCTCTTTGTTAGCCCTAAAAAGGTACTATTTCAGATAATAGAGCTTGTACAATGACCAGGGATGACCAAAGGTGGGCAATGGGATTTAAGTAATGTGAAGTGTAATATATCAAGGGGGTGCACTAAGAATATATAGGCTATGTCTATGAACTGATGGAAAGAAACATACACCAAAATGTTATATATCTGTGTACTCTAACACAAGTATAAGCAATTTAGGAATTTGCGCACTCTTATAAATTATTATAATGTATCCCAATAGTTGTTGAAAAATATCATTTGAAGAACCCTATGACCTGACCACACTGAGGTGAAGATAGTTGGAGACCATGGGGTCACTTGGAAGCTTGGAGAGAATGAGAGAACAAGGGAGCGGTGGTGGATTGGGTGTAAATTTTAGCTCATGGTAGATGGTGGTGGGTTGGCTCGAATGGGCAGTGGACTTCTGCTAGAAAAATCAATTATTAATGCTCAGAAGGGTGGAAAGTTTCTTATAGATAGTGGTCATGGCAAGTTAGACACACCTATCAGAGCCTTAATCGACATATTGGAGCCTTCCACTAGAAATGGCGGTCAGAATGCAGCCTCTTGCTGCCCTCCAGAAGGAAAATGCTGAGATAAAAAGAGGTAAGGAAATACAAAACAGAACCCCAATGGGCATCTCTTCTCCCTTTCCACCGCCTTCAATGAGAGTGTAAATAAACTATTTGATGGTTATTGTAGAAAAAACCATTGTCCCTAAATCTGGCGGCCTCAAGGTGCAACAGCCTGATTTATCTAATCAGAAAGCTCTGGCCACCATCACGAACAAGCTGAAGCCTCCAAATTCTGGACTGGCGACCTCCATCTGCCCTCACAAGGTGGAGAATAATACCAAGGGGGGAGTCTCTGGATCATTTTCTTGTGCTAAGAATGGGTGAGTGGGGATTGTAGCTTGAGCTGCTCTGGGTGATATTACGAATGGGGTGGAATCGTGTAAGGCTCCGAAAATTGCACCTAAACAGAGGAAGGGTCAGGGAAAGATTATGAAAATGGGTCCTAATCAGAGAAATGAACTTATAGAGGAGAAAAAGAAGAACGCATATGCATGGGCTAGCAATGGAATCGAGAGGGTTCAATTTAGTGGTAAAGACATGGAGGCGATGAAGGAAAGAATTGCAGAAGAAGGTATGTGGGTTTTTCAAGGCCATGTTTGTTTTGTTGTTGGTATCTGTGTGTGTTTTCGGGTTTTATTCTTTGCAGGTGTTTTATCTTGGGTAGATTTTCCCTCTCCACTTATGGGAAGACTCATATCTCAAATCTATAACGGGTCCAAGTTTTGTGAGAGACTTTTTTTTGAATCGGTTCAAATATCTCCATGACCAATAGACAACTAACATCATCACCTTCCCTTGGGATGTCTTGATGAATTTGAAATCATCACATTCTTTTTGCTTACAATTAAATTCACTAACACTGCACTTGCCACTGACTACCAGAATACCCATTTCTTGTCCCATCCTTGTTCTTGTCCCCATTCCCATCTTGACACAACAGTAGTACATGAATAATCAAGCGGAGTGAGCTAACAATTATTTTCCCCAAAATCGTCTGCCCCTATTTCTTATTTCATTCTCATTTCCCTTTCGAGTTCCAATTTTTGATAACATAGCTAGCTGCAAATGACCTGTTGGACAGTTCTTGGTATTTTGTGCGTCTTTGGATGTGCACTCAAATTTTCTCTGCTTCTGGGTTGCACGCAGGTCGATAAGCCCCCATAAGTGAAATTCCACCAGTCTCACTCACCCATGTGATTTTCCAGACAACCACCTGAAAATTCTATTGTGTTTGGTGGATACAGGGGTGCCCTGCTAATGCTAAATGTTGTAAGTGAAACTTCTGCAAGCCTTTCTAGAAGAAGGTTGCATTTGATTATTGGAATTTGACTGCTTTTGGCCAAATAAATTGCCTTAGTGTCAGAGAATTCCATGACATATGGTGACTTAGTAAAGATGATCTCTCTTCCAGCTCTGCATTTCATGATCTTTGTTTCAGCTCTGTATTTCATCATCTTTGCTATTATTTACAAAAACGAGGATTTACCTTACATGGAAACCGAGGCGTAGGCTAGACATTCTCATTTTCTACAGTACATAATATTTATAACCATTCAATGCTTGAAATTTTGAATTTCTTTAGGAGTCAAAGTCATTTAGAAGTAGTATTTTAACTCCCTGACGTTATTACAAAATTTCTATAAAATCATATTCTAATCATTATACAAAGAAACCAATACAAACATGATTTATGGATTGGGGTCTCCCTCTTGCTTGAATGCCCACTTTAATAATTCCAACATCTCTTGGATTTGAGATGCTTACGTTGCCTGAATCTTCGTTCCCATTGCTGAGACCTCAGGGGTATTCTGGTACAACAGTTTCAATGATTGAATCTCCCTGTTCTTGATTTTACAATGGGGTTCTTTCCATAGGTTCAGAAGTGGGAGTGCTCTTTCATTAGCATGTAAAATAGTTTTGTTCCACCAGAACTGTTGGTTCAACATCTGATTTGATCTCTTCTTACAGAAAATTCTTAGTATGGTCTGATGAAATTTCCTTAAAGTTGTTGCCGATTTATAAGAACCTTTCATGCAGTAACTTAGAAATTATTTTTTAGTTTCTAGTAGTGATACATTTTTTATATAGATTTCTTTACAGTCTGAGTGAGTTGGGAAGATCCTTCAATATCTGGTGCTTGCATATAAAGGATTTTTTTATGTACAGTAGTGGTGAATTAAATCTAGATGGCCAATTGGATGCAATTGAAAACATGGACACTAGAGGTAAAATATTGAAATTAAAAAATATGAAACCTCAAGCTTGGTGACTACACTTTAGCTTGGCAACCTTGAAGGTGCATATCAGGCTCACTTGGAAACCTTGGGGTGCATATCAAAATTGGGTTCATATTGTTCTGTTATAGTATTAATTTAGCCATCTTTTGTCTGTTTTTACAAAATAAGAGTGCAAGTATAGAAACCTGTCTTGTTTAAGATGAGGATGGTGGCTAGGTTTCTCTTAGGTTGTGTCTGTCGTGATGCTACATATTTTTCCAGAAGCCTTAATAGCTATTTAGTGTGTTAGTCACTTTGGCGTTCATGTTTGTGAAATAATAGATAACATGAAGATATTGTAATTCTCTATTCAGAATAAGGGAAGATGGCCTATGATATGGGTAGTATGATAGCAGTTGCCACTTCTATCTCCCTGGGTAACATTGGAAAGGAGATTAAGTTTGGTGAAATATTTGATAAAAATGCCAAGAAATTGTCTTCTCTTGTTGCCTTTTCACCCATCTCCTTCAATTTATTAAGGAGAAGGAAGACCACAAGATTACATAGTAGAGAGCGGGTAGTCAATCCAAGAGCTATGGAAAAAAATTGCAGTTTATAGAAAAAACATCCATCTAAAGGAAGGTTCTTTTCACATAAAACTTTACTGTGGTAGATCTTTCTTTGTCCATATACATTTGATGTTAATGTGTGGTTTGTATGTAGGTTTGGTATGACATATATTCCAACATTTTATTGTGCATTTATTGAAAATATTTTCAAATTGTCTTGCATTCAGGTGTCAACAAGCTTGCTGATCTTGTCGGAGTCACCCTTGAACCAAAGGGCATAAATGTTGTTTAGGAAAGAAAGTATGGTTCTCCGAAGATTGTTAATGACGGTGTGGCAATAGCTAAGAACTTAAATTGTAGATGTGGGTTGTAAATTTTTTATATTGTATATTAGTTTCCCTTGCCTAAATGTCTTACTATCTTATACCTAGGAGGAAAAATTTTCAAAGGTCATAGACAACATATTGCTCTTTTGATGATCTACCGGTACACAGAGTAGCCATAGTAGAGTAATGAATCAATCTTTCAAAAACTGAAAACAAAGACTTCTGTGCTAGATGTTGATGAGTCAAGGTGAATTGTTATTACCAGTCTAGTTAATGCATTTTAATGTGCACCCTGCTTCTGACAGGTTGAATTAGATGACCCAGTTGAAAATAATTTGGCCAAGTTGGTAAGACATGATGCAGCAAAGATAAATGATTTAGATGGTGATTGAGATCACATGGATACACACCCACACAGGTGGCCATAGATCTAGTGACTGCGGCATAGGTGTAGTAGAGATACAACTAGTTTAGGCCATGAAACACTATGGCACATATATAGTTATGTTGGGTACAATGCTAGTAGCCAGGGACACAGAGATTATCTAGCTAAGGAGAGAGAAGGAGAGCCTACAGACCGAGCTAAGGGGATATAAGGAGGCTAGTAGGTAAGGTATGAAGAGGTCAGGGACATCACAGATAGTGAGTAGTGCTAGAGTTATGAGGGTGAGGACCATCGCCTCACAGATGACCCTACGAGGCATGGGATATATATGCGGATAGGGCTTGTAGTAGATACTGACAAATGATCCTCTTGAGGGAGTGGGCCAGAGTCAGAGCTATACCCCTCTCCTGATGTACTGTGTATACTATCCATGACACACCTATGATTTATTCCATGTGATTTTTTCACTCAAGCATCATATTTTTTATGCAGCTAGCCTAGGGGATGTGTCGTACACTGATACTGTGTACTCATAATTGATGACATATATATATATATATATATAGATATCGATATATATATATATATATACTGATGCAGAAATAGAACAAATCCTATAGTTTATTTCCATACTACCTCAGTATTGGATGCTTAGCTTGACATTGTTTTTTCACTTGATTGATTACTAGCTTAGAATCACCCACAATCTTCAACATTTTCATTCCTATCTTCCTAGAAGTCTTAAGACCCAACACCATGGATTCATACTCAGCCACATTGTTGGTACATTAAAACTCCAATCTAAAGGAAAAAGGATGATGAGTACCCACAAGAGAAACCAGAAAAACACCTACCCCAAAACCATCTTTAGAAGAAGCCAGATCAAAACTAATATTCCATAGACTAGCAGGCTCATGCCTCTCATCCTCATTCATCAAATCCTTAGAAATTTCCATAGGCTCAACATTAAGACTCATTACATATTCACCCATCTCATCAGTTGTATACATGAGAGAATTTGTGTAATTGGTAGGGTTCCCTCTATAATCTACAGGTTCTCCCTCTGAACACAGGGACTGTGGCATATTACAAGTCAAACTCAATATTTTCCCCCAAAGGAGTACCCTAGCTACATGACATCAACAAACCATAAGTAGGATGGACATTTACGATCATTGATTCACTACATCCATCATTACATGCTTTCATGGCATCTGTACCAGCTTAACCACTAGATATTTAATCATTCCAATGTAGGGAACCTTTCTAGAAATAAGGAAATCCTTCTTAAGTAGTCCCCCTAGTATAGTTACTCGCTTCATCTTTCACTAGATTATTTGTGAGTTCAACATGCTAGATTAGTTGATCCAAAATTGTCAGCTAGAGTTTCTTGAAGACTCTAGGGTAGAATGTTGAGGAGTTACTTGTGAAACATCTAGGACATATGTTATATGTAAGGGAGTGTACATGCTAAAACTTAAGACCCTGTAATTGACATTATTCTCTAGGTTGAAGATAGTGAATTAGCATATGTTGCTATAGTAAGTGCTGGGAATAATTATGAAATAGGAAACATGATAGCAGAGGCTATGAGTAAAGTTGGAAGGAAAGGTGTTGTGACACTTGAAGAGGGGAAAAGTGCATAAAAAAATCTGTATGTCATTAAGGGAATGCAATTTGATTGTGGATATATTTCTCTATACTTTGTGACAGACAGTGAGAAGATGTCCCTGGAGTATGAAAATTGCAAGGTAATTGATGTGAATTGAAATCTTCTTGCCTTTTTTTATGGTGTTGATATTTGTTAGTGCTCCTTGTAATGAAAAGAGAATGGATAGAAATCAAGTGTAACATTTTAAGAATAAACTCTCATCTAAGTTGTGGAATTGTTTCCAAATTACCTTCATCTGTCATATATTCATGGCACATCCTCTTGGTTCAATTTGGGTTGGTGTTGGTTTTGTACAGAATTTACAATATGTGCCTTATGAACCTTCTGTTATTTCTTGAATATGTACAATATTGGATTTAGAATACTAATCAGAAAGAAATATGACCACTAATAAGCATGGGAAGAGGGTTTCTAAATTTCTATTTATTTGCACTTGATTTTTAAAATTAACTGATCAGGAATTTGGAAATGAACTTGCATCTTTATATTTTCTTATAATTTGAAGTTATTGTTGGTTGAAAAAAAGATCACAACTGCAAGAGACTTGATCACAATATTGGAAGAGGCCATCCATGGGGGGTAACCTATCTTGATCATTGTTGAGGATCAGTGTTGTAGGAATTGTCCCCCCCAAGGATTCGAAGGCAGATCTGAGTCCTGTACGGATCCGCCCCCGATCCTTCTACGGAACCAAGAATCAGAAAATTGGATCCGCGGTTCCACCTTTTTTTGCCGATTCCTTGAAAATTGGAACTGTGGGGGCTCGATATGCGGTTCCTACTACCCGATACATGGTTCCTAATGCCCTATCCATGGACATGGAAAATATCGAATGCGATCTGTGGAGGTTTGGGCGTGGATCCACCGCGAATCACGAGTGGATCCGAGAGAAGGTGGATGGTTCCGCGGGGCTTTTTCTGTTTTTTTTTTTTTCAAAATTTTGAACTGTAATATGAGGAACTACACTTTTTGGATACTCCCAAGGTGCCCCTTGGTGCTCCCTAGATGCTTCTTAGATGATCCCTAATGGTAATGTTAAATTCTTAAAGTAAAAGTGACATTCTTCTTTATCTTTCATTTCCATACTTTTACTTAAATTTTTAACATTACCATGAAATGACTTAAGATGTTTGAGAGTGGTACTAACCTCATCAGACTTCATATGGAGAAAGCAGAATTTCATATCCCATTCAAAATTAAGTAGACTTAATAGTTTTCAGGATCAATGGGATTGTGGTGTTTCATTGGATTATATCATGTATGAGGGCATGTGATTTGATTTAATCAAGAGAACCAAGCCCTATATGTACCCCAATGTTGGTGTTATTGATTGTTGAACTCCTTTGTGATGGCCTTAGCAATTTTGTACCCTTCACTCAAGTCAAAATCATTGAGTAGGCATGTTAAGCTTTCTCTACCATATTATAAGGCTAGGATTAAGATGTTTGATCAACATTAGGCAATGTTGACTAAAATCCCTATAGAATTGAAGTAAAGGCAAAGTCTAGACAAGAGAAGAGGAATATAGATTTTAGATGGTTGATGAGGGAATAATTAATCACTAATGTACTGTAGGTTTTAACCCCGTACAGAAATTACCTGCTTACGAATTCTAAAACATAGAAAATAAATAATGTGAGAGTAGAACACATAAAACACATATACACAGAGATTTTCCACTAGATCCCAAAACCGAGACTACCAGCTTGATTTTTCATTATGTTCCTTTCAATGTTATAATACATATTTATACATGACGAAGCATCCAATACCATGGACCGAAAACCATCGCGTCCAATACCATGGACCGAAAACCATCGCGTCCAAAAAACATGTGCGAAAATCATGCACAAAACCATAGGTGGGTCCGCCCAACCTAACATAGGGTCCAAAACCAAAATTTTCCGAGGCACTGCCCTGGACCCCATAAAGTGGGGTTACGGGTGCCCCTCAAACCCCCTGTTTACTAGGTGGAAAGAATATAACACAACCCAACATTCTCCTACTTGTTGTTTTCCTTTCCACAGGGGGCCACAAGAGAGCTTAGTCATTTTTCCAGCCCTGAAATGTCCATAGTCTCTCTACACCAAGAGAACTTCTCAGAGCTCACATATTTTTTCAATGCATATGTAGTATTCTTCAAAGTGTCCACTTTTACCAGCAACACCTTTTTGTCTTCTATCATATCCCTCACAAAGTGATACTGAACATCAATGTGCTTTGTCTTTGATTGATATGCAGGGTTCTTTGCCAAGAAAATTGCACTTTGGCTGTCATAGTCTATCCTTATAGCTTCTTGTACTAACCCTATACTTGAACACAATCTATGCAACCAAACTGCTTCCTTGCTTGCATGAGTGGCTGCCATGTATTCTGCCTCTATAGTTGACAGTGCCACTACAAATTGTTTCTTACTCATCCAACTAACTGCACCTCTAAATAGGTTAAACACATACCCACTTGTAGATCTTCTCTAATCCAGGTCTCCAGCCCAGTCTGCATCAAAAAAGCCATGAATATCCAACACTCTGTCCAATTTTGGTCTTCCTTGGTAGCACAAACCATAATCACTAGTTCCACGCAAATACTTGAAAACCCGCTTCATTGCTGTCCAGTGCTCCTTCCCTGGTTTTGACATAAACCTACACAATACTCCCACTTCATGTGCAATGTCTGGTCTAGTACAGACCATTGCATACATCAGGCTACCGACTACACTTGCATATGGAACACGGGACATGTCCTCTTCCTCTTCTTGTGTCTTGGGACACTGTTCAGCAGATAACCTCACACCTATAGGAATAGGAGCCTTCACCGGTTTACTATCCTGCATATTAAACCTCTGCAATATTGTCTCGACATACTTCCTCTAGTTTAACCAGAGCTTCCTCTTTGCTCGATCTCTTTTAATTTCCATGCCAAAAATATAGTTTGTAGCACCAAGATCTTTCATGTAGAATTTGGAGGACAATTGGGTATTCAAATCCTGGATAACTTCTTTGTCATTTCCAACCAACAACATATCATCCACATACAAGATCAGATAAATAACACGGTCACCAATTAATTTAAAATACACACAGTGATCTACTTTGCTTTTGGTGAAGCCAAGTCCCCGTATAAATGTATCAAATTTATGATACCACATCCTTGGTGACTGTTTTAACCCATATAGAGACTTATTTAACTTACATACCAGTTCTTTCTTACCCTTCACCACAAAGCCTTCAGGTTGCTTCATGTAGATCTCCTCTTCGAGATCCCCGTGAAGAAATGTTGTCTTCACATCCATCTGTTCTACCTTAAAATCAAAAGCAGCAGCAACAGATAAAAGTAATCTAATAGAAGTTACCTTGGCAACAGGAGAAAAAATATCACCAAAATCAATTCCGGTCAATTGGGAATAACCTTTTGCTACCAACCAAGCTTTGTAGTTCTCCATTTTTCCTTCTGCATTTGTCTTCTTTTTGAACACCCATTTGTTGCCAATGGGTTTCCTTCCAGCCGGCAACTCCACCAGATCCCAAGCCTCATTTTTGTGCAAAGATGCCATTTCATCAACCATGGCCTCTTTCCAGAGTTTTCCATCCTCTGAATCCACTGCTTCCTTCACAGTTCTGGGATCATCATCAGTAACAGAAAGCAGATGGACTATACCTTTTTGGCTGCCTTCTTTCTCGAACTGATCTTCTCACAGCTGGAGTTTGTGGCTCTTCATCTTCTGATTCCTCCTTTGCTATAGAGTTTGATTCTTCTTCCTTTAGCTCAAACTCTATCTTCTCAAGTTCCTTTGGTTGGACTTCATGTTTAATAACATCTTTCACCTCTCTGAACACCACATCTTGGCTATACACAACCTTGTTACTGGATTCCAAAGCTTATAACCCTTTAAACGACCCTTATACCCAATAAATGTGCACTTTTCATATTTACTATCCAACTTGGTTCGTTTCTCCTTTGGAACATGTACATATGCATCACATCCAAATACCTTCAGATGTGAAAGAGAGGGTTTCTTACCAATCCATAGCTCTTGTGGAGTTTTATCCTCCAACGTTGATGAAGGTGACCTGTTAACCAGGTAACATGCAGTATCCACCGCCTCTACCCAGAATTCCTGTCCTAACCCTGCACCACTGAGCATGCTTCTTGCCCTTTCCATCAACGTCTTATTCATTCTTTATGCAACTCCATTTTGCTGAGGTGTATATGGAGTAGTCTTCTGCCGTGATATACCACACTTCTTACAATATTATTCAAATTCCTTACTGCAAAACTCTCCACCGTTATCTGTCCTCAACACCTTTTTCTTCTTCTCTGTCTGATTTTTCACCAGAGCCTTAAATTCTTTAAACCTGTCAAAGACTTTAGATTTCTTCTTAAGGAAATATACCCATGTATTCCTTGAGAAGTCATCTATCAATGATACATAGTACATAGACTTACCCAGTGATGGAACTTTCACGGGTCCAAACACATCCCTGTGCACAAGCTCTAATATTTGTTTCGCCCTCTTACTACCAAAGGGGAAACTCACCCGATTCTGCATCCCATATACACAATTTTCACAAAAATCAAAATCCAGAGAACTATTACTCATACCTTCTACCATACCTTTACCATGAAGTATTCGAAGGCCCTTCTCTCCAATATGTTCAAGCCTTTGATGCCACAGCATGGTGTTTTCTCCAGAGACCATTAGATTTTCTACTCCACTTTTAGGAACCACAGAACTGTTGCACCCATCAATAACAGTGCTACCTTGCAGCTTGTACAGAGTTCCAATCCGAACTCCCCACATCAATACCAGTGCTCCCTAAACAATTTTATAGGTGTCCTTCTCGAACACTATTTTTACACCTGCATCATCCAACTTACTAACAGAAATCAGATTTCTGGCTAATGCAGGAATATGCAGAACACCCGGAAGTGTTCTAACCCTTCCACCTTGCAGCTTCAACTTTACTTTTCCACGACCAATGATTCTAGCCTTCCTGTCATCCCCCAAGAAGACATCACCACCATTATATTTCTCATACTCACAGAGCCACTCCCTATGGGGAGTGAAGTGAAAGGATGCACCTGAGTCAATCAACCATGCCTCATGATCTACATGTGTACTTGAAGAAGCCAAGTACACATCCCCACCTTCATCTGAGGTGGTTTTCGCCTCTGCAGAAGGAGCCTCATCAGATCCCTTTCCTTTGTCAGGAGCTTTAGATTTACAGTCCCTTTTGAAGTGGCCTTCCTTTCCGCATTTCCAACACACCACCTTTACAGGTTTTCCTGGAGATTTAGATCTCCCACTCGATGACTTATTTTTGTTTATGTTCTAGGACCGTCCTCGTACAAACAAGGCATCACTATTTTGGCTCTCCATATTTTTTCGTCTCATCTTCTCCGTCAACAAGGCTGAGACTATTTCATCAAACTGCAAGGCAGTTGCATTGCTACCTATTGCAATAACTAGACTATCCCACGAATTTGGTAGAGAACACAACAAATTGATGCACTTATCTTCATCTGAAATTTTAATATCAACAGATGCTAACTGACTTACCATACTATTAAATGCATTCAGATGCTCTGTCACCGAGTCTCCATATTTCATCCTCAGGTTATACAACTTTTTCTACAGGAACAGTTTATTCACCAGAGACTTAGATTCGTACAAAGTCCCTAACTTGTCCCACAAAGCCTTTGCTGTAGCTTCCCCTGATACATTTAGCAATACTGAATCTGAGACACACAATCATATTGTGCTCTTTGCCTTCCGATACAACTTCTTCCATTCTTCATCGGACACTCCCGTTGGTTTAGTACCCGGATCTACCGTGATCCACTGATCTTTATCCACCAACAGATCCTCCATCTTGAGTTTCCACAACTCAAAACTCTGACCATTAAATTCTCGATCGCTATCTTTCCACTGCTCGCCATCTTCTTTCACCACCAGAATCGATCTCGCAGATCTCGCACTGAACAGGGTCTACCACAGGCCCGAGTGAAACCCCTCAGCAACAAAGGCGTCCCCTTGAAGCCAAATCTGCTCTGATACCAAATGTAGGTTTTAATCCCGTACAGAAATTACCTGTTTACGAATTCTAAAACACAGAAAATAAATAATGTGAGAGAAGAACATATAAAACACATATACACAGAGATTTTCCACGGGATCCCAAAAACGGGACTACTAGCTTGATTTTTCAATATGTTCCTTTCAATGTTATAATACATATTTATACATGCCGAAGCATCCAATACCATGGACCGAAAACCATCGCGTCCAATACCATGGACCGAAAACCATCATGTTCAAAAAACATGTGCGAAAATCATGCACAAAACCATAGGTGGGTCCGCCATACCTAACATAGGGTCCAAAACCAAAATTTTCCAGGGTGCTGCCCCGGACCCCATAAAGTGGAGTTACGGGTGCCCCTCAAACCCCCTGTTAACTACGTGGAAAGAATATAACACAACCCAACATGTACAATGAATGACATATCTATCTTGATTTATATAAAAATATGAATGTTTTTTTGACTTCTACAACTAATTTGGTATTTTGGATGTTTTTTTAAATATAAATGAAAAAAATATCTATATCTATATCTATATCTATCTGTCTATATATATATATGTGTGTGTGTGTATATATATATATGTGTGTGTGTGTGTGTGTGTGTGTGTGTGTGTGTGTGTATAGTAGACTCTTTCAAGACGCTTCGCTTCCAAGATTTTTAGGAAATGACGCTTTCGTGTCCCTGCTTCCAAAAAAAGTCCCTGCTTCGTGCAACGTTGATGAGGACATTGAACAAGAAGCCTTGGCTACTCTTGTTGTGAACAAGCTTCATGCTGCATTGAAGGTTGGAACTTTGAAAGCTCCTAGATTTGGAGAGCGGAAAAGCCAATATTTGGATGACATTGCTATATTTGCTGGAGGTATTTTTCAAGTTTAGCTACATTAAGGACTTACATGCACTAAGAGCTTAAGTACAAAGCTCAGTGTGTATATAACTAGTCTTATATCGTTTGTCGTGGAAATAATCTTTATTTGGTAATGAGTTTTCTCTACAAGTTCAACTTTTCATGTTAATAGGATAAATTCTCATTGAGTGAGAGCTATTGAGAATAAAATCTCTCCACCATGTCTATAGTCACGGGTTTCTAATATCTTATGTAGATATTGTTTTTTATTCTTTCTATGTGCAGGCACTGTTATCAGGGCTGAAGTTGGATTTTTCATTGGATAAATTTATGGGTATAATTATTTTAACCAATCCCTACACTAGTTATTTTGTTAACACAAAGAATTTAAGTATCAAGAATTGGGTCATGAGTCTCCTTGAAACTACAAGAGGGTGGGCGCACACAGTTGTAGTTCTACTTTATGAACCTAGAACATGACTTTGTTGACATGCTATCAAGTCCAAAACCTAGTGGGCACTTCACCCTAGTGGAACACATGTTGTGTGTATAGACACCAATCATAATTCATCGACCCCAGTGATCAAATATGAGGTAAGGGAAGGGTCTATACACTTGGCCAAATGTTGTTTTATTTTGGGTGAGAATCCTAAAGGGCAAGAGTGTGGTACAGGTAGAACTGGGAGTGTTGGGAACATTTTTAGCCACCCATCGTTGAAATATTTGTACCCTACAACACCCTAAGAGTGTAAAAATTAATATAAATTTGCTACTACTGATGTATTCGAACTGAAAACAAGAGATTACAAATTTCCTCTGCTATTCTGAGAAATGGAAATCACAATTTAGAAACACATGCAATGACATGCAACCATCAAAACAACACAAGAACACAATTATTTATAGGGAAACCCAACAAGGAAAAACCCTTCCACTTCTTTTCATTAATCATATGAGAATGAGAAATGATTACAATGTCTTGCTTCAATCTTGAAGCACACCCTGCACTGTAAACCTGTTCTCCTACTGATTGTCCTGCTCTGGCTAACACTTAGTCAATTCAAGGCCCCATCTTTCTCCTATTTCCTTGCACAATTCCCAAGGAAATTAGCTCCTAAATAATAGGGGAATTCACTATTCCCTTGTGCAAATCCCAAGTAATCGATCACTTGCCTCAATGCCCAACATGTACACTCAACTAGTATACAATTAATAATTACAATGTGCCTTTTCCTCCACTCCAGTTTGGAAATTCAAATTCCATGCATGTCTGGGCTATTTTTAGCTAATTGACGAGCTTAACTGAGAGATCATTGAGTTAACAAAAATTCTACTACTCAATTGACCTTCAACTGACTCGACTAGTTGCTTGAGCTCAGTTAACTGAGTCAAACTGAAAATAATTGAATTAGATTGCTAAATTTTAGCAACACTACATGCACAACTCTACTTCTAGCATATAACTAGAATTTATTGAGTAAACAAGTAGACAAGGCCATGCCACACAAGTTAACTGCCATCCAAGCCATCTTGCTGATTTGGAAAATTGAATTACTAAATTTGACTAAGGAACAAGTCAAATTTAGCCTTTCTTGCTACATTTTCTAACACTCCCTCTTAGCAAGAAAGGGATTTTGAACCACCCATATCTTGCACTTGTGGAATTTGAATTTTCCTCTTGACAATGCCTTTTTCAATATATCTTCATCCTGCTTCTCAATTGGAATGTAATGTAGCATCATAATTCTCCTATGCACACAATTCCGCAAGTGATGGTACCTGATATCAATGTGCTTGGACCTATCATGAAATACTGGATTCTCAGAGAGTTTGATACAACTCTGATTATCACAATAAATCATTGTTGAATCCATCTACTGACTGAAAAGACCCACAAGTATTTTCCTCATCCATATGGCCTCACATGTTTCTTGACTTGTAGCCATGTATTCAGCCTTTGTTGAGTTGAGTGCCACATACCTCTATTTCCTATTATACCAAGAAATAGTTGCAGGCCCAACAATGAAGATAACACCCGAAGTATTTTTCTTGTTTGATGGACTCCCTACCTAATTTGCATCAGTGAAGCCTTGGAGTTTCACTCTCTTTGTCCTCCTGTACCATACCCCATACTTAGTTGTGCCTATGAGGTACCTCAACACATGCTTTATTGCCTTCCAATAAAGCTTGTGATGCAGGAGCATCTAGACTTAGCCAACAATGTGAAATTCTGTTCACATGTTGTGGCTAAACAAGTTGAATTTCACTGACCTGAGTGGTCAAAAGTTAGTTTTTACCGAGAGGGTTTAGATCTCTCAAGAAATGAGTTGTATTTCATTATTGTAATAAGTAGAAATTGTATTATTTTAGATTCAAAGATAAGTTGTTAGCATAGGTGTGTGATATAGTTGGAAAATAGTGACTTTACTGTTAAATTGTTTAAGAATAGGGATTGAGTTGTCAGACAGGATGGAATTGATAAAATGAAGAAAAATGTAATGTAAAAGGATGGGCAGAGAGAGGGAGGATGGAGTGAAGCGAGATTCAAGTCAGAGCGAGGATTTTATATTGAAACAAGGGTCTTTCAATCGTTGTAATCGAGCCCAAGGCCGAGACTTTGTAACCATTTTTTATTATGAATAATTGATGTGTGTATATGATTACATTGATGTTGTGTGTGATTATACATCAGATTTGTGGAAATCCCTCATTTTCTTTTGTTTCTTTGTATTTGGGACGATGTTGAATATTTCTTTGTTTTCATGTTCTACGATATAAAACACACAGTTAATAGAAATCACAACCTTTTGTATTATTAACAGTGTTGAATGCTTAAGATCTCAACCGTTGATCCAAGTTCGAACCAACGGTGCGAAACCTCATCGACCGTTGGATCACTTATATCGCATCACAAAGATTTGTTCACAAGGGGCGGACCTCAAGCCTCAAAGAATTGTGATATGCAATCAACGTAATATCGCATCGCAAATAGACAGTGGGGTGTGGTCGAATCACGATCTCAAGGAGTTGCGAAGTGTGATCGTGAAATCTTGCATCGCAAGAAGTCTTGTGTATTATCGGAACCCCAGTTGTGGAAACACTGCGATATGCGATTGCGATCCATCGCATCGCAACACTTCACTGCCAAAGGAAAAAGGGCTTGAAACTATAGTGATTTGTGACTATGCGATTTAATCTGGACCGTTGGATCAAATGTATTACGATCTATGGAGAATCGCGAGCAATTCTATAATGAAGGTGAAACATTAGTGTTGGGCTATTAAAAGAGGGGAATCAGAATAAGCACAATGAGAGGAACTGTAAGGGAAGTAATAAACGCAAGGCTGATTGTTGAGATTTTCTTGAAGCAATTGAGCCTGTGTCATTTGTGGTATCAGAGAACAGAGAGATTAAGGTTGATTACAGTAAACATGCTGCCAAGGAGAGTAGCTGGCATTGGTCGAGGAAGACCGGAAGCAAATGAAGTTCTGCTGGAGGAGATCCGAAGTCTGCTTACGAGGATGGAAACAGTTGAGACTGCTCAGAGAATAACACCTGATGAAGGGGATGATAGTGCTAAAGAAGAATCTTCTGAAGAAGAAGAAGAGGAGGAAAATGAAACTACCAGAGTTATTAAGATGCTGGCGAAAGTAGGAGGAAAACTAAAGGTGGAAATTCCTATGTATGAAGGGAGTCTCAATGCAGAAGAGATAATGGATTGGATCAGGTCATTAGACAAATATTTTGACTATGAAGAGGAAGTTGATGACAAGAAGAAGGTGAAATTTGCAGTTACTAGATTAAAGGGTCATGCAACTATTTGGTGGGACGAGCTACAGACATCCAGAACGAGGAAAGGAAAGTCCAAGATCAAGCAATGGGACAAAATGGTAAGTAAGATGAAAGCCAAATTTATGCCTAAATATTATCAGTTAAATCTTTTTAAACAGTTGCAGAATTTAAGACAAAAAGGAATGCCCGTTAAAGAATACACAGCAGAGTTTTATAGATTGAGTATTAGAGCAGGACATGCAGAAGATGACATGGAGAAGGTAGCCAGATATATCAATGGCTTACGATATGACATACAAGATGAGATCAGCTTGTTAAGTTTGAAGACTATTGAGGATGCCTATCAAGCAAGTTTGAAGGCAAAGGAGAAGATGTTGAGAAACAGAATCAGAGGAATAGAGGAAGGAGCTTGATAAGAGGTAGAGGAACTACCAAACCAAGGGGACAACAACATCAGCATGAAGCAAGCAATTCAAGTAGCAGAGCACCATAAAGAGGGGATTTTAATAGAGGAAAATTTGTGCCCAGAGGAAGAGGCCGAGGTAGAGATATTCGGTGCTACACATGTGGAGAATGGGGACATGTGTCATGGCACTGTCCTCATAATAAACCAGCAAGTCAGAGGAATACGAAAGTGGTTGAGGCAAAGCCAGAAACACCCCAACTTATCGAAAAGGAAGAACCCCCTGACGTAGGATAATACCTGTTGTTGAGAAGGACATTGCTTAAGACAGAGAAAGAGATTGAAGAACTAGAGTAAAGGAAGAATTTATTTAGAACTACCTGTAAATCCAAAGGTAAGTGTTGTAAAGTAATAATTAATAATTGACAGTGGAAGCACTAATAACCTTGTTTCTACAGAGATGGTGGAAAAGCTCGGATTTGTAAAGATAGCGTAGCCTACTCCTTACAAAGTGTTGTGGTTGCAGAAGGGACATCATATTATTGTGACAGAACAATGCAAGGTTGAAATACAGATTGGTAAATATAAGGATGTAATATTATGCGATGTAATGCCAATGGATGTATGCCATCTATTGTTGGGAAGACCGTGGTAGTTTGATTGGAAAGCTATTCATGATGGGAGGAGAAACACTTATACTCTAGAGAAGTATGGAAATAAACATACATTGCTGCCATTGAAGGATGACGCTGAAAAAGGAGCACTTGGAAATAGTGTTATGCTGATGAGCAAAAAGGAGCTATTGCAAGAGATTGGGAAAGGTGAAGAAATGCATTTTGCTATCATAGGGAGACTGAAGGTAATTTTAACTTCCACAAACTTAGATGATTTACCTAAAGAAATCAAAACTCTGTTAAATGATTTCATTGATATTATTGTGGATGAGTTTGCCAAATGCATTGCCACCGATCAAGAGTATTAGTTATCATATTGATCTAATACCAGGAGCGAATTTGCCAAATAAAGCAGTGTACAAATTAACTGCTCAAGAGAATGCAGAAGTTGGAAGACAAGTGCAAGAACTGATGGATAAGGGACTAATCAGAGAAAGTCTTAGCCCATGTGTCATACCAATAGTACTCAGTCCAAAGAAAGGAGACGAATGGCATATGTGCATAGATTCCAGAGCCATAAACAAGATCACAATCAGGTGTAGATTTCCTTTGCCATGAATGGATGGTTTAATGGATTGTTTGAGTGGATCAAAGTATTTTACTAAAATATATCTGAGGAGTGGATACCATCAAATAAGAATTCGAGAAGGAGATGAATGGAAGACTGCATTTAAAACAAACAATGGGTTGTATGAGTGGTTAGTGATGCCTTTTGGACTCATTAATGCACCTAGCACATTCATGAGATTGATGAATGAAGTCTTGAAGGAATATGCATGCAAGTTTGTTATTGTTTATCTTGATGATATTCTAGTTTTCAGTAAAAGTAAGGAAGAACATTTAGAGCATCTTAAATTGGTTTTAAGAACTCTACAGAAAGAGAAACTACTGATAAATCTGAAGAAATGTAGTTTCATGAAAGAAGAATTAATTTACTTAGGATTTGTAGTTTCTAAAGAAGGATTGAAAATGGATCCAGAGAAAGTCCAAGCAATTTGGAACTAGCCTATTCCCAGAAATATATTTGAGGTAAGAAGTTTTCATGGTCTTGCAAGTTTCTACAGAAAGTTTATCAGAGGTTTTAGTCAGATTTGTGCACTGATTCTTGAAACAATTAAGGAGACCAATCAGCCATTCAAGTGGATAGAAGCAGTAGACCGGAATTTTAAATTGCTGAAGAGGAAAATCACAAAAGAACCGATTTTAGCTTTGCCTGATTTTGAAAAAGTATTTCAAGTTGAAGCAGATGCTAGCGGGGTTGCAGTTGGTACAATTTTGAGTCAAGAAAAAAGACCGATAGCATACTTCAGTGAGAAATTGAATGAAGCAAAGAAGAAGTATTCTTCTTACGATAAATATTTTTATGCTATTGTACAAGCCTTGAAAAAATGGAGACTTTGCTACAGAAAGAGTTTATATTGTATTTTGAAAATCATGCATTACAGTTCATAAACAACCAACCAAAATTGAACCAGAAGCATGCCAAGTGGGTAGAATTTTTGCAGAGCTTTACTTTTGTGATAAAGCACACAAGTGGTAAGTTGAATAAAGTCATTGATGCGTTGAGCAGGGTAAGTTTTATTGTGCAAGAATTCAAAGTTGGTGTTGTAGGATTTGAAGAAATGATTGAAATGTACAAAGATGATGCAGATTTCAAAGATATCTATACAACAGTTCAAAATCCAATAGTTCATAATAGAAGTCAATGGTTAGATTATCTCATCCAAGGAGGCTTATTGTTTAAAGGCAACAAGTTGTGTATTCCCAAATGTTCTATGAGGGAAAACATAATAAAGGAAAAACATAGTGGAGGATTATCTGGTCATTTTGGACAAGATAAAGCGTTTGCTCAGGTGAATACTTTTTATTATTGGCTAAAAATGCAAACTGATGTTAAGAGATTTGTTGAGAAGTGCAGGATATGTCAGCATGCTAAGGGGAGAAGTCAGAACACAGGATTGTACCAACCATTACCAATACCAGACCGATCATTGGATGCAGTTAGCATGGATTTTGTTTTGGGATTACCAAAAACTCAAAGAGGGAATGATTCCATTTATGTTGTGGTAGATAGATTTTCCAAGATGGCACATTTCATTGCTTGTAAGAAAACTAGTGATGCAACACACATAGCTAATCTATTTTTTTCAAAAGTTGTAAGATTACATGGATTGCCTGTAAGTATTGTGTCTGATAGAGATACAATGTTTGTAGGACATTTTTGGAGAACTCTTTGGAAGAAATTAGGAGATAACCTCAGTTTCAGTTCAACATACCACCCTCAAACAGATGGACAGACCGAAGTAGTAAACAGGAGTTTGGGAAACATATTGAGGAGTTTAGTGTATCAAAATCCTGAGTAGTGTGATTTAGCACTAGCATAGGCTGAATTTGCTTATAATGACACTCCAAACCGAAGTACTGGAATGAGTCCATTTCAGATTGTTTTTGGAAAGAATCCAAGAGGGGTGTATGAGCTCAAAAAATTGGGTAAACAGGAAACAAGAAGTGCAAAAGCTGAAGAGTTTGTAGAGTAGATGCATAGACTACAATAAGATGTTAAAGGCAAATTGTAGGAAAGCAGTGGTAAATACAAACAGAGAGTAGATATGAAAAGAAGAGAGAAGGAATTCCAAGTGGGAGATTTAGTGATGGTATATTTAAGAAAAGAAAGATTTCCTGCTAAGACTTACAGTAAACTGAAAATGAAAAAGATAGGACCATGTAGAATTGTAAGAAAGTTTTCAGCTAATGCATATGAAATTGAATTGCCAGAATGGATTGGAATATCACCTATTTTCAATATTGCAGATTTGTATCCATGCAAAGAGACAGAGACAGAGCTACAGGAGGAAACTATAGAAGATGGAGTTCAAACCTTGAACTGAGAAGAACGAATGCCAAAGACTGTTAAGAAAGAAGTGGAAGTTGTTTTGGAGAAAAGAGTATCCAAAAGAACCAGAGGACAAACTTATTTTCAATATGTAGTCAAATGGGAAGGACAACCAGTGGAGGATGCTAGCTGGTTAACAACAACAGAGTTGCAAAAGTATGGAGTAAGTCCTAAAATTCTGAAGGATGGTTTCTTTCTTCCCAGGAGTCTGATGCAGGAGCATCTGGACTTAGCCAGCAATGTGAAAGTCTATTCACATGTTGTGGCTAAACAAGTTGAATTTCACTGACCTGAGTGGTCAAAAGTTAGTTTTTACCGAGAGGGTTGGATCTCTCAAGAAATGAGTTGTATTTCATTATTGTAATAAGTAGAAATTGTCTTATTTTAGATTCAAAGATAAGTTGTTAGCATAGGTGTGTGATATAGCTGGAAAATAGTGATTTGACTGTTAGATTGTTTAAGAATAGGGATTGAGTTGTTAGACAGGATGGGATTGATAAAATGAAGAAAAATGTAATGTAAAAGGATGGGTAGAGAGGGGGAGGATGGAGTGAAGCGAGAGTCAAGTTAGAGCGAGGATTTTATATTGAAACAGGGGTCTTTTAATTGTTGTAATCGAGCCCAAGGTCGAGACTCTGTAACCATTTTTTATTATGAATAATTGATGCGTGTGTATGATTATATTGATGTTGTGTGTGATTATACATCAGATCTGTGGAAATCCCTCATTTTCCTTTGTTTCTTTGTACTCAGGACGGAGTTGAATATTTCTCTGTTTTCATGTTCTACGATATAAAACACAGAGTTAATAGAAATCACAGCCTTTTGTATTATTAACAGTGTTGAGCGCTTAAGATCTCAACCATTGATCCAAGTTTGAACCAACGGTGCAAAGCCTCATCGACAGTTGGATCACTTATATCGCATCACAAAGATTTGTTCACAAGGGGCGAACCTCAAACCTCGAAGAAATACGATATGCGATCAACGTAATATCGCATCGCAAATAGATAGTGGGGTGTGGTTGAATCACAATCTCAAGGAGTTGCGAAGTGCGATCGCGAAATCTCGCATCTCAAGAAGGCTTGTGTATTATCAAAACCCAGCTATGGAAACACTGTGATATGCGATTGTGATCCATCACATCGTAACACTTCACTGCCAAAGGAAAAAGGGCCTGAAACTATAGAGATTTGTGACAATGCAATTTAATCTGGATCGTTGGATAAAATGTATTACGATCTATGGAGAATTGCGAGCAATTCTATAATGAAGGTGAAACATCAATGTTGGGCTATTAAAAGAGGGGAATCAGAGTAAGTGCAACGGGAGGAACTGTAAGGGAAGTAATAAACACAGGGCTAATTGTTGAGATTTTCTTGAAGCAATTGAGTCTGCGTCAGCTTGGTAGGCTTCACCATGGCGTTAATCAACTGATTAGTTGCATAGGTATGTTGGGCCTTGTGTTCACCAGATACATCAAGGATCCCATAAGCTATATGTACATGGTAGCATCTACTGCCTCTCCTAAAGAAACACTCTTTTTCCTCCAGTTTGTAGTAGGAGGTGTGTCCATAGGCTTGTTTTTCTCCATGTAAAGTCTCTGAATTATTCAGAGGCATACTTCCCCTAACTCACAAACATCTCACCATCACCTTGCCATACTTCCAGCCTAAGGAAGTAATGTATTAATCCCATGTGCTTCATCTCAAATTAACTTGCAAGGTCCTCCTTGCAAGACCGAATCAACTGCTCATCTCCTCTGATTATCAAATCATCAACATACAATACCAAGATAAGAAACTTGCCCTATACCACAATGTGATAGAGGTTGGCATCTGCTTCACTTTTGATGAATCCCAATCCATTGAGATATGTATAAATTCAAGAGTACCATGCTCAGGGTGCTTGTTTAAGACCATACATGGCTCTTTTGAGTCTACACACGTCTCCGAGTCATATGTCTCAAATCCCTTTGGCCTCTTTATGTAAATTTATTCGTCAACAACACCATTGAGAAAGGTGGACTTCACATCCATCATTCAAATTTGTGCAGGCAAAGGAGGTAACCTGAGCGTTACACTGCCTACATGGCTCTAATGACTGAGCTTATAGAGACTAAGCCATCCTCTTTGAAGGAATCAATAGAACAACATGTATGGGTTGATGCAATGGTGGAGGAATACAAATCCATTGGTCAATCTATTGTATTTAAAGAGGTGTCCTAGTGGATTGAGTAGGTGACGACCTAAATCGAGTGGGGTCTATAATTGATAAGTGACATATCGACCTACATATTTTATGGAGGTTTTTTGAGACACTACTACATAAGGTACTTTTTCGTAATGCTCTCTAATTTGGTACACATATAGGCATGATTACAGAGGGTGAGTAATGTCAACTATACAACTAACAGTTACATCTATCAATAGGATGTCACTTGATATTGAAGGAAACTAGGGCAGTGACGTGACATTACTCGATCCGTTGGTACATGCGACTATTGAGGTGGGGAGTCGTGGTTACCCCAAGTCAGGGGTCCAACTTCTTCTTACCAGGCTGCATATTTGTTTTCAACAATGGCTTCATCTGGGCTTACTTTCGAAGGGATAACATGACCATTTTTCTTCCAAACCCTCAAAATGTGATCCTTCTCCAAAAATATTGGGGTACAAGTTGCTTTTGGCTTAGCCTCCAGCATCCAAAGAGCCTCTCTACCACGTTCAATCTTCAAGCAATCTTCAAACCTACCATCCACCAGCCCCTAAGCTCCCTCAAATGTGGTCAAGTGGGCTCCAAAGTGCATGATTCAAATCCAAGTCATTGTGCAAGTGGAAAGGAATGGTTCTAAGTGGAATTCCCAAAGTCTTCAATAAACTATATCAATGGGTGAAAGTTCCCCAAAAGGCTCCTAAACTCAACTCAAAATAAATGTGTGGCCTCTGACCATCAATATACAAGTGTGAGGCTTGCATGATGTGCCAATTCTGAAAGCGCATAGCGCCTCACTAACCATCAACCAAGTAACCATGAACATCAACCTCAAGCCAAAGCTCTACTCCTCTAAGCCAGGTTCATAGAGAGTAGTCATTATAGTATGGGAATAATTCTTAATAGTAGGGGGTCAATTTATCTTATTCCCACTTGAATGTTTCAGACGACAGGGTCTAGTGCTTTAGCCACAACCCATCCCCTGAATTCTCTTACAGTAGTTCGAAGGATAGGGAAAAATGGCCCATTAAACACTCAACAAATGGCCCATCGATCATTTTACTGGGTAAAAGGTACTTCAGAAAGGTTTCAATCTTACCCAGACTAGCTAGATTGAAATCTTGAGGGATTCATGTCCAACAAATTCATCAGACTTAATTGTGGATATTAATTAAACATGATGTGCAAATACAACTCGCCTTGGAGTCCTTCCTAATAAGGATTGCGACAAATCCTATATTCTTGATTAAACATAACTTAGAAGATGAAGAGTATTGCCACTTGTTTGTTGAAGCTACAAAGGTTGTGACAAACTTGATCTTATAACTAACTAGGCACTACGTAAGGCATCCTAAGTGGTATAACAAATGTTTGATGATATGGATATAGTAAGTACACTCCTTTGCATTAAGCCTTGTTCCGTATCTTGCTTGTACCATCACTACGTGTTAGATTTGGCTTCATGTTGCTGGTAAAACACTTGGGCCCTAGCTAAGAGGTTTGACCATTTTAAGCCCTTGCAATTGACCGTGCATAGAAATTCTGTAACTTGAATGTATTTTTGTCCATTTCAATTTAAATATAGTAGACCAGTTGCTAGGGAAAGTTACTATGCACCTAGTTTGCCATAAATTTATGTAATATTGCCATCTAAAGTGAGAAAAAATTACAATAAAAAGCAGAATAATAACAAATGATCAAACTCATTCAAACCTTAATAGTAAGGTTGATACAACCCTATAACAACAGTAAATGTATTTATCCTACTAGCTAGGGAAAAACAAGGAGGTAAGGTGCGTAGGTTAAGTAGGGTTAGATTTGAGTATTTTAGGGTTTGATAGTAGTTAAGGGTTTTTCTATGGCTTAGGGTCAAACCCTAGATAAACTGTAACTAGGATGGGACTTTGGGCTTTGCGAAAATGATAAAAATTACGCTATGACTAGTGCCTCACTCTAATCTAGGGTTAGGGAAAATGGAGTCAAAGCAGACCTAGGGCTAGGGATTGAGGTTACTCAAGGAAGGAGAGTTAATTCTAGCAAGCACAACTCCAAAAACAATAAAAATGGTTATCATGGATTAGGATTTTATAAGGATGAGGTCTCAAACTAGGGCATCAATCAACTAAGTTTTCCAAACTAGGATTTAGCCTTGATAAACTATGAGGGCACATAACCAATACAAGAGAGAGGAACAAGCATCAATAATCCCAACAAATTCTAGTGTAGTCATAAATAAATGTCATCATATATTTATTTCCATTTGCATAAGGAACATGCATAGGGCCACACCAATCAAAATGAATGAGTTCAAGCTTTCTATGTGCTCTGGAATGAGAATCATGAAATTATTGTTTGTTGTGCTTTCCTAAGGTACAAGCATCACATTACTTAAGTTTCCTAGGAATAGTTGGCAAACCAGTAACACCATTTTTATTCAACAAACGAAGGTTGTCATAGTGCAGATGTCCAAATCTAGCATGAAATAAAAGACTTGATGGAAGTGTACCTTCATCATAATGATAATTGTATGAAAAGTTTTATGCATGAGCATAGGTTCCTTGCAGCTTCAAAAGTCTTTATTCTTTTATCACAGTCATGACAAGTGAGTGATCTAACGCTTTTTTGACCTCAACCTTTCCATATAGAGTAGAGGGACATAATATGACAGGAAATAATGTTAGGGAATATTGCAGAGAATAGGAGTTACATGAGCAAAGAGTTGAATTGGGACTCTGCTTTTTGAGTGGGGGAATGCATAAGGAAAATACATTATACTAAAAAGATTAAAAGTGAGATGCAATCAGACCACAAAAGCCATCTATCTTCAAACTAAAAAGTTGATATGAAATTTAAAAAACATATTACAAATATACCTCCTTTAGACATCAATGGAGTCACTTGGTGAGTTTTCAAATGCCTTCAATCCTATTGGATGTCTTCGCCTCTACATACAACTTGTCACTTCAAAATATTTTGGTACAATGCTTTTTTTCCTCCTACAACCACTAGATCTTCAAAGAAATGCCTCATCAAACCACTATAACTAATCTACTAAATATTTGGAATTGGACACCATCCTCAACAACAATGCCAATTTGTTACCTACCAAACCTAGACTTCAAATATTACAAAGTCCCTTAACCAAGTGCAACCCTATGAAAACTTGGAAAGGTTTCCCATCAGAACAACAATGCTTCCTCACTTTAGGCCAATTCTTTTCCAGCACAAGGGAGGAAACCCTACCAAAATTTAGTTTTATGGTATTTATTTAAAATAAAAAGAATAGTGGAATTTACAAAGACCAATGCCTATCCATTTGGGTGATGGAGTTAAAATCAAAGAGAAAAGGCTTTGAATATGACAAAGAAGACATAATTAAGCCATTCACTAATGTGGCTTAATTAGTACAAAACAAATTTTCGAATAACGAAAGAGTAAAAGGAGAGATTTGATTGGGGCTAGTGAGGTACTAGTGATGTCGTTATTGCTTCTTAAGAGTTGGAAGATGGGAGCTTGGCAACATGAAAAAAAAAGAATAACTAGGAACCCTTAAAGAAGATGCACCATCATAAACATGAAATTATCACCAAGTGATAACAAACAACCATGAACAACAAAGGAATAACCAAAACATGAACTCTTAAATGAATTAGAGAAAGTAGTACAACCTTCTTATTGGACAAACAACCAACAATACATCATTTTTTGAATTTGATTTTGCAAGAAGGTCAAGAGGACCAAACAAGTCTCACCTAAACTCATGGAAATTTCAAAAACCATAATCATCCATGGAAAGAATAGAGTGATGGAAAAAGCTTACGTAACCCCTCTTCCAATCCCCCCAAAGATATTCAACTAAGCTTGGAGGGAACTCCCAATATTCCAGCTATGACTTTTGCAAAAGTACACTCTCCTCTATTTAGATCTTCCAAATCAATCTCTAATTCATAAAATAATATTTATTTTTTCAAGGCCCTAATCCTCCTCAAGTGGAGCACTTCCTTTTGTCTTTTGAATAAATAAAATGGGTCCATATTGCCACTTGCCACTTTCTATTTCATGAAATCCTTTTAAAGCATGAATTTTCTATTCATCTGAGGGTTTGATTATGTCAACAAACACATGGTATCTCCCCATGCAAAAATTCTTCCAAATATGAAGAAAAGGTCTCGAACAATATGTACATTGAGAAATGTAGTGCAAGCAAGAACTTGTACATGTTTCAAAAAAACATAAATACAACAAGATAGAGAGGTATTGCTCACATTGAACAACTGAGAGAAAGCAATGCACAATAAGGATGAACTTACAAGTTTTCAATAGGTTGAAAGGAAATTGTACAAACAATCAATAAAATTGTATGGATCTGTATGGTCATATGGAGCAATATAACAGTTGTACAACTTCTGCCTTTCTTTTTTGTGTAGATCGTATACCTCATTTTGAAATGATTTTGATGACCATGCAATTGTTATTTGAGTAGCTTGTAGAGGTTTCCTTGAGGCATTCAAAGCTGATTTTGAAGATGAAATTACTTATGTATCTGTAAAACTCTTTTATTCTTCAAGTACTTAAATTTTTAGTTATTGTGTGATTGATGCCATGATCTGAAAGTAATTTCTATAGTATATTAAATTTAGCAATTTATCTATTTAACTAGGATCATATGGATAAAAGTCACCTAGGGTTGAATTTTTGTAATGTACTTAACCCCAAATACCTAAAAAGGTGAAATATGCCTCCAAATATGTGAAAATGTGTCTGAAAGTTTGTAATGGGCTGTTATGGTTTAAGCAGGCCTCGACGAAATTTAGGGCCTCAATTGAGAAACTTGGTGAAAGAGATAGTTGTTCGGTCAAATCCATTGATATTTTTGTCAGGATCTCGGATGGCACCTCCTTATGCTGCAGGGAGGAGGCAGACTCATTGGTTCCAGAAAAGTTTGGGGAAAAGGGAATCCCTTCTGTGATATTTTCTAGTGATGCAAATTTTTTTGAGTTTGGTGTCACTTCCGTATCCATTCTAGGCTACTAAGGTGGAGGATTTGTCCAGATGGAGATATTCTCTTTCAGGTCTTCCAAGTAATCTATCAATTCCTCCTCCATAACTATATCTGTTAGATACTATAGAGCCTTTCAAGGGAGTAAAAAATAAAATCGTCATAGAAAGATACCTTAACCGTGGACATAACACAAACCCTAACCCCCACCTAGCCACAATACACGATATTAACTCCTTGATCCAATAGGGAAGACCACGGCTTCTAGATGCAACCGCCTGAAGAGGTCTGACATCATTCTAACACTTATCTTATTCTCATTGTGGCTGTAGTCACTGTGAAGCGTGCCAGAATACCTTGAAATCCATTAGAGAAGACTGCATACCAACTACTTTGCATGCATAAATAGGTATATTTTCATCATCTGTAAGAAAACCCAAACCCCATCTAAAACCTATGATTTCAATAGTGGCAATGATGCTAACCACATAACATGTAGGTTTTAAACACGTACAGTAATTACCTGCATACGAATTCTTAAAACACAGAAAAATAAGCAATGCGAGAGCATAACACATAAAACACATATATACAGAGATTTTCCCCTGGATCCCAAAACCGGGGCTACCAACTTGATTTTTCATTATGTTCCTTTCATATGTTACAATACATATATATACATGCCGAAGCATCCAATACCATGGACCGAAACCCATTGCGCCCAAAACCATGTGTGAAAACCATGCACAAAACCATAGGTAGGTTCACCCGCCTAATATAGGGTCCAAAAAAATTTCCCCGAGGCGTGCCCTGGACCTTGTAGAGGGGGCTACCCGCCCCCCCTCTAACCCGCTGGTTAACTAGGGAGGCTAGTTGTGGAAAGAATATAACACAACCCAACATAACCCAAGATATTTAAAACATTAATTTTAGACGAAATAATAATTTTGCATTAAAATTATCATTTTTGTCTTAAGCCTTTTTTTTTCCTTAAAATTTTAATTTATGTTAAGCCTTTTTTTCAAATCCACATGTGTTTATCGCTTTTCAAAACCCTTTTTTCTTAAAATTTTATCATTTTGTCCTATCCCAGCTCTGCTTGTCTTTGGTGCACCCGTGCAAGTTTGAGTCTTCTATTCTATGTGGTCTAGGTTCCTGAGAAGTTTCAAGTTCCTCTTCTCTATCCTTTGTGTGGTCTAGGGTCCTAAGGTGCCATGGAAAGAGGAAGCTCTGCATCAAGCCACCCCTGAACACTCTACAATGAAAATGCTCCACATCGAGCCACGTATGAGCTCTATGATGCAACAGCCGAGAGGTGTCATGGCAAGAGCACTCTGCATTGAAAATGCTCCACATCGAGCCACCCTTGAGCACTCCAATGCAACATCTGAGAGGTGCGAGGCAAGAGGAAGCTCTACTTTGAGCCACCCCTGAGCACTTTGCAACGTAACCGCACCTCGAGTGCTTCTACTACCTGGGTATGTTCAGTGCCCTCTCTAGATTGGGGGAAGTGGGTAGGAGAGAAACTTCATAGCCTTGGTGCCCATGTGGGAATCCTTTGTTTTTTAAACAAAAAATTCAGGGTATTGATTTTTACAACTCTTTGGGCTGCAAACATGTACTGAATGTGTCTTCCTTGGGAGGTGGAGCTCCAGAGTACCCCTAACAAGTAGTATGATGTAGAGAGTAGAAAGAAGCCATGGAGAAATTTGTATCAAGGATCATGGGTTGGTTACGCCTCAACACACTGGTTGGGATTAACAAGTGAGGCAACCGCTACTTCACCAGAACAATGAATGTGGATGGAGCTTGTAAGTACTATTTTTTCTCTCTTCATATTAATTCTTAGCTGTAAGCATCTTGTTCATATGAAATTCATGTATATTGGCTTCAGAAACAAAACAATATTGTATGGAAATAATGAGAGACTAAAGTTTGAACACACGCTTTGCAAAATTAATATTTGTTGGATTACTTCAATTAGGAAAACAACTGCCACAAGCTAAATATCATTGTTGAATTTGAACTTTCATGGTTTTGCCCTGGTTCTTGGATCAGAAAAGGAATTTTATTGATGTACATTGAATAAGCAGCTAAAATAGGGTTTCGTTATATTTCCTTGGGAGCAACTTAGCCTCCCAAAATGGTACCCTGATATCTGCCTATACATGGGCAAATACCACATTTTTTTATTTAGATGTCAAAGGTTAAGGCTTAAACTTGACTCCATGTGTTCACCTTACCTTGGCATAGGAGTCCCTCTATTGAAATATTTCTTCCATTCCTATTGCTAAAACAAGGGATAACTATCATCATGCGACCCGTAGTAGAGATAGAGCATGCAAATGGTTTGTTGGTGGATAGTTCTTCCAAGATTCACATGGAAAATCATCGGTTAAGGTTGACACTTTTCGTTCTACAAAGAAGCCTTTCAACCCTACAAATCATTATGCTAAGATTAAGTGAAAGGCGAAAACTGGTAAGGGTTCCAAGAAGGCCAAGCAGTGAATCTCTCCAGGCAAAACGCTCACAAAATTTCTAAGTTCTCTCTTTATGGTTGGTGGTACCAAGAAGGAAAAGTGTTCATCACCTCCTTCTGTAAGCGACTCCAATTCATATGATTATTCTGCAATAAACCCTCCTTTTTTTATTCATATTATCCTTCAGTCCAATCCAGACCATGTTTGAGTAAAACATCCAAAGGGTACTTGAACAAAAGGAGTGGGATGTGTCAAAGTCCATCGCATTCTGCCAAACAAGTGCAAATGTGGATTGGGACTTTCACCCATATGGGGAGAAGTGTCTCCACCGAATGGAAGGGTTTGATAAGATGGAGAAAATGTAATTAAGCCATTATTCATGTGTTATAATTACTGTGAAGGAAAATTTTAGAATATGCAAGAATACACAAGAAATGAAAAAAATGCATGACATGGGATGTGTTGTTAAGGAATGACAGTGGTATCAAGAATGAAAGATCAATAATGATGTATTCACCAGATAGTCAAGTTCCCAAGGCCTTGATGGCACAATGAATCATGAGACAACAACAAACTGGACAAAACGGTGAAACCGTGAGGTCACATGGTTGATTTTCATTATGCATTAATATTCCCTATGACAAAATCCTCTTATCAGTGCTCTGGGATTAATAATCAGGTGAAAGAGTCTTTTTGTAGCTTATCTCTTGCTCAAGGGTTCTCAGATGATCATGTAATGGTGGATAGAGAAATACACTATCGAGATAAAGGGTAGAGGGTGGGAGGCTATGCAATTAGTTAAGTTTGGAACTCGGCCCTAATATACATGGATTTGTAATGTGCCACCAACTTTTGTAGTAGTATCATGAATATGAAACAATTTACAAGGAATAATAAGAGGAGAGATCAGAAAGATGACAGTGCTTTCTAGAAACTTATGTGAATTCTGCCCAAATATCTACCTCAGATTCACAATCAAGTGAAAGTTGCAATCATTTGTTTAATCACTTTCTGATACAAGTCCTAATGCTACTACTAGCATGGAGAGAAGTTCTCCTGACAAGCTATCCAAAATAGATGATGTGAAGTAGGACATGCAAAACCATAAAACTAAAACATGGTCACAAATAAGACCATCTCTAGATGCCATAGAATAGAATCTGAGTTTCCACGTTAGGAAGAGGAAAATTGCTTAAGTCATTAACAAGGAACCCAACAGTGGAAGCAAAAGTCTTTCTTTGTGGGAGCCCAGGCTATTAAAAGATGGCAATATTGTCTCTTTAGAGGATTCATAGGAAGAGTTCTATGATGTGGAGTGATCCAATCTAGGATGCATCCACAAATGATAGTATAGTGGGTGATTCTACTGCAAATTCTGCTCAGGGCTCATATGCAGAGTCATGTGCTTGGAAAGAAGAATTAGAGAGCCTTTTTTGTGGAGGTGTCCCCATGGGTCTTAGAAAAGAGCCTTGGCAAGATTTTGTTGGAACTCGAACACAAAGGACAAAGAAATGTTATAAGAAGTTACTTATTTTAAGGGGTGATCAAGGGTTTGAGAGAATAAAAGCTATTGGTATTCTAAGCAATACCACCATGAATGTTATTTTTGAAACATGTGTTGCTAAGAAATGGAAAAGCTAGATTGAGAAGGATTTGCCTCGAACCTTTCCAGGTCATCTGATGCTAGGCGAAGATGGTCAAAATTCTTTGATATGACCGTTGACTGAATATTCATGCCATAATCTACGAATAAGATGGTGGAATATTAGGTGGACCAACTTGTTATTCCAAAGGAATAACAGATGAATATGTGACAAAAGTTGTAATAAGAAATATATGTTTACGTTTTTGGATATATTTCAAGAGGACCCAAGCAAGGTTTCTACAATTGACGTTGAATTGAACTATATTATATTGGATGGAGAAATAGGATTCTTGATTAATGATGTGAGGTTGGAAATGGTTTTCATGGATATCATAAAGTTACATGATGGAACTCTATGGAATTTTCTAATAAGACAAATATTGAAATCTGAACCATAAATTTGACAGTGGCATATAGTATGATGAAGATGATTGTGAGTTTGTTTTTTCATAGTGCATGAGAACCTCAATGATTTTAATTTTTATTTAAATGTCTCAGTACTAAATGGTTTCTCATATTCTCAAAAGGAGAAATGGTTTTGTGATTTACCATAATATGTTGTGACATTGAGTTGATGAGGCAAGTTATTAATCCTAGAGCACTGATAAGAGGATTTTGTCATAGGGAATATTAATGCATCATGAAAATCAACCGTGTGACCTCACGGTTTCAGCATTTTGTCCAGTTTGTTGTTGTCTCATGATTCATTGTGCCATCAAGGCCTTGGGAACTTGACTATCTGGTGAATACATCATTATTGATCTTTCATTCTTGATACCACTATCATTCCTTAGCAACACATCCTATGTCATGCATTTTTTGTCACAAAAAATAGGCATGGTCCCCTATTCAAACCTAATATATCTGCATAATTTCTTCAATCAAACAACTTCCTTGGTTGTTTAAGAAACTGAAATGTTCTCTACCTCAATGCTTGATTGGGAAACCACTCATTTCCTCTTACTCCAACTCAAAACTCCTTCAAAACAAGATAAATAGATAAGCACAGGTAGAATTTCCATTGTGCATATCATCTGCCTAGTTAGCATCAACAAACCCATGCAGCTAAAGGTTTTTACCTCCATCTTCCTCAGAGAAAATAACATAGTCATTAGTGCCCCATATGTACCTAAATATCCCCTTGACATTTGTCCAGTGATATGTTTGAGGTCAAGAACTTTTTTGAGCTGATGGATGTGAGGCCATGTGGATTCCCTTTTCCTTTAACTCAAAATATGTTGGTTTTAATTTTTTTTTTTTGCTTACACATTAGCTATTTTCTACAACATGGAATGGTTCTAGAGTTCCTGAGTTGGTAATTTGAGGAGAGATCAGAAATATGATAGTGATTTATACAAACTTATGTGAATTCTGCCCAAATATCTACCTCAGATTCACAATCAAGTGAAAGTTGCAATCATTTGTTTAATCACTTTCTGATACAAGTCCTAATGCTACTACTAGCATGGAGATAATTTCTCCTGACAAGCTATCCAAAATAGATGATGTTAAGTAGGACATGCAAAACCATAAAACTAAAACATGGTCACAAATAAGACCATCTCTATATGCCATAGAATAGAATATGAGTTTCCATGTTAGGAAGAGGAAAATTTCTTAAGTCATTAACAAGGAACCCAAGAGTGGAAGCAAAATTCTTTCTTTGTGGGAGCCCAGGTTATTAAAATATGGCAATCTTGTCTCTTTAGAGGATTCATAGGAAGAGTTCTATGATCTAGAGTGATCCAATCTAGGATGCATTCACAAATAATAGCACAATGGGTGATTCTACTACAAATTCTGCTTAGGGCTCATATACAGAGTCATGTGTTTGGAAAGAAGAATTAGAGAGAATTGTTTGTGGAGGTGTCCCCATGGGTCTTAGAAAAGAGCCTTGGCAAGATTTTGTTGGAAATCAAACACAAAGGATAGAGAAATGTTATAACAAGTTACTTACTCTAGGCGGTGATCAAGGGTTTGAGAGATCAAAAGCTAGTGGTATTCTAAGCAATACCACCATGAATGCTATTTTTGAAACACATGTTGCTAAGAAATGGAAAATCTAGATTGACAAGGATTTGCTTCGAACCTTTCCTGGTCATCTGACACTGGACGAATATGGTCAAAATTCTTTGAGATGACTGTTGAGTGAATATGCAGGCCATAATCTACCAACAAGATGGTGGAAGCTTAGGTGGAACAACTTGTTATTTTCAAAGGAATAACAAATGAAGATGTAATAAAAGTTGCTTGAAGAAATATATGTTTACGTTTAGGGATAAATATAAGAGGACCCAAGCAAGGTTTCTACAATTGAAGTTGACTTGAACTATATTATATTGGATGGAGAAATATGATTCTTGATTAATGATGTGAGGTTGGAAATGGTTTTCATGGATATCATAAAGTTACATGATGGAACTCTATGGCATTTTCTAATAAGACAAAAATATTGAAATATGAACATATATAACAACCACAAACCAAAGAGGGCCCACAAGGCATGACACTAAAACCATTTAGTGATGTTAATGGAAGAGTGAAGGAGGATGCTATAACATTAGGGACCTTACTCGAAAGGAATGGAATCCCAACATGGGAATGTGCCACTTTGGTAATGAGACTTGAAACTATTACAAACCCCATATATATAGTCATTATTATTATTTTTTCGAAGGAAAATATCATGGGAAATCCAAGGGATGCTTCCCCACATTTGTGGATGATATCCCTTGTAAACCTGTTGACATAGACTTGTTTGTTTAACCTAGGGGGATTTGGTTTGGAGCTTCAGAAGCAAATGAGCAACTGTTGGAATGACCCATTTTAGGAATTTTGAGCATTTTCAAGGGAGTGGAGGCATAATGCTTTCTCTTTCTTTGTCTTTGCAGAATCATGTGATTGCTTGTGGTTTGGATTCAGTAGGCATGTGTGTTTGGGTCATGCTCTTGATTTAGGACCACGTGATACATTTTTCTGTTTTGTATGCCCCTATCCTTAGCTTTGAGCAAGAATAGTTGTGGAATTGGATGGCCTCTTCTTTGTTGACAACTTAATGCATCTTTTGGGGGACCTGACCATGTTTGAGTGTGAAGGAGACAAGTGTGGAGGTGGGGCTTTATATAAGGACTTTATATATTGTACATATGTAGCAGTGGTATCCCTTTGTCTATATTTTATCTTTTTGCTTTGACAAATAGTGTGGGTGTTGCCCAAGATGCTTATTGCATGATAATCCTTTGCAAGGTCACTATTGGGGAAAATGATATGTTGGTTCAGGATATTATGAGATATGATTTATGTGCTTCCTTTAATTCTATGCAAAATGGAAAGTCCTCAAGATTGGATGGTTTTCCTTATGAAGTCTCTAAGTTCATGTGGGACTTTATTGGGGATCCTATTTGTTGTTTAGATGTAGATTTTGTTTTTCTAGGTTCCTCTTTGAGTTCCTCAAGTCTCAATTATGGCTTGATGAAGCCTATTCCTAAGAATGCAATGAGAGACTCTATAGGTGGTTGGTAGCTTATTACTTTTCTTACCATTGCTTACAAATTTGTGGCAAAGGCTTTTGCTTTGAGGATCTAGTGAGTTTCCAAGTATGTAGTACGACCGAAGTGGACTAGGTTTGTCCAGGGGTCTGGTTAGCTTGGGAGGCAATGGAGTGGGCTAGAGAGATAGGGAAACAATGCCTTAAGTTGAAGATTGACTTTGAAAATCCTATGATCGAGTTGGTTGTTCTTTCATCTTTAAGATACATTGATGTGCTTAGGTTATGATTCACAGTGTGTGGGTATAATGAGTGATCTTTTCACCAATTCCTTGGCCTTCGTTTTGTCATAAAGCCTTATCCCTACGGATAGTGTTACATTAGTTGATTCAATAGGGCCATCCTTTGGTGCCTTATCTATATTTATGCACTGTTGATGCCTTGGGTTACTTGTTGGAGGCAACTTTCATTGTAAGGAATATCAACATTATTATGCTTTTAGATGGTTGAAAAAGGTTAATAACTATTTTGAAGATGACTCTTACTTGCTTGGACACCTTTTGTGGTGTCTTGAGTGCCATTTTCAGCCCTCATAAAATTGATTTTTGGCTTTTTGGGTTGGATTTGTCTCTGGAGTGGACTCCTACTACCTGGGTTATATTTGTCATGGAGTGATTGTCAGATTTGATATTCTTTTTGGGATTGGGTTATCACCTATGGACTCATGAGATGCAAAAAAATTATCTATTTTATTACATTTATTGAAACTCGACATTTTATTCATATTAATTACTTATATGTGACTTCTAAAAGACTTGATTTGTCCCCAACCTAGGAATTGAGTATAAATAAAATTTGTTGTTACTAGGTTTTCACATTTTCAAATGGAACCTTGTGAATCTTCTTGTCTAATTGCCTTACCTTTAAAATTGCATAAGTTGTTGACTTCAAAAGTTCATTTTCTTATTTCTAAAGCAATGAGGTTTTGGAAGATCTATTTCAAGATTAGATGATGTTAATATCGGTATGGGCCTCATAAAATGTTGAGCTATTCTATTTGATGGGCCTCATAAAATGTCGAAAATGAATGAGGCCTTTTGCTAAAAGGAATGAGTGGGATGATTTAAGGGCGTAGATGACAAAGAGGGCAGAATGAGCGAGATGATTGAAGGGGAAGGCAACAAGAATTGAATGGGAACACAACATGCTATCGAAGGGTTTCTGCAATGGGATCTATGGTGGCAATGGAAATAACCCCCCTTTGGAGGGCAAAGTGTACATGCACATAGAAATAATAGAGGGCAGAATGAGCGGGATAAGATAAGGCAACATATTGTGGAAGGTTGTCTGCAACGGGATCTACAGAGGTGACGACAACAACCACCTTATGGAGGGCATCATGTACATGCAAATAGAGAGAACATAGTAGAATGGATTTTGCGGTGGGATCTATTGTGGCTATGGAAGTAGCCCCCTTCTGGAGGGCAGTGTGTATAGGCACAAAGAGAGAACATAGTAGAATGGATTTTGCAGTGAGATCTATGGTGACAATGACAACAACCCTCTTTTGGAGGGTAGTGTGTACAAGCACACAGAGATAACATAGTAGAATGGCTTCTACGGTGGGATCTACGACGACGATGGTGGAAGCCCCTTCTAGACGGCAGTGGGAATGACCTAGGTTGCCTATGCCAATGTATGTGCTTCCATGCTTAGAAATTTCTTGAAGGAGCCCTACAAATTTGATGCCATCTCATGCGAGAAGGTTTAGTATACTTTCAGCAAATGGGTTGAGAGCAAACCAAAAAAACTAGTCGCGTGAGATCTTCCTTCTCAGGACTGATGATCCATTTGCAATGTAGTTCAGTGAAAGGGTTATTTGAGGAAGTAAAGTCATTAGTTGGTTGGTTGGGGTGTGACCCCAATCAATCTTCAATCTTGGGGGAAATTGAAGGGTTATAAGGTGGCGTATGCACCTGCTCATCCATTGTTACTTCGTATTCCGAACCGGATTCTAACACTTGCGATTCAGGTCTCTATCAAGTCTAGCTAGAAGGGGAATTTGCAAAACTTATAATAGATAAAATGATGTAGCAGGTCTATTATGTTCATCCAGATGCGTTTCACGTTTTTCGTCTTCAAACAATTTTTCGTTAGGTGCCTTCCTATTGAAGCTTGAATGAGGTAAATCTCTTCCCCACATAAGTCCATGACACATTAATTAGTGTGGACTGATGAAATAATGCACATAGACAGGAAAATTCATATATGTAGCTATTACAAGTAAATATTCTCACAAGCATATTATTAACCATATCGTTCTTGCTTTGCTTCTTAGGACTAAAATCCTAAGCAGCTGCAACTTATCTCCAAAACACCACTCCTTTGATACCATATAGGGTGTGATATTTATATAATTTAGCTAGGCACAAGAAACTTATTAGGAGACAACTACTGTAAAAACCACAAAAGTTAGGCATAAACATAAGCTCTATAATCAAATTTAGGCCAAGGTTCACAAAGATATTCAAATTTTGATTTGAATTCCATTTGTTTTAAAGAATGGCCTGAAATCATGTTGTATTTCATTGCATTGTCAATATTAAAAAAAATGATTCATATGGGCAACAAGCCCATGTAAATTTGGATTTGATATGCGCTAATAGATTGCTAGGGTTGAGAAATTTAGGGATCAATTGATATTGTGGTAGGGATATTTTTTAGATCCCCTTGTTCCTCATCTTTTCCTCTATATTTTCAACTAATTTTTTCAAACTGTATCCCTCATGAAAACCATTTTTTTTATCTGGAACTTCTACTAGTTCTGGAATAGAGTATTTCCCTACCATAGGCTCCTTGAACAAGACAGACACTATAGATACCTTATCTTCTTCATAATTAGGTTCAATTTTATGCATTTTATTTTTCCTTCTTTCATCCTCTACCGTTTGAAAGATGGATCTTGTACACTCACATGTGTTGAAAATAGACCAGATTTAAATAATAATTTTCCCAGTTATAGGTATTTAACCAAGTTTGTGATATAAACAGTCAGGTGGATGTGCTCCAACTACAAGGTACTCACAGTTAATTTAGTTTCCAGCACCTTGATTTCCTTTAGGGCACCAATCCAATGCCCAGAGAGATCCACCCACATTTAGCACAAATTCATTCCGAAAGTTGGAGAGGTTATTTTGGATATATTGTAATTAAAATATTGGATTAATGCCTACACCCCTAAAGGTTAGTATTGGATGTATTGTAATTAAAATCTTAGATAACAACTGTTCACATGGGTGATATATTCAAATATTTATCATTTCCACCAAAGCATTTTGGTATTGGATGTATTGTAATTAAAATCTTGGATAACAACTGTTCACATGGGTGATATATTCAAAGATTTATCATTTCCACCAAAGCATTTTGACACAGAGAGCAAGTAGTAACACTATAGTTCTTCAAATCAAGAATTTTTTTTAGTGGATAGAGCTATTGCATCCAAATCCTCATCACTTCTTCTATCAACCAAAATAATCTCCTGAGAATATAAGAAAAGGTTCTCCTTTTCAAAGTTTATCACTGGCTTAAATTGGTGATCTCAACCAACATCATAGAAGCCATCAGGTAATTGATCATTAATGCCACAGAAAGACTCAATGCTATATTTTTTAGATGCCTAGGAGAATTCTTCCATGGATTTTCTTTCTTTGTTGGGCTTAGAATTTTTGATAAAAATACCATGGTGCTTACTCAGCGTGGGAAAATCATCATTGTTGGCCTTAGAGCAACAATCTAATTGACCACTCTCCTTCATAAGACCAAGGGATGTTCCACTCTGATCTATAATCGACATGACATTAGAAATGACTATTCCAAAATTACTACTAATGGAATTAGTAAACTTACAATTAAGATCATCCAAAGGAAATATTCCTTTTAATGTTGATTTTTTCACTAGAGATATGGAATCATTTTCTTTGGCATTAATGCACCTAGAGTCACCTGGATCTTGGATCTTTGCCTCTCGTTAACACATCCTGTATCTTAGGATCCAATTCTTTTTCACTGCAAGAAATTTTCTTATCAGTGCCTCACCCCTCTCTTGTCCATGATATAATTTCCCATTTGACACAGGCACTGACTCTATTATAATTTCCATGTTCTGTTTTTCTTTATGACCTTCAACACAAAGCTTCCTACTATTGTTCAATCACTCTTGACGAGCCTTTAATTGTTGATTATCATGGTGCTACCACTTCCACAGTTTTCTTGGTCTAAATGTAAGAGAATATATAATAGTTGACATTCTCTTAGAGGAATGGTATGAATGTGAGAGAATATCTAATAGTTGACATGTTCTTAGAATCAAGGCTTGACAAAGACATTGTAGAATCTCCTTCAGATGGATTTTTTTATTTTTTTCCTTACATAAATTTGAATCAAATACCTCTTCCTCAATACAAGAGTTTATTGGCTTACATTCAACAACCTCTTATTCCAATGCATCATTTACTTCCAAATTACAACTCATCTAGACAAGAATTTGCCAGTTTTTGCAGAGTTTATTATGTTGTTAAAAACAATTGGCAATATAAGAAGATAAGATTTCCTCATGTATGTTAATTTCCCTGAGTCAAAATCTTGGAAAACAAATTTATAGATTCCAAAGATGTTAACTATTGTTAAACACATCAATAGTTTGCAGGTTTGGTGGACTTGATAGCCCAAATGGCAAGTCCACTAGTTTGTTGCTTGCTACCTTCAAAATTTTTAAAGCCATTAAATTGGAAATATGATTTGGTAAAGTCTTTAGTTTATTAAAGGATATCAAGCTCCTCTAGATGCTTGAGTGAACCAATATTAAATGGTAGAAATGATATCGAGAAGTGAAAACTGAGAGATACATGATGGATTTCAAGCTCAAAATCTCATTGGAATGATGAAAGATAGAAGTGCACAATGGTACTTTATAGAGCTCCATTTCCTCTAAATTAGAACAAAAATCAAGAAATGAACTCTACTTTCATGTAGGAGTCATCTGAAACCTTAATTTTTGGGCTTAATATGATACTTTGAACATCATTTTTCCATTTTTTATTTTTTGTTGCACAATGCATGTCACAGATTAATAGTTCAATAACTGCTACTGAGGTGGGAAAGTATTAGTTGGAATTTAATATTGTTCAGGGTACTTAACACTTAGGAACCAAACTGTGTAGAATTTGAAGCAAATCTATTTTTTTATTATTGATATGCCATGCAGAGTAATCATATCAAAATCCATGTTGAACCTTCCCACTAGTCTCACACATAAGAAAATATTAAACCTTCTGAACCTTCACCAGAAGAATCATATCCCTTTTTGTACAAACTTGGGTTATTTTTAGTACAAACTTTGCAAATTTAGGAACATATGAAACATGTACCCCTTCCCTTTCTTAATTGGGCACATCAGCAACAATATTATACAAACAAAGGAGTTTCTATCTCATCGGTCATATAAAAAACCCTCTTTTTAAGCACCTACTGGTTATGTCCATAAGGAATCTACTATTATGTCTATAAATCAATTACAAAAAGTGTATCTCAAAATCTTTTAACATAAATCATATGTCTAGATACTCTTTTTGATAGCCCTAAAAAGGCACTATTTCAGATAATAGAGCTTGTACAATGACCAGGGATGACCAAAGGTGGGTAATGGGATTTTAAGTAATGTGAAGTGTAATATATCAAGGGGGTGCACTAGGAATATATAGGCTATGTCTATGAAGTGATGGAAAGAAACATACACCAAAATGTTATATATCTGTGTACTCTAACACATGTATAAGCAATTTAGGAATTTGCGCACTCTTATAAATTATTATAATGTATCCCAATAGTTGTTGAAAAATATCATCTGAAGAGCCCTATGACCTGACCACACTGAGGTGAAGATAGTTGGAGACCATGGGGTCACTTGGAAGCTTGGAGAGAATGAGAGAACAAGGGAGCGCTGGTGGATTGGGTGTAAATTTTAGCTCATGGTAGATGATGGTGGGTTGGCTCGAATGGGCAATGGACTTATGCTAGAAAAATCAATTATTAATGCTCAGAAGGGTGGAAAGTTTCTTATAGATAGTGGTCATGGCAAGTTAGACACACATATCAGAGCCTTAATCGACATATTGGAGCCTTCCACTAGAAATGGCGTTCAGAATGCAGCCTCTTGCTGCCCTCCAGAAGGAAAATGCTGAGATAAAAAGAGGTAAGGAAATATAAAACAGAACCCCAATGGGCGTCTCTTCTCCCTTTCCACCGCTTTCAATGAGAGTGTAATTAAACTATTTGATGTTTATTGTAGAAAAAACCATTGTCCCTAAATTTGGCGGCCTCAAGGCGCAACAGCCTGATTTATCCAATCAGAAAGCTCTCGCCACCATCACGAACAAGCTGAAGCCTCCAAATTCTGGACTGACGACTTCCATCTGCCCTTACAAGGTGGAGAATAATACTAAGGGGGGAGTCTCTGGATCATTTTCTTGTGCTAAGAATGGGTGAGTGGGGATTGTAGCTTGAGCTGATCTGAGTGATATTACGAATGGGGTGGAATCGTGTAAGGCTCCGAAAATTGTACCTAAACAGAGGAAGGGTCAGGGAAAGATTATGAAAATGGGTCCTAATAAGAGAAATGAACTTATAGAGGAGAAAAAGAAGAACGCATATGCATGGGGTAGCAATGGAATCGAGAGGGTTCAATTTAGTGGTAAAGACATGGAGGCGATGAAGGAAAGAATTGCACAAGAAGGTATGTGGGTTTTTCAAGGCCATGTTTGCTTTGTTGTTGGTATTTGTGTGTGTTTTCGGGTTTTATTCTTTGCAGGTGTTTTATCTTGGGTAGATTTTCCCTCTCCACTTATGGGAAGACTCATATCTCAAATCTATAACGGGTCCAAGTTTTGTGAGAGACTTTTTTTTTGAATCTGTTCAAATATCTCCATGACCAATAGACAACTAACATCATCACCTTCCCTTGGGATGTCTTGATGAATTTGACATCATCACATTCTTTTTGCTTACAATTAAATTCACTAACACTGCACTTGCCAATGACTACCAGAATACCCATTTCCTGTCCCATCCTTGTTCTTGTCCCCATTCCCATCTTGACACTACAGTAGTACATGAATAATCAAGTGGAGTGAGCTAACAATTATTTTCCCCAAAATCCTCTGTCCCTATTTCTTATTTCATTCTCATTTCCCTTTTGAGTTCCAATTTTTGATAACATAGCTAGCTGCAAATGACCTGTTGGACAGTTCTTGGTATTTTGTGCGTCTTTGGATGTGCACTGAAATTTTCTCTGCTTCTGGGTTGCACGCAGGTCGATAAGCTCCCATAAGTGAAATTCCACTAGTCTCACTCACCCATGTGATTTTGCAGACAACTACCTGAAAATTCTATCGTGTTTGGTGGTACGAGGGTGCCCTGCTAATGCTAAATGTTGTAAGTGAAACTTCTACAAGCTTTTCTAGAAGAAGGTTGCATTTGGTTATTGGAATTTGACTGCTTTTGGCCAAATAAATTGTCTTAGTGTCAGAGAATTCCATGACATATGGTGACTTAGTAAAGATGATCTCTCTTCCAGCTCTGCATTTCATGATCTTTGTTTCAGCTCTGTATTTCATCATCTTTGCTATTATTTACAAAAACGAGGATTTACCTTACATGGAAACCGGGGCGCAGGCTAGACATTCTCATTGTCTACAGTACATAATATTTATAACCATGTAATGCTTGAAATTTTGAATTTCTTTAGGAGTCAAAGTCATTGAGAAGTAGTATTTTAACTCCTTGACGCTATTACAAAATTTCTATAAAAGCATATTCTAATCATTATCCAAAGAAACCAACACAAACATGATTTATGGATTGGAGTCTCCCTCTTGCTTGAATGTCCACTTTAATAAGTCCAACATCTCTTGGATTTGAGATGCTTACATTGCCTGAATCTTCGTTCCCATTGCTGAGACCTCAGGGGTCTTCTGGTACAACAGTGTCAATGATTGACTCTCACTGTTCTTGATTTTAGGATGGGGTTCTTTCCATAGGTTCAGAAGTGGGAGTGCTCTTTCATTAGCATGTAAGATAGTTTTGTTCCACCAGAACTGTTGGTTCAACATCTGATTTGATCTCTTCTTACAGAAAATTCTTAGTATGGTCTGATGAAATTTCCTTAAAGTTGTTGCCGATTTGTAAGAACCTTTCATGCAGTAACTTAGAAATTATTTTTTAGTTTCTAGTAGTGATACATTTTTTATATAGATTTCTTTACAGTCTGAGTGAGTTGGGAAGATCCTTCAATATCTGGTGCTTGCATATAAAGGATTTTTTATGTACAGTAGTGGTGAATTAAATCTAGATGGATAATTGGATGCAATTGAAAACATGGACACTAGAGGTAAAATATTGAAATTAAAAAATATGAAACCTCAAGCTTGGTGACTACACTTTAGCTTGGCAACCTTGAAGGTGCATATCAGGCTCACTTGGAAACCTTAGGGTGCATATCAAAATTGGGTTCATATTGTTCTTTTATAGTATTAATTTAGCCAGCTTTTGTCTCTTTTTACAAAATAAGAGTGCAAGTATAGAAACCTGTCTTTTTTAAGATGAGGATGTTGGCTAGGTTTCCCTTAGGTTGTGTCTGTCGTGATGCTACATATTTTTCCAGACGCATTAATAGCTATTTAGTGTGTTAGTCACTTTGGCGTTCATGTTTTTGAAATAATAGATAACATGAAGATATTGTAATTCTCTATTCAGAATAAGGGAAGATGGCCTATGATATGGGTAGTATGATAGCAGTTGCCACTTCTATCTCCCTAGGTAACATTGGAAAGGAGATTAAGTTCAGTGAAATATTTGATAAAAATGCCAGGAAATTGTCTTCTCTTGTTGCCTTTTCACCCATATCCTTCAATTTCTTAAGGAGAAGGAAGACCACAAGATTACGTAGTAGAGAGCGGGTAGTCAATCCAAGAGCTATGGAAAAAAATTGCAGTTTATAGAAAAAACATCCATCTAAAGGAAGGTTCTTTTCACATAAAACTTTACTGTGGTAGATCTTTCTTTGTCCATATACATTTGATGTTAATGTGTGGTTTGTATGTAGGTTTGGTATGACATATATTCCAACATTTTATTGTGCATCTATTGAAAATATTTTCAAATTGTCTTGCATTCAGGTGTCAACAAGCTTGCTGATCTTGTCAGAGTCACCCTTGGACCAAAGGGCAGAAATGTTGTTTTGGAAAGAAAGTATGGTTCTTCGAAGATTGTCAATGATGGTGTGACAATAGCTAAGGACATAAATTGTAGATGTGGGTTGTAAATTTTTTATATTCTATATTAGTTTTCCTTGCCTAAATGTCTTACTATCTTATACCTAGGAGGAAAAATTCTCACAGGTCATAGACAACATATTGCTCTTTTGATGATCTACCTGGTATACAGAGTAGCCATAGTAGAGTAATGAATCAATCTTTCAAAAACTGAAAACAAAGACTTGTGTGCCAGATGTTGATGAGTCAAGGTCAATTGTTATTACCAGTCTAGTTAATGCATTTCAATGTGCACCCTGCTTCTGACAGGTTGAATTAGAGGACCCAGTTGAAAATATTTTGGCCAAGTTGGTAAGACATGATGCAACAAAGATAAATGATTTAGATGGTGATTGAGATCACATGGATACACACCCACACAGGTGGCCATAGATCTAGTGACTGCGGCATAGGTGTAGTAGAGATACAACTAGTTTAGGCCATGAAACACTATGGCACAGATATAGCTCTGTTGGGTACAATGCTAGTAGCTAGGGACACAAAGATTATCTAGCTAAGGAGAGAGAAGGAGAGCCTACAGACCGAGCTAAGGGGATATAAGGAGGCTAGTAGGTAAGGTAGGAAGAGGTCAGGGACATCACAGATAGTGAGTAGTGCTAGAGTTATGAGAGTGAGGACCACCGCCTCACAAATGACCCTACGAGGCATGGGATATAGATGCGGATAGGGCTTGTAGTAGATACTGACAAATGATCCTCTTGAGGGAGAGGGCCAGAGTCAGAGCTATACTCCTCTCCTGATGTACTGTGTATACATGATGTATCCATGACACACCTATGATTTATTCCATGTGATTTTTTCACTCAACCATCATATTTTTTATGCAGCTAGCCTAGGGGATGTGTCATACACTGATACTGTGTACTCATAATTGATGACACACACACACAGATATATATATATATATATATCTATATATATATATATATATATATATAGATATATATATATATATATATATATATATATATATATAGATATATATATATATATCTAGATATATATAGATATCTATATCTCTCTCTCTCTCTATATATATATATACTGATGCAGAAATAGAACAAATCCTATAGTTTCTTTCCATACTACCTCAGTATTGGATGCTTAGCTTGACATTGTTTTTTCACCTGATTGATTACTAGCTTAGAATCACCCACAATCTTCAACATTTTCATTCCTATCTTCCTAGAAGTCTTAAGACCCAACACCATGGCTTCATACTCAGCCACATTGTTGGTACATTAAAACTCCAATCTAAAGGAAAAAGGATGATGAGTACTCACAGGAGAAACCAGAAAAACACCTACCCAAAAACCATCTTTAGAAGAAGCCAAATCAAATCTAATATTCCATAAAATAACAGGCCCATGCCTCTCATCCTCATTCATCAAATCCTTAGAAATTTCAATAGGCTCAACATTAAGACTCATTACATATTCACCCATCTCATCAAATGTATACATGAGAGAATTTGTGTAATTGGTAGGGTTCCCTCTATAATCTACAGGTTCTCCCTCTAAACACAGGGACTGTGGCATATTACAAGTAAAAACTCAATATTCCCCCCAAAGGGGTACCCTAGCTACATGACATCAACAAACCATAATTAGGATGGACATTTACGATCATTGATTCACTACATTCATCATTACATGCTTTCATGGCATCTGTACCAGCTTAACCACTAGATATTTAATCATTACAATGTAGGGAACCTTTCTAGAAATAAGGAAATCCTTCTTAAGTAGTCCCCCTAGTATAGTTACTCACTTCATCTTTCACTAGATTATTTGTGAGTTCAACATGCTAGATTAGTTGATCCAAAATTGTCAGCTAGAGTTTCTTGAAGACTCTAGGGTAGAATGTTGAGGAGTTACTTGTGAAACATCTAGGACATATGTTATATGTAAGTGAGTGCACATGCTAAAGCTTAAGACCCTAATTGACATTATTCTCTAGGTTGAAGATAGTGAATTATCATACGTTGCTATAGTAAGTGCTGGGAATAATTATGAAATAGGAAACATGATAGCAGAGGCTATGAGTAAAGTTGGAAGGAAAGGTGTTGTGACACTTGAAGAGGGGAAAAGTGCAGAAAAAAATCTGTATGTCATTGAGGGAATGCAATTTGATCGTGGATATATTTCTCTATACTTTGTGACAGACAGTGAGAAGATGTCCGTGGAGTATGAAAATTGCAAGGTAATTGATGTGAATTGAAATCTTCTTGCCTTTTTTTGTTGTGTTGCTATTTGTTAGTGCTCCTTGTAATGAAAAGAGAATGGATAGAAATCATGTGTAACATTTTTAGAATAAACTCTCATCTAAGTTGTGGAATTGTTTCCCAATTACCTTCATCTGTCATATATTCATGGCACATCCTCCTGGTTCAATTTGGGTTGGTGTTGGTTTTGTACGGAATTTTAAAATATGTGCCTTATGAACCTTCTGTTATTTCTTGAATCTGTACAATATTGGATTTAGAATACTGATCAGAAAGAAATATGACCACTACTAAGCATGGGAAGAGGGTTTCTAAATTTCTATTTATTTGCGCTTGATTTTTAAAATTCACTGATCAGGAATTTGGAAATGAACTTGCATCTTTATATTTTCTTATAATTTGAAGTTATTATTGGTTGAAAAAAAGATCACAACTGCAAGAGACTTGATCACAATATTGGAAGAGGCCATCCGTGGGGGGTATCCTATCTTGATCATTGCTGAGGATCAGTGTTGTAGGAATTGTGCCCCCCCCCCCAAGGATTCGGAGGCAGATCTGAGTCCTGTACGGATCCACCCCCAATCCTTCTACGGAACCAAGAATCAGAAATTTGGATCCGCGGTTCCACCTTTTTTTGTCGATTCCTTGAAAATTGGAACTGTGGGGGCCTGATCTGCGGTTCCTACTACCCGATACATGGTTCCTAATGCCCTATCCATGGATATGGAAAATATCGAATGCGATCTGTGGAGGTTTGGGCGTGGATCCACCGCAAATCACGAGTGGATCCGAGAGAAGGTGGATGGTTCCGCGGGGCTTTTTCTGTTTTTTTTTTTTTTTTTTTCAAAATTTTGAACTGTAATATGAGGAACTACACTTTTTGAATACTCCCAAGGTGCCCCTTGGTGCTCCCTAGATGCTTCTTAGATGCTCCCTAATGGTAATGTTAAATTCTTAAAGTAAAAGTGACATTCTTCTTTATCTTTCATTTCCATACTTTTACTTAAATTTTTAACATTACCATGAAATGACTTAAGATGTTTGAGAGTGGTTCTAACCTCATCAGACTTCATATGGAGAAAATAGAATTTCATATCCCATTCAAAATTCAGTAGACTTAATAGTTTTCAGGATCAATGGGATTGTGGCGTTTCATTGGATTATATCATGTATGAGGGCATGAGATTTGATTTAATCAAGAGAACCAAGCCCTATATGTACCCCAATGTTGGTGTTATTGATTGTTGAACTCCTTTGTGATGGCCTTAGCAATTTTGTACCCTTCACTCAAGTCAAAATCATTGAGTAGGCATGTTAAGCTTTCTCTACCATATTATAAGGCTAGGATTAAGATGTTTGATCAACATTAGGCAATGTTGACTAAAATCCATATAGAATTGAAGTAAAGGCAAAGTCTAGACAAGAGAAGAGGAATATAGATTTTAGATGGTTGATGAGGGAATAATTAATCACTGATGTAATGTAGGTTTTAACCCCGTAAAGAAATTACCTGCTTATGAATTCTAAAACATAGAAAATAAATAATGTGAGAGTAGAACACATAAAACACATATACACAGAGATTTTCCACTAGATCCAAAAACCGAGACTACCAGCTTGATTTTTCATTATGTTCCTTTCAATGTTATAATACATATTTATACATGACGAAGCATCCAATACCATGGACCGAAAACCATCGCATCCAATACCATGGACCGAAAACCATTGCGTCCAAAAAACATGTGCGAAAATCATGCACAAAACCATAGGTGGGTCCGCCCAACCTAACATAGGGTCCAAAACCAAAATTTTCCGAGGCGCTGCCCTGGACCCCATAAAGTGGCGTTACGGGTGCCCCTCAAACCCCCTGTTTACTATGTGGAAAGTATATAACACAACCCAACATTCTCCTACTTGTTGTTTTCCTTTCCACAGGGGGCCACAAGAGAGCTTAGTCATTTTTCCAGCCCTGAAATGTCCATAGTCTCTCTACACCAAGAGAACTTCTCAGAGCTCACATATTTTTTCAATGCATATGTAGTATTCTTCAAAGTGTCCACTTTTACCAGCAACACCTTTTTGTCTTCTATCATATCCCTCACAAAGTGATACTGAACATCAATGTGCTTTGTCTTTGAATGATATGCGGGGTTCTTTGCCAAGAAAATTGCACTTTGGCTGTCATAGTCTATCCTTATAGCTTCCTGTACTAACCCCATACTTGAACACAATCTATGCAACCAAACTGCTTCCTTGCTTGCATGAGTGGCTGCCATGTATTCTGCCTCTGTAGTTGACAGTGCCACTACAAATTGTTTCTTACTCATCCAACTAACTGCACCTCCAAATAGGTTAAACACATACCCACTTGTAGATCTTCTCTAATCCAGGTCTCCAGCCCAGTTTGCATCAACAAATCCATGAATATCCAACACTCTGTCCAATCTTGGTCTTCCTTGGTAGCACAAACCATAATCACTAGTGCCACGCAAATACTTGAAAACCCGCTTCATTGCTGTCTAGTGCTCCTTCCCTGGTTTTGACATAAACCTACAAAATACTCCCACTGCATGTGCAATGTCTGGTCTAGTACAGACCATTGCATACATCAGGCTACCGACTGCACTTGCATATGGAACACGGGACATGTCCTCTTCCTCTTCTTGTGTCTTGGGACACTGTTCAGCAGATAACCTCACACCTACAGGAATAGGAGCCTTCACCGGTTTACTATCCTGCATATTAAACCTCTGCAATATTGTCTCGACATACTTCCTCTAGTTTAACCAGAGCTTCCTCTTTGCTCGATCTCTTTTAATTTCCATGCCAAAAATATAGTTTGTAGCACCAAGATCTTTCATGTCGAATTTGGAGGACAATTGGGTATTCAAATCCTGGATAACTTCTTTGTCATTTACAACCAACAAAATATCATCCACATACAAGATCAGATAAATAACACGGTCACCAATTAATTTAAAATACACACAGTGATCTACTTTGCTTTTGGTGAAGCCAAGTCCCCGTATAAATGTATCAAATTTATGATACCACATCCTTGGTAACTGTTTTAACCCATATAGAGACTTATTTAACTTACATACCAGTTCTTTCTTACCCTTCACCACAAAGCCTTCAGGTTGCTTCATGTAGATCTCCTCTTCGAGATCCCCGTGAAGAAATGTTGTCTTCACATCCATCTGTTCTACCTCAAAATCAAAAGCAGCAACAGCAGATAAAAGTAATCTAATAGAAGTTACCTTGGCAACAGGAGAAAAAATATCACCAAAATCAATTCCAGGCACTTGGGAATAACCTTTTGCTACCAACCGAGCTTTGTATTTCTCCATTTTTCCTTCTGCATTTGTCTTCTTTTTGAACACCCATTTGTTGCCAATGGGTTTCCTTCCAGCCGGCAACTCCACCAGATCCCAAGCCTCATTTTTGTGCAAAGATGCCATTTCATCAACCATGGCCTCTTTCCTGAGTTTTCCATCCTCTGAATCCACTGCTTCCTTCACAGTTCTGGGATCATCATCAGTAACAGAAAGCAGATGGACTATACCTTTTTGGCTGCCTTCTTTCTCGAACGGATCTTCTCACAGCTGGAGTTTGTGGCTCTTCATCTTCTGATTCCTCCTCTGCTATATAGTTTGATTCTTCTTCCTTTAGCTCAAACTCTATCTTCTCAAGTTCCTTTGGTTGGACTTCATGTTTAATAACATCTTTCACCTCTCTGAACACCACATCTTGGCTATACACAACCTTGTTACTGGATTCCAAAGCTTATAACCCTTTAAACGACCCTTATACCCAATAAATGTGCACTTTTCATATTTACTATCCAACTTGGTTCGTTTCTCCTTTGGAACATGTACATATGCATCACATCCAAATACCTTCAGATGTGAAAGAGAGGGTTTCTTACCAATCCATAGCTCTTGTGGAGTTTTATCCTCCAACGTTGATGAAGGTGACTTGTTAACCAGGTAACATGCAGTATCCACCGCCTCTACCCAGAATTCCTGTCCTAACCCTGCACCACTGAGCATGCTTCTTGCCCTTTCCATCAACGTCTTATTCATTCTTTCTGCAACTCCATTTTGCTGAGGTGTATATGGAGTAGTCTTCTGCCGTGATACACCACACTTCTTACAGTATTCTACAAATTCCTTACTGCAAAACTCTCCACCGTTATCTGTCCTCAACACCTTTTTCTTCTTCTTTGTCTAGTTTTTCACCAGAGCCTTAAATTCTTTAAACCTGTCAAAGACTTTAGATTTCTTCTTAAGGAAATATACTCATGTATTCCTTGAGAAGTCATCTATCAATGATACATAGTACATAGACTTACCCAGTGATGGAACTTTCACGGGTCCAAACACATCACTGTGCACAAGCTCTAATATTTGTTTCGCCCTCTTACTACCAAAGGGGAAACTCACCCGATTCTGCGTCCCATATACACAATTTTCACAAAAATCAAAATCCAGAGAACTATTACTCATACCTTCTACCATACCTTTACCATGAAGTATTCGAAGGCCCTTCTCTCCAATATGTCCAAGCCTTTGATGCCACAGCATGGTGTTTTCTCCAAAGACCATTAGATTTTCTGCTCCACTTTCAGGAACCACAGAACTGTTGCACCCATCAATAACAGTGCTACCTTGCAGCTTGTACAGAGTTCCAATCCGAACTCCCCACATCAATACGAGTGCTCCCTAAAAATTTTTGCAGGTGTCCTTCTCGAACACTATTTTTACACCTGCATCATCCAACTTACTAACATAAATCAGATTTCTGGCTAATGCAGGAATATGCAGAACACTCGGAAGTGTTCTAACCCTTCCACCTTGCAGCTTCAACTTTACTTTTCCACGACCAATGATTCTAGCCTTCCTGTCATCCCCCAAGAAGACATCACCACCATTATATTTCTCATACTCACAGAGCCACTCCCTATGGGGAGTGAAGTGAAAGGATGCACCTGAGTCAATCAACCATGCCTCATGATCTACATGTGTACTTGAAGAAGCCAAGTACACATCCCCACCTTCATCTGAGGTGGTTTTCGCCTCTGCAGAAGGAGCCTCATCAGATCCCTTTCCTTTGTAAGGAGCTTTAGATTTACAGTCCCTTTTGAAGTGGCCTTCCTTTCCGCATTTCCAGCACACCACCTTTACAGGTTTTCCTGGAGATTTAGATCTCCTTCTAGATTTAGATCTCCCACTCGATGACTTATTTTTGTTTATGTTCTAGGACCGTCCTCGTACAAACAAGGCATCACTATTTTGGCTCTCCATATTTTTTTGTCTCATCTCCTCCATCAACAAGGCTGAGACTATTTCATCAAACTGCAAGGCAGTTGCATTGCTACCTATTGCAATAACTAGACTATCCCACGAATCTGGTAGAGAACACAACAAATTGATGCACTTATCTTCATCTGAAATTTTAATATCAACAGATGCTAACTGACTTACCATACTATTAAATGCATTCAGATGCTCTGTCACCGAGTCTCCATCTTTCATCCTTAGGTTATACAACTTTTTCTACAGGAACAGTTTATTCACCAGAGACTTAGATTGGTACAAAGTCCCTAACTTGTCCCACAAAGCCTTTGCTGTAGCTTCCCCTGATACATTCAGCAATACTGAATCTGAGACACAAAATCGTATTGTGCTCTTTGCCTTCCGATCCAACTTCTTCCATTCTTCATCGGACACTCCCGTTGGTTTAGTACCCGGATCTACCGTGATCCATTGATCTTTATCCACCAACAGATCCTCCATCTTGAGTTTCCACAACTCAAAACTCTGAACATTAAATTATCGATCGCTATCTTTCCACTGCTTGCCATCTTCTTTCACCACCAGAATCAATCTCGCAGATCTCGCACTGAACAGGGTCTACCACAGGCCTGAGTGAAACCCCTCAGCAACAAAGGCGTCCCCTTGAAGCCAAATCTGCTCTGATACCAAATGTAGGTTTTAATCCCGTACATAAATTACCTGCTTACGAATTCTAAAACACAGAAAATAAATAATGTGAGAGCAGAACATATAAAACACATATACACAGAGATTTTCCACGGGATCCCAAAAACGGGACTACTAGCTTGATTTTTCAATATGTTCCTTTCAATGTTAAAATACATATTTATACATGCCGAAGCATCCAATACCATGGACCGAAAACCATCGCGTCCAATACCATGGACCGAAAACCATCATGTTCAAAAAACATGTGTGAAAATCATGCACAAAACCATAGGTGGGTCCGCCATACCTAACATAGGGTCCAAAACCAAAATTTTCCAGGGTGCTGCCCCGGACCCCATAAAGTGGAGTTACGGGTGCCCCTCAAACCCCCTGTTAACTACGTGGAAAGAATATAACACAACCCAACATGTACAATGAATGCCATATCTATCTTGATTTATATAAAAATATGAATGTTTTCTTGACTTCTACAACTAATTTGGTATTTTGGATGTTTTTTTAAATATAAATGAAAACAATATCTATATCTATATCTATATCTATCTGTCTATATATATGTGTGTGTGTGTGTGTATACACACACACACACACACACACACACACACACACACACACAAATATATATATATGTGTGTGTGTGTGTGTGTGTGTGTGTATATATATATATATATATATATATATATATATATATATATATATATATATATATATATATATATATATATATATATATATATATATATATATATATATATATATATATATATATATATATATATATATATATAGTAGACTCTTTCAAGACGCTTCGCTTCCAAGATTTTTAGGAAATGATGCTTTCGTGTCCCCGCTTCCAAAAAAAGTCCCTGCTTCGTGCAACGTTGATGAGGACATTGAACAAGAAGCCTTGGCTACTCTTGTTGTGAACAAGCTTCATGGTGCATTGAAGGTTGGCACTTTGAAAGCTCCTAGATTTGGAGAGCGGAAAAGCCAATATTTGGATGACATTGCTATATTTACTGGAGGTATTTTTCAAGTTTAGCTACATTAAGGACTTACATGCACTAAGAGCTTAAGTACAAAGCTCAGTGTGTATATAAGTAGTCTTATATCATTTGTCGTGGAAACAATCTTTATTTGGTAATGGGTTTTCTCTACAAGTTCAACTTTTCATGTTAATAGGATAAATTCTCACTGAGTGAGAGGTATTGAGAATAAAATCTCTCCACCATGTCTATAGTCACGGGTTTCTAATATCTTATGTAGATATTGTTTTTTATTCTTTCTCTGTGCAGGCACTGTTATCAGGGATGAAGTTGGATTTTCCCTTGGATAAAGTTGGAAGTAAGGTTCTGGGTACTGCTGCCAAGGTGGTACTTACCAAGGATTCAACAACGATAGTTGGTGATGGGAGCACTTAGGAAGCTGTTAATAAAAGAGTGTCTCAAATTAGAAGCTTGATTGAGGTGTGCTATTTCTCTATAACTTAAAAATAGGTTTCTTTATCCAAATGGAGGCTTGAAGTTATTGTATTGCTTTCTTTGTATAACCACCATATATTATAAAGTGGCCATCACCTTGTGGGGAGGGATCTCCTCATTAATATCATTCATGATGATGGTATTAATCTCAAATTTGACTTGTGAGTTGTCAAGACATGAGTGTAGAAAGCAACAATTTTGATGCACAGTTTATACTTTGAATATATGTGCCTCTGAAGGAACATGCAACAATAATTACAAACATTAAATTTAAATAACTTAAGGTTGCTTAATATCAGAATATGTTTGACTTGATAGTTAACTTCCCTATCAACCTATTTTATCAAAGGTTTTCACCAATGATACCATTCTCACTTTCTTTGCAGGTTGCAGAACAAGACTACAAAAAAGAAAAATTGAATGAAATAATTACCAAGATTTTTGGTGGAGTTGCTGTTATCCAGGTAAAGTTTGGCATGGTTGAATTAATGGTAGCTATTTGTAACAATTCCCTGTTATTGGCATTATAAAAAACTGAATCTAGTTGATGGATGTTGGTGACTGCATTTCAATGTATATTTGTTTAAAGTAAGAATGGAGGGTATATGATAGTGTTCATAATTGTTGATAGGTGGGAGCACAAACAGAGACAGAGTTGAAGGAAAAGAATTTAAGAGTGGAAGATGCCTTGAATGCAACAAAGGTATGCATGTAGAACATTATGCATAATCAATTATGAAATGTGATTCATATTTGCAAAAACATGTTGTGATATGAAATAAAGGTGAATAATGAATGTTAATTGAATCCTGTCATGCATGGAGCTGCTATTATATCAGAGGGGTATAGGAAATAAGTGCTTGCAGCTTGGACTTATTTGGAGTGAGGCTTTCAACTGTTGTTGTGTGGGATTGGTGTTTGCAACAGTTTCAAGCTAAGCATCATGTCCAACAACATAAGGATCTAATTTTCTAGTAATTAACAGTGGTTGGGAGGATGTATTATGTTTCACGTTAGTTTTCCTAGTTAAGCACAATGTTGGTCTTTGGAATAGATCTTACATTCCTATTTATGGTCAAAGTATGGTGGAGAGAGGGTCGATTGCCCAAGAATGAGAGAGTGCTTGGTTTGATTGATTTGGCTACTTGGAACTTGGAAGTGTATCCTTGCTATGAAATTGTTTGGAGGGGAATTCCCTTGTAGGGGCTATTACAACATCGATTTTCTCTAGTGTAGCATGTTGGCAACGTGTTGGTAGTCTTTTTTCTTCCCACCTATTCCAAGTCTCTTGTTGTTTATCTTCAAAAGTGTTTGGACGATAGTCAACTTGTTTAGATGGAACATGGATGTGAGTAGAGAAGGTTGTGATTTGGTGAGATGCCTTATTTGGAGTTGGAGGATAGGGTAGTTGTATCTCTTTTGGGCTCATCATATAAGTAGACAAGGCATTTAATGGTTTGATGGTCTCTCAAGTATAAATTGAGAGAATGATAATAAAAAGAGCTTAAATATGTTAAGTATAGATGAAACATTATGTAATGTACCCTAGTTTTGGTAGAAAGATCATTGCTTTGTTTTGCATCCTCATGTGATAGAAACCTTCATTCTCTACCCATTCTCTATATTTGACTCCCTAGTATCTTTTCTCTATGCTATCCCTTTATCTAATAACTATATATTTTTAGAACTTGGAGGCCATTTTCTAACTATCGTTGGGTGCTTTGTTGGGAAGTTAGGGCCAATGCAATATTTCATTTTTTTTTTCTTAATTTTATTATCAAATCCAGTTACAGTTCAATTAATGGGTGGCTTGAATTGCTTGATTGGCCATTTGAGTCTATGTATCATTTGTTTTGAGGATGTGATTGGCCTCCCAACTTTCAAATGACTTGGAAAATAGCTTTCACTCTACTCACATTTATTTCAATTTAGATATTGGAAGCTTGAGAGAAACAAGAGAGATGGAAGATTATAATTTGAGGAGTCCCCAACTTTGCAATGTTTTTTGAAGTAATATTGCTCAATAATGGAACTCCTTTTAGAAGAGTTGATGATTTTTCCATATTATTGTTTGTTTCACTAATATTCCATGAATATTTCAACAATGTGTTAGGTCCCTATAATACTAGTGATTCCCCCATTACTATTGTCATTGTAGCCCCTTATTGTTATTGTTGTGCCCCTATTGCCCCCAAATTGTTATTATTGTGCCCCATAGAATCCCACTATTGTTATTGTTGTGCCCTTGTATTATTATTGTTATGTCGGCTTTAATTATATTGTGACCCCTTATACTCCTATATATAGAAAGGAGGTTTTGCATTTGAATCATCCAAGAATTGATCATTTTTGTAATGTAAAGGTGGTTTCCCCCTCGAAGAGACCTATTTTGAAGTCATTGATCTATCTTTTCTTCTAATTTGTGAGCTGGTTGCATAACATTTGGTATCAGAGCTTTGGATTCTAGTGTTTCGCTGCTCCAAACAGGTCAGCACGGAATTTTCACTATAATGTTTTTTATATGAAGTTTCAGAAGCTGAAAAAAAACCCATTTGAGCCGAAATCTTGATGACCCTCGGGTCCAAATTTCAGAGCTTGTCTCGCTATATTTTCGGAGATATGATCCAAGGAAATTAGGGTTTTTGCATGATCCTGAATTACGTCCCAAACATGCGACCTTGGGAAAATCGTAATAACTTTCTCTCTAAGTATTAGATTGAAATTTCATAAGAAGTTACAGAAATAGGACAGACTTTAGGCTTTTGTGCATCGTTTTCAGGTCTGAAGGTTGAAACAGTGACATGTGTCACTTCGTACAAGTTCTCTCTACAGAAAAAGTGTATAAGGAGGTCATCTTGGGAGATTACGCATCTCTTTCTTGGAGAATCCAATTTCGATAAGACTGGTGGCATTAGAAAGAGGACTTAGAGGGCTACCATAATTCACAATTTTAGACTTTGGAGATCCGAAATTTCAGAGATATATCAGATTCAATATCAAGCTCCTACAAAAAAAATAAAGTGTGTAGTCAAATTTCATAAGTTTTGTTTGAAAAAATAGTTTGAAGTGATTAAAAGGGAATAGTGAATAAAATTATCATTAGTTGATGCCCCAGAGAAAGAAAATGGCGACACCTAGTAAGCAACCCAAAATATCTACTATGACACATGAAGAAGAGGAAGACATGCACCATGATATATCAAAATTACGAGCCCAAGTGCACCAAATTTCTCTCTCACAAAAAATAACAGAAGATAGATGGATGGTTTGAAGAATGTCATCAATGGTATGAACGACAACATTGAAGATTGGAAGAAAGACATGGAATGTTGGAAGGAAGGTTTGACAAAGTTTCTACAAGAAAGGCTTCCTAATGGTGAAAAGGTAGTAGAGCAAACTCATAATGAGAACAAAATAAATGTTAATCATGATTTGAAGAATGGAAACATTGAAGATTTGAAGAAAGATGTGGAAGGTTTGACAAAGTTGCTACAAGAAAGGCTTCCTAATGGCGAAAAGGTAATAAGGAAACTCATGATGAGAACAAAAGAAATGTTAATTGTGATTTCTTAGACTCTAACATTGGAATAAAGATCACCACGTTCCAAAGATCGGTATGAGGAAGTTTTATGGCAAGGATCCCATAACATGGATACTACAGATGGAACAATATTTCGATCTCCATAATGTGCAAAACACACAAAAGATATGCATTGAAAATTTATATTTGGAACCCAATCAGTTTGTATGGTCTCGATGGCTTTTCTCTCATAAAAAAATTGTGACTTGGTCAATTTTTATGGACGAAATGATAGCACATTATGAGGATACAAAGAGCAACACCTTCCTTAGCACATTGAGGACTTCCAAAAATTGAATATAAGGGTAAATGATATTCCAGAGGAGTATAGGATTGATGTGTTCATAGAGCTTTAAAGGATAACATCCAACATGAGGTTTGCCTTTGGGAACTTGATTCATTGGAGAAGGCATTTAGGTTGGCAAGAAAAACTGAAAGCAAAATTATGGCAACAAGTAAGCCTACCACTCACAACTATAAAGATGGAAGCATTGCTGCCCCTAGCTTTCCACAACCTACGAGGTTGACACCACAAAAATTGGAAGAAAAAGAGAAAAGGGGCTTTGTTACAGTTGTGATAGTGAATACACTAAAGGTCATAAGTGTGCTAAGAAGAAATTATTTTACATAGATTGTGAAGAGGAGGAAGAAAATGAACAAGAAACATCAAAAAAAGAGGATATACATCAAGAATTATCCCTATAGAAATAAGAAATGAATCCAACCACATCTTGTAATGCATTGGCATAAATTACTACTCCTCAAACTCTCAAGATAGAAGGACATATCAAGAAGAAAAATGTAATAGTGTTGATTGATTCAAGTAGTACCCATAATTTTATTCATTGTAAGATAGCCAAGGAATTGAATTTCTTCCTATATCCAGCACAAGAGTGTCAAGTTATGGTTGCAAATGGAGGAACCATAAATTTCTATGGAAAGTGCCATAATATCAAGCTATCCCTGGGAGAATATGTATTGAATAGTCCCATGCTTTCTATTCCAATGGGTGGTGTTGATGTTGTGCTAGGAGTCCAATGGCTACAATCTTTGGGGAAACCGAGAAAGATAATTAACTCTAATGACATGACAAATCTTATAAAGAAAGAAAAACGGGGCATAATTGCACAATTATGTTCATTAGAAGATCCCACATTGAAATCATTTATTTCTCCAGATCTCCAAAAAGTCTTGGGAAGGTGTTTGAGACTCCCACTTATTCATGATCATGATCATGTTATTCATTTGATTCTAGGAAGTGTTAAACATCATGCCTTACACATATCCCTATGCCCAAAAGAGTGAAATTGAACATATGGTTGCATAAATGCTAGAGGCTGGTATAATTCAACCTAGACAAAGTTCTTTATGTGCTCCAGTAATATTAGTGCATAAGGATGGATCATGGCACATGTGTCTAGATTATAGGGAAATCACAAGCTCACTATTAAAGATAAATTTCCCATTCCTGTCATCAATGAATTACATGGAGCAATTTACTTCACCAAGTTGGATCTTCATTCAGGATATCATCAAACTAGAATGAAGACTGAAGACAATCCGAAAACAACATTTAGAACTCATGAGGGTCATTATGAATTTTTGGTCATGCCTTTTGGCCTTACCAATGCAACTTCTACATTTCAAGGTTTGATGAATTCCATTTTCAAACCCTTCCTTAGAAAAATTGTGTTAGTATTTTTTGATGATATACTAATCTACAACAAGTCTTGGAATGATCATGTTCAACATGTTGACAGGGTGCTCAAACTACCGGAGGAGAAATAATTATATGCAAAAACCTCCAAATGTTTCTTTGGAGTACAGGACATGGAATATCTGGGTCATATTGTATCTCATGAAGGTGTTAAGGTAGACCCTAGCAAAATTAAAGCCATTAAGAAATAGAAAATCCCCACATCCATCAAGCATCTGTGAGGATTTCTCGGGTTGACAGGGTATTATCGCAAGTTTGTGAAGAATTATGGGAAAATAATAGCACCTCTAACAACATTACTGAAGAAAGATGCATTTTCTTGGACTCCAGAAGCAACGAAGGCCTTTGAATATCTTAAAAAGGCAATGTGCCAAGCACCAGTCGTAGCTTCGCCAGACTTCACATAAACCTTTATTGTGGAATGTGATGCCTCAGGAAATGGAATTTGTGCTATTTTAATGCAAGAAGGAAGACCCATTGCTTTTGAAAGTCATCCAATCAAAGGAAAATATTTACACAAAGCTATTTAAGAGAAGGAAATGATGGAAATACTACATGCACTTAAGAAATGGCGACCTTACCTAATGGGAAGACACTTAAAGGTAAAAACGGATCATGATAGTCTTAAATACTTTTTAGAACAAAGATTATATTTAGAAGAGCAGTAAAAATGGGTCACAAAGATGTTGGGTTATGACTTTGAAATCATCTACAAAAAAGGGAAGCAAAATGTTGTTGCAGATGCACTCTCAAGAAAGGATGAGTATGTGAAAGTTGCCATCTCTATCATCCAAACAAATTGGATAAATGAAGCAAGGGATTAATGGAAGAATGAAGAAGAAGTGTGGGCACTCATTCAAAAGTTGCAACAAGATCCCAGTATCTATGATACATTTAGCTGGAAATATGATTCGTTATGGTACAAATATTGTCTATACCTCTGTAAGAATTCCCAACTCAAACAAAAGATTCTTCTGGAATTGCACACCTCTCCCTTAGGAGGGCACTTAGGATTTTTAAAAATTTACCATAGGGTTAAGAAGGAATTTTTTTGGGATGGCCTTAAATTTGATATTCAAAGGGCTGTGGCAGAATTTTTGGTTTTTCAACAAAATAAGGTTGAGACAATTAAGACCCCGGGTCTGTTACAACCTTTATCCATTCCAAGTCAATGTTGGGAGGATGTTTCAATGGATTGTATCACAGGTTTACCCAAGTCCGAAGGAAAGAGTGTCATCATGGTGGTAGTTGATAGACTTACCAAGTATGCACACTTTTGTGCATTATCTCATCCATTTAAAGCCCGTAAAGTTGCTATTGCATTGATGGAAACAATTCAAAAACTACATGGAAACCAAGATATTATTGTAAGCGACAGAGATCCCATTTTCACTGGAAATTTTTGGACTAAATTATTTTCTTGTCTAGGTACTTAGTTAGCTCATAGTTCATCTTATCATTCTCAATATGATGGGAAAACTGAGATAGTGAACAAATGTTTGGAAGGATATCTTCGTTGCTTTGTATTTGATAAACAAACATAATGGGTCAAGTGGTTTCCTTTCGCTGAATGGTGGTATAACACTTCCTTCCATACTGCAGCAAAAATGACCCCATTTATGGAACTTTATGGATATTATCCATCGTCCATCACAACATCATTAAGAGAAAATTCTAAGGTTCAAGCAGTGGAAGATCACATCGAGCATCAACAACAGGTTCTCTAACTCTTAAAGGATAACCTCACTTTGGCACAAAATAGAATGAAACAACAGGCATATCAACATCACAACGAAAGAATTTTTGATGTAGGTGACTGGGTATTTCTACGACTACAACCATACAAACAAATTGGAGCTTCCTACATCTTCCCAAGTGCACCCAGTTTTCCATGTTTCATGCTTAAAGGAGGTTATAGGTGACAAGCTTCCAGTTCAAACAATATTGCCAGAACTTGACGAGGAAGGAAAAATCATATTGGAACCTGAAGTAGTCATAGAAACAAGAACTCGATAGCTACAAAATCGATCAATTTCAGAGTATCTCATCAAGTGGAAGAACTTATTCGCTGAAGATTCCACATGGGAGGATGAGAATTTTATATAGAAGCATCCAGAACTACTCAAGCGTTGAGGACAAATTTTTTTGAAGGAGAGGGGCATGTTAGGTCCTTATAATACTAGTGATTCCCCCATTACTATTGTCATTGTAGCCCCTTATTGTTATTGTTGTGCCCCTGTTGTCCCCACATTGTTATTATTGTTCCCCATAGAAGCTCACTATTGTTATTGTTGTGCCCTTGTATTATTATTGTTATGTTAGTTTTGATAATATTGTGACCCCTTAGACTCCTATATATAGCAAGGATGTTTTGTCATTTGAATCATCCAAGAATTGATCATTTGTGTAATGTAAAGGAGGTTACCCCCTCGAAGAGGCCTATTTTGAAGTCGTTGATATATCTTTTCTTCTATTTTGTGAGCTGGTTGCATAACACAATGTTTGTTCCTTTGTAATATATATGACTCTTTGCGAGCTGGAGAGGCCCTAGTTACCTTTTGAGGCCAATGAATGATAATGCATTCATCCTTCGACTATAGATCTGCTTGTTAATATCACTACTTTATGGGTTATTTTGGGAGTATTGGTTCTCTTGAGTTATTCTTGATTTATGATGCCTTGATTTTGAGATATTGGTTTAATATTCCAAGTTGATATCCACTTTTTGTCGCTTTGAGTTAGATCTCTGCTACAAATTTTATCCGTGCAATTTGTAATGATAGTTTATGTTGTCAAATTAATAATATATTTTAATATGATTTTCGATGAGACTTCAAATGTTATAGAGTCTTTTAACAAAGTTGAACCATAGGGGTACTTAGGAAGGTTTTCCATTGTCTCGGCAAATCTTCCCCTTTAGGCCAATTATTTTCTTACTTTGAATTATTATGTGAAATGGGCATTTTATATCAATGTCCAGATGGACTATGTTCGATCTGTTTTTGTATAGATACTTCATTGTAAATGGGTTGAAATTCAGGTTGCAATTATTATGTAAAATGGGCAATTTAAATCAATATCTTGGGTGATTAGGAAAATTTCATTCACCTGCAGCATATAGTATGTTAGCAATATGGAAACAAGGTTGTTAGTGGGTTTTGTGGATGATTAATATTATTGGTCCTTTCGTGCTCAGATTCATTCTTGCGCTGATAATATGGCATTGTAGCAATATATTGAATGGATGCTGCAGGTTGTGACATTCAGGTAACTCCCTTGAGTTATTTTAGTAAGTTAAAAATATGGTTTGCATGATTATAGTTTTTATAAAGATTATAGATCATGTGTCAAACATATTTTTTTTTTTTTTTTTTTTTTAAATCAATGGCTATAAATGTAATTTTAAGGATTGCCATAACTCTTCACATAATTCTTTAAAGTGTGCTAGCTCAATGGAAGAGCATCTTCCTTACAAGTAGGAGGTTGGTGGTTCGATTCCATTGTGCGCTAACATGAATTAATCAACAATTTTGTAGTTTATTTTTAATTAATTAATTAATTAATTTTTTTTTTTTTTTTATATCGATTTATTTCAATGGTGAGATATTTCTGGATTCATTGTTTTATATTATCTCTAGAGAGACAAAAGTGATCTTTAAATAAAAAATTTATTGTCTCTGGAGAGACAATATCTAGTATTAAAGACATATTGTCTCTAATCCGAGTGTTGTATCTAGAGAGACAAAAATGAAATTCTCCTAAGAGACAATAATGCTTGTGTTATAGAGACAATTTTTTAAGACAATGATCTTTAAGACAATAATTTTTGAGACACTAGCTTAAAGACAATATTTAAGACAATACACAAGTCTTTTTTTTGTCTCAAGTTAAGACAATTTTTGGGTAAATTGTCTTAACAAAATTAACAATTTTTGGGTAAATTTTATTATTATTATTATTATTTTTTTTTTAATCTCATGTTAAGACACTTGTTAATTTTTTTTTGTCGGTGCCAATTTCTCTAACTACTTCGCCGTTGACAGCCGACTGATGTCGTCTACAGCCAAGCCTACCACACTGCCGATTGAATTTCTTGAAATCACATGAATTTCACATGTATATAATTCTAAATCAACTATGTCCTCATCTATAAATTTATAATATTACCTCTCCCTGAGCAAGCAAGCAAAGGTCAAGGCCTCTGTGTAGTGTGAAGTGTGAGTTCATTCTCCATTGTTAATGTATTTGTGTTTTTCATATTTGTCTCTCAGATGAAATTGTGTTGTCTTTGAATTCTTAAGTAAGCCAATTTCCATGCATTATGCTACCTCTGATTAATGTTTTGTTGTGCTATACTCTAACAACTAGTATCAGAGCTGAGCGTTGATATTGAATTGGAGGAAACCAAAATTCAACCATAGGAAATTTGCAACAACCACGATTACAGAATGCTGGCGTGGTACAAGAATGTGGAAGTCATGGACGCAGTGAGTCTGTGAGTCCCATGGACACATTGAGTCCTTCATCTTCTTAACAGTGCCATAGCCTTTGTAGAAAAACCGAGCGTTGATCAATTTATTTGTTGCAATGTGTAGGTGTTACGGTATTTATTTTGGCATGCAGCAAAGGGGCTTAATGCCTCTCATATTTTACCAAAAGTTTTATCTTTAAACCTAATAAAAGAAGTGAAGCGAGTTATATGTTTTATACTTATTATGAAACATATATAATTATATATGTTTTATAATTATGGTTAATTTTGTTAAGTTTGAATATTTTGAAAAGGAAAAAGGGGAAGGTCATCATTTGTTAGGTGATTTTTTTAAGGAGATCGATCTTGGTTTTTTCAATTTAAAATTTGGTAAAGCGTGATAACTAAATTATTATATCATAAGTGGGGTTTTGATCTTTTGGGGTGTGAATTTTATTGAGAATGGAGACAACAGTTATTGATATAGATAAGTTGGGTGGGGCTAAGTTTTCCCTATGGAAATCACAGATGGAGGATATAATGATTTTAAAAGATTAGTATTTTCCGATTGAGGGTGTGACAAAGAAACCCTCATCGACGACAGATGAAGAATGGAATAAGTTAGATAGAAAGACGATTGCAACAATCCTCCAATATCTAGCAAAGAAGGTGTATTTCAATGTGTCTGGAGAAACGATAGCAGAAAGACTATGGAAAAAGCTCCATGATCTATATGATAAGAGAAAAACATCAAACAAAGTGTTCTTGATCAAGAAGCTTTATAATCTCAAGATAAAGGAGGGTGCTTCAGTTGCTGAGCACTTGAATGAATTCAATATTATTACTAGTTAGCTTGCCCCTGTTAAAATCATTCTAGATGATGAAATTAGAGCTATTTTGTTACTGTGTTCTATGCTATACAACTGAGAATATTTAATTGCATCTATGAGCACTTCAGTACCTACAGGGACTGTTGTTGGGAAAAGTATCCAATACGGAATGACCCTATCCCACTCTAAGGGTGATAGTACCTCAGCAACAATCAAAGCAAAGCTATCTAAGATTTCTTCTTTATGAAAGTAAAATAGGGGAGAAAGAGGTCCACTAACCGATGTCTTTCGCTAATGGTTGATCCAATCTTCTCTCCTTGCTGCTTGCTCCCAGCTCCTTGCTCTTTCACTGGCCCAGCTACACCAAGATCCTGCAAAATGGCAAGAGAGGGAAACTACAAGAAGCATACATTCATAATTGATTCAAGGATTAGAATAAATCAAATACACAAGTATAACAATACACCATTGAAACACATGCATATAGAAGAACCTCAAATGCTTTATTAATGGAAGAAGTAAAGTTCAGGAAGTGATACAACCATAAGAGGCCCAATCCAGCATCACCTTCCTAGCAGAAAGAAATCTCCTCTTCACCTCCTTCAAAGCAAATCACCCAATAGTTCTATACTCAAACCAACAGCACTTCCTTACATTCACAAGATTCCAGCCTCCATAGACCTCATGAGAGAGATCTATATATAGGAGTTTTGGAGAAAGGATGAGTCAGCTTGAGGCCAGCATGAAGCTGACTAGTGTCCTCTCTCACTTTAGTTATTCTTCAGTTCTTGAGTCCACTTGGAGGTTCTTGCTTCCACTTGGAGATCTAGACCCTCTTACTCATCACCAGTCGAATTCCTTGATCCAAGTGTCATTTTGGAAGCTTCCTGGGCATTGACACCTTGAGGAATGACTGTGCCACATGTCCCAACTCGCCCAGCGCAGGTAGCCTTCATTGCAGTTGACATTCAGCGTAGGTAGATAGTGGAGCACTTGACATTCAGCGCAGATGCTCAGTGGAGCAGTTGACATGATCCAGAATTGCCTTGTTTTTGAGTGTTTTCAGGCGGAGAACTTTTATTCAGTGCTGTGGTTTGCTGACCTTGTTCCTCTAGGGGTAGGAACAACATGTTTAGGGACTTTGGATCCCTTAGATTATGGACATTTCATGCTTCATGCTGTAAGGCACAAAAATGTCTATAACAGGGACCCTAACTTTTGATGATCTCAACAACATTTTAATGAATGAGGATTTGCGACGTAAGTCAATTGCGGAAAACCAGGGAGGAGAAGCTCTAGCTCTAGCTGATCATGGTAGGATAATTAATTGAGGCCGAAAAGGGCGTTCAAGATCGAGAGGTTGATCGAAATCAAGGAGGGGAAGGATCATCTAGTTTCATTGTGGCACACCCGAGCATATGAAGAAAGAATGTCCAGTCTAGAAGAAAGGACAAAAGGATCAGAGTCCGACCAGTACAAATCACAAGTCATTGAGCACAAATGAAGGTGAGACTATTGCTATAGTCACACATGGTAATGTGTTATTTACTATTTCAGTAGATGATGCATGTTTATATACATCTAAAAATAGCTTTAATTGGATCCTTGACTCTGGGGAATCTCACCATGTAACCCCATGCAAAGATAGTTTTGTTGCATATAATCCTGTTGATTATGGTAGATTGCATTTGGGGAATAATAATTTTTGCAGTATTGTTGGAGTGGGAGATGTCCAGATCAAGATGAAGGATGGACAATATATATTGTTGAAATAAGTCAGGCATGTACCATAAATTCACATGAGTTTGATCTCTATGGGATGACTAGATGATGAAGGTTATTCCACAAGCTTTGGAAAATGAGGTTGGAAAATTAGCAAAGGAGCATTGGTCATGGATAGAGCGCCCAAGATGGGAAAATTATATACATTGAAGGAAATGATAGGAAAATCAGATTTAGCTGATGTCACAAAAGAAGGAAATTCAGCATATCTGTGGCATATGCGCTTGGATCATATGAGCGAGAAGGGCTTAAAAATCCTTGTTGGTAAAAATTTACTACTAGGTTTGAAATCCTACAATCTTGATCTTTGTGAAAATTATATATATGGTAGACAAAGAAGGGTTTCATTCCTTAGAGGTGGCCATGACAGAAAGAAAAAATTGTTAGAATTGATACACTAAAATGTGTTTGGTCTTGTTAGCATTAAGTCATTAGGAGGAGCATCATATTTTGTAACATTTATAGATGATGCATCCAGGAAGGTTTGGGCCTACCCTATGAAATGTAAAAGTGAAGTGTTTGAAATATTTAAAAAATTCCATGTTGATGTTGAAAGAGAGACTAACAAATTGCTCAAGTGCTTGAGAATAGATAATGGCGGAGAATATTGCTCAAAAAATTTCAAGGAAAACTGTAATAAGTTTGTCATAAAGCATGAGAAGATCGTGCCTACTATTCCTCAACATAATGGTGTTGCAGAAAGGATGAATCATACCATTATAGGGAAAGTGAGAAGTATGTTGTCAAATTTTGGTTTGGAAATGTTTTTTTAGGCAGAGGTAGTAAGGACAACTTGCTATCTTATAAATCAGTCTCCAACTACAACCTTGGATGGAGGCACCCCTGAAGAAGTTTGGACTGGTAAGAAGTTGAATTATTCTCATTTGAAAATCTTTGGATGTGAAGCATTTGTACATATTCCCAAAGAAAATAGAACTAAGATGGATGATAAATATATGAAATTCATTTTTTACGGGATATGCAGATGAAGGATTTGGTTATTGTCTTTGGGATCCAGTGAAACATAAAATTATTATAATCAGGGATGTTATATTTAATGATTCATAAATGTTTAAGATGATTGTAGGTAAGTTGGAGGTTAATAAATTTATTGACAGGTTTGAAGAGCAACATGAACACATCCCACCAATGCAAGAAAATGGACAACCAAATCAAGAGCAGGAACGATAGTAAGTGGAAAGTGAAGAACATCAAGAAGAAGGAATCTTGTAGGAACCCCTACAGGAGATTCAACCTGATAATGCACCACCACAACGAGTTCACATATCTTCTAGGCTTCATAATCCTTCACAAAAGTATCCTCCTTCAAACTATATTTTATTGACTGATGAAGGTGAGCCTGATTATTTTCAAGAGGCTTGTAAAGTTGAGCACAATAAGAATGGAAGAAAGCAATGGAGGAAGAAATGAACTATTTGCTAGAAAATAAAACTTGGGAATTGGTAAGTATCCCAAAAGGTAGAAAGGCTCTACAAAACAAATGGGTTTATAGGATTAGGCATGAATGTGACGAAAAGAAGGAGAGGTATAAAGCAAGGTTGGTGGTGAAAGGATTTGCCCAAAAAGAAGGTATTGAGTTCACTAAAATTTTCTCACCTATTGTCAAAATGTCATCCATCAGAGTCATTCTTGGTCTTGTTGCTGCTTTAGACTTAGAATGTGAACAGTTAGATGTAAAAACTGTTTTCCTTCATGGTGTATTGGAGGAAAAAATTTATATGGAGAAGCCAAAAGGCTTCATAGAAAACAGTAAAGAAGACCTAGTTTGCAGGCTTAAGAAGAGCCTCTATGAGTTGAAACAGGCACCTTGACAACGGTATAAGAAATTTGATTCATTCATGTTGGAACATGGTTTTCATAGGTTGGAAGCTGACCATTGTGTTATATCAAGAGGTATGATCAAGGAAAGTATATAATATTATTATTATATGTGGATGACATGTTAATTATTGGGCATGATAAGAATATGATCAATAGGTTGAAGAAGGATTTGGGAAACAAATTTGAATTAAAACATTTGGGTCCAACACAAAAGATATTGGGCATGAAGATCATGCATGATAGGAAAAAGAAAATGTTGTGGTTGTCATAAGAAAAATATATCAAGAAGGTGCTTGACATGTTTAATATGAAGGATGCCAAGCCAGTTGGTACACCCCTTGAAGCCCACTTCAAGATGAGTACTGATTTATGTCCTAGCGATGAAAAGGAAAAGGAATAAATGAGTAAGATTCCTTATGCTTCAACAGTTGGCAACTTGATGTATGCCATGGTATGTACGCGATTAGACATTGCATATTCAGTGGGAGTAGTGAGCAGGTTCCTCGCCAATCTAGACAAACGACATTGGAAGGCAATAAAATGGATTTTGAGGTATCTCAATGGTACTAGTCATTATTGTTTATGTTTTGGTCATAATGAGAAGGTGCTTGAAGGATTTATAGATGCAAATATGGTTGGAGATATGGACACCAGAAAGTCCACTACAAGTTATTTGTATACATTTGTAGGTGCAACAATATCTTGGGTGTCAAGGCTACAAAGAGTAATAGCTCTCTCTACAACAGAGGCAGAGTACATAACTGCAACAGAAGATTGTAAATATATGTTGTAGATGCAACGATTCCTAGGAGAGATAGGAATGAAACATGACAAGTATGTGATATATTGTGATAGTCAGAGTGCCATTCACTTGGCGAAAAAACCAACATTTCACTAAAAAACCAAGCACTTGACTTAAGGTACCATTGGATCCGACATGTGTTGGAGGAAGGAAAATTGTCCTTGGTAAAGATCCATACAGATAGGAAACCTGCTAATATGCTCACTAAGATTCTACCAAGAAATAAACATGAGCTATGCAGAGGCTTGATAGGACTCGATGTGACTTGATTCAAGATTCTTCATTCGGCTTCAAGTGGGATAATGTTAAATGTGAATCTGAATTGGAATATGTCGACGCCAACTTCTCCACCCACTTTTTCATCGACAATCGAAAACCGACCGACACCATCTGCGGTTGAACCTACCACACCACCCATTGAATTTATGGAAATCACATGAATTTCACATGTAGATAATTCTAAATTAGCTCTGTCCTCATCTATAAATTTGTAATCTTTCCTTTCCTTGAGCAAGAAATAAATGCCAAGGCCACTGTGTAATGTGAAGTGCGATTTCATTCTCCATTATTAATTTATTTTTGTTTTTCAGATCTATCTCTTAGATGAGATTATGTTGTCTCTAAATTCTTAAGTAAGCCCATTGTCTTGAATTTTGTTGCCTCTGATTAATGTTTTGTTGCGTTATACTCTAACATGATGCGTGTACTTACAAAGGATTAAGAAAAGGTTAGAGTAAAATATCACCGTTCCTTTCGAGTGTGAGAAGTTGGCAACATGGAAAATACTGAAGACATCAAAAAGCATACATGAACGTTCCTTCTTACATCCCTTCATGCTAGGAACAACAAATCAACTAGAATTCGATGCTCATGGGCAAGGAATGAGGTTTATTTTCAGGTTCATCAAACAAGATTGTAAGTAATGAAAACAAAGGAATCACAGACTCACCAATCAAACAAACTTGGTTGTTGTGTAGTTAGTAGGTTACACAACAATATTCCATTGCATGGAAAGGAAATTTAGACTCGTGGTAATGGGTGATGACAAGTAGGGCATTCCATTTTTATATCCATCCATTTTTGCAAGCAACCAACACGGAAAAAAATGGTCACATGGAGTCACATGTATTCATTAAACCAAAAGAGAGCCTTCCATTAGAAAAAAATAAGAACTATTCAGTCCAACATAACCCCATGACCATTAGTATATAGACAAACTAAAATCCATAACAAAATCCAAAAACTTACCATGCACTCACTTGATCGTTCTTCAGTATCAACAATAACCATGCAAATCGCACAATCAACAAGAAGATTACTTTCTCGCCTTACTCTTATGATTTTCAACCAAGTAGAATAAGGGGCACATGCTTAAGGGAAACTTTTGTTTTCCTCAAAACAAAAGGAACTCCATGCTCTTCGGCTTCAACATGTCGTCAAAAAAATTCATCAACAACTTCATGTTTGCCTAGCCCGGATCGTTTGTGCCGCCATGATCACCATGATTTCTCAGAGAGGAGTGAGGCCATACATCCTCTCGACTTTCCCAATATAGTACGTGCTCTTGGAAATTGCAACAACTGGAAATGAGGGATGAAACTCTTCCTTCCACTCAAAGCCCCATTATTGCCATCATATAACCACCAGAGAATCGAGACGACAACTCTTCAAGTTATACAATGGCGGGATTCAATCATTATTTCACAGTCACTAGCGGGCTTGATGGAGCATCATGGAATACACAAAAATGCAGATTGACCTGGCGACACTGATGTACCATCCGACTGACCAATTTCTTTTTTAATTCGGTTAAAAATATTTTTTATTCCGCTGCCTTTATAGAAGCCATCCATCCATGAATCAGACAAAGGATATTCCCTTCAAACACAATCGTCGTTGTCCATCTATAAAAAAATAATTAAAAGTTAACACCGGTGCATCCATCCGGGGTTGATATAGAGACACCTTCGGCGAATAATATATTAATGTCAAATAATATATTAAAGGATTTTTTTAATAAATCTGTCAGACAATATTAAAATAGATGATTGTATAATTATAAAAGTTATTTTTATTTTAGATATATTTGATAAAGTTTTTTTAATAGTTGGGTAAATTTTATCAGTAAAAAGAAAATGAGATTTTATGGGTGGAAGATCAATTTAATGATCACTTATACAAAGTCAAATTACTTTAAAAAAATACTTATGCATAAAACAAAGAATTTGTTAATTTAGGGTAAGCTCTCATCACCTAGCAATTGAAAGAATGAGATGGAAAAATGTAAATCCAAAAAATATTTAAGTGTTTTTTGGAAAATGAAGAGACCTTGATGATAAGATGCATGAAATGTTTCATTGTCCTATGTATGAACAATATATAAGCATTCAATATGATTATTTGAGTAGTTTACATAGTTTCTCAATTTTTCCATCAAAACAAATGGGTGAATATAGTAATTGCAAGTTGAGTTGTCCTTGAAATAAATGACATAAAAAATGTGAATGAAAACTATTCTTCATAATGTCCCAAAAATCCTACACATCTCTCATGATCATAAATAAAATTATTCTACTCCATTATATCCATTGCTTTGATACACAAGGCCATTAACTCTAGGCTCTAATTCAAGATTCAAAATGAAATAGATCCAAAAATAACAAAAGAAGTCTACCTAAACATTAATGTGAAATATGCTTTGAAACCTTGAAAAGGTAATGTCATCAACTTCAGTCTTGTAGGTTTTAACCTTGTACGATTAATTGTCGCAAACAAATTCTTAGTAAATGAAAAGAAAAGATGCAACGGTGTGCAAACACACACATCGACACAGAGATTTAACCTTAGAAACCTAAACTGAGAAAACCAGAAAATTTTTGTTAGTGTATTCACCTTTACAATATTACAATACAATATGTATAATCTCGTGGCATCTGTAAATCACCAATCTATTTACCCTAGAGTAGAATACACTTGTATTTCATCAACATGAATTACAAAACCATGGGTTGAACCACCATGCACCACAAAACCAGGAATTACAAAACCATGGGTTAAACCACCATGCACCACAAAACTGCTAAAAACATAAATTGTGTGCCAAAAACAGATGCAAAAAATTTCCCCAAAAAATAAAAAATAAAAATAATGGGCATTGCTCCCAAACCCTCGCGTGAGGGGGCTACGCGTCCCCATCCCTCCCCACACAATTGCACCAAACACAACATACAATGCGTGGAATTAATAGTGAAAATAATATAAAACATATCCAACATTCTCCCACTTCTTGTTTTCATTCCATACGAGGGGGCACAAGACTACATTATTAACAATCCAAGGTAGGGATGCCTATTGTTTATCTACACCAAGAGAAATTCTCAGTGCATACAAATTTTATCAATGAATCTACAACATTCTTCAAATGTACATCTTTAAAGTAACACCTTCTTGTCTCCAATCATATCTCTTACAAAGTGATACCGAACATCAATATGCTTTGACTAAGAATGATAATTTGGGTGCCTCATAAGGATATTGCATTCTATCTATTCACAATATATCCCAACAACTTGCTTTACCAACCCAATACCTAAACACAATCTCTCTAACCATATTGCATCCTTGCTTGCATGAGTGGCTACCATGTAGTAAATCTATGTAGTTGGGAGTGCCACTACAAACTATCTTTTTTCATCCAACTAATTAGTCCTCTAAATAGGTTAAACATATACCCACTTGTAGATATTTTGTGATCCAAGTATCTAGCCTAGTTTTCATCAACAAATTCATGTGTTCCCAACACTCTATCTAATCTTGGTCTTCCTTGGTAGGATAATCCATAACTAGCAATTCCACACAAATACTTGAAAACCCTCTTTATTATTGTTCAATGCTCTGTTAGGTCCCTATAATACTAGTTATTACCCCATTACTATTGTAGTTGTATCCCTTATTAATATTATTGTGCCCCTATTGTCCCCATATTGTTATTAATGTGCCCCATAGAATCCCTCTATTGTCATTTTTGTGCCTTTATATTATTGTTGTTAGGTCGGCTGGGTTATATTGTGACTCCTTAGACTCCTATATATAGAAAGGATGTTTTGTCATTTGAATCATCAAAGAATCATTCATTTGTGTAATGTAAAGGAGGTTGCCCCCTAGAAGAGGCTGAATTCTAAGGCGTTGATCTATCTTTTCCATCTTCTTGTGAGTTGGTTTCATAACATTTGGTATAAGAGTTTTGAATTCTAGGGTTTCGCTACTCCAAACAGGTCATTGTGGAATTTGCGCTATAAATTTTTTTTCTGCGACATTTCAGACGTTAAAAAAAAAACCCATTTGGACCAAAATCGTTCTAAAACATAGGTCTGAATTTCAGAGCTTTTTGCGCTATATTTGTAGAGATATGATTTGAGGAAATTTGCATTTTTGTAGACTCCCAAATTACATTCCAAATAGGTGACCTGGGGAATATAGTCATAACTTTTGTTTTGAGCATCAGATTGAAAATTCGTAAGAAGTTGCATAAAGAGGACAGACTTTAGTTTCTTGTGTATATTTTTCAGATCCTAAGGTCGAAACAACGGTACGTGGCACTTCCTACAAGTTCACTCTTCTTAGAAGGTCTATAATCAGGTCATCTTGGGAGATTGTGCATAACTCTGCCTTGGAGAATATAAATTCGATTAGACTGGTGGCATTGGAAAGAGGACACAAAGGGCTACTACATGTCACAATTTTAGAACTGGATGATCCAAAATTACAGAGATATATCAGAGGCAATATCGAGCTCCTACAAAGTGAAAAAAGGTGTGTAGATTTTTTTTAAATTTTTGCTTAAGCTTGGTTTGAAAAATTATTTTGAAGGAATTCAAAGGGCATAATAGAACATTATTATCGGTAAGTGATGCCCCAAGGAAAGAAAATGAAAACACCTAGTAAAAAACCTGAAAGCTCTAGCATGACTTATGAAGAAGATGAAGAAATGCAACATGATATATCAAAATTACGAGACCAAGTGCAATAAATGTCACTCGCACAAAAAGTAACAGAATCTAAGATGGATGGTTTAAAGAAAGATGTATAAGCTAAGATGAATGACATGGAAGCTAAGATGGACAATTTGAAGATAGATTTGAAGACAAATTTGAAGACAGGCATGGCAGATTTGAAGACAGATTTGACAAATTTTCTACAAGAAATACTTACTAATGGTGAAAGGGTAGTAAAGAAACTCATGATGAGAACAAAAGAAATGTTAATCATAATTTCATAGACTCTAACGTTGGATCGAAGACCCACCATATTCCAAAAATCGATATGAGGAAGTTTGATGGCAAGGATCCCGCAACATGGATATTACAGATGGAGCAATTTTTCGATCTCAATAATGTGCAAAACACACAAAAGGTACGTATTGCAACTTTATATTTGGAACCAAATTAGTTTGCATGGTATCAATGGCTTTGCTCTCATAAACAAATTATCACTTGGGCAATTTTTACGCAAGAATTGACAACACATTATCAGGATACAAAAAGCAACACTTTTTTTAGCCAATTGATAAGTCTCAAACAAAAGGGTTCAATAATGGAGCACATTGAGGAGTTCCAAAAATTGAACATAAGGGTAAAAAATATTCCACATGAGCATAGGATTGATGTGTTCATAGGGACTTTAAAGGATAATATCCAACATGATGTTCGCCTTTGGGAACCTGATTCATTAGAGAAGGCATTCAGGTTAGCAAGAAAAATGGAAAGCAAAATTATGGCAACTAGGAAGCATACCACTCACAACTATAAATATGGAAGTGTTGTTGCCCCTAGCATCCCACAACCCATAAGGTTGACACCACAACAATTGGAAGAAAAAAGAGCAAAAAGGCTTTGTTACAGTTGTGATAGCAAATACACTAAAGGTCATAAGTGTGCTGAGAAGAAATTATTCTACATAGATTGTGAAGAGGAAGAAGAAAAGGAGCAAGAAAGGTCAAAATAAGAGGATATACTCCAAGAAAAAAGCCTAGATAAAGAAGAAATGAATTCGACCATATTTTGTAATGCATTGGCTGGAATTACCACTCCTCAAACCATCAAGATAGAAGGACAAATCAAGAAGAAAAAGGTAATAGGGTTGATTGATTCAGGAAGTACCCACAATTTTATTCATTGTAAGATAGCAAAAGAATTGAATTGCTTCCTATATCCAGCACCAGAGTGTCAAGTGATGGTTGCAAATGGAGGAACGATAAATTTCTTTGGAAAGTGCCATAATATCAAGCTATCCATGGGAGAATATGTATTGACTAGAAAATGCTTTCCATTCCAATGGGAGGTGCTGATGTTGTACTAGGAGTCCAATGGCTACAATCCTTGTGTACAATAGCTTTTAATTTTCAAGAACTTTTCATGAAATTTTCTGCGGAAGGAAAGGAAGTTGAGTTAAAGGGTATTGCAGGGAAACCAAGAAAGGTAATCAGCTCTAACGGTATGACAAAGCTTCTAAAAAAGGAACAAAGAGGTGTAATTGCACAATTATGTTCGCTAGATGTTTCCGCTTAGAAATCACCTATTTATCCAGATCTCCAAAAAGTCTTGGACAATCATTCCAAGGTATTTGAGACTCCCAAAGGTCTCCCACCTATTCGTGATCATGATCATGCTATTCATCTGATTTTAGGAAGTGTTCCTCCAAACATCAGGCCGTACAGATATCCCTATGCCCAAAAGAGTGAAATTGAACGTATGGTTGTAGAAATTCTAGAGGCTGGTATAATTCAACCTAGTCAAAGTTCTTTCTCTGCTCCAGTAGTATTGGTGCACAAGAAGGATGGATCATGGCACATTTTTTCGGATTATAGGGAGCTCAACAAGCTCACTATTAAAGATAAGTTTCCCATTCTTGCCATTGATGAATTACTGGATGAATTGCATGGATCAATTTACTTCACCAAGTTGGATCTTCGTTAAGGATATCATCAAATTAGAATGAAGACTGAAGACATTCTGAAAACAACATTTAGAACTCATGAGGGTCATTATGAATTTTGGTCATGCCTTTTGGCCTTACCAATGCACCTTCTACATTTCAAGGTTTGATGAATTCCATTTTCAAACCCTTAGAAAATTTTTGTTAGTATTTTTTGATGATATACTAATCTACAACAAGTCTTGGAAGGATCATGTTGAACATGTTGACAGGGTGCTACAACTATTGGAGGAGAAACAATTATATGCAAAAAGATCCAAATGTTTCTTTGGAGTACAAGAGGTGGAATATCTTAGTCATATTGTATCTCATGAAGGAGTTAAGGTAGACCCTAGCAAAATTAAAGCCATTAAGGAATGGAAAATCCCCACATCCATAAAGAATCTGCGAGGATTTCTCGGGTTGACAGGGTATTATCGCAAGTTTTTTAAGAATTATGGGAGAATAGCAGCACCTCTAACAACATTATTGAAGAAAGATGCATTTTCATGGACTCCAGAAGCAACAAAGGCCTTCGAACATCTTAAAGAGGCAATGTGCCAAGCATCGGTCTTAGCTACACCGGACTTCACAAAAACCTTTATTGTGGAATGTGATGCTTCAAGAAATGGAATTGGTGCTGTTTTAATGCAAGATGAAAGACCCATTGCTTTTGAAAGTCGTCCAATCAAGGGAAATTTTTTACACAAAGCTATTTATGAGAAGGAAATGTTGGCAATACTACATGCACTTAAGAAACGACGACCCTACCTAATGGGAAGACACTTCAAGGTAAAAACGGATCATGATAGCCTTAAATACTTTTTAGAACAAAGATAATCCTCTGAAGAGCAACAAAAGTGGGTCACAAAGATGTTGGGTTATGACTTTGAAATCATCTACAAAAAAGGGAAGCAAAATGTGGTGGCTGATGCACTCTCAAGAAAGGATGAGGATGTGGAAGCATTGTTGTGCACCATTTCTATTATCCAACCAGATTGGATAAATGAAGCAAGGGAGGAATGGAAGAATGATGAAGAAGTGTGGGCACTTATTCGAAAGTTACAACAAGATTCTAGTACATCTGATACATTTAGCTAGCAAAATGATTCGTTATGGTACAAAGATCGCTTATACTTCTGTAATAATTCCCAACTCAAACAAAATATTCTTATGGAATTGCACACTTCTCCCTTAGGAGGGCACTTATGATTTTTAAAAACTTACCACAGGGTTAAGAAGGAATTTTTTGGGATGGCCTTAAATCGGATATTCAAAATTTTGTGGCGGAATTTTTGGTTTGCCAACAAAATAAAGTTGAAACAATTAAGACCTCGGGTCTATTACAACCTTTATCCATTCCAAGCCAATGTTGGGAGGAGGTTTCAATGGATTTTATCACAGGTTTACCCAAGTCTGAGGGAAAGAGTGTCATCATGGTGGTAGTTGATAGACTTACCAAGTATGCACACTTTTGTGCATTATCACATCCATTTAAAGCCAGTACAGTTTCTACTGCATTTATGGAAACAATTCAAAAGCTACATGGAAACCCAAAGATTATTGTAAGTGACAGAGATCCCATTTTCAATGGAAATTTTTGGACAAAATTATTTTCTTGTCTTGGTACTCAGTTAGCTCATAGCTCATCTTATCATCCTAAATCTGATGGGCAAACAGAGATAGTAAACAAATGTTTGGAAGGATATCTTCGTTGCTTTGTATCTGATAAACAAACACAATGGGTCAAATGGTTGCCTCTGGCTGAATGGTGGTATAACACTTCCTTCCATACAACAACAAAAATGACCCCATTTATGGCACTTTATGGATATCAGCCACCATCCATCACATCATATTTAAGAGAAAATTCTAAGGTTCAAGCAGTGGAACATCACATCGAGCATCAACAACAAGTCCTCCAACTCTTAAAGGATAACCTCGTGTTGGTGCAGAATAGAATGAAACAACAGGTAGATCAACATCACAGTGAAAGAAGTTTTGATGTAGGTGATTGGGTATTCCTACGGCTACAACCATATAAACAAATGTTCCTCAAGCAAGCTAAGAAGGATAATAAATTATCACCAAAGAATTATGGTCCGTACAAGGTGTTGCAAAAGATTGGTACTATGGAATACAAATTGGAGCTTCCTGCAGCTTCTCGAGTGCACCCAGTTTTCCATGTTTCATGTTTAAAGAAGGTTATAGGCGACAAGCTCCCAGTTCAAACAATATTGCCAGAACTTGACGAGGAAGGAAAAATTATATTGGAACCGGAAGCAGTCACAGAAACAAGAACTCGACAGCTATGAAATTGATCAATTTCGGAGTATCTCATCAAGTGGAAGAACTTATCCGCTAAAGATTCCACATTGAGAATGAGAATTTTATATAGAAGAATCCAGAACTACTCAAGCGTTGAGGACAACACTTTTTTGAAGGAGAGGGGCATGTTAGGTCCCTATAATACTAGTTATTACCCCATTACTATTGTAGTTGTATCCCTTATTAATATTACTGTGCCCCTATTGTACCCATATTGTTATTACTGTGCCCCATAGAATCCCTCTATTGTTATTTTTGTGCCTTTATATTATTATTGTTAGGTCGACTGGGTTATATTGTGACTCCTTAGGCTCCTATATATAGAAAGGAGGTTTTGTCATTTGAATCATCAAAGCATCATTCATTTGTGTAATGTAAAGGAGGTTGCCCCCTCGAAGAGGCTGAATTCTAAGGCGTTGATCTATCTTTTCTATCTTCTTGTGAGATGGTTTCATAACATGCTCCTTCCCTGGTTTTAACATATAGCTGCTCAACACTCTGTTGGGCAATTTATTGTGCTTAAATTGCTGCATTAAATATCGACCAGGGAAACTCGTAAGCTTTTCATGATGCCAGCACTATATGTGCAGGAGTAGGTGACTAATTCTATATCTAATTAAATTACCTACGATTCAATATAATATGCAAGGGAAGAGGCTCCTAACTAAGGAGATCCTGGTTGTCCTTCCCTACAGTATCATAGAGAAATAATAAAACTAGAAACTTAAAATGCAAACGAGAGGATGAACTTTAATTGTTGTTTAGATTCAAAGAGAGAAAGACTAACTTAGTCTCTTGATTGTCCTCTCTTGTACTAATCCAGACTAGACTAAAATTCATCCATAAGCGTAAACTAAATGAAATAACTTGAAACATAAAAGCAAAAAGATGAATTCCAATTACAAATCAAATAGAGAGAGAGAGCCTAACTTAGACTCTTTGTTGTCCTCTCATATGTTGATAAGATTCTAATTGAAAATTCATTCATCAAACCAATCCTCAAACAACATCTAAGCAATTAAATAAAATAAGATCTAATATGAAACAACAAGTTCCTTTGCTCCTTCTAGAGTGAGCTCAATTCTCCTAAGAACAAAGTGACAAGCCATTCCATATACTACATTAAGATAACTTTTATCTAAAACTACATAATGGAAAACTATTTCTATAACTACTAAATGGAAATATATGTAAAACAAAGCTTTATTCTATTCCATCATAAGTTGGATACAATGCTCTAAGAGTCCTCCTCTTGGAATGGAGGAGGTACTCCTATTTATACAATGAGAGGAGATAACAAACTCATAATGATGATCCATTAATCTCTCTTTTAGTTCCATACATTTCTCAACCATCTAGACACATAATCCTATCCTCCATGATTTCCTCCATGAGGTCCATGATCTTCTCCATGATCTGTTCCATGAGGTGTATCTTATCAAATTCGAATTTGATCTTTCAAGGCCACAAAAAGGTGTCTTGGAAGCTTCCTTGGAACCTACACATGTCACCAAAACAACCCACTTTCCATATATAAAGTAAAATATATTATTTTCTAATATTTAATCAAGAATTTCTCTCAAAAATGCTTAAAAATAAACAATGTTTGGAAAATATAAATGAGACCCATTAATGGTGAATAGTAGGGAAAATGGAGTGACAAGGTGATGAATAGTGAGCGAAATAATGGAAGCATAGGTGAAAAATGTATGGTAATGAATGCCATTTTTGGAGCCCAACATACTCCCCAACTGAAGTTCTTGCATGTCCTCATGCAAGCTACTACAATGACTTATTTGATTTTATTCTTAAATGAGCTTCCTTTTACAAGATGTTTGGTTCTTGTGTAACAAACATCTTCCAATCATGGACTTCCTTTTAACTTTGCACATCTTTGGATAACTTTTATTTGTTTGCAAAGCATTGACATATTTTAATGATTGGTTCTTGTGTTACAATCATTATTTACTTTGATCTCTTCTTAATGATTGGTTCTTGTGTTTACAATCATTATTTACTTTGTTGAGTTCAATCATATGCTCATCATTTTGTAGTAGTTTTTATTGTGGGAAGACTATGTGGGTTAAGATGTAATATGAATGAGGAAAAAGAATGAAGTGTGAAATTCCCCCCTCCCCAACTGATGGTTTTTGGCAATTTTAAATGAGAAAGGAAATAGTGAAATAGTGGAATATTTTCCAAATATCATCATTTTAGCATCTAAAAAGAATTTCAAGATTAAAGGTTAGAAGACATCATACCTTACTTACCTAAGGAAGTGGATGAATCATGCATGTTCAGCTGCCACAATTCTGCTCCGAAGCCTCTTCTTCAAGTTGTGGATGAAAGATGGATCTGTATTGTCGTATCGGCTCCTCGATCCTCTGCTACTAGATGATGAATCTGAGGAGTCTGCGGAACATGGCTGAAAGTTGTATATGTTGCTGGATCCTCTGCTGCTGGATGATGAATCCGATGAGTCTGCTAAATATGGCTGAAAATCTATAAGGCTTGGAAGGTATACAATATATAAGTGACATTTCCCTCCCAGCCTTATTGATTGACTTGTCCTCAAGTGATGACCAACTGATGAAAGGAAATTGGCTTGATCTGCTACAAAATATGGGTCTTCAAGTCTTCAACGCTCGATGGCACAAATCCTACTATGTGATTAAATGTGTCGATGTCGAACATAGCAAGAAGTTGTTGACTTAGTGGCCGTTAATGAATGCCCCTAGCCAACACAAGAGCTCCCACCATTGATTCCAATGGGAGTCAGGATGCCTAACACATCTTGGTAGGTACGAATAAATTTGTCGTAGTCGAGTCACCTACAAGATCCAACGAACAAGGGATATTAATGTACTCCCATTGTTCATTGGCAAGAGTACTTGCCATTAAGGCATGCAAGCCTCTAGGTGTTTTTTTTTAATGATACATAGACTCTAGGACTTTGACTCAAGCAGAGTTTTATTGGTGGAAATGAAGGGGAATGGTAATGAGAAGGAAAATGGATGGATGTAAGGAAATGCATAATGTATGAATTAAGAACTCTTGCTGTGAAAAATGGATATGGAAGTGTCACGCCTTATGGATGTATGATTGGTGGAATTCAAACTTTTTCAGGGAGGTGGAAGGTAGTGGTTGTGGAGATGGATTTGTCTTCAGAATTTGTCATGAATTTAGTCTTTGGAAGACTAATTGTCGTCACAATGTAATCTCCTGAATGATCACTTTGTTATCCTGTAACCTGTAAAAAAACTTGGCAGAAGAAACATAAGTTTGTTCAAGAAGAATTGATCATTTCCTTCATGATTCTTACGCAAAAATTTCATACCAAATAAATCAGATTTAGGAAAAAGCAAAGTGTTGAAAGTAACTCAATTCATGTTATCAATTTCAATCCATTTAAAAACAACCATGTAAAATAATACTCCCTGTCAGATAACTCATGAATGTGCTTCGCAATTCTGTTCTGTAAAGCATACAAGAATCATGTGATGAGTTTATACCATCTTGATGCTATTGAGAATTGAATCCTCCAATTGATTTTTAAAATTTATTTCCAAGTATCCTATTTTTCGAATCTGTGTGAATTTTGTGAAAAAAAATTTAAATTTTTTTTTTTAAATGAAAACATAATTTTTTTTAGATATTTCATTAAACAATAAATTAAAAACATAGATTTTTAATTTATTATTTAAGTGAAATTTTTTTTATATTTTTTTATATTTTTAAATGGAAAACAACAAAATTTTATTTGTTAAAACCTAATAAAAAAAAACTATTACTAAATTAAAGTTAGCTCTTTTTTTTTTTTTTTTTTTATAAGAATACAATAAAAATAAGAAAATCTTTTTTTTTTTTTTTTTGTTTTTTTTTTTTTAAATAAAACTAAAAAAAAATGTTTTGGTTTTTTTATTATCAAAATATGAAATAAATCAAACACACAATTTTTTTATTTTTATTTAAACAGAAGTAAGGCTTCGCTTAGTAAAAATGGTGTTTAAAACTTCTCTTTTGCTTCGTTTATCTTTGTTGTGGATCCTAGCCTCGACATCTAGCAGATTTGTTAAATGTATTAACATGTTGTTCCGAATCAGTTACACAAAGGGGTTGCAATCTCTCTAATTGCAGTCCACTCCCTCAACCGAAACATACACAGTGATTGCCAATTGTATCATGAACTCATAGAAGCTCTTAGCTTGCTGCTAGACCAACGGTCCCGCAAGTGTGACACCAGAGACATCATCGAGCAAAAGGTAATAGTGATAATATAAGTATATCAACCGAATAAAATCACCAACGGCAGGGCTACGATAATTGGATAAGCAATCAAATAAGTGAAATTAAAAGTTAAAAGGAGAGTCGCCGGCCAGTGGGGGTTGTGGTGTGTTGAGGTGTCAACACCTGCTGATTGAAAATCCAATTTTTCTTCAAGCTGGTAAATTGGTCATATCACTTGTGTTCTCAAGGTTCTTGACAAGAATGGAATTAGCGCCCTTGTGCATGTAGGCTGTAGTAGATGGTTTGTATATTGAAATTCTATAAAAAACTAACTCTATTGAAAAATAAAGAAATTTCTAAAAAAATAAATTAACTCAAAATAAGTCAGAGAATCTGGGTTTTTATACCACTTGTGCCAGCATATTTAGCTGCATCATTGGCGGCAATGTATTCCTCCTCAGCCCAGAAATGGCGGGCAATCTCCTCGATCCATATCTCCTCTGAGTTGACGTTTTTCCGGTGCAAGGGCATCGATCCCATGGTTAGTGTCCTTTGCCTCCAAAACTACAATCAATGCAACATTGTCCTTGAGCAACCGACTAAGAGCAGCCTTTTTCTGAGCTGACGGAACCACAGCTTCTGTCAAAGACTGGGCAGCTTTATTGAATTCAACCTCATATTTCTTAACAAGTGCAAAACGATCACGACGGAAAAATGTTGCACAACCATCAATTGCATAGGCTGTGCCAGTATAAACCTATGTTGTTTTTTCTTGTAAACAGCTGTGTACCAATGCTTTTCTAATTCAGGTGCAAAGAACTCCTTAAAATGATCGCTCTGAACCTCTTGAAGGCAAAGAATATCGGCCTGATAACCAACAATTTCACACAACAAGTTCTGGCGACGATAAGGCCACGAGAGAGCCCAAGGAGGACAATAGTTGTACATGTCACTGGTTGCATATAGATCTGAAAGTACATTATAAGAGAGTACAGTAAATGTTCCAGAAGCTGCAGTGCGTCCTTCCAGCTCAAGATTTGCACCTTCTTCTCCCTCGCTTATCATCATTCTCTCCACACCGACTTCTTCCTTGAATTCGTTCTCGTCCGAATGCATTGTACAGGATTCCACAAAATCTGTTAACAACAATATCATATCTGTATTAATTGCATTTTGTTTTGATCTTAAATGTAGGATATTTGTTACAGAAAATCGTGGGTCAAAGCAAAGGATCTTGTTACAAAATGGATTAATCAGAAGATTTGCTGGGATTTGCGGGATTTGATGTGCGTTTGAATGATGGCGTTCTATTTTTGTCTGCCTTCTCCCACGTGGATGTATACATTTATCATTTCTCTATTTCTGATGCAGGATTGGAAATAGAGAAATTTCAACGGAGCAACCCACGTGCACATAATACGCCTCTCAGCCTCACACACATTGAAGAACCACTAGCTTCCCTTGATCATCGCGATACGCGCCCATGCCAACCAGATTTTCTGGAATTAGTTACATTATCTAGATGTTTCACAAGCAGCTGGATGAGCCTGGTTTCTCTAGTAGGGAAGGTCCGAGCAAGACAGCCAATCGATTTTATGCAGGGAATCAAAAGTTGAGATTCATTCGAAATTAATGAGCCCGTCTCCGTTCCTGTCGACGCCGGTAATCATGTTCTTGCAATCCTCCCGGGTGCTGCCATCGCCCATGTAGAGATCGTCTGCAGAAATGGAGCCGTTACGGTCGAGGTCGAAAACCTGGAAGGCGTTTTTCAGATCCTCCAAGCAGGTGGCCCTGTCGATCCCTTTGGTATTCAGATCGATGAAATCCTCTAGGGTAATGAACCCATCCGCGTCCGCCTCCTTCATCATGAGCCCCAGCTCCTGCGACCCGACACGGCTGCCCATTGAGCGCAGAATTTCTCCCAGCTCCGACAACGAGATCTTGTCGTCGTTGTTGGCGTCGAATCGTTTGAACACATCCTCCAAATCCTCCGCGTTGTGCAGAGCTCTCGCTAGCGATTCTGATACAGAGGACTCCTCCGATCTGCTCCTCAGGGATGAAGCGTTGTTGTTGTCGCTGCTGCCGGTGCTTCCTTCGCTTAGGCCTTTGTTTTTCTTGCGAGACGATCAACTGAGCAAATTTTTCCCATGCTTCTTCACACTGTATTCAACGGCATTCACAGATCAAAGTACTTTTAGCCGAAGTTGCTCACCGGGCACACGCGGTTTAATGGATCGGTGGGGCACCAGAAGCGCGTAGTGTACAAGTTTCCCAATGGCTTTTGCCGCGGCTTCCTGGCCTTCAACGGTGCCTTCCTTGATAAGCTTGAGCAAGGGGCCGATTCCGCCTTCTTCGACAATCAGTTTCTCCATGACTGCTGTCAGCTGCAACCTTCTCACTAGAACAAGTATCCTCAATAAAAAGAGCTTTTGGCCTTTTCACACCTATGTGATGGCTATCAGCACCTGAACCTTCCTTTGAAGAGAATTCCATTGGTTCATATTTGGTAGCACAATGAATTTTTTTTTTTAATATCTAAAAAAACAAAAGAAATGGTTTTTTTTTTTTTATTTTTTTTTTTAAATCTAAAATTAAAAAAACTAAATTTCATCTAAAAATTTAAAAATGCTTTTTTCACAAAATTCTTTATTTCTTTTTGCAAATTAATTCTTCAGCAAGAGTTTTTTTTATTTGAACCAAATCAATGGACTTTCTGATCTTCCTGATCGCACGAAGCGCAGGAAGAGAGCATACTTATCAATTGATTTGTGTTTATTTATGCAGGGGGGGTGTTTTTGAAAAGACAAAATTTAAAACTAACTAAACACTAAATCATCAGAAAACTCAAATTTAAACTCCTTTGTGAAGATCCTGCTGTCACCAGGGTTCACAAATTATTCTGTCTAAAGAAAAATAAATACTGAATTAAATTCTAATGCCTACTCCCTTAGCACCATTCCCCGGCAACGGCGCCAAAATGTTGGGCAATTTATTGTGCTTAAATTGCTGCATTAAATATCGACCAGGGAAACTCGTAAGCTTTTCATGATGCCAGCACTATATGTGCAGGAGTAGGTGACTAATTCTATATCTAATTAAATTACCTACGATTCAATATAATATGCAAGGGAAGAGGCTCCTAACTAAGGAGATCCTGGTTGTCCTTCCCTACAGTATCATAGAGAAATAATAAAACTAGAAACTTAAAATGCAAACGAGAGGATGAACTTTAATTGTTGTTTAGATTCAAAGAGAGAAAGACTAACTTAGTCTCTTGATTGTCCTCTCTTGTACTAATCCAGACTAGACTAAAATTCATCCATAAGCGTAAACTAAATGAAATAACTTGAAACATAAAAGCAAAAAGATGAATTCCAATTACAAATCAAATAGAGAGAGAGAGCCTAACTTAGACTCTTTGTTGTCCTCTCATATGTTGATAAGATTCTAATTGAAAATTCATTCATCAAACCAATCCTCAAACAACATCTAAGCAATTAAATAAAATAAGATCTAATATGAAACAACAAGTTCCTTTGCTCCTTCTAGAGTGAGCTCAATTCTCCTAAGAACAAAGTGACAAGCCATTCCATATACTACATTAAGATAACTTTTATCTAAAACTACATAATGGAAAACTATTTCTATAACTACTAAATGGAAATATATGTAAAACAAAGCTTTATTCTATTCCATCATAAGTTGGATACAATGCTCTAAGAGTCCTCCTCTTGGAATGGAGGAGGTACTCCTATTTATACAATGAGAGGAGATAACAAACTCATAATGATGATCCATTAATCTCTCTTTTAGTTCCATACATTTCTCAACCATCTAGACACATAATCCTATCCTCCATGATTTCCTCCATGAGGTCCATGATCTTCTCCATGATCTGTTCCATGAGGTGTATCTTATCAAATTCGAATTTGATCTTTCAAGGCCACAAAAAGGTGTCTTGGAAGCTTCCTTGGAACCTACACATGTCACCAAAACAACCCACTTTCCATATATAAAGTAAAATATATTATTTTCTAATATTTAATCAAGAATTTCTCTCAAAAATGCTTAAAAATAAACAATGTTTGGAAAATATAAATGAGACCCATTAATGGTGAATAGTAGGGAAAATGGAGTGACAAGGTGATGAATAGTGAGCGAAATAATGGAAGCATAGGTGAAAAATGTATGGTAATGAATGCCATTTTTGGAGCCCAACACACTCTCAATGCATGTGCAATGTCTGGTTTACTACAAACCATTGCATATATCAAACTTCCAACCACACTAGCATATGGAACATAGGACATGTTCTCTTCCTCTTCCTATGGCTTGGGACATTAATCTGTAGATAAGTTTTCACCTTTACCAATTTACATTCATGCATATTAAACCTCTACAATATTGTCTTGGGATGCTTCCTCTGATTTCACTAGAGTTTCATCTTGGTCGAATCTATTTTAATTCCCATGCCCAAAATGAAATTTGCAGCATTAAGATCCTTCATGTCAAATTTAGAGGACAAATTAACTTTCACTTCTTGAATTGTTTCCTTGTCATTTCCATTCAACAACATATCGTCCACATACAAAACCAAATAAATAATAAAATCATCAACTAGTTTGAAATACGCACAGTGATCCACTTTTCTCCTTATGAAGTCAAGTCCTAATATATAAGTATAATTTTTTTAATACCACATCCTTGGTGATTCCTTTAACCCATATATGGAATTTTTTAGCCTGCACACCAATTCTTTCTTTCATTTTACCATAAATCCTTATGGCTGCTTCATGCAGATTTCTTCTTCCAAATCCCCATGTAAGAATGTTGTATTAATATCCATTTATTCTACTTCAAAATAAAAAATAACAATAATAGATAAAATAAATCTAATAGAAGTCAACTTGGTAACAAGAGAAAAAAAATCCCACCTAAGTCAATTGCATCTACCTTGAAATAATATTTTGCTACTAATTGAGCTTTTTATTTCTCCACTTTTCCTTATACATTCAACTTCTTAAACACACATTCATTGCCAATGGGATTTCTTCTAGCTAGCAACTCCATTAGATCCCAAGCCTCATTTTTTATTAAGGTTACCATTTCTTCAACTATTAAGTTATGGTATGTTCTATGCTTATAACAGTTTACTTCTTTTTCTTATTATATTCCACCGATTAGCAATCACATGTACATAAAGTAAAGTGCAGATAGAACATTAAACGATCGACAGAAAACAAGCCAAGACAAGAGACACAAGATGTGGCGGCTAGCCAGGGACAAACCCCACAATGTGTGGGGAAACCCTTTGATCGAATCTTCTTTTATCTTCAATAATTCAGCAGAGAGAAATAGTACAATAAATCTGATTCATATCAGCAGTAGCAAACCCTAAATCAGTAGCATCAGCATTAGCGGCTTCATTATCAAACTAGGGCAGACGATATCTCACAAACCGACCATTGGATATTCCACCACCAAAAGTTTCGGCTTCCAGAGGAGGTTCAGATGAACCTACAATGCAGTTCAGATGAGGAGATCTTCTACGCCACGCAAGTCAATCTTTGCTTCTGCAGTTGCAGCTTCAGTTTCAGCAGTTTCCGACTTCAAACTAGGGTAGTCGATATCTTGCAAACCGTTCGTCGGATTGACTTCATTCCACCACCAAAAGTTGTGGCTTTCAGAGGAGGTTCAGATGAACCTACAACATAGTTTAGATAAGGATATATTCCAGGCCATGCAAGTCAATCTTTTCTTCTGCAGTTGTAGCTTCAGTTTCAGTAGTTTCCGGCTTCAAACTAGGGCAGTCGATATCTTGCAAACCGTTCGTCGGATTGACTTCATTCCACCACCAAAAGTTGCGGCTTTCAGAGGAGGTTCAGATGAACCTACAGCGTAGTTCCAAAGAGGAGATCTTCTAGGCCACGCAAGTCAATCTTTACTTCTGCAGTTGCAGCTTCAAATTCAACAGCTTCCGGCTTCACATGTGTGAGAGAGAGAGACCCATTTCAGCGCAGTAGAGAAGAGACTCATATCTGCGCAGTAGAGAGAGAGAGATGTGATGAGATGAGTGAGTCTAAATGAGGAAAAGTCCTCTTATATTTATACACAACGTTGGTGGGTGAGTAGGTGCGACTGTTGGGCTTCTGAGCCTACATGAGTTGTAGGTCGGCTTGATAATAATTCCATAATCAAAATAAATTCATATCTCCCTGAATACTTATCGGAATTGGATGATATTTATATCAATCCTACACCTCTCGACGAGAGGAATCTGATAAAAATATTATTAGCCATGAATAAGATGACCCACATGAAGTTTTTCCCTGGTTGCCAATTTTAACACTCCCTCTCAACCATGGAGAACTTCATCTGCAATCTGTCTATCGGTCGTTACTATTCATCCATCAAATGCACTTCCTTGAACAGCCTGACCCTTGCCCTGCTCTATTCTATTTTGCTTGTTCTGCTTTGTCTTGTTCTGCCCTGCACAGATCTATACTGTTTTGTTCTGTTCTGCTCTGCTCTTGCATTGTTCTGTTCTACTCTGCTTTTGTCCGAATTACGAAGAAGAAGAAATGATCGAGGATGTATCATACTGACTCAAAGTCAGTCTCAGAGTATGTACCACTGGTCCCAGACCAGTCTCAACCAACCCAAAGTCAACGTCATAGTGAGTACAACTCCAATGGTCCCAGACCAATATCATCCTCCACTGACTCAAAGTCAGTCTTAGAGTATGTACCACTGATCCCAGATCAGTCTCAACCGACCCGAAGTCAGCGTCATAGTATGGTACAACTCCTACCACTGGTCCTAGACCAGTATCATTGATCCCAGATCAATGGAGGTCATCCTAGCGTAGGGAGTACGGTAGTTACAACGATGCGTCCATCGGTACTACTATGGTCCCTAACTTCATTTCCCTGCTCATTGATCAGATGAGAGGTACTTCCCATGAGTCCCAGACTGCATGGGTAGGATGCCTCGACAGGAGAACTAATCAATCCGTCCTCACAGGAGAACACATCAATGCTGCTACAATTGCCATGGAGAACACATCAATCCGTCCTCACAGGAGAACACATCAATCCTGCTACAATTGCCATGGAGAACACATCAATCCAGGCCTCACAGGAGAACACATCAATCCTGCTACAATTGCCATGGAGAACACATCAATCCAGGATGCCATGGAGAACACATCAATCCAGGCCTCACAGGAGAACTAATCATCCTGCTACACAGGAGAGCGAATCATCTTGTTCCACAAGAGAGCGAATCATCTTGTCCCACAAGAGAGCGAATCATCTTGTTCCAATGTGCACCACCAGGGGAGGGTGAGTCACCCTGTGGTCACATGATGCTCCAGTAGGAACCGCAAGCCCTTAGAGCTCCCAGAGCTCAATGTATGTAACATGCAGGACCCTTGTACAAAGGTTTCTTGCCGACTCCAAGTCGTTTTGGAAAATCACAGATTAGATCTTTCCTCGGGGCTTTGACAAGGTGTATCAACCTGTACATCATCTTAATGTGATGGAGCTTCCTTGCTCATCAACTTACCATATCCCAGATGATGTCTATCTGCTAGAGCAATTGACGAATACGGGATTCCTCAATAATCAAATCCCACCTCTGGTTGTTACAGAGAATCACACTGGTATCCAATGTAAATCTAAACAGCTCATTGAAGAGCTTTCGCAACCAGACTGCCTCACACGAGGTTATGCTAGCAACAATATATCCTGCTTCGGCGGTGCTCAAAGCTACCGACTTTTGCTTCCTGCTCATCCAGGATATCGAAGAAGATCCCAAGGTGAAACAGCACCCAGAAGTGCTCTTACGGTCCACCACACTGCCTGCCCAATCAACATCAGTATATCCAAGTAGTCTTATATCTCCGGCAGTGTAACTTAACCCATTGTACCACAAAGATATCTCATAAGATTCTTGGCATCAATCCAATGAGGCTCAACCAAATATGAGCTCAAAATGCTAACTGCAAAACATATGTTCGGATGGAGGTTCACCAAGAACATCAATGTGAATGAGTTTATGAAACTCAGAGGCATTTCCCAAATCTGGTCCGACATCACTACCATATAACTTCTAAAAGTTAAGATCCTCGAGGTAGTCACAGGCTCGCAGTCCATCATACCGAATCTTTCCAATATATTTACCACATATTTTCCTTGAGATAGGAAAATTTCCCTTGGCTTCTGCCACACTTCAAGTCCTTGGTCCTTCATTTCAAATTCAGAAGCCATCTCCCTCTTACATTTGTGAATGAGAGGGTTTGCACCTGTTAGAAAGAGGTCATCCACGTACAACACCGATATGAGAGGCTTGTCATCTTCAACCTTAAAGTAAAGGTTAGGATCAACTTCACTCCTAGTGAATCCCAGCTTCATCAAGTAGCTATCGATCCTCTCATACCATGCTCGGGGTGCTTGCTTCAGCCCATAGAGAGCTTTCTTCAACCTGCATACATGAGATTTTTGATCATAAATCTCAAATCCTTCGGGTTGCTCCACGTAGACCTCTTCTTTGATCGAGCCATGCAAGAACGCAGTCTTGACATCCATCTGATGTAGGTTCCATCCTTGTGAAGCGGCAAGGGCTATGATCGAGCGGATGATCGTATATCTGGCAACAGGTGCAAATATCTCATCATAGTCTATACCTCCCTTTTGGGAGAAACCTCGAGCAACAAAACGAGCCTTATACTTTTCCGTGCTTCCATCTGCTGCATGCTTTATCTTGTAAATCCATTTGGAAGTAACAACAGTCTTGTCCTGGGGTCTGGGAACTACTTCCCAAACATCATTCTTTATGATAGACTCATATTCTTCGGTCATAGCATCCTTCCATACTTGATGCTTGACGGCATCTGAGAATGACGAAGGCTCATTTTGTATGATCGTGCTCATGATGGTCAGGTATCCTTGATACCTATTAGGTTTCTTACTTTCACGAAAGGTTCCTCGGGGTGCGGCATGTCCTTCAGCATCATCAAGTAACCCCTTAAGCCATGAAGGCCTCTTCCTAGAAGAGGAAGGCTCATATGGAGGAGGATCAATCGGATCCATGGGTTCTTCTACATCAGGCATTGATTCATCATCCTTTTCTTTCGGGACCCTGGTGTCGGCTTCTTGAGAGCTCCTCAAAGTCGGAAGATTGATCACCTTGCTGAGAGCCGTATCTTCGTCAAAGGTGACATCATGACTAATTATGACTTCCCTTTGACCGGCTACATAGATTCTATAGCCTTTAGTATTTTCACCATAGCCCACGAAAATTCCCTTCTTTCCAGATGCTCCCAATTTATTTCTTTTCTCTTTCGGCACATGAAAGTATACAGGGCTTCCAAAAATTTTAAAATGAGAAACATCAGGTTTCTTACCAGTGAATTTTTCTTCATGAGTCTTGGAACCCAATGCATGATGAGGGCATCAATTTTGTACATATACAGCGGTGATTGTAGTTTCATCCCATAGAAACATCAGAAGTCTTTGATCATGTAGCATGGCCCAGACAGCTTCCATCATCGTGCGGTTCTTCCTTCCCACCACACCATTCTGCTCAGGAGTATGTGGTGTAGTAGTCTCACTCTTAATGCCAACCTCAGGTATGCCTAAGTGAACCAATTGTAATATATTAGAGGTCTTGCTTTGGCTTGAGGGAATGGTCCCCTTTTGAGCTTTCCTTCAGCACATCCTGGACATACACCTTCATTCTCTATTCAGAATTCGGGCATCCTATCACCATTTGTCTTACACCGAGTATAGCTTTATAATGAAGGTGGGCAAACCTCCGATGCCAAAGTTCGGACTGAAGAGTAAAGGCATCTTTAACATTATTTTTCCATATACATACCTTGCCATCGCTGAAGGTTACCTTGTAGCCTTTGTCTTTCGTTCCCGAGATGGACACTAGGTTCTTTTTGAGGTCAGGTGCATTTAATACATCCTGGAATTTCTGGCCTTCTTGAATGCTTGTCCTCTTCCTTGATTCCCAGCTCTCCTCTTACCTTTGCTGTTGAATTTGTCATTCCTTTGATTTCCATCAGAGGGATTTTGATCATCGTCCTAGAGTGAGTCCTTTCTATGAGGGCACTCCCTTACATAGTGACTTGCTTTATCGCAAATGTAACATCGTCATTTTCTTCTAGCCTTAGGTCCAGCCTTTCCATTTGATTTAGTCCTGGAATTATTTCTTTTCTTTGCATGAAAAGAAAAGGCAGCAGGAGGACCTTTAGGCATGGGCATTTCTTACACTTCTTCCCTTGTTTCTTCTTGAATGCATCTAGCCATTAATTCCTCGAAACTAGGAATTACATTATAGTTCAGAAGAGTAGTCCAGTCTGTCGTAGATTTCCTTGGAGGTGTCTAGATCAGAGATGTAGGCCACCAAGTGCTTGTCGATAGAGTCCCGGATGATCTTCTTTGTTTTGACTTCTCCATTTTTCCATTTGTTCCAGGCAACAGCATATGCATTTGATGAAGGCTCAATAATATTGCCTCTTACATGGTCCAGCACTCCTTGATCTTCAAGGGTTAGATCGATAGACATCTTCCATCCGTGATAGTCAGCTTTCTCACGGAGCTTGTCTTCGGCAGGAAAGAGTGTTGAGGACCCCATAGTTCTTTTAGGATAGCCTTGCCAATCTTCTCTTCAATGATTGCTCTTGCTCTTGCTCGGGCTTTGCCTTCACCTCAGCTCTGATACCATGTTAAGTTATGGTATGTTCTATGCTTATAACAGTTTACTTCTTTTTCTTATTATATTCCACCGATTAGCAATCACATGTACATAAAGTAAAGTGCAGATAGAACATTAAACGATCGACAGAAAACAAGCCAAGACAAGAGACACAAGATGTGGCGGCTAGACAGGGACAAACCCCACAATGTGTGAGGAAACCCTTTGATAAAATCTTCTTTTATCTTCAATAATTCGGCAGAGAGAAATAGTACAATAAATCTGATTCATATTAGCAGTAGCAAACCCTAGATCAGTAGCATCAGCATTAGCGACTTCATTATCAAACTAGGGCAGACGATATCTCACAAACCGACCGTCGGATTGACTTCATTCCACCACCAAAAGTTTCAGCTTCCAGAGGAGGTTCAGATGAACCTACACTGCAGTTTAGATGAGGATATCTTCTAGGCCACGCAAGTCAATCTTTGCTTCTGCAGTTGCAGCTTCAGTTTCAGCAGTTTCCGGCTTCAAACTAGGGCATTCGATATTTTGCAAACCGTTCGTCGGATTGACTTCATTCCACTACCAAAAGTTGCGGCTTTCAGAGGAGGTTCAGATGAACCTACAGCGCAGTTCAGATGAGGAGATCTTCTAGGCCACGCAAGTCAATATTTTCTTCTGCAGTTGCAGCTTCAGTTTCAGCAGTTTCCGGCTTCAAACTAGGGCAGTCGATATCTTGCAAACCGTTCGTCGGATTGACTTCATTCCACCACCAAAAGTTGTGGCTTTCAGAGGAGGTTTAGATGAACCTACAGCGCAGTTCCAAAGAGGAGATCTTCTAGGCCACGCAAGTCAATCTTTACTTCTGCAGTTGCAGCTTCAAATTCAACAGCTTCCAGCTTCACATGTGAGAGAGAGAGAGACCCATTTCAGCGCAGTAGAGAAGAGACTCATATCTGCGTAGTAGAGAGAGAGAGAGATGTGATGAGATGAGTGAGTCTAAATGAGGAAAAGTCCTCTTATATTTATACACAACGTTGGTGGGTGAATAGATGCGACTGTTGGGCTTCTGAGCCTACATGAGTTGTAGGTCGGCTTGATAATAATTCCATAATCAAAATAAATTCATATCTCCATGAATACTTATCAGAATTGGATGATCTTTATATCAATCCTACACCTCTCGACGAGAGGAATCTAATAAAAATATTATTAGCCATGAATAAGATGACCCACATGAAGTTTTGCCCTGGTTTCCAATTTTAACATCAACAATGGGTTTTTTCCAAAGTTTGCCATCCTTTCAATCCGCTCCCTCCCTAACAATTCTAAGATCATCATCAGTAGTAAATAAAGACAAATTTGAATGGAAATTAGGTGGATTTGTAATATCCCCAATTTTAATTTTCTGCATTAGAGACAATTTTGGAAAGAGGAGGCATTTCGAGATTGGGACTTAGGAGGGAAAAAGGAAAATTGCAGCTCTAGTGGAATGTGAGGGCCACAAGAGAGAGAAATTCGACCCAAGGAGGGAACTCACACTCTTGGAGGAGGGAGAAAAGAGGAGAAGGTGCGAGTTAGGAGAGAGAAAGAGAGTGGGGGCCACCAAGGGGAGAGAAGGGAGGCCAACAAATATAAATAAGGAGAGGAGGCCTTCATTTGCATCTTTTAGAAAATTTTACTTATGAACATAAGTTTTCTTGAGTTGTTTAGCCAAGTCAACCAATGTTGTTTAGCACAATGAATTCCCAAGTGAGAATTCCACCTCTACCTTCGGTGAACTTTGAGTGTCACCCTAGGAGAGTAGAGAGAAGTCCATCCTGAGGCTTTTCCAGAGCTGCATTAAAAATCATTTCAACTTGTGCAAGCTTCACCTTGGGTGTAGAAGAGATATACATGGGGCTAAGTGGAGCTAGGAAAAGGGGTCGTTGGACCAGATCCTTTGTAGCAGAGACATCTACCTTGGGGGAAAAGTTCTCAGTGGATTTGCAGGGCTGGATGTTGAGTATTTCTTGAGGCATGAATTTCATCATCTTGGGCTTGTGCAAGGGTGACTGACTAGGGCTTGTGCAGTGGTTGAGAAAGAAAGATATTGGGAGAGATAACGACTAGAGGAATTAGGGAAATCTAGAGGGAAATTTTAGCAGGAGTTTGGGAGGCTTGGAGAGGTGGATTGAAAGTGTTCTACAACATATCACTCCTAGTAGTGCACATTGGTGGCCTGGCTGGGTAATTTGTATTAAATTTGGGTCTCTGGGACCATCAGATCTAGGTCAAACCCTTACTAGGTTTTCATGGGTTTGGAGGGAGGAAGTCACTCCTAATATTGCAGAATATTTTGAGCGGGCTTGAGCGCCAAAATCTTAGTTCCATTTCATTAGCTAGCAGCAGTAATATTTTGGGGTGACGTAGGGATTTTTGGTGGATGCATTTCAACACGTGGGCATCTCACTTCCAACCCGGGTTATGCTTTTCTTGTTGTAGGTATCCCATGTTGCTCTTTTTCTACTTATATGTACTCCATCCCATTCACAATTAATAAAAATGGCTCAGGAATTTGGCGCATATTCTCTTGTATTTTAATATTTCTGTGTTTGTGCTACATTTCTTAGTTGTTGTTTTAATCCATGTTTTGCTAATCACTTAATATTCCCAAAAAAGAATATTCAGTGGTATCAAAGTGTGACCTAGCCAAATGCGGGTTAGTGAAGGTGATTTTTCAAAGTGCCGAATAAAATGATATTTGTTAGAGTCATTTTATTTGTAGGTGTTGGGATTTGATTCATTTTCCAAGGACTGGGTTATCTTCTCACATTTGGAGATCAAGTCCAAGTGTTAAAGGAACCAATATATCGCCATTGTTAAGCATCAAATATTTCTAAGGATTTTACTAGCATTCCAGTGGGTCGAGTTAGCCCAATCTATTGCTAAGTGAAGGTTAAGATCTGATGTATTTATTGTATTCTCCTTGCTTTGATACATTTCTCCTAAAAAATAATTTCTATTGTAGTTATCATTGTTTGGTTGTCAAGGTGTTTGCAAAAGGGTTTATTTATGAATTGCTTGACAAAAATACAACAATGAAGTTTTAGAATTTTTTTGGAGTTGTACACTAGGTATTTTATCTATCAGATTGGAGGATTATCTTAGAAATCAAATTCAGTATTCCTTGTAGATTTAGAGGCCAAAACTACAAGGTTTCTTTGCATTTTGAAAAGACCAATTTTCCCTGCTATCAAATCTCTAGAAGAGGTGAGTCTTGCTTGCACAAAATATCATGTTCTACACCTTGAAGGTTGGGTTGACCTTCATTTTCAAGGGTACCAAGTTCAAGGTTGAGAAGAGGGAAGGCCACCATATTGTGATGGATTAATTTCATTGTTAAGGGGAAAATATAGTTATGCTTTGCTGGCTAGAAATTTACTACCAAAGGCAGTACATTATGGAGTTCTTTGTCACTGTCATGGGCCACATTTGCACCCATAATTGAGCTACCATACTCTCTTTCTAGTACACCTTCATCTAAGTTCACTCTAATTGTTTGAAAAAATACCTCAAAGAAAAACTCAGTAAAATATATCTTTTGAGGAGGTTGTGTGCCTATCTTGTTGATTCAGTTCGTGGAAGAAGTACCCTTTCCCTGAGGGATGAGATCTATCATAAATCTGGGATCCAAGATTCATAAAGAGGGAGGTACATATCATATATGATAAGAGGAATTAAGTTTTTCATAAAATGGGTCTAATCTAACAGAGAGGTTGAGACTGATAAAAAGGGAGGCAAGTTGTTTATTTCTATGTCGTTGTTTGCTGATTGGGAAGTTGAATCACGTCTACCTAAGGTACTAAAGAATTCATGTAGCTTATAACAATAATCTACAATCATGAATTTGGGTGAATTACGTTGTCATTATTATAACATTTTCCTTTAATATTGTTATAACTAACCCTTATCACTGCCAAATATATGCCAACGGTTGGTGGAGCCTTGTATTCTTTTCTATAAATTACCATTAGCCATAGATGATTGGCTATGCAAAATGCTTCTAGTTTGTTTGGGATATGTTGGATGGAAGTTATGTGCATCAATTGATTTTTAAAAGGCATCAATGAAGAAAGTTTGAAATTTTTGGAAAAAAAAAAATTTGGAGGACGAGATCAGTAATTAATCTCTTCAAGGCAACAATATATTCTTGGAAGGTCGAATATCATTATGTTAAAAGAGGTTGAGTTCAAAATCTTTAGAAATTGATTGGAAGATTGAATCCCTCTTAGCATCATTTCTAGAATTGACTTTTTCCATTAGAACTAAGGGGACTTTTTAAAGGCCATTTTTTCATATCTAGTTAATAGGCCTGCAAACCAGATCAATCATCATTCATGACCATGTTGTCATCATCCCTACACAAATCCCTAAGCATGAACTTTCAAAATAACTGGGTTTCTGGGTCTAACTACCATAAATTAGATCTTTTAAGCCCCAACACACCCTGCCCCTTTAGAGACATGCATTCAACAGTAGGTTTCTCCTTTCTGCACCAATGTTGATTAACAACAACTTGCTCCTTGTTGGGGGTGCGTCGATTCTAGAAATTCGGGAAAATTAAAAATAATATCGAATCTTCTTCTTCTAGAAGCTTCAAAGGGTTATTTTAACTATTTACCTTGGATAAGAAGTTTGATCCTATCTAATCTTACCTTGGAGATTTCACCTCTTATCCCTTGAGCTCATCCCCCCATCCTAAGTGGATCTCAAGCCTAGATTTGTAAATGGATAAGAATTCCTAAACTACAATCCATCTCCTATAATTTACTACCATCTACAACATCAAGGTTGGATTTTGGAGACTGATCATGCCCTCATGCTGCTACCTTGAATCTAAGAGAGTCGTCATCTTCATGCATTAGGGTGACATTGAGGTGTGATTTGTGAAAAGGAAGGATAGGTCGACTTGGGGAGATATCTACAAGATCAACTACTATTATTGGTTGTAAACTCTATCTTATTTCTATTACTACAAAGAGTATATCATTTTCCTATATGTGTTATGTTACATTTATATTCATGTATTTCAATGCTTCGTTGATCCATTGAATCGAGTAACTGAATTATGCTAGATAGATGTTGTGGATATTTGGCTTATTTTGATTGTATGTGCAGGATCTATTATAATGTTTGGAGCTATGATTGGAGTTTACAAGCTGGGATGAAAGTAAATCTTGTGACAGATTCCAAGTAAGCCTCTTTCCCATTCTTCATTTTTTCTAAAGGAAACTCTATATTATTTTCTTTCTGTTGTTCTAGACCAGTCCACTAGGTCTAGGGAAGATACTTTTATCTCCAATTGTAAATTCTGCATAAAAAATTGGTAACTCAATTGGGGATCATTTATTTCCCTTAGTGGTTTCCTTTACCTTAGCTCTTGTTTCACCTCTTGAACATACCTTCATTGCCTCACTCAGATCTGGATTGACCCTAGGAAGACCTTTCTCTGAGCTTGGATTGATTTTTTGTGTCGTAATTTGGCCGGATCTACATTAGTTCCCCCCCTGGTCTAGAGACAGAGCATTGCAACGCACCCTAGCCTTCTTTGCACCTGTGATCTAGAGCACTGGTTCCCTTTCTACAACTGTACTTACCCCTGTTACATTCAAAAAATTGCCTTTTGTGCCTTGCTCTCTTATTTTCTTGGTTCCAACTAGTTTTCCTTATGTCCCTGAGTGTGTCTTAGTCTCTGAAAAAGTCATCACTTTGTTTGCTTTTGGTTTTTATAGCCTTTGATAAGAATTTGTTTGGATTTTTCTTTGTTCTTGTCAGTTAGGTCATTAGAAAACTGTTGCTTGATCATTGATTGTTTGAAAGAATTTCTATTACAGTCATCATTCTATATAGTTTCTTTTATCAGTGATTTAGCAAGCATCTTATTTTTCATCTCATTTGAAAAATTAAGTGGATCGAAAAGAAAAATCTCATGCATTTTGCATTGCATTTAGAGTTTTCTATGGGAAATTGTAAATTGGGACAATTACATTGGGGGAATTGACTTAACAAATTTTGTTTGTTGCATCTTCATTGAAAATAATATTTCATTTTGTCATGCTAGATTGCATCTTTAGGATATTCAATTGAAATTCATGGTGAGGCTTGAAAATTGAAACATAATTCAAGATAAACTTTAAAATTTATTGAATTAATATTAAGGATAATTTGAAACATTAATGCAAACATCTAGAGGTCTAGGCTAGAGATGTGTTTCGATGTCTATAAACATAGGAGTTGTCTTTTTTTACTAGTGTTGCATTATGGGGGTGATATCCCGTTCCACATATGTAAGTTTATAAACCATTCTCCACGTACCTTCAGGTATATCAGATGGCACTCCACGCATGAAAAGTATATGGGAATGCTCTCATTGTACGATTACGCATTAGACAACACTAACACAGACTGTACTTCCACATACCATTGAGTATATTTTGGAATTCCACCATAGGTTTTTATCCTCACCTTTAGTAACTGAGTCAGCCACCTTGTATACTCTGATACACCAAACACAAAATTTAGGTAGATTGCTTGCCCATACATAAATCCTTTGTTCTCCAAGGTGGTATATTGCAGTTCACAATTGCTTGGTAGACCTTTATGCATAAAGTACCCCATTTGATTTATTCTATTGTTAATTTTTAAAATTTATTAAACCAACATGGAAGAAAAACACCCTACACTCTGTCGTTCTCATAGAATGCAAAATAAGCCTCCTCTTCCACCTAAGGCAACTCCTAGTCATCGTTAGAAGCACAAAAAGTTGCAGACTACCGAATATAATACTTTGGGAGCTACTACTTCTGGTCCTCCACTTGAAATAGATCCACTAGAATCATCATTTCCCATGAGTATTGAACCCAAGATTATGTCTTCATTTCCTAATGATTCCGATATAGTCGAAACAGAAGCACCTGAAATTTAATTACCTGATGTTATTGAACTTGACTATATTTAATCATAGACAACACAACCTAAGGTTATACATCCCGAGGCACCTCATTTATCTACACCTATTACTTAAAAACCTTCCTCTTCTCTTCCTCTATCTTAGACCCAACCATGACCTATATATCTTGGACTTGACGGTGAACCCCTTCCTCATGGTCTTGTGAGTATCGAAGAGATTCCTCAGGAAGAGCCTTGACCCTCCTCTCCTATCCATTTGGGAGGGACTCATTTTTATCAGGCCCATCCTTTTCCTTCTCCTCATACTCCATCACAAGCTCCTTTGGCTGGTTCATTTCCTTTAAACTCACCCTTGAGTTTCCTGTGGTAACCCTCTTTGGGTCAGTTAACCATGACTGTATCTGCTATGGTTTCTTAGCCTATATCTACTTCTATGATCGAGACAACCCATGTTGCAACTTCATCCATCTTTGTAACATCCCCAGAGACACATTTGTAATGTGGTCTGTCTATCCCGCCTGGTTACCAATCATTGTCTGGTACATTTTATGGTGCAACATCCAGTCCATGGACCTCTTCCATTTCATATTCTTCTGGAATCCTATCTGGAACTTCTTTGATGAGAGCTACATAGCTTGTTCTTTCTACTCGATTTACACCTATGATTTAGTAGCAGACTGGTCCTTATATCAGTGGGTGTGGACACATACAAGATCCCAATCCACTTGCTATTGGGAACCAACTTCTTGGGGGATAGTTGCCTCCATATTCCACTCCTCTTTCAATAGGGGGGAAAGTTTTGTAGGAATATTTCCATCTCCTCAAGTTAGCGCTCAACCTCATTTGAGTCCTCCACATTCAGGAATGGTTGATAATGTTTGGCAACCTACCTCACTCGTACAACCTAGTTCAGTTGTGGTTTCATCTATAGTCTCTCAACCTATTCCATCTGCATCTCAGATTCCTATTCATCAACCTATACCTAAAATAGTTCAAGCTCAAGTAAATGCAATCCAACCTTCACAGGCTGCATCTTTAACCCAACATATTCCATTGGTACCCAACGCATCTCAAGACACGTATACCCAACCTCTTCAAGGTGTCTTACAATCACAACCACTTGGTCAGGCCATTCTTCCAATTCAAGTGGGTCAGGATGTATATGGTATGGAATAGACACAACCTAACCAACCCTATGTTGGAATGATGCAAAACCCCACAGGGAAACCGTATCAACCGTATCAAGGTATACCTAAAATGCCTTACCACGTTCGAAAAATCCAAGCCTAGCCATTTCAACCTTTAAAAGGTTATTCTAGAGCTGGGTAGCAAGGTTATGTGTATTCCAGTTATCAAATACTCCTTATCCTGGAACATAGATACTTGTTGCTCAGTCCATCCCATCTTACCTTTGGTATCCTCCACCATACCTCAACAGGGAGTTTCCATTCGTAGTAACTCTTGAATTTCCAGATCTAAATTGACTCACCAATGATCCCATTGCCCATTCTCCTTGGTGGTCAGTTATTCCCACAAAATTTCGTAGTGATATCCCTAAATTCAATGGAAATCCTAGAGAAGACCCATCTACACACATTATGACTTATCATTTGTGGTGTTCTTCGAACTCTCTCAATGATGACTCTTTCCATTTGCAGCATTTCCAATGCACACTTACTGGCACGACAAAAAAATGGTATATTGAATTACCATGAGCTTCATTCGATAATTTCAGTGCCTTAGCAACCACATTCCTAACACATTTCCAGTTAGCCATTCGATATGATACTGGAACTAAACTTTTAACTAATTTCAAATAAACTAATTCCACTCACATTTATAATCACATCCATGAGTGGCGACATCGTCGTCATTTGGTTAAAACTTTTGTTCTTGATCACTTGTTGGCTAAATGGTTTATTAAGTCTCTGTTATCATCTATCACAAAAGGAATCTCTAAAGGCAGAGTGGCGACTGAAGAGTAGGTAATTTCTCATGCCAAGTATTTGGATATTATTTATAACCAATCCAACACGCTCCATGATAAAATACCAAATGCTCCGTGACCTTCCAATATTGTTCCTCAACCTCCTAGTAAATAATCACATGCCACCGATGGCGTGATAGGGTCTACGAGTTAGCAGTCGATGAGTAAACCATCTAGTTTGACTCTTGTTGTGGCTGCAAAAAACCCTCCTTCCACTACTCATGCGGCTTCTACTTCTGAGATCAATTTCGTTCAATCTTCCAAAGGAAAATCACAAAAACTAGGAAGTAAGAGAAAAGGCAAAGGTAAAAAGAAGAAAGATAATTCTTCGCAGGATAAACAAAATAATTAGTCTTCTTAAGGAAAGGATATTTTCACTCTTGATTGTCCACATTGGGTGAAAGTGAATCAATTAATTAAGTCATCCGCTACACCCGTTGTGTTGACAAATCCATTTCTGAATTAGGAGACCAATATGATTGCTCGGGATCTCGCTTCCTCTAACTCGGTTTTGATGCTTTCCTTCGCTAAGTCGAAAAATGACATTATGGTGGCCACTTGAAATAAATACTATGGTAATGTGAGTCCATCGAATGGTCAAGCTATTGATCAACCTACTAGTTTGATCGCATCTCTATTAGATCTTGCTCTAAATGTGTTTCCCACTGTCTAGTCAATTTAACGTCTTAAATTGCTCTACATAAATTATCAATCCGGGTATCGTAAACTGATGAAGTGTGGTGCACCATATGTGCTTAGTTAACCTTTCTCTTACTTCGTCGTTTTATAGTTTATGTTGTTTTTGGGGTTTTGTTCTTGTTGCTTTTGGAGTTAGTATTTAAACAAAAGTGTAAATATACAACTAGTTCAATCGAAATAAAATGCAATAATCAAATAATGAGAGAATGACTATGAGACTCAGTATCCTTGCTGCTTCAGCAAAAGGACAAGATGATTCTATCACGTCATTAGTTCATTAAAAGGCTATGTGCATCACTAATCTACAATCAACTTGAAAGCAATTTATGTACAGCTAATATACATGGTGAAATAAAATGCAAAAATAAAATGACAACTATACAAGGCAAGGGCCCTCTACCACCTATGAAATCAAATGCTTAAAGGAAAATAAAGACATCAAATAAAGGACTAATGACATCGGCCCAGTATCTCTGCTGCTGATTTAAAATGAAAATGAAATCTATATTAAATTCAATTAAAAGTGAGAACAACTATCTCACACTATTTTAACTCTTCAACTTAATCTAAGCAATGTGAAATCTAAGTGACACTACATAAAGGAGACAAATCACACTACTTTAACCTTTTCTTAACCTTTTTGCCTTTCAGCTAGATTTATCATGTGAGAACAGTGATGAACAAGTCAGCAATGTGAGTCTTAAAGCAAACTAAACCAAGCTGTACTAAGTGATATTTTGGCTCCAATAAAGTTATTTGATTATGGAAAAAGAACCATCAATAGATGAACAACTTGATATCTAAGAGCAGAAAGTAAAGTGCAAGTTAAAGAAATGATACTAATGAAAATCAAACTGCAGAAAAATAAAGGTCAGCAACATAGACAAGATGATCACACATGCCACTAGTTATGAAATCAAAGCAAAATTGAACACACTTGCATGAATTAAAATTGCATGAATGAAAAATCTAATCTACCTTACATTCTACAAAACAATATTTACAAAATGAAATCTACTCTACCTTACATCCTAATATGCTCCATGACATCTACTTCACATCTCCTTCCATGTTGAGAACATCAAAGCTTTATTCAATTTATTCAAAAGTACAAAGTACAAAAAAGTTCTCCAAAGCTTTCAAAAGCCATCAAGGAAGAACTACAAAACAAGCTTAAGCTAAAATAGACTAAAAAGACTAACAAATGAAGGAGAGAGATCTCCTATTTATACAAAAAGATGAGAGCCATCTCATTAATGAGAGTCCATGAATCTCTCCCTCTACCTCTAGAGTCCTAATCAAAATAGGAACTGATAAGACACATGTATTCTTAGAGTTACAATACAATTAGGAGATGTGACACATATCCTCATGATCCCATGATTCTTTCCAACCAAATTCGAATTTGGCCTTAGAGTGCCACATAAGGGTCTTCTAGAAGTCTCCTTTCAACCTATACATGTCAACAACCTCAACCCATTTGTTAGGTATAAGCATATGCACATTATTTTCTAATTTTTAACCACAAATTCACTTAAAAGACTTAGAATTAATAAAGATTGGAATAACATAAATGTGGCCCAATGATAATGAAAGTGGGATGAATGTGGTGACATAGTAGTGAAATGGAGGTGATATAATGGACATAATAGTGAAAGTGTAATGGAAATGAATGACATTTTCAAGGCTCAACATACCCCCCAACTGAAGCTATTGCATGTCCTCATGCAATATATATTACATTAACTCTTTTGATCCTTGAGCTTTGGCTTAACTTTGCATGATATCATTTGATAACTTCATATTTCTGCAAAGTGTTTTACTTGAATTGCAACATGGTTGGTTCTTGTGTTACAACCATTTTTTTCTTTGTTGTTGCCTTCTACTTTGATCTTTGAACTTTGCATAATGATATTTTGATTATTGTTGCAAAGTATATCTTTATTGGATTGCATGATGGTTGGTTCTTGTGTGACAACCATGATTTTGTTTGTATCCAATTTATCCTTTAAGCACTTTTTCAAAAGCCATTGTATGGTCATAATAGCAATGTATTAATTAATATATGTTGGAAGTATGTGGGCTCTTGAATATGATATGGACATGGCAATATATGAATATGAATGTATTCCCCCCCCCCCCCAACTGATGGTATTGGCAATTTTTATGAAATGAGGAAGAGAAATGTTTTTCCAACAATTATCATTCTAGCTTTTTATGGAATTTTATGGTCAAAAGTTAGAAAAATGACGTACCTTCACTTACCCTTTGGAATGGATGAGTTGTATGTGTGGTGGCTGAAAACTTCTGATCATTTTCTTCTTCAAGTGGCTGATCAAGAGGAGTCATGGATAGAGAGATAAGATGACTTTTTATTGCTTCTACTAAAACTTGTTGAATCTGCTCCAAAATGCTGAAAATAATAGTCTTCATGTCTTCAAAACTCATTGGCACAATTCCTACTATGTGAAAAGATGTTTTGATGTCGAACATAGTAGGAAATTGTTGGCTTAGTGGCCATTAATGGATGCCACTAGTCAACACGAGAACTCTCACCATTGATGACAATGAGAGTCAAGATGCCCAAACACATCTTGCTAGGTACGAATGAATTTGCTGAAGTCGAGTCACCTAGAAGATCTGACGAACAAGGGACATTAATGTATTCCCATTGTTTGTCAGCATGAGGACTTGCCATTAAGGCATGCAAGCCTCAAGGTGTTTTTACAAAGAACTTAGACTCAAAGGACTATGGACTCAATAATTTGCATTGAAGCAGGGCTTATTTGCGGAATGAAAATGACAAGGAATGGAAGATGAAAATGGAAAATGGCAATGGAGAACAGAAATGGCAATGGCAATAAGCATGTGAATGAGCCTCTTGCTTTTATTTGTGGGTTATGAATGGACAAAAAGAGATGGAAAGTGTATGTGAATGAAAATGGAAAATATGGAGGAAAATGAGATGAGGTATGGATGTGATGGATGGATATGATGGAGACAATAGTATCTGAAAGTTTTTCAAGTGTTTGGATCTGATTTTGCATCAACATATTTCCTCTTTGTTGCTGATCATCCTCTTATGAAACAAATTGGTCTCTTAGAGAGACACCATTCTCTTGTAGTCATTTGTCCTTCCTCCTGAAACCTGCAAAAAAAACTAATACTTATTCTGAAATGGAATGTAAGATTATCAAAGGAGAGAGGTGATCAATCTCTCTAGTTATGATATTTACACACAAAACTAAGAATTTGTATTAATGAAACAAGTTCTCAAAGGAAAAATCAAAAGAATTTATACCTGCTTTGGAATTGGTGCCCAAGTTGAATGTTGCTTCTTTTCAGCAATTTATTTCATTGTTTGCCATTTCAAACTCTAACGATGGATTTCTCATTGTGTAGATCTTGTTGAGATCTTTCCAACGATACTTAAATCATCAAAATCTGATTTTGTATAAGAAAGATAAGGTGATTTGAACAATGAGGTTTTTCTGGCTGCGGAATCAGAGAACAGCTGCAGAATTGGACTTTAGCTGCGGAATGTGCATGGTGCTGTAGCTAAAAATCTTGGATACAAAGTTAGCCATTCATCTTTCATTATCAGTCCAAAATTAATCAATACCTTCAGAAAAGTGAGCAAATAACTTATTCATTTCATTGATTCAAAATTATTATTTTTTCTTGACATGCAGTGACTCAGTGTGGCGACTCAGTGTGGCGACTTAGTGATAACACACAATTTGACTTCCCTTTGACCGGGGTCTTTTTCATCAAATTTGATCGAATGAATAGGACACCATCCATGTACCAACATTCCCCCAGCTACCCATGTGACTTGTTTTGCTTGATGACACCTGCAACCTAGAGTTTAACAAAACAGCTGCGGAAAGTGGCTAAAACAGTCGATCATCAATTTTGAGAAAAAAAAAAAAAATTCATTGTCTGTATGTAGGAACACTGCGAATGGAGCAAAACAGTTTTATTGATGAATTTATAGTTGATGAACAGTCTATAACCATGATCATAACTATTTGGCCCTTTCATAGACTTAAGCCCTTCCGGTTCTGCCTTTAGTAATCGACCCATCCTTTACTCTGTTTAAAATTTGTCTGCCTGTGAGGGTTTAACAGAGGTAAGACAGCTGGGTTATGTTGTAAGGTTTATGGAAGAACAGTGGCTGAAAATGGAAGATGGATACGGGGGTGTTCAAGAACTGTAAGCGGAAACAGAGGATGAGCAGCCAAGATGAATTCAAATGAAGATACAAATGCATGCGAATATGGTATGAGTAGAGTAACGACTGAGTCTTGTTGGATCGGATGACTTGCGCACATCTCAGCAGATGGATGGTGAAGGAGAGCCGTATTTGATTGGGTTACTGTTAAATGGGAAGACGGGTGGCGGAAAACGTATGACTTCAAACACCCAAAACGTGCCATGTTTGAATTGTCCTCTGTTCAATTAATAAAAATCTTTTTTTTTTCTTCATATTCAGTGACACGGTGGATGATCTGGCCGCCAAGGAGATAGGACCTGAGCGGATTTCTCTTCCTCAGGCACACGGAATTGAATTACGCATTCAAACTACCAGTTAATTAACTCAATTTCTGTTTTTCTTCACGCGGTGGGAAAAAAGAGGCTCCAAAGAACCGAAGATTTCTCCCAGACCGCCACAAATTTCTTCAAACGGTTTCTGGGTTATCTAATTAACCCACCTGGAAAAAAAACCCATGTTTTAGTTTTTTAAAATTCGTCTCCATTTTGGCAAATCGAACGTTTGAAGTTAGACGTTTTTTAGCTGTTTACGCATTTTTCCTGAGTTAATTTTTCTTTCTATACTGTTCTGCGTTCGGCCTGTGAAATTTTGGAATTATCATGGTGGTGCAGGATACTTTGATGTAAGAGATAGTAATGACAGATGGATTCGAGTTTGGTTAAAGAAAGGGGACTTGATTGTTTTACCCGCAGGCATCTATCATCGTTTCACCCTGGATACATCCAACTACATCAAGGTCTACTGTGCAGATTCACCCTAGTGTCATATATGTTGCATATTTTTAGGACAGTGGTTTTTAACTGCAGAAAATGAAGTGCTTATCTATTCCATTGTTGCAATGGTTATGAGCACATTTTAGTGAAACCTCTTCTCTTATTTGCTGAAGGTGAATTATTTGATTAATCTGACGCTAAATATCATCTTCCTCACTGTCGGCTTCCTACAATAATCTCATGACCAGGACTACAAGGGATGTGTTAAACACTATATCAATACCATAAGTAAGACAGTACGCCATTGTTTGATGGTGGTAGTTTCACACTGTTGATCCTTATCAGAGATCTATGTGGGAGACAAGAAATTCCAATCCAACCACAGGAAAGACACACCAATAAAGAGCACACTATTTGAAGAGTCACGAAGCCACAACGAAAACTAGGAATGGAGATAGCCATAGATTGTTTTTCTTCTCTTTTTTTTCTCTGAATTTTTGAATTTTTATATTGCTTAGTCATACCTACATTTTCATTTTATTGCACTAACATCTTTGACTGTAAATTTGAAAAACAGAGTGGTGGCTGCGGAAACTGATTACAGCTGCGGAAACTGATTACAGCTGCGGAAACTTGGCACAGCAACCACTTAGCTAAATAGAGATAGTTAGGCAATCCTAATGGAAATGATCATGGGGAAATAACTTTTATTGATGAAATGAAATGGATGGCATGGTGTGAAAATGGAAATGAAGTTTATTTGTCTCTTTTTTTTTTTTTTTTTTCTTGAATCAATTGAAGTGATGAAGTTTATTTTGTCTTTTATTTTTTTCTTGACAATTCTTTTTCTGATCCTCCAGATCACACAGAGTGCAGGAGGAGAGCATACTCAAGAATTATTATTTTTTTCTTTTTTACTTAACAATCCTTTTTCTGATCCTCTAGATCACACAAAGTGCAGGAGGAGAGCATACACAAGAATTATTAAATTTTTTTTTTTAGATGTAAGAAATAAGGTCTCCTAATTACACTTCCCCGGCAACGGCGCCAAAATGTCTAGTCAATTTAACGTCTTAAATTGCTCTACATAAATTATCAATCCGGGTATCGTAAACTGATGAAGTGTGGTGCACCATATGTGCTTAGTTAACCTTTCTCTTACTTCGTCGTTTTATAGTTTATGTTGTTTTTGGGGTTTTGTTCTTGTTGCTTTTCTAAAGTGTTTAATGCAACTTAAAACATGTTATTGATGGAGTTAGTATTTAAACAAAAGTGTAAATATACAACTAGTTCAATCCAAATAAAATGCAATAATCAAATAATGAGAGAATGACTATGAGACCCAGTATCCTTGCTGCTTCAGCAAAAGGACAAGATGATTCTATCACGTCATTAGTTCATTAAAAGGCTATGTGCATCACTAATCTACAATCAACTTGAAAGCAATTTATGTACAGCTAATATACATGGTGAAATAAAATGCAAAAATAAAATGACAACTATACAAGGCAGGGGCCCTCTACCACCTATTAAATCAAATGCTTAAAGGAAAATAAAGACATCAAATAAAGGACTAATGACATCGGCCCAGTATCTCTGCTGCTGATTTAAAATGAAAATGAAATCTATATTAAATTCAATTAAAAGTGAGAACAACTATCTCACACTATTTTAACTCTTCAACTTAATCTAAGCAATGTGAAATCTAAGTGACACTACATAAAGGAGACAAATCACACTACTTTAACCTTTTCTTAACCTTTTTGCCTTTCAGCTAGATTTATCATGTGAGAACAGTTATGAACAAGTCAGCAATGTGAGTCTTAAAGCAAACTAAACCAAGCTGTACTAAGTGATATTTTGGCTCCAATAAAGTTATTTGATTATGGAAAAAGAACCATCAATAGATGAACAACTTGATATCTAAGAGCAGAAAGTAAAGTGCAAGTTAAAGAAATGATACTAATGAAAATCAAACTGCAGAAAAATAAAGGTCAGCAACATAGACAAGATGATCACACATGCCACTAGTTATGAAATCAAAGCAAAATTGAACACACTTGCATGAATTAAAATTGCATGAATGAAAAATCTAATCTACCTTACATTCTACAAAGCAATATTTACAAAATGAAATCTACTCTACCTTACATCCTAATATGCTCCATGACATCTACTTCACATCTCCTTCCATGTTGAGAACATCAAAGCTTTATTCAATTTCTTCAAAAGTACAAAGTACAACAAAGTTCTCCAAAGCTTTCAAAAGCCATCAAGGAAGAACTACAAAACAAGCTTAAGCTAAAATAGACTAAAAAGACTAACAAATGAAGGAGATAGATCTCCTATTTATACAAAAAGATGAGAGCCATCTCATTAATGAGAGTCCATGAATCTCTCCCTCTACCTCTAGAGTCCTAATCAAAATAGGAACTGATAAGACACATGTATTCTTAGAGTTACAATACAATTAGGAGATGTGACACATATCCTCATGATCCCATGATTCTTTCCAACCAAATTCGAATTTGGCCTTAGAGTGCCACATAAGGGTCTTCTAGAAGTCTCCTTTCAACCTACACATGTCAACAACCTCAACCCATTTGTTAGGTATAAGCATATGCACATTATTTTCTAATTTTTAACCACAAATTCACTTAAAAGACTTAGAATTAATAAAGATTGGAATAACATAAATGTGGCCCAATGATAATGAAAGTGGGATGAATGTGGTGACATAGTAGTGAAATGGAGGTGATATAATGGACATAATAGTGAAAGTGTAATGGAAATGAATGACATTTTCAAGGCTCAACACCCACTGAATTGAAAATTAAGTCTCCCAAAGGCGTTATCCATAAATTTGCATTCAACCCTCATGCAAGAGCTGCTCTGAATTATAACATAGTTGAGGATCTAGCTTGTGCTCCTTCAGCTATGTCAACCCTTGAGGTGTTGGAAAATTGTCCTGCCCAGAAGAAGGCTTTGATTTCTACAATTAGTTGTGTTGATCCCTCAAATTCCAACCTTGTAGTTTTTAACCATGAGAATTATATGCCTCGACTTCCATCCCAATTAGCTTTCATGATTCAAGTTGTTATTCACGGTAAGAATATCCATCGTTCCATTGTGGACGAAGGAGCTTCAACTTGTATCATGTCACTTTCTTGCTGGAAGGCCATTGGTTCTCCCCAATTGAATCAGTCACCGACTACTCTAAGGATTTTGACGAAAGAGGCTTCAAGCCTTGTCAAATTATGAATTCGTTACAATTAGAATTAGGTGGCAAGATGGTTTCAGTACAGTTGAAGTTATTGATGGACCATTAGATTATAACCTTATATTGGGTCATACATGGGTTTATGCTATGTTTGTTTTTGTTTAAATACATTTCAGGATGACTTATTTCCCTTATAAGGGAGGTATCATAGTCATTGATCAAATCCCTTTCTTCACCACCAATTCTCAAGTTACTGGAAGCGTCCCTCTTGTGGGAGAAACCCCACATCCATATTAGCATGTCGAGGTAGGATAGCTTAAATATTCTTCCCTCATGGGAACCTTTTCTCTTCCTCCTCCTTCTCCCGACAACTCTAATCCAGTTGCCTATGTCAACATGATATATTTTGGTACTACTTCATATGATCCTTGGATAGTGCAAGATGCATCTAATATTGATACTTTTAGTGACCGTATGTCACTCAGTCCCATTGAGCTCGACTATGAACCCATTTATTTGGCCTATATGGTGCATTCTAGTTTCTCCTCTTCAATCAATTGGGTTGATCATTCCTTAGATTATGGCACATCCTCTAATCCCTTATCTCATACATTTTCTATTGATGAGAGCATCATGGAGATCATGATTCTGGATGATGTGCCATGGGACAATCATCATCATCATTCTCCTTTCTAGATTCCATCGAGGATAATCTTAGTGAACTATATCGGCCCAATGTCGTTGAGATGTCTATGAATTCCATATCCATCCATGGTATCAATTCTGAGAAGAATTTGTCAAATATTGAAGAGACTATCCCTCTCGATATTTCGATCAAACATGACATTGTTGAGAATGTACATATCGGTGCGTCTTGCTCTCTCGATGAGATCAAGACCTATAAATCCCTTTTCCAAGAGTTTTGAGATGTTTTCGCTTGGTCTTATGAAGAGATGCTAGGTATTGATAAAAACATTTTTTTACATGAAATTAAGATGTATCTTGATGATAAGCCAGTTCGGCAGTGCCTCCATCCAGTGTATCCCAAGAAGGCTGCTACTATTAAAGCTAAAGTTGAAAAATTTCTACGCCCTGCTTTCATCTACCCAGTACCTCTAACTGATTGAGTGTCAAACATTGTTCCTATCATGAGTAAATAGGGAAAAATTCATGTGTGTGTCAATTACTAAGACATTAATCGTGCTTTTCCTAAGGACAATTATTCTACCCCATTCATCGACCAAATTGTTGACGATTGTGTTGGATGTGAAATATTTTTGTTTATGGATGGCTTTTCTAGCTACAATCATATCAATATTCTCCTAGTGGACCAACATAAAACCACATTTATTTGTCCCTGGGTCACATTTTCATATCAAAAGCTCCCTTTCAGATTGAAAATTTTTGGGGCTACATTTCAGAGTGAAATGAATTATGCCTTCCATGACATCAAACACATCGTACAACCATATTTGGATGAACTACCTACTCACTCAAAACATCGTGTTGATCATCCGATGCACCTTGAGGATATATTTTTATTGTCAACACTATAAAATTAGGCTCAATATGCACAAGTGTGTATTTTTTGTTAGCTCTAATCGACTTCTTAGTTTCATTGTATCGAAACATGGAATTCGTATTGACCCATCGAAAGTCCAGGCGACCCTAGATCTACTTGCTCCTTCATCCATTATTAAGCTTCAATGACTCCACATGAAGGCTAAATTTCTACTAAGATTCATTCCCAACTATGCAGAATTGACCAAATGATTCAATCGCTCACTAAAGAACCTTCCATTGGGACAAAATTTCCCAAAAGGCTTTTAATGCCTTGAATATGTTCTTATTTGGGAATCCTTGTTGTATCCCCCAGATTACCAATGCGATTATTTCTTGTATCTCATAACTGCAGCTACTACCATCACCATGGTATTGGTCCAAGAGTACGATATAGGGACCAAACATCCTATTTATTATTTGAGTCAGAACTAGAATGATATTGCAATAAAATATACTCATGTCAAAAAGTTATCTTTGGTGGCTATCCAAGTTGTCCAAAGGTTTAGCCACTATATCCTGCTTCACAAGACTATGGTCATTTCCGGGTGCAACCCCATGACATACATCTTGTCATGACAATATTTGGGGGGGAATTACTCCAAATGGATTGTCATCCTTCAGGAGTTCGATTTGGAATTCATCAAAGCCAAGTCAAAGAAATGCTTAGTTTCTTTGAGCTAATTTGCGACCTTCCCACTCCTGAAACTGAAACAACGTATAGTGATTATATTTTAGACGATTCGTTGTTCCTAATCACGTCACACGACCCATGGTATGGAGGAATTATCATATATATCCAAACCCCAGACTTTTGGGTCTGATACCTCTCACTCTGACCAATGACATATTTGATATCAAGCTAAACACTATATTATAATCAATGACACCCTCTATCGTCGTGTTATCGATAACAATTTCAAAAGGTGCCTCACTCATGAGAAGGCCGAGAAAGTCTTGAATGAATGCCATGTTGGGGCATTTGGTGGACATATGTCTAGTTATGCCACTGCAAAAAATATTTTGCATACTGACTACTTTTAGCCTACTATGTTTTGTGATTGCATCCTCACAGTCCAAAAGTGTCATGCCTGCTAGATATATGATCATAAAACCCATGCTCCACCTGCTCCTTTGCACCCAGTTATTGTCATTGGACCATTTACAAAATGGGGCATTGATTTCATGATATGTAACCTTCACTCGGTTGGGGGGCATGTATACATCATTGTGGAGGTAGACTATTTTACCAAGTGGGCTGAGGTGATGCCTACATGTAATAATATTGTTGAAACAACTGCTCTTTCAATCATGTTATTGTAAGGTTTGGTGTACCATAAGCTATAGTTACAGACCATGGGAAACATTTCCGTAACCACATGTTGTCTGAACTGACTGCTAAGTTGGGTCTCTCCCATGATATTTCAACTCCCTACTACCCTCAAGCGAAGGGGCAAATTGAGGCCATCAATAAAGTTTTGAAAATTATGCTTCAACGCATGATAGGGGTCCACAAATTAGACTAGAATTTGATCCTTCATGCAACCTTGTGGGCATATCGAATCTTTGTTCGGACTGTTATCGGGTTTACATAATTCCAATTGGTATATGGTATGGAAGAAATCCTTCCTATTGAGTGTGAAATTCCATCCCTAAAAATTGTTGTCGAGATCCTCCCCGCCACTCCTATAGAAGAAGAGCATCTCTTGAATCTAGCACGCTTAGATGAAACCCGATGTGAAACCACGATAACTAATGAAGCTCATAAGAAATCCATTAAGTCGCAAAATGACAAGAATGTCAAGCCTCATGTCTTATCAAAATGTGACCGTGTCTTGTTGTATGATCAAGAGTCTGAAAAGTTAGGATTGGGGAAGTTTGAGCCAATGTGGCTAGGCCCATACATTGTTAAATGTGTTCTTTCTAAAGGGGCCTATGAGCTTGTTGAGTTTGATGAAGTTCCATTGGCGCAATGGGTTGTACCTTAAAAATACTATTCTTGAGTGATTTTTTACACAGTTCACTGTCTACACGCTGTATATAGGTGTGTTGAGTGTGTTTGCAGTGTGATTCCCTTCAGATTTTCTTATGGTTTCTGTTAATCCTATTTACATTTGGTTTGCAGATGTTGGCATCCCTTCAACAATATGTTGGTTATGCTGATGGCGTTAGTTGTAGTACTCACAACATTTCTTCCACATCATGGGCTATATATGCTCCGAATGACGAGTTAGTGAGTTTACAAGGGATTTATATCAGTCACTCTATAAATAATATCGTTGAGTATAACATCGTGATCAAGCTATTGCCTGATGCTATTTACCATGGTATCTGCCATATAGTTATCAGACTTGACTCACAAATTGTAGTACTAAAGTTGACTAACGTATATTCAATTATAAGTCCAACTATGCTTCGTATGTTCTTAAGGGTTTGCCTTTTGGAAAAATATTTTGATTGTATCCAATATCAACACATTTGTACAAGTCTAAATACATTGGCAAATGTGTTGGAAAATCACGTTTTAGACATACATTTGTGACATATGTAAATTCAATTCAATTCACATCACATACATTGAACGAGATAATAGAACATATAGGAAACATTGATATATAGATAGTTTTATATATATCAAAGTTTGGTTTTCCAAAAATTGTGCCCAAGACACGTATGGCCACAAAACATGTCATATCAAAAAATATACATGAAGTCAAAATATGCTATATATAGCCTCCTAGTAGACTAATCTTGATGCTCATGATAGTGAGTAATCTTGCACAGTAGCTGGCAGATACAGCCAGGCATGCCAATAGTATGACGTGACAGTCTCATACGGATTTGGTCGACCCTAGTCTCGACTATTCCTTGGGTCAACCTCTCCATGTTTTGCACGACTTCTACAAGAGTCTTGGCCACATTGAGATCTTTTAATACCTATCGCCACCCTGCAACAATTTTGACTCCTACTGGTGTTTGTTGTGGTTCTCTCACACGATGAAGATAGGAGGAACCCATAGGTCGAACAGGTCCAAAGTCTACATGTGAAAAATTTGATAGTTTAGTATTAGATACATAGAAAATAAAATAAAAACTTAAAAACTCAAAAAATGATCAAAATTTTCTTGTTTTACCTATGGCACTCCTTCGCGTGCCATCAGGAAGCATGAGCTCTGGGTCTCCATGAAAATCCATCCCAAAATATGGGTATTCTTCAATAATAATGATTTGCATGCACAACCATAAGAAGAATACTGGTGTGAATCTCGTAAATGATAGACCTGCATGTATGGACATGAGATCCACCCATCTCCTCATCCGTGAGACTCTCAGATATGCAAGCTCGAGTGATATATGTTGTGGTCAGAGCAATGGAATCTGCTCCAAGGAAAATGAAAAATAAAACCATAACAAAAGTTCTTCAACCATCTATACTTTTCCTTGGTCAGTTGTTCTTACATATTATCTAGTACTCCCTCGCTCCAGTTGAATACTATCATCTTTGTACACTCTAGAGCATACTGCATATGAGACATATTGGCCAAATGTAGAGTAGCACTACCAACCAATCTAGAAATGATAAACAGGATCATCCTAAAAGGAAAATAAACCACATCCTTTATCTCGAATTCCCCATCATTGGTCGGTGGGATCGAGGTCTATAGTGTGTGTTGATGTGATCCTTAACTGTCTCTCCACCCCTCCTTGAACCAGATAATGAGATGGGGGCACCTCTCCTCGATAAAATTGTCAAGAAGTATATGTCTTCCACATGTATCTCAGGCATATGTGCTCCAAGTCTAAAATCATGTGCCTGGACATCCCATGCTCGAACAAGATACTCCAACGACTCCATTTTTTTCCTCATATGAGGAAGGCAGAAGAATTTCAAAATACCACAATATCTCAATGAATGGATAGTGACTGGATCATTAGTTGCATTCATATATTATTCCTCATGTTCTCTTTCTTACCATATTAGAGCCATTTTGTTTCTATGGAAATCTAGAACATGACAACGGGAATCATTAGAGTAAGTTTCATGCAAAAAATTGGGAGAATTTTGAGTAAAAGAGGAAAAACAAATTTGTAGTGCCTTGGACAGTGTACTTTTTTCCTTCCCAATGAACCTCTTGACACTACTGTGGTGCATTGGAGCTAGGGCGAAAAATTAAAGCCCTAGGTCCCTCAAAATTGGAAAAAACATGCATGAAATGACAAAACGAAACCATATAAAGAAAGAGGAAGGTGAGATATCCTGCTTGGAAGTGACGCCACTCGAAATGATCCAACGGATTGACCGCAATCAGATGCAAAAGATTGGGGGCAAAAATCACTCAGAACTCACTCACTAAGACGTAAAATGTAAAATAATAAAAATTTATTAATTTTTGCTTATATATGGTCATTTTCATAATTATTTTATTAATATTTTAATATTTTGACCTATACGTGAATCGGCTTGATCATGGATAAGGTATTTTTAATCTTCTAGTGATGTTCTCAGCAGGTTAACAACTGCTTAACAAATTTGATGACATTTGAATCAAATTTGGGCTATGTAAACTTAAAAAAAAGGAACCCCCTAGAGTCCTCTTTCAACTCTTTTCAGACTCCCAAAATGTGAAAATATTGTCGAGCACTTGTCTTTTTGAACTCATTAAAGTAAATAAAAATACGTCTACTCAATATAAGTTTAACCCTTTTTCGGACTGAGATAAACTATTTACAAAAAAGGAATACCTTAGTCGAACATGGCTAAGAGGTTCTTGTGAGTATCGTTTTATGCCTTTTTAGAATCAAGAGACTATTTATGAAAAGGAACCTTTGGATTTTTTTTTGCCTCTTTTTAAAACACTCTAAACATGAAAAAGGAGACAAGTTAGGCCTTCGTTGGACTCGTAAAAACACCAAACAATGATGGAATCGTCGAACATCATGGTATCGAGCCACTCCTTCTCAAGGTTCATTAAAAATACTCAGAGGAATTCATTCGAAGGATGAACTTACAGATCACACATATGTTATCCTCCTCAAGCTTGTTAAAAAAAATAAAGAGGTACTAACTAGAAATGGTTGGGGAAATTGGAAAAACAGGGTACTCCACCTATTAATGGCAGCAAGTCACTCTTGAACATGGCACTCTTCCACTTCATCTCCGTGGTTGTTGGGTTGGGAAATTTTCTTGTCTTTTTGGTTCATCACACCATATCAAAGCCACTACTTTTGGTTTTGGGTTAATGCTGCTAAATATATTTAGTGTCGATGATATTCTCAAGAGAAGTCATTCAGTTGATATCTACTACGATACTCTTAAGCCTTCCTTCCATGTTTTTCGTTCCTGAATTATACCCACATTAGCATCATTCGGTCTTAGATCTTGATATTCGTTTGGTGTCCTTGATGGGGGATACATCAAGACCCTCATGTGATGGGTCACTTCCTATGGACATCAACCCATTATCCAGGAATTTGACTCAAAAATTCTTCCTTTGGTACCTTGGAACTTGCATACATCAATGGACAGTTTCCTTGCTCTCAGCGATATTCATCATTGGCCTTTGACCGATAGATTCTGTATAGTGTTCAAATTCAACTCATTCATTCACACCATATGGATTGTACCATTGTACCTTGAGAGCCATTAACATCATCAATGGTTTCTCTCGCATATGTTAATGACTTCCATCATTAGCTGGTAATCATATGGTGTCTACCATGTTTGACTCCAACTCCTTTATTCACATGGTTGGACTCGTACATTGGACGATTGAGTGAATGAGATAGAAGACCCCAGATCTAGTTCCATCCATCCGAGCCACACTTTCAGGATTAATGCAATATTACAAAGCATGATGACTATGATCATACATGTAGTCATCCAATCATGGTTCCACACTCTGTCATCAATGGATGTAACTTCTTGATCATTGTATATGTAATGTTAGATTACGTGCTGAGCATGGGTATGCCTCCCTCAGTAGAGATATCATGATGAAAATGTATTGTAACCGATGATGATCTCACTCAACTAGATGTTCTTGATTCGAACTTGTCACAAGGCAAAGCACTTCAGTCATCAGCCACTGTTTCTGACTTTGCGCTTTAGGGGGAAATCTGTTATAGGCCTTTTTATCGCATCTTGTTGATAGGCCTAAAAACCAGATCAATCATCATTTGTGAACATGTTGTCATAATCCCTACGCAAATCCCTAAGCACGACCTTTCCAAATAACTGATTTTCTGGTCTAATTGCAAAAAATCAGAGCTTTTAAGCTCTAGAACACCCCACCCCTTTAGAGACCTGCGTTCAACATCAAGTTGCTCCTTTTTGCACCATCATTGATCAGTAGCAGCTTGCTCCTTGTGGGGGATGCGTTGATTCTAGAAAGTAGGGAAAATTAATAAGAATCTCAAAGCTTCCTCTTCCAAAAGATTCCAGGGGTTGTTTTAACCATTTAGCTTAGATAAGAAGCTAGAATCATATCTGATCCTACGTTGGATATTTCACCTCTTATCGCTTGAGCTCATCCCCCCATCCTAAATGGATCTCAAGCCTAGATTTGTAAATGGATAAGAATGCCTAAACTACAATCTCTCTCCTAAATTTACTGCCATCTACAACATTAGGGTTGGCTTTTGGAGACTAATCATGCCCTCATGCTGCTACCTTGAATCTAAGAGAGTCACCATCTTCATGCATTAGGGTGACATTGAGGTGTGATTTGTGAAAAGGAAGGACAAGTAAACTTGGGGAGATATCTACAAGATCAACTACTATTCTTGGTTGTAAACTCTCTTCTATTTCTATTAATACAAATAGTATATCATTTTCCTATATGTGTTATGTTACATTTACATTCATGTATTTCAATGCTTCGTTGATCCATTGAATAGAGTAATTGAATTATGCTACATAGATGTTGTGGATCTTTGGCTTATTTTGATTGTATGTACATGCTCTAATTATAGTGTTTGGAGCTATGACTGGAGTTTACAAGCCGGGAGGAAAGTAAAGCTTGTGACAGATTCCAAGTAAGCCTCTTTCCCATTCTTAAATTTCTCTACGGGAACTCTATATTCTTTGATTTCTATTGTTCTAGACTAGACTTGCACTAGGTCTAAGGAAGATACTTTTGTCCGCAATTATAAATTCCGCAGATTGTTGTAGCCTATAGCAGAGGTACTGACACCATTTATTTCTAGGATAAGTACAAAAATTGTTGGGGTTTTGAGGAACTTTGTTTGAGAAAAAATGAAATTAAGCTTGATCCTTTATCAAGAGGCTGAGAATATTGAATGCCAAATTTTTTCAGGGTTTGTATAGTTGTGTCATGGTATATGTTGTTGTTGATATATTGATGTATGAGTGAGGGAATTTTGGTTGTTGAGAATGAATTGTTGAGCATGTTTGTTGCTAATATAATAGAGGTATTTGCAAGCTAAAAATTTATTAGCTCATGGATCATCCATCAAGGATTTGGAGCAGCTAACAACCCTTAATGTTGACCCTCTCACCAGAAGAAAATTGATGAGGATCATTTTTGGTGGGTCTAGATATGGCAAGGATAAGGAGCCAAAGAAAAAAAAATCTCTAGAACTCCCAAGAAAGAGAAAAAATAAAATGAGAAGTGAGCAGGTATGTTTCACATGTCAAGAAGCATGGACACCATATCACAAATGTAAAGTTGAAGGAGACAAAAAAGCAAACGAGACTGCAAAAATTGAAGCAGAGCAAGAAATAACAAGGAACTCAAATCAATTGACTATTGAACAGGTTGAAGGTTCCATGTTAGGTAGGAGTCACATGTGAAATTCTCTAACTTGCATGATCACAAAGAGAGGCATGACTCAGAAATCCCTGAATCACATCATGAGGATCACAAGCCTACTCTTTTGGAGAGCCCATTGGAGGTTCAGGTGATCTTAATGGATGATATGGGGTCCTCTACTATTGTTGAGTCTTTGTATTTTCATGAAGACACCCTTGGAAGGCATGTCTAACCATGTGAATATGTTGACAATGGCTCACCCACGCATCTATGTTTGAAGGGGATAAATGAAACTCTTAGTGAACAACAAATTATTCCCTTTAAAATAGAAGGCCAAGAATAAGGCACCCAAGAAGATTCGAGGCATGAGCCACTAATAATGATCCAACATGAAGAGCATCCAGAGGTGCATGAGCATGAGGAGGAATATGGACATGGAAAATTTTAGGGGCTAATATTCGCAAGTTGGCTAATTTTCCCCGATTTTTCCAAAAAAAAGATTCACCAACTTCCATTTTTTTCTAAAAATGATTCACCCAAATTTTACAATATAAAATTATTTTACCTTAAAAATCACCAACATTATATAGAGACTATATATAATATCATTATAAATTTGAATAATTTTACAAATATATCAATAAATATTTTATAGTTTGCATATTAGGGACTAGTGAGATTCACCAATGTTTTTAAACTTCAAGATAGTTTTCTATCCTTAAAATCTTCCTTGAATATGGAATACATCATGTGCATGATGAGTCATCTCTGGAGAGCCAGTTGAAGGCTCAATTTGGAGTCATGGTTAAGGTAGTTTAGCATCCATCTTTGGGTCCACCCCTTGATGAGGTGCTAACAAATGTAGAGGCATCAGATGGGGCCACAAAACTTTCAGGTGAGAGTTGATGGTAGAATATTGAGAATTTCAAGATAGATCTTATAACGTTAAAGCAAAAGATCCAGCCAATGTGAGGCACCATATTGCAATAAAACAGTCACATTGAGGAGCTTAGAATCAGGTGTGTCAAGTCAGCACACCAGTTGTCTAACATTGAAGAAAGACTAAGCTTCCTAGCAAGGTGGCAAGAGGACTATACCTTGGAGGTATATAGCAACCCTCTCTAGGAGAATATAGATAGACCTTGCAATATTTTTTTCCCACATCTGTACCTTGGAGGGAGCAGGGAAAAGTCCCCTAGGAGGATCTTGTTGGTTTATCAGGTGGATCAACATCAGTTGAGCATCAAGAAATATTAGCATAATAAACTTGTTCCATGTGCAGGTATCCAAGAATTTGATTCTTCCCAAGGGTTGGATTGGAGAGAGGTGATGAGTTGGTATTCAATTGATGGAGCAACATCTATAGCCAGAGACAAAGCACAATTAGAGCCATGGTGTAGGGGTGTTGATGATTAGCCATGGTGGCATTGTGATCCATGAATCTAGTGGATTGGTGGGATACTCCACTCCTTAGTGAGTACGATCAAGATGGAAAGTGATGAGCTTCCTTCTTAAGCTGACACATGGGGAATCACCGAGGTCTTCATTGTATGGTGAGGATTCCTCTCCACATGAGTCATATTGTATCTTTAGGAGTCCACCCTTGGAGTGCATGAGGTGGATGACATGGTGGAGCAGAAAGACGAGGAGATAGTTAGGAATTCAAATTATCATGATGCTCTACTTAATGACGACATGCAGGAGGATACATGTACCTCTACTAGGTTGGGAAGTAAGTGGTGCAAGAGGTGCTTCACATTTATTAGGATGACTTAGGGTCCTGGTATCGAGGGGCTCCTTCATGGCACAACATTGCTAGAGATAGGGATGACTTAGTGGCACATTTGGGACCCTGGGATCATTTTCATTAGCCATTTGGGTCAACTAACAGAGAGGGTGTTTTTTTCAGGCATTACTTGAGGACAAGCAATTTTTGGTGGGGAGGACTGTAATATCCCTATTTTTAATTTTCTGCATTAGAGACAATTTTGGGAAGAGGAGGCATTTCCAACATTGGGATTTAGGAGGGAAAAAGGAAATTTGTAGCTCTAGTGGAATGTGGGGGCCACAAGAGAGAGAAATTTGACCCAAGGAGGGAACTCACACTCTTAGAGGAGGGAGAAAAGAGGAGGCAGTGCGAGTTATGAGAGAGAAAGAGAGTGGGGGGAACCAAGGGGAGAGAAGGGAAGCCAACGAATATAAATAAGGAGAGGATTCCTTCATTGGCATCTTTTAGAAAATTTTACTTATGAATATATTTTTTCTTGAGTTTTTTAGCCAAGTCAACCAGTGTTATTTAGCACAAGGAATCCCCAAGTTGGAATTCCACCTCTACCTTCGGTGAAATTCAAGTGTCACGGTCACTCTAGGAGAGTAAAGATAAGTCCATCTTTAAGATTTTCCAGAGCCACATTATAGATAATTTCAATTGGTGCATGCTTCACCTTGGGCACAAAAGAGATATTCGTGGGGTTGAGTGGAGCTAACAAAAGGGGATTTTGGACCGAAGCCTTTGTAGGAGAGACATCTGCCTTCAGGAAAACACTGTCAATGGATTTGCAGGGCTTGAAGTGGAGTATTTATCGAGGGAAAAATTGCATCATCTTGGGCTTGCATAGGGGTTGAGAGAGTGGGATATTGGGAGAGATAAGGATTAGAGGAATTAGGTAGATATAGAGGGAAATTGTAGTCAGAGTCTATGAGTCTTGGAGAGGTGGATTGGAAGTGTTCTACAATAGATTCCTCCCAGGAGTGTGCATTGGTAGCCTAGCTAGGAAATTCACAATAAATTGGGGTCTCTAGGACCATCAGATCTAGGCCAAAACCTTACTGGGTTTTTTAGGTTTGGAGGGAGGAAGTCACTCCTAATTTTGCAGAATTTTCTAAGTAGGTTTGAAGGCCAAAATATCAGTTCCATTTCATCAACCAAAAAAACTAATCTTTTGGGATAGTGCAAGGATTTTTGATGGAGGCATTTCAACACTTGGGCATCTCACTTCCAACCCGGATTATGATTTTCTTGTTGTAGCAAGCCCGGGTTCCTATTTTTCTGCTTATGTTTACTCCATCCCTTTCAAAATTAATAAAAATCGCTTAGGAATTTGGCGCATATTCTCTTGTGTTTTAATCTTTCTGCGCTTCTGCTACATTTCCTAGTTTTTGTTGTAATCCATGTTTTGTTAATCACTTAATATTCCCAATTTGGAATATTTCAATATTATACCTTTCTAGCTACCTTCTTTCCTGAATCAATCTCCTTAATGCTAGAGTATGTAGTTCTTATTCTAATTCAATGTTCTCTTATAGAATCTTATTCATCATCCTTTAATTCAATATATATCTTCTTCATTTCTTTCTCCCTTTGTAGGACTTCCTGTTTGACAACATCTTTGATTTCTCTAAATACCACATCTCAACTATACACAACTGTTTATGGCCAAAAATGACCATAATCAACATTGGTGATATCTCCCGGTCATGGCCCCAATTAGGCCCTTATACATTTGGGATTGGTATTTTGACTGGTTAAAATGTGTCCAGTTACCCCTCACTCTCCCTGCTAATTTGTGGTATTTCTAATTAACATCAACAAGAAGAGGCATCTGACATACCCCCTTGCAACATGCTTGCAATAAAGTAGTCATTAGGTTGACATAAGGGATTGACCAAGCCACCGATGGGGTTTCTCCTACGAAAGGAGACTTCTATAAATGCAATATATTCTAAGGAGAAAGTAACAAAAGTAAATCCTCATCTATCTCGATTAGGAAAAGATATAGATCTTCTCCCAATCAAGAGAAAATATAAAAGGAAATTTTGACCAGCTTGAACTTAGAATAAAATGAAGCTAACAAGACAAGGAAATAGTTCCAGGATGACACTTATTCAAACAAATATGTATGCACAACTATTTGATAAATAGTTAGTGATCTCTGTTGTGCATACATTTAAATTGAAATGGAATGAATTCAAAATAAACAATATACTTGCATTAAGGAAATAATTCTTGTAATACAACCATGATTAAAAAAAAGATAAATGTGTCATCAAATTATTAAATAGTTATCAATGATAACATGCATATATATTTGGATTCATTACTGAACTTTAATATCAATCAATCCCACCATGAAAATATAGTTTTCTAATGATCTAAATAAGCAATACAATTAAATGGATTTTTTAATAGCACAAAACCCACAAATTAAACACTTAACTGGAGAAAAATTGAATCAAAATTGAATGATAGTGAAGGCAATCAACCAACCATTAACTCTAACAATAATGTACAAGAGTTTCAAATCTAATATGGAGCATTAGAGTACATAAAATCTAAAGAAATTTCATGACAACATGAAATTTCTTGAAGTTGTAATACAACTCTCTAGATGTTGTCCAAAATCTTCAATTTCTTCTAAGTTTCTGACTCCTATAGTAGTGCAAAGGCCTTCTCCTTTTATTAGTGTAAAGATTTCAGAAAAGTGTACCAAAAATGTTTCATTTAAGTCATTGATGACAAGTGACCCTAACAACATAAAATGGTCACTTCTATGCTTCAGATCTGCAATAAAACATGATAAAACCTTGCAAGAAAATATATGATGCAAGTCCAAAACATATAGCAACAATAAAGAAAAGTGAAATAACCCAATAGAAGGACTTTAAATGAATAATATATATTTTTTTAAACACCTGGTGAGGAAGATTTACAACATGGGTCTATAGATCCCTCTTCGTGGGATGGGTCCTTTTGATGTCCTTGTGCTTCAACAATCTTGTTCTTCTCTCTCAAATATGCAAAAAACCCAAAAGCAAGATGGAACTCAAGTGGGAGCTCAAATGTTGTGAGATGATAATGGTGACGATGATAATGATCATGGTGAAGAATGAATGGAAAACCCTCTTATTTATAATAAAGTATTGTGCTAAATTAGAAATTGGAAAATAAGAAAATATTGTTGACCAAATCAAAATCTAATCGGTAGGAATACTTTATTATATTTTTTGGAGAGGGAAAAGATATTCAAAATGGTTAAATATATTTATTTAGAAAATGGTTGAAGTAATTAACAAATAAAATGATTTATTAATCACTTTACGAGGATTAAGAAAAATGTGAATTTGAAATAATTATTAAATAATGGTTTAACAATTATTCCAAAAATAAGAATAAGGAATAATAAATAAATAATGATTTATTTAATTATTCCAAGGTGATTTAGTCAAATGTGACAAGGAATAATTATCAAATAATGATTTAATAATTATTCCTAGAGAATATTAAATAAATGTTGATTTATTTAAATATTCTTATGGTTTTTTTTTTAAACATAAATAATTTAATAAAAATGGTTTACTAAATTATTTCCTATGGTGAAAGTGATTTTACTATGGTAAAATTAATCCTACATGGTGTATTTTGATCCACCTAGTTAGAAATGGCTAGGTGATCATTTTTTAGGTGATAACAGATTGCCCCCCAATGTATGAGCATTAGGAGCAAATCATATGACCGAAATACGTTGTAGGTTACACTTCCATGAGACACCAAAGGGGAGTCAGAGAGAGAGAGAGAGATAGCTGAAGCAATGCAAGGAAGGACAAATAAATGGAGGGGGTAAGACCTACTAAACTGATATAAGTCTCCTTTTATTTTGGAGTACATGATCTCAAATGAGGCGGGGGAGGCATACCCATACCCGCCGAGATAAATGAGTACAAATAATAATGGTGTGCCCAACAATGTGGGACTGAGCTACAAAGTACATGATACATGATATGCTGTCATCAATGGCCCATAAAGTGATACAATGATATAATGAGTCCCATATACATAATGTGCCTGAAAAACAGAGGCCATGACTAAATATAATAACATTTGTTGATCTGAGTACATGAGACATAATGCCCCTCAAGCTGACATGGTCATTGGGAATCACAAGCAAATCAACCCTGTTGAAAAATAAAGGGCTTTGAAGATATAAATGGATTGTCTTAATGAGGCATGCATGTTGTGGGCGCTACAAGTGGTTGAAACCAAACTAATCAAATATGTGGAACTCCATCTAAGGTGGGATCATGAGCAGCGGGCATCCGAGCATGTGGGGGGCTATTTGAAGGGCCACCCCCTCATGAGGTCTGAAACATCTCACGCACACCGGGAAATGTTGGTATAATCTGCTGGATAATCGGACCATCAATTGTATGATTCTCAATCGTGCAATAATGAGCTGGAGTCGAGAATGCGAGAAACAACCAAGTGAAAGGGAAATGATGATTCCATTTTCTGATCTAAGCCACCGAACAATGATGAAAGTTGTAACCAAGGTACATCGCCCTATAGACCACTCTCCTGGAATACATATGATGAACTCGACAGAAGAGGGTCTGCTAGAGGTGAGGTAATGATGATTACTCAACAAAGGCATGAGGGTCATAGCAATGTGACTGATGGACTGAGACCAGGGATGATGATGTACGGAGACAAGATGAGAGGCAGATTGGCTAATTCCCTTGTCAGAGAATGATATGCATGGTTGACCTCACAGCAAATGACTCGATTCTCTAGGGGATGGTAAATTACTCACATGGAGGATTTTCAAAGATGGAGCAGTATAGATGAAGGTCAAATACAAGTAAAAAGGGATGATGGTGACACAAATATGGGTGAAACATTGTAACTGGACTCAATGGGACTCAGAACAGACTCCATGGATGCAAGGGTTAGTCATCTCCGATGCTTTGAACAAGGGTGACTCAATGATGATTTCAAATGGGAGAGGCCTGAAGGGGACGCTAAAAACATGAGTAAATAATGGTTACTCATGACAAAAATCGACACATAAGTCACGAAGTGCAAAGGCAAAGTGGTACCAGAGTATAGGTGACTCACATGAAGAAATTCAGTTTTGATGGATGGCAAAGTGAGACCTCATGTAAAAAATGGTTTCCTAGTGAAGTCAAAAACAAGAAGAAACCCATTATAGAACTTAGTGAGAGTTTTCCAACGGTGTTGACGGTCCATCAAACTGAGCTATGGTTTGGTCACAATGGGCGACAAAAAATCTAGGGTTTTCCCTATAAAAGGGCTTCTTTCCCCCAAATCCAATTCATTTTCATAATGATCTGTTGGAGAATTTGGATAGGAAGCGAAGGCCCTAAATCTTGAGGGAGATCGTAGTAGACAAACCGACTGTCAAAATTCAGATCTGTGACTTTAGGGTAGGTAACTGTACTTGTCTAAAATGGCCTTAATGCTTCTTGGAAGGATGGTTCTTGGTGAAGAATCAAGGTAATAAAGGAACACATGAATGAATGACTGGAGAATGTATAGGATCATCCTCACCCACCAAGTCAGACATGGGGACTGGATGGTAAATGTGGTATCATATAGAGTATAATATGTGAAGATATGGTATCAAACATCTATAATATGTGTTGAGTATATGGCTTGCGGAAGAGACTAGTAGGACAAACTATCCAAGAAATGAAAGGATAATTGACCATACCTAGATCGTTGGGGTTTAGGTTGTGACAAACGAGAAGGTTGCCAGGGGTGCCATCATGCCCCCAAGCATGAGATACTTCCCCCCATCATATGGAGGAGACTGATCGGGTATGCAAAGGTGGGAATGATGCCCTTAGCTGGATGAGTTTGTGGAGCGCCATTATGTTCCAAGTGCTTAAATAAGGGATTCAAGCATTTGGCCCTACTGGAATGAGATCCTCGAGAGGATGATGAGGAGATTTAGGGGCATAGGTGCCCCCCCAATTTTAAATTTATGGATCTAGCATGCTATGGACATGCCAAATGTATTTAGAATAGTGGACTCTAAACACATTTTAATGATGTGGTTTGCCATTTTTTGTTTATGGTTGTCTTCCTGTGGGAAGAATGTATGATGGGTGTAGTATGAGAAAGGAAATGGTGGATTACCAATCTCACTTGGCACTGCATATATGAGTCAAATGGACTGAGTTTCTGGGTTCACATACATGGTGTCACCGTACCAAACAATGGTTTCGGATATAATGAACATATTCTCACTTAGACCACACTGGGGTTGGTCAACAACAATGTCGATGTAACACCCTCCTCCCACATCCACCCAAGTCACCATGCCAATTGGGGTAAACATGAGAAGAGAGGCTACTATGATAAGATTAAACCTCCTAGGTGACCTTAAGGAAGTGGAATCGATGAAACATCACATACAACCATCCAACACCATCAACAAAACCCTTAGGAGATAAGTCAACCACTCAGACAACATGTCCCTGGGTCCCACTGCTATTCTGGACAATTTAAGGCTCAGTTGCTCTCATTCTATAGGAAAGGGAGTGACCAAAGACCTAAATTCGCTCTCAAAGGCATATCTTCTAGTGACTGTGGTCCAAACTTTCTAGTTCTGTGCCAGGAACTCCAGGATTTGAGCCACTTTTTCAGGCCTAGAGCCCAAGCCACTGCCCAAAATTGAATGAAAGCTCAAAATTAAGTAAAGTACAGGGAAACAATGATGCAAAAGTCAATAGTTGATCAAGGCCTTAACCAAACCCCTACTAGCCATGACAAGAATTTCATCAAACATATCAACAACATGTAACCTACATGTATAAACAACATATTTAAGTGTAGGGATCTCTTACTTATCTGAGAATCACCATGAACCATTGTTTCTTCATGTCATTTGTTGCCTTATCACTTATTAGGTCATAGATACAATATCCATTCAAACACAAGGAAAAACATGATGAGAGCCAAACATAGTTGCTGTCAGGGAAAATTTTAAGGATGAAAATTTATCTGAAAGTTTAGAAACCTTGACAAATCTTACTAATCCTTAATATGGAAAATATAAATTTTTTTGGCTATAATTTTGTAAAATTATTTGAGTTTCTTATGATTTTATATAGTCCCTACAAAATTTTGGAGATTTTTAAGATACAATAGTTTTATACTATAAAATTTGGGTGAATATTTTTTTAGAAAAAATGGAAATCAACAAATAATTTTTTTTAGAAAAAACATGGAAAATTAGCCCACCTGCGAATATTAGCCCCTAAAATTTTCCATAGTTCCTGCCATGAAATGAACATATAACTAGCATAATAGGAACATAATTACAATAAACATATCAACCATCAAAATCCCTATATACATCAGTACATTTACACATGAAAATCAATGGAATGAATTTCTCATTAATCAATGCAATTGGCTGAACAAAGTCTCTCTTCATCCAATCACCCTTGTGCCATATTCCAAGCATGAATGTGGGACTCATAGAACACATCAAAAACACCAATAATTGTGGATGCCATCGGAGTACTCCACCTACACTGTGAGGAATTTGAGTGCCTCCTAGTCTTTTAGGCTTTACCATGCATGTGCAGTTCGATCTAGGGATCACTAGGCCCTACACCGAGACATACTCTCCAAGCTTTACCGTGCATTCCATCCCAGGATCACTAGGAAACATGGAGAAAAAATCCACCTCTTGGCTTTACTGTATCTCCCGCTATTCACTGGAAAAGATTCCTAGGGCCATTGAGGCACACAATATGGCTTTACCATAACCCACTGTCCGGTTCAGGGGTTACTAGGCCAGTGGATTCATGTATCCTCAGTTTGATTTAGGGACCACTACCACCATGTGTTTGTCAATTTGAAGATCCACCCCACTCAGCTCTGAATCTAATCTGACCATCCCACACAAACTGCATGAGAGAACCCATCTCATCAAAGCTATCAAGAAATGGCAAGGCTAGGTTGAAAATATTGTCACACACCTGGAAAAACCCATGCTATGGTAGAAAAGAAACGCATGTAATCCAATGCATGCAAAATCTAGCAAGGAAAATATACATGTAGTTGATACTTGCAATGAAGCATGTTGTAGCTACTTGATCTTTACTTCCTCTTGCCTTCTTTGCGTTTCTTGCTCCAAGAAAATCTAAAAGTGTCCAAGAGTATGAGAGAGAGACTAATGAGAGAGCTCCAAAGCTAAACTGACAAAAGGTTACCAACTAATCCTAAAAATCCTTTTTATGAATGAGGCCTCTAGTTTCTTCATTTTCCATTATTTTCTCTCTAGGGGCACGTACTCTGGGGGGGAGAATCCTTACACCACTCACTATGGATTGCAACAGTTATATGTCGGGGTGAACCCATTCCTTAACCAACACACCATGCATCACAATCCCTACATGGGGGGACCACAAGGTTGGTCAGGGGCTTCTCCTGCCTATGATCCATTTAGCCAACTCCACAATCCGTTCTTATCTTCTCTTGATTTCTAGATTTGGAAAAGTTGACTAATGACCCCATCCATCATGATCCCTGGTGGCCACCCATGCCCACTAAATTTCCATCCAATATTCCCAAGTTTGAAGGGAATCCTAGGGAGAATCCATCCACCCACATTACCACCTATCACTTATGGTGTTCCTCTAATTATTTGGTGGATGATTCTATTAAACTTTGCTTATTCCAATGTACATTAACTGGGGATGTTGCAAAATGGTATATTGAGTTAGATATTGCATCCTACAGTGAATTTTCCTCCTTAGCTCAAACCTTCTTAACACACTTCCAGTTGCCTACTCAGTATGATATTGACTTTGATCTCTTGTCAAACTTTAAACAAGATGATGCCACGTTAATTTTTTATCACATTCATGAGTGGCGTCGTCGCAAGAGGTTAGTGAGAACCAAGTTACCTGATGAAATCTTACATAAATGGTTCATTTACTCTCTCTGACACAAGATTTCCAAGGATGTGCCCATGTTTCGAGTTGTTACCAAGGAGCAAGCCATTTTAACTGCCCAACATATGGATCCTATCTAATCACATTCGGGTATGCTATACGAAGCCTTGGCTAATGCCCCTAGGCCTTATATTGACCCTCCTAAACCTGCTCCTTTCCCACATGCCGATGGCATTATTGGGTCTGTTTCTGATCTGCGATCCAACTTGCTACTCAACTCAGGCACTTGATTATTACATCTCAAGCCCCGAAAAGTGTGTTTGGATCTACTAAAGCACTATCTCCTGAATAGTCCACTGACATTCTTACAGTGAATTCCACTCAACCGAAGAACAACCAACAATCTGGTGGTAAAAAGAAAAATAAGAAGAATAAACAAAAGAACCAAAATGCTCAGGAACCCCAAACCAACCCCCAGAATCAGGGAGGGGGCACCATTGAACATAATCATAAAATAAATTTCCCTTGTGAAATTTGTCAAGGTGACAACCTCACTCATGAGTGCCCTCGGATGGATGAAGTCCATAGGCTCCTTTCACCACCATCTACTCAACAACTTGTTGTTTTGACTCATCCATTCCCTACACAACCTTAGCAATAGATGGTTGCTCAACCTCCTCTACCACTACAAGGGGGAAATGAGGGGTGATTTTATCATCCCACCCATAGTTCATCCATATTTATGTGCAAGGAAGACGTGAATGTGACTACACAAGTTAAGTCCTATGATATTCCTGAGTCAACTTCTTCTTCTAAGGACTCACCCACTCCACCTACTTCCACTAGACCTCTCACGTTAGAGAAGCCTTTGGAACCCATTTATCTCTCCCCCAAGGGTGTTTTCCATAAGAAAACACTCAATCCCTCTACTCGAGCTGCTCAAAATTACAATATTGTTGAATACCTCGCTCAAACTCCTTGTGCCATGTCTGCCTTGGAGGTTTTGCAAAGTGTACAAGGCCTTATTGTCTGCGATTGGTGGATTCGATCTATCTGACTCAAGTCTCATTGCATTTAATGCTGACAAGGCTGCTCCTCACCTTTCCTATCAAATCACTTTTCAGATTATCGTACATGTTCTCCACAAGAATATTCATCACACTTTGGTGGATGAAGGCTCTTCCACATGTGTCATGTCAGCATCATGCTGGAAAGCTCTTGGCTCTCCGGTGCTCGCCATGTCCAATACCACTCTTTAAGCTTTTGATGGACACAACTTTGTACCCAAGGGGGTTCTCCCCAAGTTTTCCATTGAGTTCAGAGGAAAAACTGTATATGTAGGTGTTGAAGTTGTCGACACTCGTTTGGACTATCACCTTGTCTGCCGGATAAATCGTTCTTGTGGACAAGACCGATCTCCCTAGTATCTACAGATATCTAGCGACAAGCAAGACAAGCAAATCTATCTTTCTCTAAATATTGTGATTTATAAATAAAAACCAAGAGGTGTTTTAGACCCTACCTTAAGTCCAACGCTAGTTTGTGGCAGCCACGCTTCGACCGTCCAAATGAGTTTCCTTTCAAGAACCTGCAAACACAAACAAGCACACATCAAATAACACCTGCATAGCTAATATAATAAATCATATTCATCATGGTGATCAAGGAATCCATGAAATAAACCATAAAAGACAGCTTATTGAGAAAAATAAACTTGATTGTATTAACTTTGAACAAAGAAGAACTTTACAACCTTGGTGCCTTGATGTTGTACAAGCTCCTCCCAGGGTCCAAGCAAGAATCTCCTCTACTTTGACAAGCCTCACACTCTTCCCAATGAGATCAAAAGGTATGTAATCTCTCCTCTCAAGCTCAATTAGGAAGTCTAAATTCCAACAACATTTACCCTAAAAAATATTCAGCTTTCCCCCCTAGTAACCAGCCCAATGCCTCATTTTATAGTGCATAGGAAGGAAGTTACAGGTCCACCTATGAAGGGATAGAGTCCTCCTTCAAAGGGATAAGCTCCTCACATCAAGGGGTTAGATCATTTAGGTATGGGATGCATGAACCATAAAGGAGCGAACTTGCCACCTCAAGATTCCCTCTAGAAGCTTCCAGAAATAACCCAAAGTGAGTTTTTAAGAATGTACTTGCGCCTTTTTGACTTTTACAGGGGTCCGCACCCATTACACAAAAATAGAGCGGTCAGGTACGCAAGGGACATGACCAGGGGGTGAAAGACCGTAGGTAATGCTAAGAGAAAGTGCAAAACCAAAGTTTTAGAGATTTTTAAGGGCTTTCTCTTATTTTTCAAGGCTTGACATGAAGAGCTGATGTTTAAGACTTGCAAAGGAGGAAAGTATGAGTGGTGATAGACTCACACTGATTGCAGAATGTCATGGTGACAATATTTTGTGCAACAGATTGCCCCCTAAAGTGAAAAGTCTATAATAGATGAGGATTTCATTTGTCATCTAAGAAGAGTGAAGTACTTTATCATTTCAAGGATCATCCTATGGACACCCTGGTTAGAACCTGTAAAAACATTCAAAACAAAATATATATATGTGAACATATCATCGGTGAGGTAGGCATTCCCATACTCAGATCAAAACTGACTAGAAAACTAACTAAACTGCTCTGATACAGGAGTGATTTTGTAATACATCGCAAGTATAGACATATGTAGACACAGTATGGGCGCAACCATCTGTTTATGAATAGTCCACTGTATAATGAATAACAAAATTCCTCGCAGCCTGGATGGTGGAAACTAGATCCTGGGTATTGATTTTTTCTTCCCGAACTAGTACGATTCTATCCATGTGAATGAATCTGTCGAAGTTGAACATGGTAGAAACCACTTGATTACAGTCAATGATGTAAACTGTTAACAAGTGTGAGAGAAACCACCAGTAATGTCAATGGCTCTCAAAGTACTCAGTACAATCCATGAAATGTGAATAGATGAGCTGATGTCGAACATGTCACAGAATCCTTTGATCAAAGGTCAATGATGTAACCTGTCGTCGAAGGCGAGAAACCTACCATTGAGGCATGCAAATTTCAAGGTACTGACGATTTCTAGATCATCTTTCTAGATAATGAGTTGAAGTCGATAGAAAGCGATCCGTCATAGGCAAGCCCACAACAAGAAATCATAGATCAAGTTTGAAGAAATATATTTGCAAGGACCAACTCAGGGGTGGTCAAGATGGATGAAAGATATTTTGCAGATGAATGGTTTATTTGAACTGACCTCTTGAACACATAACGACACTGCAGATGGTTTGGTGACAATTGACCCAAAGCTAATACCCAGAAACCGGCTGAAGAATTTCAATGTGGTTTGATTAACTGTTAGGCAAAGGATTTCCCAACCCAGGTGAACAAAAAGTGTCGTGTTCAAGAGTGGTTGAATGCTTTTCTGAGACACAAAGTATAATAAACAGATTCATTTTTCTCTCTTTTCCCCCACCATTTATGGCAAGTACCTCTTTATTTTTGACAAGCTTGAGGAGGATAACATTTGCTTGGTTATAAGCTCACCCTTCGGATGAGTCCAACTTAGTTTAAAATTCGAACCCTAAGAAGGAGTGGTTCGTTCCTGTTTGTAATTGAACAGGTCCTTTACTGTTAAATTTTAATGAGTCCAGTATAGGAGAAAGTCGACGTTTTTCAATTTTAGGGAGTCAGAAGAAAAACTTAAGAAAACTCCATGGTTGTCCTTTTTCGTAAATTTTTGTCTCCCAGGCCCGAAAAAGTATAAAATAATACTTGAGAGAACCACTTGACCATTACGATCAAGGAGTATTTTTCATAATTAGTGTCTCTGATCTGAAAAAGTAAAAAAGCGATCAAGGACACGTCGTATTATAACCAATATCAAACTTGAAATGACAAAAGTCCGGCAATGTTTTCATGTTTATACGGTTAGAAAAGAGCTGTAAATGGACTGTCCTTTTAATTCCGTTTTAATGAGATTAAAAAGAAAAACTTAGCAATCTTTTCATATTTTACGAGTCAGAAAAGAGCTTAAAGAGGACTCAAATGTTTTTTGTTGAAAATGATCAATTTTTCCTGAAAAATCCGATATTCTACACAAAAACTCAAACATTACTTAGATCTGTTTAAAATAAATAAAAATGCATCAAAAAGTTACCTTTTTAAAGTGAAAAATAAACAAATTAAAAATTTATTTATTCAAAAAAGCTTATAAAAAGGGCTTTTGTAAATTCATTTTTAGCGTTTGACTTCAGAGTGAGAAAAGAGAGCTTTTGGGTAAGAAACTTCCTGTGAAGATTGTGGAAAATCCATCCGTTGGAATCAAAAACCGTCACCTCCAGGTAATCCACATTACTTTAATCTTGCATTTCAACTGTTTGAATTTTGTTTTTAGGCTTTCATTTTGATTTTATAGAGAAAAATTAGTTTAAAAGACTGCTCGCGGGGGTCCGCAGGCCCAACATGCGAAACCAGCGGACCCCGAGTTTTTCCAACAGGGGAAAGAGCTAGGGGCCTGCACCTGCTGCTTGGACAGAGTGCAAACCTACACACTATCCCTAACTAGCGGGTGTGGACCTCGCGAAATAGGTTTTAAAACTTCAATATTTTCTATTTCCGCCCAAATTTTTTTGAACTAAAATGTTCTAATCCGCCTTTTTTACAATGTAGGATATACACAATGCTCATTTGGTGGGAACGGGAGCACGAAGATGTGGACCTTGCCACAATTAATCATCAACCCTCAATAGATGCATTGAGGGCATGTGGGCTATTTAAATTTTGGGCCATACCTGGCATGAGGGCCCAAGTAGACTTTTTGCAGTGGCTGGTGGACAGATGGAATATACAGGACCAGTGTTTCATTATTGGTGGCCACCAGCTCGAAATGGAGCTAGAGGAAATTTACTTCTTGACTGGTTTGCCCAAGAGAGGTGAACAATTATCTCTATTCGGGACTAGGCCAGGTGGCCAGTCTGTCGATAGTCTCCGGCTAGAGTTTTGTAATGACCAAACAAAGGAAAAAGGGATTGATATCAAAACCATATCCCGTCCTGAACTCAAAGTGATTGCATTTACTGTCACCAGACTCTGCGGAAGCGCAGCACTGCATGTAGCTACCAGATCCCAAATGCGAATGGCAGTAGACTGTTATCAAGGCACCATATTCAACTGGTGCAAAGCTGTGTTGGCGAATGTAAAAGGCCAACTGACTAGAGAAAAGAATGGACAACTAAAAAACTTTGGATATGGTTTCCTATTTGTGAGCTTTGGTTTAGAGAGGGTTCCGATGTTGGTCCCACAACATCTTTCCGTTGGAGTTGGACTTCTTTGAGAGCCCAAGCTGATGCGTTGGGTTGCAGTTATGACTTGTCATCCTGAGGAGGGATCAGAGGTTGTTCGATTTCCTCTTGAGTATTTTCGTTGGTTGGAGAACCAACTTTTCGTTATTCAGGATTTTCCTTATGCTGGGATGGATTATCGTGGTGATCAAGACATGACTCTTCCACCAGGAGAACAGTGGGATGATTAAGGTAAAATCATTCTCAACATTCTCTAAGCTTTAACTAATTTTTTGTTTTGTTTTTAAATCGTCCAAAACTGATAGTAAAATTTTCAAATGCAGATGTGGGTCCATGGCGACTAGCCACTCTCCGGCCCTATGAGAGGAGACACCCAGGTGCAGCAGTACTGGCCCCACGAGACGAATCTACAGAGACCCTGATCGAATTGGAAAATCATCTAGAGCATTTGACAGCAGATATTCCAGAGACTAGCATAGATGATATTCCTCTTAGGTTACAACGCTATGTGATTGGGGTCCCAGGACCTTTCAAGAGGTTCCTTTGTAGGGTGGCCTGAGCAGTGGTTTCTTATTGTGATCATCACCAGTGATAGGATGATCACCTTTTGTAGACTCATACGTCATTTTTTCTTTTTGTACTATCATTTTTGCCGATCATAAGGTGTTTTTCAACCTATGATGGAAGACGATGTATATTTGACACACTTCTATGCTATACTATATCACTATTACTGGTTATTTTGTAAAACATGTTATGGAATGTTTTTAAATTTACTATTTGATTATTGCAAATGTCTATTTAACATTCGAGAAGCAATTGCATCTGCTAATGTATTTAAATATCTTGGAATATGTTGATATTCAATGTAGTCGAATTCACGTTCCAAGAGACGAACTCTCAAAAATAATCTTAATAATACTGGATTTCTAATGGCATAAACTATATTAAGCCGCAATACAACGAGTTCAGAATCTAACCTAACAATCAAACTCCGAATTCCGAATGAGATGGATTCAGATAATAACTCAATCACCGCACTATACTCTGCAATGTTGTTCATTGTTTGACCGAGGCTTACCCCATGCATAGATACCAACTCTTCAGAGGGTGAATAGATAACCCAAGCTGCGGAAGAAATGTTCTGTGTATGACGACAAGCACCATCAGCGAAACCAATGTATGTTTGAAGAGACGTCGACATCTGAAATATCAAGAGTAAAATCAAGATAAGCAGGAATAATGATGAAATCACTCTCTAAACTAAGCACACTTTTCTAATCTAAAACACACCAGCTAGAAAGAAACTAATCTAACTAAAATCTCCACACCTAGATTTAAGCATAATATCTCTTCAGATAAAGACCATTTCTGGGTTTACCTAAAGAGACACCGTCAAAATCTACCAATTCATAGGCCCCTTTTGCGAGCTTTCGCTTAACAACATAAGGACCATGCCACATACGTACAAATTTTCTAGCCCCTAGCTTATCGCATAGTAATACTAGGTCTCCTTCTGGAAAATTACGGGGTGTAACATTTCGATCGTACTGAGCTTTAATTCGTTTGGCATGAGTTTCGATTGCTAATGCAACATCACGTCGATTCTCATCTAGCTGAGCTAAGTACAACAAACGTTTCTCCTCTTCGGAAGTGGCTGGGAGTAACTCTATGGCTATTTGCAATGACGGGATTTCGCATTCAATGGGTAACACAGCTTCCAAACCGTAAACCAATTGAAAAGGAGTGAAACCAGTTGATGTTTTTACTGAGGTTCGATACGCCCAAAGCGCTGAAAATAACATGTTATGCCAATTCGACCTATGAATACCAATGATTCATCAGATCACAATGACTAGTACTTTGTTGATGGCTTCAACCAGACCCTTAGACTGTAGGTAATATGGGGGAGAACTATCGTGACACAGGCTAAGTTGATCTGTTAGTTCAGTCATCATGATGTTTCAAAAATGACTCCCATGATCAGTAATAATCACTTGGGGAACACCGAATCTAGTAATTATATGATTGAAAATGAAAATTGCAGCAGTTTTTCCATCCGCTGAAAATGTAGGCATCGCCTCGGTCCACTTGGTAAAATAATCTACTGCAAGGATGATATATGCATGCCCCTCGGCTGAGTGAGGTTTACATATAATAAAGCCGATACCCCACTTTTCAAAAGGGCCGACGACAATTATAGGGTGGAGAGGAGCAGGTGGAGCACGCATCTTTTGATCAAAAATTTGACAATTGTGGCATTTTAGGACCGCGTAAATACAATCTTTAAACAAAGACGGCCAGAAATAACCAGCACGCAATATCTTTTGGGCTGTGGCATACCCAGACATATGACTGCCACATGCTCCAGAGTGATATTCATTTAGAACCTTTTCAGCTTCTTCATGATTTAAACAACGTCGGAAAACAGAATCTACCCCACGACGATAAATTGTATCTCCAATGATTTTGTATTATTGGGATTGGAATCGTATTTTCCGTCACTGAGATCACGAAATTTCAGGCCGAAAAGATTGGGTTTGGAGATAAACAATGATATCCCCATACCATGGATCAAGAGTGCTGATAAGAAACAAGGATTCGTCCACAATGGGCTCTTCCACCACAGTTTCAGTATCAACATGCGGGAAGTCACACATCAGTTCCGCAAATACCAAAGATTTCTTTGACTTGGATTTTTCAAATTCCAAGTCAAATTCCTGCAGGATAACAATCCATTTGGAATACTTGCCCCCTAGCAATTGTTTGGTCAAAATATAGATCATAGGGTTACAGTAATAAATTACGATAGTTTTGCGTAGTAAGATGTAATGACGAAATCTTTGGACAACTTGAACAGCTGCCAAGGCCAATTTCTCCACATGCGAATATTTAAGCTCAGTCGAATTCAGAGTTCGACTAAGATAGTAAATCACATGTTCACTATTGAATTCATCTTCTTGAACTAAAACCATCCCGATGGTGGAATGAGAAGTGGCGAGGTACAAGAAGTAATCCTGGTTGTAGTTGGGAGGATGCAATAATAGTGCATGGGTCAGCGCGTGTTTAAGTGCATCAAAAGATTTGTTAGCTATCTCCTCCCAAAAGAATGGAGTATTCTGTTTCAACAACCTCGTAAAACCCTTTGTTATCTCGGCGTAGTTAGGAATGAATCGACGTAAAAAGTTTGATTTCCCTTGCAAACTTTGGAGTTGGCGAAGAGTCAAAGGAGGAGGAAATTTGACAATAGCTTCAACCTTCGAGGGATCGACACGAATGCCGACTTTTGAAACAACGAATCCCAGTAAACAACCCGTTTCTATACAGAAAACACATTTGTGCGGATTCAGCAGAAGAGTCTCCTGTCAGGGAATCTGGTAAAATTATAATAGGAGAAGAATTCTTGGAAGATTTCTTCTTGCTTTTGGTGTTAATTGAACCAATCATACCATCAGCGGCATGAGATCCCGAAGGAGCTGCAGTTATTTTATTTTGTTTCGGAAGGTCGGGGATTTTCTTGTGTAAAGTATCTGACTGCATATAAACGAGTTCAAGGTACTGAGCTTGAGCAATTACTTGCTCTTCAGTAAAAACTCATGCCTTAGCTACATCCTCAGTGATTTTAGGTAATAATGATTTAACAAACCATTCTGCTAAAATTTGATCCAGAATAAAAACTTTCACTAAACGTTGTCAACGTTGCCATTCATGAATATGATCTGAAATATATGTGGACGTTGACTTTTTTAATGAAGTTAATAATTCCGTGCCATTGTCATATCTGACAGGCAACTGAAAATGAGTTAAGAATTAAGTGGCTAACTGACTAAAGTTATAAAAAGAAGCCCGCGGTAACTCAATGTACCACTTGGTCGCAAGACCAATCAGAGTGCGTTGAAAAAGATGTAAACGAATTGAATCATCTATAATGGAGTTAGATGCACACCAGAGGTGATAAGTCATCACATGGTTTGACGGATCCTCTCCTGATTTACCTTCAAACTTTGGGATATCACTGGGCAACTTATTCGGCATTGGCGGCCAAAACGGAAGATAATTAATTGGATCGTTCGTAAGGCGCGACAAATCAGGCAAGTCCAAAGTTGCAATGAACGGTAACTGACGGTTAGGGTCACGAAAACCCTGGGTCATAAGACCAGCCCCAGGAGGAGGATATCTAGGATAACTTGGAATTGGAATTGCATTTGGGATATTATATCCTCCCGGAAAACCAGGATTAATCGGACCGTACTGGGGTTGTTGAGGTTGCTGATAAGTATATCCAGGGTATGGTTGATACTGGTAAACTGGGCTTTGCACAGTAGGACCAAATTGGTACTGTCCCTGGTATGGTTGATAAGTGAACTGCGGTTGACTTGTGACAATCGTACTTGGACCAGGTTGTCCTGCAGGCATCTGAACCGAAGTCTGAATTGTGGGTCCGGACTAAGGTAAAGATGCTTGAGGAGTTGATGCAGGAACAGTAGAAACCGGAGCTGTCGATACTCCAGAAGTAGGTGGGGTAGATTGAACAGAAGCTGCAGTAGTTGCAGCAGTCGTTTGAGGCGGAGTTCGAGGCGAACTAGGCCCATACTGATGAGCTACACCAGGTGCAGAAGTTTGAATAGTAGGCTGGACGGGTTGCTGGGTTGAACCAGAAACCAAAGGTTGTCCAGATAGAGATGACAAATGCAAATTAGGTTGCAAAATCTGTTGAGATTGAGATGGATCCCACACCATATTCATTCCGAGGTATGGACCCATAGAAGGTTGAGCATATTGAGGACCATAACTGGGTTGAGCATAGGGTTGATAATTCAAAGGTACATTTCTAGCTCCTTGAACAAATGATTGACCAGAAGGTGGTTGGAAACCTTGGGTTGGGTACTGACCTTGAGGTTGATAACCTTGAGGCACGTACTGAAACTGGGGTTGACCTTGAGGCATATATTGATACTCGGGTTGACCTTGGGGTATATATTGAGTCTGGGGTTGACCTTGAGGAATGTACTGTCCTTGAGTTTGCCCCCAGGCGGTAACTGACTACCTTGAGGTTGCCCCCCAGGCGATAATTGAGTACCTTGAGGTTGCCCCCCAGGCGGTAACTGACTACCTTGAGGTTGCCCCCAAGGCGATAATTGAGTACCTTGAGGTTGCCCCCCAGGCGGTAACTGACTACCTTGAGGTTGCGGATTTGGAATAGTACCAGACATCTCAAGAATATCTTTCACACTCAACGGTTTAGTTCCGTTATTACCAAGTGATAGCCCATGTTCAATGGGTTGAGGAGATGCTCCTGAAAAAGTAGTAGTGAGTGACTGATACTCAGAAGGAACAGAAGGATCGCCATATAAAAATGATTCCATAGATTGGGAAAACATGGATGACTGTCTTGACATATTCAAAGGAGGATAAAAACCTCGAAGTGTTGGATGAAAAGGAATTCGAGGTGGTGAAAAACTAAGACCCGGATTTTCTAAAAAGTTGGTCAATGAGAGGTACCAAGCATCCCTCCTAGGTGGACTGTAGAAAATTGATTCATGCTCCCTAAGTTCTAAAGTTGGTTGATTTTCAGGGATAGATATACCTTCTTCCGGACTAACAATTTCTTCAATAGAAATGAGTCCAGAGGGAAGATTTTGGGTAATGATCCTTCCTACCCCTGGGTGAACGAGGACCACTAGAAGTTGGAGAACCAAATCCTAACGATGGAGTAGCAGCAGGTTCAGTTTCAGGCTCAAAAATTTCAGGTTCTTCAGCTAATTCACTAGTAGAAGAAAAACTACCAGTAACTTCAGAAAATGAAATTGGTTCAGAAATATACTCTGTTGCTTGAACTTGATAATCAGGATGAATAATTAAAGGAGTCTCTCCGGCTTCCGGTGACCCAACTCTACTGTCACTAGGAGTTACAAGAGCTCGTAGCCCTTCAAGCTGGCTTGGTGAATACTCAGGAGGTTGCCCCCGAAGTCTATGGGATTGTCTCGGTAATTCAGCCACGATTAAAAAAATTTAATTACTTCACACGCAAACAAATAAAATCTCAATAAAACCACCTAAAGTCTCTAAAGAACCAAACAATTTGAATCACACGCCTAAAAAATCTAAGAGTTCAAACCACACACAAACAGTAACTTTTCGTACCAAAAACACTAGTTGGTGATGAAATCCAACGTCGCAGAATTCAATACAGAAAGGGCGATTGGAACAGTTACCCCGACAACCTACTTATTGAAACAGACTGGCACAAGTTTCTTCACTAAACCATCTCGAGTGAAGAGAACCCCCCAGACAGTCCAAGTGAGTCTAGTCGACGTCTGCTCCAGGTACAGTGGGATCTTCCCTCCACCATCACCTTAGGAAAGAATCGTATAAATTATGGTCACTATGGTTACCAACAGAAACAAATATACCTAGGGGAACAGTCTACAATCCGATACACACGCAAGAGAAGAGTAACAAGCTCAATCCCCTTGAAGGCTCCTTGACATAATCCAAGGTTTACCAACAAGTGACCCCAGGCTCCTCGACAACGGTCAATTCGAGGTTTACCATCTTTAATACGTGTATATCTGCTATCGTTCCCAATGAGGAAGGATTGATTACCCCACTAGTTCAGATATGATCTCATGCTTGACTCCTTTAAGAGGAGCTTCCCAGAGCATAGATGTAACAATTGGAATTTATTTCCTACCATAAGATATAGCTACTTGTTTGTTTTAACTATCTTGGAGAGTTAATTACTCCCTACTCCAAGATACTAGCCTAAGCTATGTTGGTGATAAGAGCCCTAGAAATAAAAAGATTGCTAGATCAATTTTACTTTAGGTGTTATTTTTATAGGTTGTTTCTTAAGTCAAAAGGTATGGAGATGAAACTTTATGGTGTGAAGACTCGACTCCAGAACACTAAAAATGCACCTAAGATGATAAACAATTCTTTTTCTTCAATAAATTTCTAGCTAAAGAAAGAGTTGAGAATGCAATTCTTTGAAAAAAAAAACTTTCCTTTAACATATAAATAAAAAGAAAATCTTTTTTTGTCTTTTTCAATAAACTCAAAATCTACAAAAACAAATTCTTTCAAAAGAGATTCTAAACTTTCTAGAAAATACTCAAAACTATAAAAACTATGCTTGAGATCTAAAAATTTCTAAAAACCTAATTGAAGTAAAAGCTTAAAAAATTTCTTTTTTAGGACATTTTACTTAGTTATTCAGCAAACTAAGGACTAATTCGTTCAGAATAACAAATTAATCAAAAAACACCCAGCTATGTTTTCTTTTTTAAAAATGAAATTCAAAACTTTCAAACAAGTTCTTTCAAAGCTTTGCAAAGAGAAAACAAGATCTATTTCTCACCAAGGGCAGATTTCAGAAATCAGTCAGACTCATCAAGAAGACCAAAAAGACCAGGGTAATATGAGGTTTCTTAGGCTTCTAAGCTCTGAGTTACTACAAAGACCAAGTGAAAATCAAACCAGGCACGCAAAACTTCTAGAAAATCACCTAAAACCAAAATGCCAATGGAATTCACTTACAAGAATTTTTTGACAAGACACATGCAGATCTGGGCAGAGGCTAAAAAACGTAAACAAATCCTAAGCTTAACTGGATGAATAGATTTTAGGTTTTTCAAAAATTTGACAGGGTCCGCAGGCTTCCGGTATAACCAGATGCGGTATCGCTCTGTGTAGTAAAGTAACAGTGCGGGGATGTCCACACTGTGTTACAAACAAAACGTGCGGTCCTCTTTCAAAAACGTGAAAAAACAAAAAACAATTCAGAATCTAAAAACCTACCCAATTCCACACACATCAGGCAAAAACCAGAAACAAGAAAAAGTTTCTCAAGTCAAAGTAAAAGTAAAGGCAAAAAACCAAAATTCAAGTCCCCAATGGAGTCGCCAATTTGTCAGCCGGATAAATCGTTCTTGCGGACAAGACCGATCTCCCTAGTATCTACAGATATCTAGCGACAAGCAAGACAAGAAAATCTATCTTTCTCTAAATATTGTGATTTATAAATAAAAACCAAGAGGTGTTTTAGACCCTACCTTAAGTCCAACGCTAGTTTGTGGCAGCCACACTTCGACCGTCCAAATGAGTTTCCTTTTAAGAACCTGCAAACACAAACAAGCACACATCAAATAACACCTGCATAGCTAATATAATAAATCATATTCATCATGGTGATCAAGGAATCCATGAAATAAACCATAAAAGACAGCTTATTGAGAAAAATAAACTTGATTGTATTAACTTTGAACAAAGAAGAACTTTACAACCTTGGTGCCTTGATGTTGTACAAGCTCCTCCCAAGGTCCAAGCAAGAATCTCCTCTACTTTGACAAGCCTCACACTCTTACCAATGATATCAAAAGGTATGTAATCTCTCCTCTCAAGCTCAATTAGGAAGTCTAAATTCCAACAACATTTACCCTAAAAAATATTCAGCTCCCCCCCCTAGTAACCAGCCCAATGCCTCATTTTATAGTGCAGAGGAAGGAAGTTACAGGTCCACCTATGAAGGGATAGAGTCCTCCTTCAAAGGGATAAGCTCCTCACATCAAGGGGTTAGCTCCTTTAGGTATGGGATGCATGAACCATAAAGGAGCGAACTTGCCACCTCAAGATTCCCTCTAGAAGCTTCACTAAATATCCCAAAGTGAGTTTTTAAGAATGTAGTTGCACCTTTTTGACTTTTACAGGGGTCCGCACCCATTACATAGAAACAAAGCAGTCAGGTACGTATGGGACATGACCAGGGGGTGCGGGACTGAAGGTAATGCTAAGAGAAAGTGCGGAACTAGAGTTTTAGAGATTTTTAAGGGCTTTCTCTTATTTTTCAAGGCTTGACATGAAGAGCTGAGGTTTAAGACTTACAAAGGAGGAAAGTATGAGTGGTGATAGACTCACACTGATTGCAGAATGTCATGGTGACAATATTTTGTGCAACAAACCTGCTCCTTGGACATAGTTGGTTTTCTTCCATGACGCAGTTGTCTTATCTATATTTGGTGTCCTTTTATTTCCTCATGAAGGAAATATTGTCACTATCGACAAAATTGACTATTGCATGCCATCATCACAACTTACCACTACAGGGAATTCAATACCACTCATGAGAGATCACCCTGGTTAGTTTCAGGGTGTTGGAGAAGAGCTCTTTAAAATTTGAGCTCTTATGGGAGTTTTTCCTCAACTCCTTCTACCTAACACTCCTACATCTTCCAAAGCTCCTATGCATATGATTTCTTCTGACACTTGCGGACCCCATATACCTCCTGACCCTTGGGTGGTGTCACCTATTATTATGGAAGTTTATTAAGCTAATGAGCATCTTTTGCCACCTATTGTGGAAGGGATTGCCTCCTTGGAAGTCTCGTAAATACCTACTGATGCTGGTAAAAAACTTCATCCTAATATGGAATATGACCAGGTTCCTTTTCCTAGACGGGTCATCATTCCGCCTGTTCCAAATGACTCCATCAATGAAAAAACCCCCGGCTAGTCAACTCGTGTAGGTTTTAAACCCGTACAGAAATTACCTACATACGAATTCTAAAACACAGAAAATAAACAATGCGAGAGCATAACACATAAAACACATATACACAGAGATTTTCCCTATATCCCAAAACCGGGACTACCAGCTTGATTTTTCATTATGCTCCTTTCAATGTTACAATACATATTTATACATGCCGAAGCATCCAATACCATGGACCGAAAACCATAGGTAGGTTCGCCCAAGCTAATATAGGGTCCAATCTTTTTTTTTCCCGGGGCGCTACCCTGGACCCCGTAGAGGAGGGCTACCCGGCCCCCTCAAACCCCTCGGATAGGGGGGGTTGTCGCCCCCTATGACCCCCTCGCTGTGCAATCGACACAACGAAGGGAGGGCTCCACGCCCCTTCTAACCCCCCGGTTTACTATGTAGGTTAGTCGTGGGAAGAATATAACACAACCCAACATTCTCCCACTTGTTGTTTTCTTTCCACAGGGGGCCACAAGAGAGCTTATTCATTTTTCCAGCCCTGAAACACTCATTGTTTCTCTACACTAGGAGAACTTCTCAGAGCTCACAGATTTTGTCAATGCATCTACAATATTCTTCAAAGTGTCCACCTTTACCAGCGACACTTTTTTGTATTCTATCATATCCCTCACAAAGTGATACTGAACATCAATGTGCTTTGTATTTGAATGATAAGCAGGGTTCTTTGCCAAGAAAATCACACTTTAGCTGTCACAGTCTATCCTTATAGCTCCCTATACTAACCCCATACTTAAACACAATCTCTGCAACCAAACTGCTTCCTTGCTTGCATGAGTGGCTGCCATGTATTCTGCCTCTATAGTTGATAGTGCCACTACAGATTGTTTCTTACTCATCCAATTGACTGCACCTCCAAATAAGTTAAACACATACCCACTTGTAGATCTTCTTTTCTCCAAACTCTAGCCTAGTTTGCATCAACAAATCCATGGATATCCTAAACTCTATCCAATCTTGGTCTTCCTTGGTAGCACAAACCATAATCACTATTGCCACGCAAATACTTGAAAGCCTGCTTCACTGTTGTCCAATGCTCCTTACCTGGTTTTGACATAAATCTGCTCAATACTCCCACTGCATGTGCAATGTCTGGTTTAGTACATACCATTACATCCATCAGGCTACCGACTGCACTTGCATATGGAACAGGGGACATATCCTCTTCCTCTTCTTGTGTCTTGGGACACTGTTTAGAAGATAACTTTACACCTACATGAATAAGAACCTTCATCGGTTTACTATCCTGCATATTAAACCTCTGCAGTATTGTCTCGACATACTTCCTCTGGTTTAACCAGAGCTTCCTCTTTGCTCGATCTCTTTTAATTTCCATGCCCAAAATATAGTTTGCAGCACCAAGATCTTTCATGTCAAATTTGAAGGACAATTGGGTCTTCAAATCCTGGATAATTTCTTTGTCATTTCCAACCAGCAACATATCATCCACATATAAGACCAGATAAATAACACGGTCACCAATTAATTTAAAATACACACAATGATCTGCTTTGCTTTTGGTGAAGCCAAGTCCCCGTATAAAAGTATCAAATTTCTAATACTACATCCTTGGTGACTATTTTAACCCATACAGAGACTTCTTTAACTTGCATACCAGTTCTTTCTTACCCTTCACCGCAAAGCCTTCAGGTTGCTTCATGTATATCTCCTCTTCCAGATCCCCGTGAAGAAATGTTGTCTTCACATCCATTTATTCTACCTCAAAATCAAAAGCGGCAGCAACAGATAAAAGTAATCTAATAGAAGTTACCTTGGCAACAGGAGAAAAAATATCACCAAAATCAATTCCCAACACCTGGGAATAACCTTTTGCTGCCAACCGAGCTTTGTATTTCTCCACCTTTCCTTCTACATTTGTCTTCTTCTTGAACACCCATTTGCTACCAATGGGTTTCCTTCCAGCCGGCAACTCCACCAGATCCCAAGCTTCATTTTTGTGCAAAGATGCCAATTCATCAACCATGGCCTCTTTCCAGAGTTTCCATCCTCTGAATCTACTGCTTCCTTCACAGGATCATCATCAGTAATAGATAAAGAAAAAATTGAACAGAAAGCAGATGGACTGTACCTTTTTGGCTGCCTTCTTTCTAGAATTGACCTTCTTACACTCGGAGTTTGTGGCTCTTCATCTTCTGATTCCTCCTCTACTATAGAGTCTGATTCTTCCTCCTTTAGCTCAAACTTTATCTTCTCAGGTTCCTTTGGTTGGGCTTCATGTTTAATAACATCTTTCACCTCTCTGAACACCACATCTTGGTTGTACAAAACCTTCCTTGTTGTTGGGTTCCAAAGCTTATAACCCTTTAAACCATCCTTATACCCAATAAAGATGCACTTTTTAGATTTACCATCCAACTTGGTTCGTTTCTCCTTTGGAACATGTACATATGCATCAGATCCAAATACCCTCAAATGTGAAAGAGAGAGTTTCTTACCAGTACATACCTCTTGTGGATTCTTATCCTCCAACGTTGATGAAGGTGATCTGTTGACCAGGTAACATGTTGTCTCCACCACCTCTGCCCAGAATTCTTGTCCTAACCCAACACCACTGAGCATGCTTCTTGCCCTTTCCATCAACGTCTTGTTCATTCTTTCTGCAACTCCATTTTGTTGAGATGTATATGGAGTAGTCTTCTACCGTGCTATACCACACTTCTTACATAATTATTCAAATTATTTACTACAAAACTCTCCACCGTTATCTATCCTTAGCACTTTTATCTTCTTCTGTGTTTGGTTTTCCGCCAGAGCCTTAAATTCTTTAAACCTTTCAAAGACTTTAGATTTCTTCTTAAGGAAATATATCCATGTATTCCTTGAGAAGTCATCTATAAATGATACATAGTATACAAACTTACCTAGTGATGGAACCTTCACAGGTCCAAACACATCACTGTGCACAAGCTCTAATATCTGTTTCACCCTCTTACCACCAGAGGGGAAATTCACCCGATTTTGCTTCCCATATACACAATTTTCACATAAATCAAAATCCAGAGAGCTATTACTCATACCTTCTACCATACCTTTACCATGAAGTATTCGAAGGCCCTTCTCTCCAATATGTCCAAGCCTTTGATGCCACAACATGGTCTTCTCTCCAGAGACCACTAGATTTCTGCTCCACTTTCAAGAACCATAGAATTGTTGTACCCATCAACAACAGTGCTACCTTGCAGCTTATACAGAGTTCCAGTCTGAACTCCCCGCATCAATACCAGTGCTCCTTGAACCATCTTGCAGGTATCCTTCTCCAACACTATTTTTACACTTGCATCATCTAGCTTGCTTACAAAAATAAGATTTTTGGCTAATGCAGGAATATGCAGAACACCCGGAAGTGTTCTAACCCTTCCACCTTGCAACTTCAACTTCACTTTTTTGCGACCAAATATTCTAGCCTTCCTATCATCCCCTAAGAAGACATCACCACCATCATATTTATCATACTCGCAGAGCCACTCTCTATGGGGAGTGAAGTGAAAGGATGCACTTGAGTCAATCAACCATGCCTCATGATCTACATGTGTACTTGAAGAATCCAAGTACACATCCCCACCTTCATCTGAGGTGGTTTTCGCCTCTACAGAAGAAGCATCATCAGATCCCTTTCCTTTGTCAGGAGCTTTAGATTTACATTCCCTTTTGTAGTGCCCTTCCTTTTCGCATTTCCAACGCACCACCTTTACAGGTTTTCCTGGAGATTTAGATCTCCCTCTAGATTTAGATCTCCCACTCGATGACTTCTTTTTGTTTCTGTTCTGGGATTGGCCTCGTACAGACAAGGCATCACCATTCTCGCTATTCATATTTTTCTGTCTCATCTCCTCTGTTAACAAGGATGAGACTATTTCATCAAACTGCAAGGACATTGCATTGCTACCTATTGCAATAACCAGACTATCCCACGAATCTGGTAGAGAACACAACAAACTGATGTACTTATCTTCATCTGAAATTTTAATATCAATAGATAATAACTGACTTACCATTGTATTAAATGCGTTCAGATTCTTTGTCACCGAGTATCCATATTTCGTCCTCAGGTTATACAGATTTTTCTACAGGAACAATTTATTCACCAAAGACTTAGATTGGTACAAAGTCCCTAACTTGTCCCACAAAGACTTCACCGTAGCTTTCCCTGATACATTCAGCAACACTGAATCTGAGACACACAATCGTATTGTGCTCTTAGCCTTCCGATCCAACTTCTTCCATTCTTCATTAGGCATGCCCGTTGGTTTAGTACCTGAATCTACCATGATCCACTCATCTTTATCCACCAACAGATCCTCCATCTTGAGTTTCCACAACTCAAAACTCTGACCATTAAATTTCTCGATCTCTATCTTTCCACTAATCACCATCTTCTTTCACCACTAGAATCGATCCCGCAAATCTCCCACTGAACAGGGTCTACCACAGGCCCGAGCGAAACCCTTCAGCAACAAAGGTGTCCCCTTGAAGCCAAAACAACTATGGTACCAAATGTAGGTTTTAACCCCGTACATAAATTACCCGCATACGAATTCTAAAACACATAAATAAACAATGTGAGTGCATAACACATAAAACACATCTACACAGATATTTTCCCTAGATCCCAAAACTGAGACTACCAGCTTGATTTTTCATTATGTTCCTTCCAATGTTATAATACATATTTATACATGCCGAAGCATCCAATACCATGGAACAAAAACCATTGCGTCCAAAACCATAGATTGAAAACCATAGGTAGGTCTGCCCATCCTAATATAGGGTCCCAAAAAAAAAAATTCCCGGGACGCTGCTCCAGACCCCGTAAAGGGTGGCTACCTGGCCCCCTCAAACCCCCGGATAGGAGGGGCTGCCACCCCCCCATGGCCCCCCTATTGCGCAATCGACGCAATGAAGGGGGGGCTCCGACCCCCCTCTAACCCCCCAGTTCACTACATAGGTTAGTCGTGGAAAGAATATAACACAACCCAACAACTCGGTAGCCATGGATCTATCCATTGATAATCCTAGGGAGTTTATGGCTATTCATGCCTCTCGTCTCCTCGATTTGGAACACGTAGAGCTCGGAAAATTAAATCTTGAATTAACTTAGTGTTCCTTGAAAATTCCACCCATGGATTGAGTCAAGTCTTAGGCTTCTACTACCGAACTGGCCAATGAATTGTCCAACTCCTTACCACCTGTTGATGAGCGCCTTGTACCTCCTTTATGTCTTGATCCTCCCTTATGTACTCAGGGGTATTTCGAGAGTGCGACTATGTTAGAATGTCCTTGGAATGGTCAACCTTTCCGGATTGGGAAATTTGATTTCCTTTGGCATGACCTTAAATTGATGAGCCATATGATCCCCTTACCCTCCATGAGTTAGTGTATAGAAACCCTTGGCATGTACTTGGCTGTGGGAACACATTACCATGACCTACTAGATTGTGTTGTGCTTGTAGATATTGTACATAGGAGTATGATGTTTTTACCATTTTTGGTTTGGTGTGTGCTGCGAGTATTTTTCATGCCCTATTTAGCCAAAAATCCAAAAAAGAATTAAAACTCAATAAATAAATAAATATAAATAGTCTTGTTTTTACCTCATCCATGTTTATTTCTTTCATTATGTGATTGAACCATGGGTAAAATCTTTTTGGATGGTTTTTACAGGACAGGGTAGCGTTTTTATTGCAACACCCAATGGACCTGAGGTCTGTTTCCTCATACTGGCATATAGGGGTAGGTCATATATCACTATCGGCACTGCATTATTGACCATCAGTGCCATATTTATGCCTTCAGTCCAACCCCTCAAGTTGCAACTTTAGCCACCTTTGTTTATGCATGTCTTAGCTTGGCGGTAGAGCTTACGTGATCATGGATACCCTAGTTAGCACCCTCTTTGCTATATTGGTGTCCATGCAGTTGATTTTATTCTATTTGGAATTCCTCTTTCTGACTCGCCATGACTAAGAATATGTCCTCTTATTTGTCTCTTTTCTGGCCATGCCCCAAGGAGGATTCCACGATTTTTATCCCTTATCATTGCCACTTTTATCGACTTATTTTTGTAGATTGAGCCTTGGTTTTTCTCTTCCATCGTCATCACCTACTTGGCCTATCATTCGCTTTCACTTGGTGTTCTACCCTTTCTTGGAGGAGTCACTGTGATGAGTGGTCCTATTAGCTATCCCCTTGTCCTATTTATGTAATGAGCACTTCCATCACTACAAGAACTAGTTGCTATCCTTTATACAACTCGTTCCTCGAGGAGGAGTTTCCTTTAATCTCCTTTCATACTCATTAATTTAGAAAAGATTGCCGAGTGAACTTGTCTCCTTCATGCTCATTAAAGTAATTGAAGGGTCATCTACCCAGTATAAGTTTAACCCTTTTCTAGACTGTGATGGAATAGTTATGAAAAAGGAATATCCTAGTATACTCTAGCTAGGAGGTTCCCCCTTGTATACTTTTATCTCTTTTTCGGGCTTGGGGGACAAATTTACGAAAAAGGAACTTATGAAATGAGAAGGGAGGGAACACTTATTTCCATTAGTCATCAAATGGAAACATCCTTTGTGTCACCCTTGAACACGACACCTGCCTGTTTCATTGTCTAAAGTTGTGTTTTAGCTTTTCTAGGAGCTGTACCATACATATGAGTCTGTCTACTCCTCTGAATGGTTACTCTTCTAGTCATATGGAGCATGCCTCGATTCCTCTTGCATCGTTGCATGATATCACATGGTGCTCATTAGTCATGATGTCAAGTCACTCTTGTGTCATAAAACAATGTGTTCAAGGGAAGTCTCAGCCTGTGTCAGCCACCTGTAGTAGCCTGTTAACCTTTTAGAGTCGACCATGCCTATGTCAGTTGTACTTCATCATCTCATGACTTCATACTTACATCACATCATCCTGGTCTGTTCCGTGTCGATTGATGGGGAATACATCAAGGCCCTCCTTCAACGGATCTTTTCCTGTCGACTTCAGCTCATTATCCAAGAGCTTGATCTAGGAAAAAGTAATACTTTGGAGCTTGCGAACCTTAGTGGAAAGCTTCCTTATGATCGACAGTGGGTTTACATCATTGGCTCCTGATTGATCGAGTACATTGGTATTCGATGTCAACTCATCTATTCAAACTTAGTGGACTATACTAAGTACCTTGGGGTCCATTTTCCTTATTGGTGGATTCCGTCGCATCTGTTACTGGTTTACCTCATTAGTTGGTAATCAGGCGGTTTCTACCATGCTTGACATCAACTCATCTATTCACATGGTGTAGATTCGTACCATCAAGGTTATGTCGAAGACCCTGGGTTAGGGACATCTCACTCTTATATGGAATCCTTCCAAGGTTTTGATGGAGTTATGTATCATTTATGTACTTTGAGGAATATCTTGAGACACTTCTCTATCTGTTATGTGTCCATAGTCCTACTGATGTATATTGTGACATAGATCCACATTGTATTTGCTGGTGGCTATGCTCTATCTATTGAGTCACATGGATCCACTGTGTTGTCTTCATGTCCATGTTCTAGCATTTCATGTCATGGATCCACAGTGTATGTTTTGGCGGCCATGTTCAGTATTTCTTTATGACCAAGCATGGGTATGCCCTCCTTGGGGATGTTATCAACACAAATGAGACTTCAGCACTTGAGTTCCTCTGATCCAGCTTCGTAGTCTTGGCTCCTAACTCCCATTTTGAGCTTTGAGTATTATTGTAATGCATTTTGGCCATTAGTGTCTCTTATGACCTCATGCATTAGGAGGTATATGTTATAACCCTATTTTCCACTCCATTATAGTGATAAAAGGGTTGATATACATGACTGAGTTATTTCTCATAATTAATTTGCCAAAATATTATAATTATGAGATAATATTTATTTCATAATTGAGATAATTGAGAAAAAGATCATAATTGTGAAAAAGGTTTCTAGAGTTTGTCATTCCAAAGGATATCAACTTGACCCACTTGTGTATGAGTTGTCTAAGGGTCCATTATTGTAGAAGTTTCATAACTTCTCAAGCCCACAGGTATCTAGATACATTCTCTTGGAGGATAGAATGAGCCTATATAATCTCACCAAGAGGAAAGGGCGTTAGAGGAAGTATCCAAACTATAGTGCGAGAGCTCCACTGTACTGGGAGAGGAGACCATACTATAAGCTAGAGGAGAGGATATTATTTGTTGAAGGCATGTTGATGTACTTTCACTTATATGATTAATTGAAGCATATGTTCCTTCCATGTATCTATATATATTCAACATGCTTTATAGTTGTTTCTATGATATTTTGATCTAACGATTGAGGAAAATTTTAGGGGCTAATATTCGAAAGTGGGCTAATTTTGCATGCTTTTTCCAGAAAACAGATTCGCCATTTTTCCATTTTTTCTAAAAATGATTCACTCAAATTTTATAGTACAAAATTATTTTACCTCAAAAATTGCCAAAATTTTATATAGACTAATATACAATCATTAGAGATCTAAATTTTTCTACAAAAATATTACCAAACATTTTGTAATTTGCATATTATAGACTAGGAATGTTCGCCAAGGTTTCTAAACTTTAATATAAAATTGCATTCTTAAAATTTTCCCTCCTTACGATCTTCTAAGGAAGGCCACTTGTTATCTCAGTTTGTTTCTGGTTGTGTTTAGGGATCAAGATCAAGTGTGGATGAGGTAGATCACTCGAGTGGAGTGTGAGAATCTGCATCAGACCCAAAATCCTTCCCCAACTTGCAAGGAGGCCAAGTGCACACATATTTCCTTGTAGTATATAATTGACTGCCTGATGAATGTTTTATCATTTGGGTTGGGACACTATTATATCTCTATTGGTCTTTCCTTTTATAGTCTAGTGATCTCAATTGGGCATGAGATCATAGAGAAATAGCTCCTTTCATAATTAAATGCAACAATCATAGTGAAAGTCAACTCATGTTTACATTGGAGAGCTTGTAAAAGTGGGTAAATGTTGAGGGGTATCTACAAATTGGTATCAAAGCTTCCACGTTTAAACACTTGGACTGGGTAGGATAAATGCATATTGTTACACATGCATGTTAGTTGTTTATGTGTTCATCATGCATGCATGTAGGTCATTTCTTGTTACAAGCATGATGTTTATGTATGAGATGATATGCTTGTGATATTATATCGTGCTAATTTAGATTGATTGTGCATATGAGATAACATCCCCTGAAATACACTAAGGTATGATTTTGATTATGTTTATATTTGGTTTATATAACATGACATGTTTGCAGGAGATAGAAGATCAGAGATGAAGAGTAGAATGGTGGACTATAGTTAACATGACTCCCCTTATAGGCATGATGTGAATTCAATGGAATGGGACATGTCAGTTGAGCAGCAAGGAGAAGAGTACTCTCCTCATATAACAAATACACTGAGAAGTTTGAAGGCAAAGATTAGAAGTTGTAAGGCATATAATAACAAGTTGATTGAGGCATTGTAAATGTTATGAAACCAACTCACAAAAATATACAAAAGATAGATCAACGCCTTAGAATTTAGCCTCTTCGAGGGGGCAACCTACTTTACATTACACAAATGAATGATTCTTAGATGATTCAAATGACAAAACATCCTTTCTATATATAGGAGTCTAAGGAGTCACAATATAACCCAGCCGACCTAATAATAATAATATAAAGGCACAAAAATAACAATAGACGGATTCTATGGGGCACAATAATAACAATATGGGGACAATAGGGGCACAACAATGTTAATAAGGGATACAACTACAATAGTAATGGGGTAATCACTAGTATTATAAGGACCTAACATGCCCCTCTCCTTCAAAAAAGTGTTTTCCTCAACGCTTGAGTAGTTCTGGATGCTTCTGTATAAAATTCTCATCCTCCCATGTGGAATCTTCAGCGGATAAGTTCTTCCACTTGATGAGATACTCCGAAATTGATCGATTTTGGAGCTATCGAGTTCTTGTTTCTGTGACTGCTTCCGGTTCCAATATAATTTTTCCTTCCTTGTCAACTTCTGGCAATATTGTTTGAATTGGGAGCTTGTTGCCTATAACCTTCTTTAAACATGAAACATGGAAAACTAGGTGCACTCGAGAAGCTGCAGGAAGCTCCAATTTGTATGCCATAGTACCAATCTTTTGCAACACCTTGTACGGACCATAATACTTTGGTGATAATTTATTATCCTTCTTAGCTTACTTGAGGGACATTTGTTTATATGTTTGTAACCTTAGGAATACCCAATCACCTACATCAAAACTTCTTTCGTTGCGATGTTGATCTGCCTATTGTTTCATTCTATTCTGCGCCAACACAAGGTTATCCTTTAAGAGTTGGAGGACTTGTTGTTGATGTTTGATGTGATGTTCCACTACTTGAACCTTACAATTTTCTCTTAAATATGATGTGATGGATGGTGGCTGATATCCATAAAGTGCCATAAATGGGGTCATTTTTGTTGCTGTATGGAAGGAAGTGTTATACCACCATTCAGCCAGAGGCAACCATTTGACCCATTGTGTCTGTTTATCAGATACAAAGCAACGAAGATATCCTTCCAAACATTTGTTTACTATCTCAGTTTGCCCACCAGATTGAGGATGATAAGATGAGCTATGAGTTAACTGAGAACCGAGACAAGAAAATAATTCTGTCCAAAAATTTCCAGTGAAAATGGGATCTCTGTCACTTACAATAAGATTTGGGTTTCCATGTAGCTTTTGAATTGTTTCCATAAATGCAGTAGAAACTGTACTGGCTTTAAATGGATGTGATAATGCACAAAAGTGTGCATACTTGGTAAGTTTGTCAACTACCACCATGATGACACTCTTTCCCTTAGACTTGGGTAAACCTGTGATAAAATCCATTGAAACCTCCTCCCAACATTGGCTTGGAGTGGATAAATGTTTTAATAGACATGAGGTATTAATTGTTTCAACTTTATTTTGTTGGAAAACCAAACATTCTGCCACAAACTTTTGAATATCCTATTTAAGGCTATCCAAAAAAATTCCTTCTTAACCCTGTGGTAAGTTTTTAAAAATCCTGAGTGCCCTCCTAAGGGAGAAGTGTGCAAATTCCATAAGAATCTTTTGTTTGAGTAGGGAATTCTTATAGAGGTATAAGTGATCTTTGTACCATAACGAATCATTTTGCCAGCTAAATGTATCAGATGTACTGGAATCTTGTTGTAACTTTCGAATAAGTGCCCTCACTTCTTCATCATTCTTCCATTCCTCCCTTACTTCATTTATCCAATCTGGTTGGATAATAGAAATGGCGCACACCAATGCTTCCACATCCTCATCCTTTCTTGAGAGTGCATCTGCCACCACATTTTGCTTCCCTTTTTTGTAGATGATTTCGAAGTCATAACCCAACATCTTTGTGACCCACTTTTTTCGCTCTCCAGAGGATAATCTTTGTTCTAAAAAGTATGTAAGGCTATCATGATCCGTTTTTACCTTGAAGTGTCTTCCCTTTAGGTAGGGTCACCATTTCTTAAGTGCATGTAGTATTGCCAACATTTCCTTCTCATAAATAGCTTTGTGTAAAAACTTTCCCTTGATTGGACGACTTTCAAAAGCAATGGGTCTTTCATCTTGCATTAAAACAACACCAATTCCATTTCCTGAAGCATCACATTCCACAATAAAGGTTTTTGTGAACTCTGGTGTAGCTAAGACTAGTGCTTGGCACATTGCCTCTTTAAGATGTTCGAAGGCCTTTGTTGCTTCTTGAGTCCATGAAAATGCATCTTTCTTCAATAATGTTGTTAGAGGTGTTGCTATTCTCCCATAATTCTTAACAAACTTGCGATAATACCCTGTCAACCCGAGAAATCCTCGCAGATGCTTTATGGATGTGGGGATTTTCCATTCCTTAATGGCTTTAATTTTGCTAGGGTTTACCTTAAATCCTTCATGAGATACAATATGACCCAGATATTCCACCTCTTGTACTCCAAAGAAACATTTGGATCTTTTTGCATATAATTGTTTCTCCTCCAATAGTTGTAGCACCCTGTCAACATGTTCAACATGATCCTTCCAAGACTTGCTGTAGATTAGTATATCATCAAAAAATACTAAAAAAATTTTTCTAATGAAGGGTTTGAAAATGGAATTCATCAAACCTTGAAATGTAGAAGGTGCATTGGTAAGGCCAAAATGCATGACCAAAAATTCATAATGACCCTCATGAGTTCTAAATGTTGTTTTTGGAATGTCTTCAGTCTTCATTCTGATTTGATGATATCCTGAACGAAGATGCAACTTGATGAAGTAAATTGATCCATGCAATTCATCTAGTAATTCATCAATGATAGGAATGGGAAACTTATCTTTAATAGTGAGCTTGTTGAGCTCCCTATAATCTGGACACATGCACCATGATCCATCCTTCTTGTGCACCAATACTACTGGAGCAGAGAAATAACTTTGACTAGGTTGAATTATACCAGCCTCTAGCATTTCTGCAACCATACGTTCAATTTCACTCTTTTGGGCATAGGGATATCTGTACGGCCTGATGTTTGGAGGAACACTTCTTGGAATTAGATGAATAGCATGATCTGATCACAAATAGGTGGGAGACCTTTGGGAGTCTCAAATACCTTGGAATGATTGTCCAAGACTTTTTGGAGATCTGGAGAAATAGATGATTTCGATGTGGAAACATCTAGTGAACATAATTGTGAAATTGCACCTCTTTGTTCCTTTTTTAGAAGCTTTGTCATACCATTAGAGATGATTATATTTCCCGGTTTCCCTGCAATACCCCTTAATTCAACTTCCTTTCCTTCCGTAGAAAATTTCATGAAAAGTTCTTGAAAATTAAAAGCTATTGTACCCAAGGATTGTAGCCATTGGACTCCTAGTACAACATTGGCACCTCCCATTGGAATGGCACTTTCCAGAGCAATTTATCGCTCCTCCATTTGCAACCATCACTTGAAACTCTAGTGCTAGATATAGGAAGCAATTCAATTCTTTTGCTATCTTACAATGAATAAAATTGTGGGTACTTCCTGAATCAATCAACACTATTACCTTTTTCTTCTTGATTTGTCCTTCTATATTGATGGTTTGAGGAGTGGTAATTCAAGCCAATGCATTATAAGATATGGTCGGATTCATTTCTTCTTTATCTATGCTTTGTACCTGGAGTATATCCTCTTGTTTTGACCTTTCTTGCTCCTTTTCTTCTTCCTCTTCACAATCTATGTAGAATAATTTCTTCTCAGCACACTTATGACCTTTAGTGTATTTTCTATCACAACTGTAACAAAGCCCTTTTGCTCTTTTTTTTTCCAATTGTTGTGGTGTCAACCTTATAGGTTGTGGAAGACTAGGGGTAACAACACTTCCATCTTTATAGTTGTGAGTGGTATGCTTTTTGGTTGCCATAATTTTGCTTTCCATTTTTCTTGCTAACCTGAATGCCTTCTCTAATGAATTAGGTTCCCAAAGGCGAACATCATGTTGGATATTATCCTTTAAAGTCTCTATGAACACATCAATCCTAGGCTCCTCTGGAATATTTTTTACCCTTATGTTCAATTTTTGGAACTCCTCAATGTGCTCCATTATTGAACCCTTTTGTTTGAGACTTATCAATTGGCTAAAACAAGTGTTGCTTTTTGTATCCTCATAATGTGCTGTCAATTCTTCCATAAAAATTGCCCAAGTGATAATTTGTTTACGAGAGAAAAGCCATTGATACCATACAAATTGATTTGGTTCCAAATATAAAGTTGCAATACGTACCTTTTGTGTGTTTTGCACATTATTGAGATCGAAAAATTGCTCCATTTGTAATATCCATGTTGCGAGATCCTTGCCATCAAACTTCATCATATCGATTTTTGGAATATGGTGGGTCTTCGATCCAACATTAGAGTCTATGAAATCATGATTAACATTTCTTTTGTTCGCATCATGAGTTTCCTTTACTACCCTTTCACCATTAGTAAGTATTTCTTGTAGAAAATTTGTCAAATCTGTCTTCAAATATATCTTCAAATCATCCATCTTAGCTTCCATGCCATTCATCTTAGCTTCCACACCCTTTATCTTAGATTCCACGCCATTTATCTTAGCTTCTATTAGCTTTTGTGAGAGTGACATTTGTTGCACTTGGTCTTGTAATTTTGATATATCATGTAGCATTTCTTCCTCTTCTTCATGAGTCATGCTAGAGCTTTCAGGTTGCTTACTAGGTGTTTGCATTTTCTTTCCTCAGGACATCAGTTACCGATAATAATTCTCTACTATGCCCTTTGAATTCCTTCAAAATAATTTTTCAAATCAAGTTTAAGTAAAAATTTTAAAAAATCTACACACCTTTTTTCACTTTGTAGGAGCTCGATATTGTCTCTGATGTATCTCTGTAATTTCAGATAATCCAGTTCTAAAATTGCGACCTGCAGTAGCCCTCTGTGTCCTCTTTCCAATGCCACCAGTCTAATCCAAATTGGATTCTCCAAGGAAGAGTTATGCCAAATCTCCCACAGTGACTTGATTATAGACTAGTTCAGTAGAGCGAACTTGTACGACATGCCATGTGTCCCTGTTTTGACCTTTGGCTCTGAAAAATATATACAAGAAACTACAGTCTGTCCTCTTTCTGCACCTTCTTATGAAATTTCAATCTGATGCTTAGAGAGAAAGTTATGACGATTTTCCCCACGTCAATTGTTTGGAATGTAATTCAGGATTCTGCAAAAAGACCATCTTCCTCAGATCATATCTCCGCAAATATAGAGAAAAAAGCTCTGAAATTCGGACCCGATGTTTAGTGCGATTTCATATCAAATGGGTTTTTTTTTTTTTTTTTTTTTTTTTTTCGCTTTTGAAACATCACAGAAAAAGGTTATAACGAAAATTCCATGATGACCTATTTGGAGCAGTGAAATCTTAGAATCCAAAGCTCTTATACCAAATGTTATGAAAGCAGCTCACAAAAAGATAGAAAAGCTAGATCAACGCCTTAGAATTCAACCTATTCAAGGGGGAACCTCCTTTACATTACACAAATGAATGATTCTTGGATGATTCAAATGACAAAACCTCCTTTCTAGATAGAGGAGTCTAAGGAGTCACAATATAACCTAGCCGACCTAACAATAATAATATAAAGGCACAAAAATAACAATAGAGGGATTCTATGGGGCACAATAATAACAATATGGGGACAATAGGGGAACAACAATATTAATAAGGGATACAAATACAATAGTAATGGGGTAATCACTAGTATTATAGGGACCTAACAGTAAAGGCTTTCTAGAGCTCAAGAAAGCAAGTAGAGGTTAATGCAGTTATCCTTCAGAGCCTTTCGAATTTGCAGAAGTAGGGATAGGTGAGGATCAGTCATGGACATGAAGAAAATACTAATGGGGCATATGTTAGTAGGTCTTGATTAGGATACAAGTTGGACATAGATGATATAGTCAGAGTTGGTAGGTATTTGGATACACCTGACAAGAGGGCTAACACTCATGGATTTTATTCTAGTTCCGATTCAGAGAGACATCATCGCCATCACTGCCAGCATCCTTATAAGAGAAGTGATAAGAAATATTTTTGAGAGGAGTTCAAGAAAGCCAAGCCTCCTACTTTTGATGGAGATGTGAATAATTTAGAAGATGAAAAATCACGGCTACTTGGGATGAAGAAGTTCTTCGTATTGCATGATTATTAAAAGAATATCAAATCCAAGATAACAATTTTTAGTCTTAAGGGAAAATAAGATATGTGGTGGAAAGATGTGAAGCATGTCAGAGGACTAGGGTAGAGGAGCTTAGTTGGCATGAGTTTAAATGACCCTTCAAGAAGAAGTAATTTTCTGAGAGGTATTATGATAGAAAGGCTAAGGAATTATATGAGTTGAAGATGAGTTCCATGACAAATGAAGAGTACACGACTAAACTTTTGGAGATGTTGAGATATGTGCCCTACCTCAAGGATGAGAAGTCAAAGGTCCAAAGGTTCATCAGTGGATTTCCTTTAGCATTTAAAGATCAGATTGAGTATGATGAGGCTCTATCATTAGAGGAAATTATCGGGAAGCTTAAGCATTGTTATGAGCAGTCTAAATGCAAGTCTCAACTTAAATAGGATTGGAAAGGTAATGAGAAGACTAACGGAAAATGGGCTAAGAAAAGAGGAATACCTCAGGATGTAGGTGACAAAGAGAACATAACGTCGTACAAGAAGTTCAATGCAGTTAATAGAGGACATGGATTTCAGCCTAAGGAGTAGAATAAGGGTAGTGACAGGAATCCTTTGAGGTGTTGGACTTGTGGTGGAGATCATCGCAAGAGTGAGTTCCCATCACACTAGGTTGGAAGAACTCAAATTTACAGTGCTCAGGAGGCACAAACAGTTGGAGATCTTAGGCAAATCATTCCTCATATTTATGTAGTAGTGGAAAACATGAAGACTAATAATCAAGCATCCATTATTGAGATGGAATGTAAGGTTCATGATCAAGTTTTTTCCATTTTGATTGATCCTGGATCCATTTATAATTATATCAGTCCTAACCTGGTGGATAAGTGTTTCCTAAATAATTAAAGAAGTGCATGCAGAATCTTGGTTGGTGTAGTTGGCTACAGGGACCAGGAAAAGAGTTCATCATTTGGTGAGATCTTGTGCATTTGATATGAATGGTATGCCTACATCAACACATCTAAATGTGCTTCCATTGGGTATGATTTTGGGCATGAATTAGTTGTTCATTCATAGGACTAAAGAGGAATTCTATGACAAGGCTATTAAGTGCTTGGATGATGCTGGGGAAAGGAGAGTTTTGCAGGGAAATAAGAAGCCTATATCATAGAGAATGGTTACAACTATGTAAGCAAAGAGCAGTTGTAGAAAGGGATGTGTATTGTTTGAAGTTCATATTTCTAGTGACAAAGGGAAGGATGTCGAGGATGATAAAGTCCTAAAGAGGTATCCTATTTTGCAGTAGTGTCAAGATGTGTTTCCTATAGAGATTTCAGAACATCAACATCTAAGGCACCATACATGATGAGCACTCCAGAGTTGGAGGAATTGAAGTTGTAGCTTAAGGAAATGCTTGATAAGGGATACATAAGGCCAAGTGTGTCACCTTGGGTGCACCCATTGTTTTTTAAAGAAGAAGGACAATATTCTTAGGTTGTTCATTGATTACCAACAGATGAAAAATGTGACTATTAAGAAGAGGTATCCATTGTTGCAGATTGATGATTGGTTTGATCAGCCGAAGGGAGCAACCGTGTTTTCAAAGATTGATTTGATATTAATATATCATAAAGTGCGCATAAAATAATAAGACATCTACAAGACTGCATTCGATACAAGGTATGGACATTATGAGTTTGTGGTGGTTCCTTTTAGTCATACCACTGCTCCAACCACTTTCATGTGTTTGATGAATAAACGATTGCATCTTTACTTGGTTGTAACACCCCCTCCTAGGTCTACCCAAAGTACCCATGCCAACTGGGGAAACATGAGGAGAGATGCTACTACAATTAGATTCGTTCTCCTATGTCACCTTAAGGAAGTGGAATCAATGGAACATCACATACAGTCATCCAACATCATCAACAAAACCCTCACAAGACAAGTCAGCCACTCGGGTAGTCTGTCCCTGGTCCCCACTGCTATTCTGCAGCTCTTAGGCCATAGTCACTCTCATGATATGGGCAAGGGAGTAGCCAAAAACCTAAAGTCACTCTCGCATGCCTGCCTTCTAGCGAATGTGTATCAGAATTACAAGTTTTGTGCTAGCAACCCCAAGATTTAAGCCACTTTTCTAGCGCAGAAACCTGGCCTCTACCTAGAACTTGTTGTAACTTCCACAATTCATTAAAAACATAATAAAAATTATGATCAATAAAAAATCACCCTTAGGACTAGGCCCGAGTACCCCCAACCGGGACTGACATTATGTTAAACCCTTGGCATTAATGCAACCTACAGGTCTAGGATACAAGACAAAGCATAAATGACTGAAACAACTTATGAAACATAACCAAAAGGATCACCTCCTTCTCCATTGAACTACCACATCATCAATTAAGTCTTGCATCCATCCATCTAATAGTTACAAGTAAATATATGAAATAACTTTGACATGAACCAATCATTCAAACATGCTTATAACTAGCATAAAACCATATAAATATAAGAGATATGACAACCATTAAATCCACATATAAATCAATGCAAAAGTAAGAGAACTTGGCTTTTATTAATCATCTGCATATCTGACCAGGTTTGGGACTTCCACCTACCACCCAACCATGGACATGGCTAAACCAAATATCTCTTTCAGCTAGTCACCCCGTTGCCATATTCCAAGCATGAATGCGGGATCTCATAGAACAAAAAATCCAAGAACAACCAAGGGAAACTAGAGGTTAAACCACCTCCACCCCCATCAAACAGTGATCACACCAAAACCGATGCTCCAATCACAACTGAACAGAACTTGGAATGCCATCTGGAATCCATCACTATCCTTGAGTAATTTTCCATCTCCTTGTCTCTCAGTCTTTACCACAATCCAAACTCGGATCACTAGGCCCTAAACTGAGACTTCTCTCTTAGGCTTTACCTTGTATCCCGCCAAAACTGGTCAAGGGATTCCTAGGCCTTTGGGAATTAACCTTGAGACCACCTCCACCCGGGATTCTAAAATCCATCTGGCAATTCCAAAGTTCTAAAACTGAAATAAACATTCCAACATACCATGGCATTTGGAAAAAGGCTGGGCTAGGATGAAATCCACTGTCATAACCTGGCAAGACCATGCCACCAATAGAAAGAGAACTATACACCCACATGAAAAACCATGCATGTACACACCAGCTAGGAAATCACACATGAAAAAAGTTACCTGCAAGTATTCCTGCTGAAGCTTCTTAATCCTTCTTTCCTTTCCTTGATCCTTGCTTGCTTTTCCTCTCCTTGCTCCAAACTAGAGTGCTTTAAGAAAAATCTAAGTGACCAAGAGAGTGAGAGAGAGAGAGAGAGAGAGAATAAGGATAGAGCTCCAAACTTGAATTGATAAAAGCCATGAACTGATGCTCAAAATCCTTTTATACGCGAGGCCTCTATTTTCTTCAATTTCCATTATTTTCCTTCATTTTCCTCCTCACATGCAACCTGTGACCTTTCACCTTATTTTTCTCCTAATTTCCTTTATTTTCATAAATAAATGTGCTAAAATACCTTTTTGCATTTTAATGCCTTTACCTTATCCTTTGCCAATTTTCCTTAGCCAAAACACACATCTAGTGATGCCCACTAGGATATATTTTCCCAACATTCAACTTGGAATAAGTGTCCCTTAACCGTGGTCTTCTTTTTCCTTTATTAACTTTTATTACATGAAATTTTCACCAAGGCTATTACAGAACCCCACCCCTTGGGGAACACCGTCCTCGGTGTTAAACCACACCAAGACCTCAACAAAACTACTGAAAAGAAAACATACTGCCTATGGAGTTTTATAACTTAGCTCATTGTAGTATTTAAAATGAAGAACCTACTCAAAAGCAAAACATCATGACAACATGACAAAATAATAACCACTTGTTGGAGCTTTATAACTTAGCTCATGGAGGTATTTACATCCATATACATATACATATACAAATATCAAACATTAGCAAAACATATGCCAAACATAAACCAAAATCAAACCAAAACTGCTTTGCCTCAACCAGAAAACAATGAAGGATATAGGGTCTGCATTTGATCCGCCATCTCCCATGTAGCTTCTTCAGGCCCAAAGTGTTTCCACTACACTTTAACTTTCTCTATGGCTCTGTTCCTGAGCATGAGATGTTTTCGCTGCAATATGCACTGAGGCTCCGGCTAGAACTCTCCTTCTTGCTCCACCTGCAATACATACCAATCAATAACATGATCAACATCCTTTATATACTTCTTAAGCAATGAATTATGGAAAACACTATGGAATTTCATTGTTGGAGGTAGTGCAAGTTGATATTCCACTGGTCCAATCCTCTCAAGGATCTCAAAAGGCCTGCAATACCGTGGTGTCAACTTGGCACATGAACCAATCCTCAAAAACCTTTTCTTGTGCCTGATGCACAAATACACATGCTCCCTAACTTGAAACTCCTTGAACACCCTGTGCTAATCTGCATAACTCTACTATCTATCCTGTGCGACCTTTATATTCTTCTTTATAACCTACATTTCTTGCTCCATGTCCATCAACATGTCCAGTCCAATAAATACCTTGTTCACTGGATCACTCTAGCTGATGAGAGTGTTACAACTCTATCCATACAAATCCTCAAAAGGACTCATCCTCAAGGAATCCTGATAACCATTAGTGTATTCAAACTCCACCAATGGAATATACTCCTCCCATTTCCTTTGTCGTTGCGTCACGTACATCCTCAACATATCCTCTAAGATCTTGTTGACCCTCTCTGTTTGACCATCTGTCTATGGATGATAAGCTGTAATGAAGGCCAACTCTGTACCCAAGCCTGCAAATAGCTCCTTTCAAAACATGGAAGTGAAATTTGCATCCCTGTTTGACACGATCTTCTTTAAAACACCATGTAGTTGCATTATTTATTTGATAAACACATGTGCTACCTCACTGGTTGAATATGTAGTCTTCATCGAAATGAAGTGAGATACATTGCTCAACTTGTTAACCACGAACATAATATAATCATGCTGCCTCACTGTCCTCATAATACCTGTGATGAAATCCATGGAAATGACCTCTAATTTCCATTCTGGAATCACAATAGGCTATAGTAGACCACCTGGATGCTTGCATTCCACCTTTACCTGCTAATAGTCTAAACATCTAGCCACAAACTCTACCACTTCCTTCTTCAAATTCGTCCAATAATAAAACTTCTTCACCACCATCAATGTCTTTTGATATCCTGGATGCCCCAAATACGGTTTCACATGAAACTCCCTCAACATAAGCTTATTGAGATCACTGCAATTTGGCACATAAATCTTGTCTTGAAACCTCACTAAGCCATCTGCCATGAGACAATAGTCTGCATCCTGATCCCCTGTACCTGTACCCATGCCTATACTTTGCTGTAACCTATTCATGATCTCCATGTATTTTTCATCCCACTGTCCTGCCTGCAAGATCCTATCCTGTAACTCCATCCCATAGGGGCTTATAGCTACTATATGATTTACATGTACCTTCCTACTAAGATCATCTGCAACTGGGTTCTCCTTCCCTTTGATGTATCTGATCTTGAAGTCAAACTCTCTAAGGGTAGCCAACCATATAGCTTGCCTGGCATTTAGATTAAGTTGGTCAAACAAATACCTCAACCCACTGTGATCACTCATCAATGTGCCCAGATTATAATGTCTCCACATCTTCAATGCATGTATAATCACTACTAGCTCAAGATCATGCGTTGGATAGTTCTACTCATGTTCGTTTAGTTTCTATGACTCATAGCACACTACCTATCCTTCTTGCATGTGAACTCCACGAAGTCCCCTCTTGCAAGCATCTGTACACACTACAAACTCCTCGTATGGATCCATAATTTTTAACACTGGTGCATGTGTCAATAACTGCTTAAGATGCTCAAAACTATCTTCGCATTCCACTATCCATTCAAACTTCCTATCCTTTCGTTGTAATGATGTGATAGGATATGCAATGCGTGAGAAGTTCCCGATGAACCTCCTATAATAACCTGCCAATCCCATGAATGATCTCACCTCCTCTACATTATTAGGAGCTTCCCATTCCATGATGGCCCTTATCCTTTATGGATCTACTTCTATGCCTTCCTTGGAGACAACATGTCCCAAGCAGTGTACCTCAGTATGAAAGAAGATGCACTTGCTAAGCTTATCATACAATTGATGCTCTCTTAGCAATCTCAATACTGCTACTAAATTTTCGGCATGTTCTTCCTCATTCTTATAATATATCGGTATGTCATTAATGAATACAATAACAAACTTGTCCAAATAAGGACGCAACACACTATTCATCAAACACATGAATGTAGCTGGAGCATTAGTCAAACCGAATGGAACAACAACAAACTCATAATTCCCATACCTGGTCCTGAATGCAGTCTTGAAGATATCCTCTTCCTTGATGCATACATGATGGTATCTCGATCTCAAGTTGATCTTAGAGAACATTGTTTCTCCCTTTAGTTGATCAAACAAATCATCAATCCTTGGCAAAGGGTACCTGTTCTTGATTGTTACCTTATTCAGCTGTCTGTAATCAATGCACAATCTGAGAGTACCATCTTTCTTCTTTACGAATAACACTGGTGTGCCCCAAGGTGATACATTGGGTTGATGTATGCTTTGTCCAACATTTCCTTTAGCTGCAACTTCAACACGACCATATCAAGTGTGCTCATCCTGTCAGGTAATTTCAATGCTAGAGTTTCCCCTGGCACTAACTCAATAGAAAAGTCTACCTCCCTGTGAGGTGGAAACTCTGTAATGTCCTCAGAAATACATCCTAAAACTACTACAAAATTGAGTACGTGCTCAACACATTGGCATCCTCAACCTCCTTACCCTTGTCACTGGAAATGTGTATTTAAAACATCATGCAACCTTTTCTGCGACTACGCTTAGCCTAGATAGTGGTAACAATCCTCACTGATGCAGGATTCTTCTTTCCCTGCAAGGTCCTCTTCATCCACACACTCAATGGCCTTGTTGAAGTAACCCACTTTGTTTATGTTAAGGTATAACTAATCCATACCCGAAAGCATATTATCCGATCCCAATGGCAATACATTCAAATGCGTTGTTGTATGCATACCATTTAACTCAAATGCGCAAGCTCTTACCCAATGGTGAACTCACTTCTTTGTACCTGTATCCAATCGAACCAACCAAGATTATGCCTGCACTTCTTTTCTCAAACCACTCTTATCCACCAGTTCAGGATTAATATAACTATAGTTAGATCTAGGATCAATCAAAATAGAAACAACTTGATCACAAAGCTTACCATCCATCTCAATGATCGATGCCTGATGGTCTACCTACCTGTTGTCTAGAGATGCATAACCTAAGGAATGATATGACCAACATCACCAACTATATGTGCCTCCTAAGCACTATAGATATGGGGTCTACCACCACTCTGATATTGCAGACAATCCCTCTTACGATGATCCTTACCACATATCCAATACTGCAATGGTTCCCTACCACCGCCTCTAGCCTGCTGCTCTCCATGTCCCTTCTTAGCTGTATTGAATCTATTGTAAGGAATTGCATTATCTTATCACTTTCATCTTGAGGTCTTCCTCACTTTGGTGGCCATTTTCCTTTAGCTTTATCATTTCTTTTCAAGTCATGCCTCAACTCAACTCTGCGCTTCGACTGCTCATAACAATGCTTCAACTTTTGGATGGCCTCCTCCAATGATCTAGGCTCATCGAACTCAATCCGGTCTATGTATGAAATTGGAAATACACTGATGAATATTTGAACCTTGGCCTTCTCCTCTTTGAGGTAAGGTACATATCTCAATAACTCCAAAAATCTGCTAGTATACTCCTCATCTGTCATAGAACCCATCCGCAACTCATAAAACTCCTTAGCTTTGTCATCATAATACCTCTTAGACAAGTACTTCTTCTTGAAGAGCATTTCAATCGCAAGCCGATTCAAATCATCCTCATGTATGTCCATGACATTCTTCACTTCTTCCCACCAAATATCTGCTTTATGTTTGAGACTGAAAAGGGTTATCCTTGCTTTCATGTTTTCTGAGTAATCATGCAATCTAAATAATTTCCTCATGCCAAGCAACCAAGCCTCCACATCTTGTGATTTCTTCATCTCTCCATCAAAGGTAGGTGGCTTTGCCTTCTTGAACTCATCCAACAAGTATCCCCTATCATTCCTCCTGTACGGATGATAATGATGATGATCATGATGTATATCAAAACCAGAACTAGAGTAATACATGTGTCTGTCACCCCTCCTATCCGGAGTGTCCAACATCTTTCCATCTCTGATAGTGTCAGATCTATCTGACCTATGTCTACTATGATACCTGCTACCATATGCCCCATTAGTTTTGTCCTCATGTCCATGGCTGATCCGAAGAGGTCCCTATCATTGCAAATCTAAAAAACTCTGAAGTAATATTGCATTCACCTCTGCTTGTTTCTCTTGTGTCTACATGATTTTTTCATGGTGTGCTGTGCAACTCCTTATTTCTTCCTTCAGGCTTCTCAATGTGTCTTCCAAGTCGGAAGAATGATCCACACCACACTTCCTAGCTGATTCATAGGGAGATTCTATATAGTCTACCACTTTGCTAGGCATCCGATCTCTTTCTTGCAAGCCATACTATTTCAGCTAAACCAAATCACCATAAATCAATGTACCTTAGCATAAATCGGGGAGGATACCTTGTCTTCAAGATCATCAAATCAACATGATGCATGTACAACATAACCATAATAACATATAGACATATATCAATAAGTGCATCAATGCATAACCATCATACTAACTAGGGTCTAGTCATCAATGCAAGGGCATATCAACAATGCATGCTATGACCTCATGCATGACAACAACCATCACTCCAGTATACACATTGCCTCATACAACTATCCACCTGTATAAGCAATGGCTAATCAACTACACATACACATAACTGCGTGTAGTTGAGCATAAGTGATGAATTCTTGTAATCAACCTACAAGACTGATGCATGCTATCAAATAACCAAGAATGCAACCCAACGTACAAGGATGTAATCAAGTTACATATAATTGTATAACCAGTCAAATATTCATGATGATGCATTCCATAAAACCGACATCAAGTTCCTCATGATAACCTTACTACTACTGTGATCAATATGATGCAATGAAACAAGCACATGGAACACAAGTGTAAGAGCCACACATGCAATTGACATGCATGCATGACCAATACACTCACCCATATCTGTAGCACCAGATACGACCCAAAGAGAGTGTAACCATGCTCTGATACCAATCTGTAACACCCCCTCCCATGTCTACCCAAAGTAACCATTCCAACTGAGGTAAACATTAGGAAAGATGCTACTACAATTAGATTCGACCTCCTATGTCACCTTAAGGAAGTGGAATTGACGAAACATCACATACAGTCATCCAACATCATCAATAGAACCCTCAGGAGACAAGTCAACTACTCATACAGCCTGTACCTGGGTCCCACTACTATTCTGCAACTCTTAGGCCATATTCACTCTCATGCTATGGGAAAGGGAGTGGCCAACAACCTAAAGTCACTTTCATAGGCATGCCTGCCAGCGATTGTGGACTAGAATTGCCAGTTCTCTACCAACGACCTTGAGATTTAAGCCACTTTTCTAGCCCAGTCATGGCCTTTGCCTAGAACTTGTTGTAACTTCCATAATTCATTAAAAAAAAATAACAATGTTGATTAATCAAAAATCACCCTAAGGACTAGGTCTGAGCATCCCCAACCAGGACTCACATTTTATCAAACACTTGGCATCAATGCAACCTACAGGTCTAGGATACAAGACAAAGCATAAATGACTGAAAAACTTATGAAACATAACTGGAAGGATCACCTCCTTCTCCATTGAACTACCACATCATCAATTAGGTCTTGCATCCATCCATTTAACAATTACAAGTAAATATATGAAATAACCATGACATGAACCAGTCATTCAACCATGCTTATAACCAACATAAAACCATATAAATATCAAAGATATGGCAACCATTAAATCCACATATAAATCAGTGCAAAAGTAAGAGAACATAGATTTTATTAATCATAGGAAAATCTGACCAGGTTCAGGACTTCCACATAGCACACATACCACCCAACCATAGACATGCCTAAATCAAATCTCTCTTTCAGCAGTCACCCCCGTGCCATATTCCAAGCATGAATGTGGGATCTCATAGAACAACCAATCCAAGAACAACTAAGGGAATCCACAGGTTAAACCACATCCACCCTCATCAAACCGTGATCACACCAAAACCAGTGTTCCAACCACAACTGAATAGAACTTGGAATGCCATCCGGAATCCATCACTATCCTTGAATAATTTTCCGTCTCCTTGTATCTAAAGCTTTACGAAAATCCAAACCTGAATCACTAGGCCCTAAACTGAGAATTCTCCCTCAGGCTTTATCATGTATCCTGCCAAAATCAGTCAAGGGATTCCTAGGTCTTTGGGAATGATCCTTGAGACCACCCCCGCCTCGGATTCTGAAATCCATCCGACAATTCCAAAGTTATAAAACCGAAATAAACATCCCAACATACCATGGCATCTAGAAAAAGGCTAGGCTAGGATGAAATCCACTTTCATAACCCAGAAAAACCATGCCACTGACAACAAGAGAACCATACACCAACATGCAAAGCCATGCATGTCCAAACTAGCTAGGAAATCACACATGCAAAAGGTTACCTGCAAGTATTCCTGTTGAAGCTGCTTGATCCTAATTTCCTTTCCTTGATCCTTGCTTGTTTTTCATTTCCTTGCTTTCTTTTCCTTTCCTTTCTCCAAACTAGAGTGCTCCATGAAAACTCTAAGTTACCAAGAGAGTGGGAGAGAGAGAGAGAATAAGGAGAGAGATCCAAACTTGAACTGAGAAAAGCCATGAACTAATACTCAGAAGTCTTTTTATGCATGAGGCCTCTATTTTCTTCATTTTCCATTATTTTCCTTCATTTTCCTCCTCACAGGCAACCTGTGACCTTTCACCTTACTTTTCTTCTAATTTTCTTTATTTTCATAAATAAATGTGCCAAAATGCCTTTTTGCCTTTTAATTCCTTTGCCTTAGCCTTTGCCAATTTTCCTTAGCTAAAACACACATCTAGTGATGCCCTCTAGGATATATTTTCCCAACATTCAACTTAGAATAGGTGTCCCTTAACTGTGGTCTTATTTTTCCTTTATTAAATTTTATAACATGAAATTTTCACCATGGTTGTTACATTTGCCAAGTTTGTGATAATGTTTTTTGATGATATATTGATATACTCCAAGAATGAGGAAGAGAATGCAGAGAACCTAATAACAATGTTGAGATTGTGGAGAGAAAATCAGTTGTATGCCAAGCTCAACAAGTGCAATTTCTTTCAGTCTCAAATTCACTACTTGGGACATGTTATTTCCAAGGAGGGGATAATAGTGGATCCAAAAAATATTAAAGCCATCATGGAGTGGCCAACTCCTAGGAATGTGGATGAGGTCAAATCATTCATGGGACTAGCAGGTTATTACAGGGGGTTCTTCATGAACTTCTAACAAATTGGCTATCCTATTACATCCTTGCAGAGAAAAGGGAAGAAGTTTGGATGGACTAAAGAGTGTGCAACTAATTTTGAGCAGTTGAAGAATTTTCTTACAAATTCTCTAGTCTTAAAGATTGTGGATCCTGATAAGCAGTTTTTGGTATGTACAGATGCTTTTAAGGAAGGACATGGTGAAGTCCTAAATGCAAGAAGAGAAGGTGGTGTGTTATGAGTCAAGGAAGATGAATGAGCATGAGAAGAACTATGTGAATCATGATCTTGACTTGGCAACTATCAATCATACATTAAATATGTGGAGACAATATCTCCTTGGCAAGAGTTTTGTTTTGATGAGTGATCGTCATGGGTTGAGGTACCTGTTTGACCAACCCATTCTTAATGCCAAGAAAGCAAGATGGTTGGTTATGCTTAGTGAATTTGACTTTGAGATAAAATACATTAAAGGCAAGGAGAACAAGGTTGCAGATGCTCTTAGTAGGAGAGTGCAGGTGAATCACATTTCAATTGTGAGCTCTTATGGGATCGATTTACAGGAGCAGATTGCATGCAGGGAAACATGATGAGAGGTACTAGCAACTAAAGTAGAGATTACAATAGTTGGGTGAAGGTGATAGAGATGAGGAGTGTCACCTCACGGTAGATGGCTTGGTCATATTCAAGAACAATATTTATGTGCAAGATAACAGTGAGTTGAAGAAGCTTATCTTGAGGGAGTTTCATGTCAAGCTGTATTCAGACCACCTAGGATATCATAAGACTTTGATAACAATAAAGAAGTTCTATCATTGGACGAAACTGAAGAAAGAGGTGGTTGAGTATGTTGCAATATGTTTTGGCTATCAATAGGTGAAAGAAGGGTATAAACATACAACTAGTTTGTTACATCTTATTCTAATTATAGAATGGAAATGGGAGGTCATTTCCATGGAATTCATTATGATTTTTCTGAGGACATCAAAGTAACATGATTCCATCATTGTTGTGGTTGTTAGGTTGAGCAAGGTAGCTCACTTCATTGTAGTGAAGCCTACAAATTCAGCTAGTGAGGTAGCTCAGACCTTTATTAGGGAGATAATGAGATTGTATGGTGTTCCTAAGAAGATTATATCAGATAGAGATGCCAAGTTCACTTCCAGGCTTTGGAAGGAATTATTTTCAGGCTTGGGGAAAAATTTAGCCTTCAGTACAACTTATCATCCACACAAAGATGGATGTGAGGAGAGGATTAACAAGATTCTTGAGGATATATTGAGGATGTATGTCATGCATCAACAACAGAAGTGGGAGGAGTATCTTCCATTGGTGGATTTTCATATAATAAAGGGTATCATGAATCCTTGAGGATGAGTCCATTTGAGGCTCTTTGTGGGAGGAGTTGTAATACAAAGTGTTGATTAGACTGGATATGTTAACTGAGATAGAGAAGGAGATGCAGGTTGTTGAGAGGAATTTAAAGGCAACATGGGACAAGTTGAAGAGTAATGCATATCATCATAGAGTAGTCAAGGAGTTTCAAATTAGGGATCATGTGTACTTGTGCATCAAGACCAAGAGGAGCTCCTTAAGGATTGGGTCATGTGCCAAGATGGACCCTCGAATTATGGGCCTTTTGAGATCCTCAAGAGGATTTGACCGGTGTCATACAAACTTGCACTACCACCAACAATGAAAGTCCATGATGTTTTCCATGTTTCATTGCTTAAGAGATATATCTAGGATGTTGATCATGTCATTGATTAGTCTGTTTTACTAGTAGAACTAGAGGGAGAATTCCAGCCACAACCTTAGTTCATTTTACAACGAAAACAACTCATGCTTTGAAACCGAGCAATAAAGAAAGTTAAAGTGTAGTGGAAGCACTTTGGACCGATGAAGTTACATGGGAGATGGATTATCAGATGCAGGCTTTGTATCCTTCCTTATTTTTGGTTGAGAAGACGTGTTTTGGTTATATTTATATATGCATATTTGTATTGTAAATACTGCATCGAGCTATGTTATAAATCTCCAATAAGAAGTATGTTATAAATATTGTATTGAGTTGTGTTATAAAGCTCCATAGGAAGTATGTTTTCTTGGTTATAAGCATCACTAAACACTGAGGATGGTGTTCCCCCAATGGGGAGGGGTTTGTAACAACCCCTAGTTGATTATCCATGTAAATGGAATAAGACCAAGGTCACGAGACACATATTCCAAGCTGAATGGTGGGAAAACATTACAATGGGCATCACTTGTGGAATAGTTATGGCTATGGAAATTGGCAAAGGCATTAACAAAGGAAAAAGGAAATAAATGTCATTTAATTATGAGAAATAAGGAAAATAAGAGAAAAGGAAGGTGAAGAGACACAAATTTTCATGCAAGGGAAATTAGAGGAAAAATGAAGGAAAATGAAGAAAAAGAGACATCGATGATAAAAAAGGCATCATAGAATCAGTTGCTAGCTTTTTTACAGTTTTGAGTTGAGTTATTGTTCATTCTCTCATACTCTTGCACACTTAAGCATTCTTGGAGTATCCTTGGAGCATAATGGCATTCACTTGAATTTAGAGAAAGTGAGCAAGGAAATAAAACGAGTGCAAGGAGATAACAGTTACAACAATCTTACTTTGCAGGTAACAGGTTGCATCTGTGATTTCCTTGCTAATTTTTGGATGCATGTAGTTCCTTGGTTATGTGTTTTCATTGGCATGGAGATTAGCCTAGATTGATATTGGTTTTAGTCTTGCCTTGCCATTTCTTGGATAACCATGGTGTAGTGGGTTCCCCATTTGGTATTTTGATTGTTTCTCAGGTTTCCTATGGCTATGGGTTGGAACACATTATCTGGAGCCCTGAAACAACTTTGGTTCCTTGGAGGTTGTAGGTTGAGATACTAGTCTGTAGATCCAGTGGGTTAGGACAAACGTTCTGGAGCCCTCAGACAACTCGGGTTACCTGGAGGCTGTGGGTCGAGTTACCAGTTCCTAGAGCCCTAGAAAAATTGAGTAGAGACCAATTTGGTTGATGTTAGTGATTTATGGACTATATAGGTGAAATCACTATGGTTGAGGGTTGAGGTGGTTTGGCCTCTAGAAGCCCTGGTTGGTTCTATTTTGGTTTAACCCTTATGATCTCACATTCATGCTTGAAATATGGCGCAGGGGCGATTGATTGAAAGAGATATTTGGTTCAGACCAATCTATGGTCGAGTGGTATATGGAAGTCCCTAACTTGGTTGGCATTTTCATATGTTAATATGAGCTATTTTTCTATTGTGATCTATGAGCACTTGTACTAGTTATTATGCTGATATTATTCTTGATTTGTCATAGTTTATATTTTGGTTATAAGATGGTTGTATGCCAGGTTTTAATGATGTGCTCTAGCTATGGATCTTGTTCATGATTTGATAAGTTACTGGATGGTTGATGAATGTAGGGGCTAACAAGTGTTATTGCAACTAGCTAGGGAGGGCATAAAGTCTTCTTGGTGATTCTCATATGAAGTTCAAAAGTTTATGATCAGATATGCCTTCATGACCTATAGCTTATATGTTTAATTGACGAAGTATCTATCTGGTATTAGGCATGTCTAGGTCAAGATATTGCTCACGATTTGATTGTTTAACATTTTTATCATTATTGTCATGATTCTAGAAAGTTACAAGAAGTTTTCGGTGGTGGTTTAGAGGCTAGTCTAGAAAAGTGGCATAGATCTCACGACCGAATGCCCTGAATTGAGGAATTTGGGTCATAATCACATGTAAGCAGGCTTATGGGTATAGTTGGAGCCTCACAACTGCATTCACAGTGTGTCAAGGGTGTAGTTGGGGAGTAAACCTAGTGAAAAAGAGTTCCATCTTAGGGATTAATCACCTAAGGTGGTTGGTATGCTCTTGAGAGATTTATAGTCTCTGAGGGATGTCAGTTTACTTCCAGTTTGTAGGCCCCACTTCCATAACTAGAACTTGGAGTTCAAGTCATAGCTTAATGAAACTAAGCTCATGTTTACCTTGGAGAGCTTGTAAAAGTGGGTGAATGTGGGAGGGGTAGTTACACTAGACCTACGCGGGAGAATATGTAACATCATATGGGTTGGAGACAAACTCAATCAACACTAATTATGCCAATAAATCCTTTTCCTTGTATGCTCTTGATGGATAGATTTCGAAGGGCTATGGGACCATATTGAGGAGGCACAGTGCCTGATATTAGTTGGGATGCCGAAGTCCAGAAGTGGTGTGTGACTTCGATGCCTAGGGCTGTGTACCTTAGTGAAAGCGGAGGGAGTTGGGCCAACCTTGTGAGATTCCCAATGTCATTGAGTATTGGGATTGAATGTTCCGAGCCTTTGGAATTTGATATAAACTGATGAGGCTTTATGTCTGGTTCCAAAAGTTGGGAAAAATGACTTGATATTCCTTGGGATTTCCTCAGTGCTATGATGTAACTTTCAATGCGTGCTGGTATACTAGTTCAGTAGATGGTGTAGGGAAAACATGAAGTAATAAATTAATAAAATAATAAATAGTTAAATGATTAAATTCAAGATGAAGTTCCTTAAAGAGGGGGAGTATGTAATTCCCTGTAATAATAATAATAATAATAATAATAATAATAATAATAATAATAATAGATGAAATAATATTAATATATAAATAGATAAAACAATAAATAATAAAGAAAAGATAATAATAGTAAATAAATAAAATGATAATAACAAACTAAAGTTCTTAGTAAATATATAAAAATAGTAAGAATAAATAAAGTTAACAAAAAGTAAAAAAAGGAATAAAATAAGCAAGAGTTAAATAAGAAAAAAGGTTGATTTAAGGAAGACTTAAGAAAAAAAATAGAAGTTGACATGATGACACATGGATTGTGTGCATGCGGATCCCCTTCCAACCCCCTTTCCATTTAATGGATGAAAAGGGAGATGAGAGGCATTCGTTCTTTTTGGAGGAGAATACATGGAGACAAAGGTTTCACTAGTTGTAGTAGTTGATTGAGAGCTCACGGGTTGTCAATTATAGAATGATTCTATGCAAATGAGCCTACAATTGGGTGGAGAGTCATTCCCAAAATTTTGTTGTGGTCAACAGGATCCAGATAATGTTACAACTTTGAAATCACCAATAAGATATATCTTTGCTTCATGCTCTACAAATATGTATTCTTTGCTTATGGTTTAAAAAATTCTATGCTAATCAATTGAATATTTTGATGTAATTAGTTGTATGTTTTTATTTTGGGTCGTTACAAATTTTAAGGCCTTACATGAAGTATGGGTTTTTCTCATATAAACTGGAATAGTTGAGGGAAGGATATTTAACTAGGTATACATCCTATCAAGCTCTCTAAGGGACAACATTGAATAGGCTCAAAATCCTAATGAAGGTCAACACCTTTAATTTTTCATGGCCTCCTATCTTTTAGACATTATTTGCATGAAACAAGCATCCCCATCCAAATGGGTTGGAATTGGACAATTCATGATGAACTGGTCCATATATATTGTAAATTCTTGTTGCAAGGCCACTAAGTGTAGGCATATGCAAAGCTTTACCAAGCCTTTGTTATGACACTACACAAAGTCTTATTCAATGAGTCTACTCCACACATGTTTGAATGTGCCATGCAGGTAGTGTCCTTAGTTGGTGACTAGTTTGTGGACCAAGATGACACTTAGCTTATAATATTTGGAGCAACTAAAACTCCCCTCTTATTTGGAGCCAATAGAGTGCTACTTCAAGAAACAATATATCATGTTTACATAGGGGTAATTAGAACACTCGCGTGAGTCAAGAAGGCTCCCTATCCACACATTCATTTACACCTATGGGCATATTAGGTCAAGGAAATCAAGAAATCCAAAAAATATTTTGAAGCATTGATGCATTTTTGTTTTTGGGACCTGACATTCCACATGTATGATCCAATGTCTATAATGAAATATCATTGCAATTATAGGTGGGATTACCAATCAAATATTTCGACATAAGAGGAGACAAAAGAATTCATTAAACTCCGTATAACTTATTTCAAGAATATATTACAATCCTACTCAAAGTAAAAAATAAAAGGCCTAAGTTGAAAAGGAAGCCCTGGCCCAGAAAGGGACTGCTAGAATAGAGGACGCTAGAATTGAGCAAGGGAAAAATATGAAGCAGGGCCAAGAAGTAACAAGTATGGCCTAGGAAACTGAACTTAGGAATAGGAGGTGGAAAGGATGTGAATAAAAAGAGAGTGGAATAAAAGTGTTGAAGAAGAAAAAAATGTAGTAGGATGAAGTAGAGGCTAAAGCTAATGGATAAAATTGCCTTCTTAATGCAGCTATAAAATCATTCTAAGAAGAGATAGTTTTACCACTTTTCTTCAAATCTTCTTGGTTTTGGCCTCCCACCAGATGAGAGCTTCTCCTTTCAAGCTAAGAGAACCAAGCCAGATATTTGTGACATCATCATCAATCTTTTGAATTCTATAATAAAATTCAATTTGACGAACCCAATTATCCAAATTTTCAACATTTACTTCTCCATTATACATTGGCAATTGAAACTTGACATCAAGCTTAATCAAAGGAGACTTAGCATGCCCTCTTGGAGATGTAGGAGGAGTAGGTCTATGTGAAGAAGGAGGTAAGGATGGAGGTGAAGGAGGAGGAGGAGGTGGAGGCTTTCTCCAATTACCACCATCACCTTTTGGTTGATTAGAACTTTCTCCTTGCAACCGTTTTATTTTCTCATTGTACAACACTTTCACCATCTCATTCATATCAAAGAAATATTTTCTAAAAGCTCTCTCATCCTCAGACATCAGTTCTTGTCCTTATTCTTCTTCATGTGCCATGACTTGTGGAGTTTGTGGCCTCCTTGAGCCAATTTGAGGGTTAGGTTCTTCAAGTGCTCCTTCTCCTCTTCTCAATTTCGACCATGTAAGCATTCAAAACCATTGCAAATTCCATCAAACCTTAACAAAAACCATGTTCTGATACCAAATTGATCCAATATTAAAAAGTGAAGGTTTCATGAAATAATTTGCAAGCTAGTTCATGTTTTTTATGCAATGGATTGTGATTTCAAAAGTACACAAACTTAAGTAAATTTTGCATAGTTTTAACAGTTAAAAGGGAAAAACATGTAACATCAAACATAGGAAAATTGATAATGGAGTTCACCCCTCTTGGGCTATGTCTTTGGGTCCAACTTCCAATGGCAGCCTTTTCATTATATGCTCAAATGATCAATATATCAACATACAAGCTTCAATATTAGAAAATAACACTATCACCGTGTCCAAAATTCTTAGAAACCCCTATCTATGTTCTTATTGAGCTCAAAAAAAGCTAAAAATTGAGAAAAATATGACCCTTTCTCTAGTCTGGTCTACAAACTAATCTAAAATTTGTCATGACTTTGCAAATTTGGCAACAAAATGGCCTATGGCCTATTTGTCGGGTGCTTCAATTGGGAACCTAGAGCTCCCAACTTCGATCCAGTGGTGTAGGCAAAATTGGCTCGTTTTTAATTAATATATATATTTATGGGCCTCAACCCCCACCCGAACTTTGCGCCATTGGTTGTATGTCCACATGGGACTGAGGGTCGCTAGCCATAGTCCACGTGCCCTCCCTTACCCCCACTCCCAGTTCTTTATATAACATGTTCCCTGGGCCTTTGTGCCTTGGGCGTAGACAAGGTCCCACGCACCCTGTGCCCCTGATTGCTTTGATGACGGTCATATGACATTCCAAAACCAAGGATCGCGGCGGTCGGGTGCACCTACTAGCTCTTCCTCCCCCCTAATGCTCCATTGTTGCATAATAAATATAAAATTCCTATTATTTATTAAGAAGAAGTAACATAGATCGAGCAGTCGAGTGATTAGTTTGTTGGTTGGAGGTCAGGCGTTCGCTGGTTGTGGCTTGGTCGATGGGATAATTTTGACACAATTGCCAAGGCCATGTGGAAGCCTCTCATAGGTCCACATGGCCCCCTTTGATTGGCCCATGTGGTGGCCTGTGATTGGCCTGAACACAAACCCATCCTCCAATAACTGTTCTCCAAGTGTCCTCACCAGATTGGCCGAGTACCTACCGTGCAACCAAGTCATCCTGCTGACATCAGCACCTTGTTAGTGTATGGTCTATCACGTTAGTGTACATACTACGTAGTCAACTTTGCACTTTGATTTTTTTTTTGTTGTTTACCAACTTCAGAACGTGATAGCTTCCTCATACGATGTCAGATTGAGGTGAGTCAAGTGTCGTTGGAATCAAAACGACGAACTCTATGATTTGGCATTAGTTTCAAGAGATTTTGAGCACTTTCATTTTTAGCATACTTTTTATCCTCTAGATTAATACAACACACTCAATTATGTATTTTGTCATATGTAATAGCTTAACATATAAATGATAAAGTGGTTTTAGGATTTAGAAATTTGTCCTCTCACGTTGAATTAAAAATATATGCAAGGTATTTAATATTTTTGGTAATTTATAATAACAAGTAAGTCATATACATTGAGATATAGTTTAGTTTAATTTAATTTTAGACCACTTTTCATGACCTATACTTAGGCCAACGCGAGTGAGATTCCACCTCCAAAGCTTTGATAGAGTGGACTTTGAATCCAAGACCAAAGTTTTTCCAATTTGCAATAAAATTTAATAGCTTTGGGACATTTATATTCTTTATTACCCTCCTTTTTGAGATCACTGACATTTCTTTTTTGAAGTCACAGTTTGAGACAAATATGTTCCTTTTTGTAGAGATTCCCTTATAGCTGCCTAGTGGCAAATATCTTTAAATTCAAGTATTAAAAACCACAATTTCAGTAATTTATAAACAAAGCCAAATTTTAACTTCCCCAAAAAGAAAGCTATAACCTACAAAACCTAATAAAAATATGGGGAATGAGAGTCTTAGATATATTTACAACGTCCATCTTTATCTAAACCCTCTTCACCAAATTATAACTCTAAACTAACAAGACCCTAATCTTATTCTAACACAGACCATTATCACCTCTTTAATTGTATTTGGAAACAACACAATCATAACACAGTTCCACACTTATAGCTAGCAAACTAATGTAAATAAATATGCCAAATCACAAATATGCGACATTGTCTTACAAGTTCTACTAAACTCAACCTTCCAACATAGAAATTTATCATTTGGACCAATTTTATGTTGCATTTTCACTAGATCAATAATCAGTAACTACAAATTTCATGTCTTTCATACAATGGTTTCAATAATTCAAAAATGGTCATCTTTATGTCATAGTTACCAAGCTCGAATTTGAATTTGAATACGATACGATATAGGAAAAATTCAATTCAAAAAATTTCAATTAGGAAAAAATTCACCAGTATACTTCAAAATATTCACCCATATGTTTCAAAATCTATCGAAGCCACCTATAGTTTAATCTCTTCCTGAATAATGGTGTCGATTGCTTTGGCATGCCCTGCTAACTGGTCCCTATCTCTGGGTTGTGAAGAATATAAGCGATAATCCATTAATGTTCTTTTATAGTTTGGGCAAGGAGAAACCCATATTAAATTAAGATGGATTTCCTCATTCTTCGCTTTGATGTCTATTGTCCATCTAAGGCTCTTTATCGTAAAACAAATTGATATTTTATAGATAACTCAGCCAAGTCAAACAAATTAACAAATTTTCAGATTTTTTTTCGTGAATTCGACCAAATTTGATAACTATACTCGAAGTGCAACTTTTCAGTTCAAAGCTTTGTTTTGTACCATTATGAAAGATTTTAACATCAAATTAAAGCCCACAACTTGCACTATTACTATAACTCAAATTGAATGATTTTAATGCAAGCCATTGGAATTTCTTCCCCTTCATTACAAAGACCAAGAGTTTCCCAACATTCCCGATCTCCAAGGCTTAATATTCCAAAAATTGGGCGATGAATAATGCATCCCACCCATCGCCCAAATGGAAAGCCTTAATTTTACTTTGACTTGTCAAACACATCAATGTACTTGACATGTCATGTCAACAATGAGATATATGTTATGTTATTTTATAATTTTCACATTAAATCTCTACAACAACACATAAATGCTGCAAAATTTTAATGATTTCAAAATGATTTCCATGACCCCTGCTTTTATGAGATACTTTCATAGCCCTACCCTTTGGTAAGGGGGGCTTAAAAAAGAATTAAGTTAACAATCAAATAGTTCACAAGTCATGTGATTGCCAACATTTTCTATTAACTATGGAAAGTCAATTAACATAGTGAATAAGTTATATATATATATATATATATATATATATATATATATATATATATATATATATATATATATATATATATATATATATATTCAAATTTTTCTAGAGGAAAACTCAAGGTATAAAAAGTGAATTTTAAAATCTAGAAGGTAAGTGAAAACTCAAGGTATAAAAAATGATTTTAAAATCTACAAGGTAAGTAAGAAGGGTTTAATTATATATTTTAAAAAATAAAAATAAAATTTATAATATTTGTTTAAATTATTAATAAAAGAATAGGAAAAATAAATAATAATTATATTTTAAAAAATTAGTATTTTAACATAATGTATTTAGAAATATTAAAAAATTATAAATGGTAAATGATTATTTTAATTTTAATTTTAATTTTTTTGTTTCGTAGAATCAATAATTAATGTGAGCTCTAGTTATGTGGTATGGGTTGATTATGTTTGCCACAAATATAACCTCGAGGCAAACCCATGTCACTCCATGTAAAGCACACAAGGTTACTTGAGGTTTGAACCAATGACATCGTTAGAAGTAAATGGTAGATGATTTTAATTAAAAAGTCAAATGCAATATAAATAATGGAAGATGATAATATCTTTAATATTATATGTGAAATCTATTGCAAATACAATGATATTAAATTTTATCGCGTGAGAGGTACTCCTACGATTTAGTATGGGAGATGTTGTAGTGTTAGTAAATGGGCGTAAACATTTAAGTGTAGGCTCAATATGGGAGAGATGTTGTAGTGTCCATAAAATGAAGCATTAATTATAAAAAATGTTACATTGCAATTTTGTTTTTATTAATAATGTTTTTTAACTATAATGAGAATATTTGATTTGATTTCAAAATATAGGTGCAATCCACAAATGTACATCAGAGGTTACATTTCAATTTTGTCATCTTCTTCAGGAACATCTAGCAAGACATGATTCAAAACTATCATTTGATGAGGAATAGTAGCCCGACTAACACAATTTGGGTCTTTAAAAGTGAAACCTTATAAAAGATCCCTAAAATTAAGCAAATTCGCCCTATTTAAGGATAAAATCCTTCATTACAACGTACTTTACCATATTAACAAGGTCATTCAAATCTAGACATTTGTTTGTTGTTGAACCACTTGAACTAGTAGAGTCCTTCAAGCTCATAACCAAAATGTTAACAAAGATTGCAACTTCTCAACTTTTTTTATATAAGTGACATATTGCATCTTCCTGCTTGTCCAGTTTTCCTGTAATTCCCAACCATAGTTCCATTGCATTGGAAGCAGAGACAGACTTGCATTATTATGAATTTTCAATTTCATAATTTCAATTTGCATGTCATCTGGCTTGTTGTTGAGTTTGACAATGTCAAACTCCAAACCATTGTTGACCAAGGACAATATAAAGAATGACTAACCCAATTACCAACACATGACAACCTTATAACCATAGGGACCAAATGCACATATACACCCACAACACTATGTGTCGCTATAGGGGGTAATGCACTCAACAAACAGAGCAACCCAACTGACAAATAAAAATAAAAAATGGAATCCCTTTATAAGAGGAAGGATTAACATTGAACTCAAAGGAGCACTAAAATTCAAAAAATTAGAATGCTTTTCCCACTGCCAAATTTATCCCCATAGGAAGCACCAACTATAGCACACATCAGTAATACCACAAAGAAAAGCTAGCGAGAGCAGAAAAACTAAAATACCAAATTAGGAAGGTTCATCAATTTCTAAAATGAGAGATCACACGGGAGGAATCATCATCAGAGAGAGTAGATACTGACGGCTAGATCATCTTCCGAACTTGCACCGATATCCCACACACCTTATCCATAATTTCAAAGCGAGGATTTATTAATTTAGTGTGTTGTGGGATGTTGCAATAAGGGATAGGATCACCTCAACTCGTACTAAGATCTCATGTAGAGTGTGTGTTTGTGTGAAATCGAGATAATACATATGAGAGATTTACATGCATAATTGAACTTTGAAGGTAATAACACATATATACACCCCCCCACCTCCATTTTTTATATTTTGAAACATAGATTAATCTTAAGGAACAAATGAAGGCTTTAGTTGGCCATCCACCATTAACTTGCTAAAATTCAAGGTACAATATTCATTTGCACTCTAATCTGCATCTTTATTTTTATCCCGTAAGACATGATAATAGTTGATTAAGGGGGTTTATTTTGTAACATTTTTTATGTGTTTTAATAGATTACCAATAAGATTATTCCTTTGGGAAGATCCGTTAACCATGTTTTGAATGATTAGAGAATAATCCCCAATCACAACAAGTGTCACATACCCCTGTGGCCTAATTTTACAGTTGCCTACTAGGCTCCCATTCCTCAATTTAACTTCGATTAAAGTTAGATTCAATAGTCATCACAAGTATAATTATTCCATCATTACATGAACAAATATTATTCATGCAGCTCTACTCATACTCTTAAACATTCAACAACATCAAAAGTAATGAACCATAAGATAACACAATGCAATTATACTCCTAAGTTTAAATATGTGACATATAAAGAGTAAGGAGCCACATACATAACATCCCAAGCAATTGAATCCAACTAGATTAGCTGAAGAAAGTCACTTGGAGAATCGAGCACTGCCATCGAACCTAGAACTGGCTTCCTCCAATTCACCCTCGAGCCGAGAATTATTTCCATGGATCAACTGCCTCTTGTTGATCTCTTCAATGGGTATTTAATACCCTCTTTCATGATATGGTTTCCATTAGTGGTGTCCCTCTTTTATGGATCTTTTTTATCCATTTTCCTAGGCTTTTCCCAGAAAAGCTCGCCTTTCTCTCCCACGAGGCTTTTCCTCATAAAATCTTTCCTTTCTCTCCCACAAGGCTTATGTTTTTTCTTGACTTAGCATATTTCTCCAGCTAAGTAACTTAATTGATATTTATCTCCAAATCCATTAAGATTATCTATATTTGGATCTAGAATTCTTATCATGAAAGAATTATCCATTCCCATTCACCAATGGGATTTGGCAAGAATCTCATCTCTTGGTGTCTCGCTTTTCCAAGTGATTAAATTATTTTATTTAATAATAAAGTATTTACTTTCATTGTTACATATCAGACCTAGCTTTTCTTAGCTTAGGTCAATAGAGTGTTACATACAATGGAGGGGTGTTACATACTCCCCCCTTAAATTTACACCGTCCTCGGTGTATTACTGCATCTTACAATTTATTTCCTCATTCACAGGTAATTGTTTCTGAATTTTCAGGTTCCCATGGCCTTGCCACCTGAATCAGATCTTCTGATACATCAGTTACAAAGGAGTTATACCAACAATCTCCTTCCATTGCTACTTATACATTTGTTTCAATCAAATTTGGTGAGAGATTTTTAGATGTAGAAACTCAATTTTGTTTACCACAGTTAATGTAACAATACTACTACATGAGTAACTACAGGTTAATGTTGTCTGCCCTTTAACCATGATTCCTCATTTCCATTTTATTTAAATAATAGGAAGAAATGCATGTTCTTCAAATGCATTCTTCCAATGCCTTTGTGTTCTTGTCTAACATATTCTTCCTACAGTTTCCTTGCATTAGTCATAACAAGTCACACTAGTACTTTTTACCAATCAACATGTATAAAATATCATGTTAGGTTAGCTCAAACATAACCATCAAAATCATAACCCATATGTAACCATCATAAATCAGAATCATATGTCATATGTATACTAAGACTGAAGCAAAATACGGATACTTATCCTTAGTTTCCAATACCAATTCTTAGCTTCCACTTTTATCCTGCCTCTGTACGCACTCGGGATCAGTTGCCTTACCAGACAATTACCCAGTGCCATCTCTTCTACCATGTGCACCTACACATAGTGAGCATTCCACACACATAGCTATACATGTCATATATCATCATGCAATACCTGCATCCATACCAGTACCATATGTACCATTTGTACATAGTACCACTTGTACACGTGTACCCAATACCAAATGTCCATAGCATCACCTGCATGACATATACTTCATCCACATGTTTTCAACCATGTTAGTATTATGCCAAAAATTTCATAAATTATTCATATTACCTTTAGACAAGTCTGATCAAACTGTGCTCAGTTTGTCTATTGGAGAATAAGGAATTAATGGACTTGTTCAACTTTTGCAACTAGAGCATAATTGAATTTTTTTTATGTCAAAGTATTCAAGTGCTTTTACTTAGCTACTCATTTTCATATATCTTGTGGCTGCAGGCAGTTTTAAGCAAATGATAACATAGATGCATAGTACAACTTTACAAAACCAATAACATTGAGTCTTGGGATTGAATTTGTCCTAGACAAGGTTTTAATAACATCGGAATATGACCTCTGCTTTATCATAAAGCAAACTATTGACTATAGTAGTTAGTCTAGTATGGACTTCAATGTTATATTTGAGTCTCATAACAACCTTACCTTGTCTTTAGCCAAGAAAACAATCGTTTCGTACTCAAACATACTCCACATATAAACAAGTTGTGTCATATGATTTCTGTTTTCTCTTTTTTAACACTACTTCCAACCCCTTGTTGGCTGTGAATAATTCAGTGTCGATTTAAAATCAATTGAACAATTAGCATGTAAGTACATATACCGCCTATATAGGAGTCATGCCTGAAGGTTACAATGGTTTCACATTCCCCAATCTCTTACTTTCCACAATACTCTGTATACCATGGTGTGAACTTGAGTTGTTAACATCTGGATACCCCACCTTAACACTAGATCATGACCTGGTAGAATAAAATTCGTCTCTTGGAACCCAATCAATTATTAAATTCCTTAAATAAATTTCAAAGTAGTTTATGCAATAATTGATATGTTTTCATATCAATTATTGTCTAGTTTTGAATATAACAACACTATCCATGCACTCTAACAGTTAGACTTCTCTTGATAGGAAATAGTGGTACAAAATATGCATCTCAAATTGTACAATTGTCAATTGATTTCAATAGATTGCTAGATATCATTTTATCAATCCAATTATCTTTGTACACCAAATTCTTGTTTACCAGTACCACTTAGCCATCCAATATGGTTAAAGCATCCTAATGATTTAACAATGAGTTGTTGCATGGTTTATTATTCTCTCTTTTCTAGAACCTTTTATATGTCACACCTTATCTGGTGCATGTATTATTTTATTACTAGCATAAGATCCTTAGATCATCATAAGTTGTATTAATGTGAACCTTTTGGGTTTATCAAGAATTTGTCTATTAATTTGGATAATCATGTTCCGAATCTAGTGTACAATTCTTGTTATTTATTAGGCTGCTCTGAATTTCTCTATTTCTACTTCAAGTGCATTCAACACCACCACATCAAATATGTTTATCATTTCATAAAGCATGTATACTTTGTTTATATATAGTAGAAACACATAGATCATTTTAATCTTATCACTTCCCACAAGAAGTACATTTTCAAGATCTACAATCCTTCTGTAGATTTGAAAGGTTCCTATTTGTGAGATATTAACCGAACCCCATCTATATCTGGATGGATATGCACATCAATGTTGTGAAGGTTGAGGTTGCACACTTTTACACATTGGAATTTGAGTGAACTTTGATCTTGTATTTAATGTTGTTTTACTACTATTAATCGAGAAGCACCAAGAGTTGCTTTTACACTCCCATTATGTATTTACACTAGATGTAATTTTGGTGTCAGTCCCATTGACCTTCTTATTAGAGTCATAATTTATTAATTTATGATGTCTTCTCCAAAATGAATTGTTGGGTCCCCATAATACTAGTGATTACCCCATTACTATTGTAGTTATACCCCTTATTAATATTGTTGTGCCCATATTACCCCCATATTGTTATTACTGTGCCCCATAGAATCCCTCTATTGTTACTTTTGTGGCTTTATATTATTATTGTTAGGTCGGCTGGATTATATTGTGACTCCTTAGACTCCTATATATAGAAAGGAGGTTTTGTCATTTGAATCATCCGAGAATTGTTCATTTATGTAATGTAAAGGAGGTTGCCCCCTCGAAGAGGATGAATTCTAAGGCATTGATCTATCTTTTCTATCTTTTCTTGAGCTGGTTCCATAACATTTGGTATCAGAGCTTTGGATTCTAGGGTTTTGCTGCTCCAAACAGGTCATCGTGGAATTTTTGCTATAACTTTTTCTTTCTGTGATGTTTCAGAAGTTGCAAAAAAAACCCATTTGAGAAGAAATCACGCTAAACCTCGGGTCTGAATTTCAGAGCTTTTCGCGCTATATTTGTGGAGATATGATCTGAGGAAGTTGGTCTTTTTGCAGACTCTTGAATTACATTCCAAACAGGTGACCTGGCAAAAATCGTCATAACTTTATTTCTAAGAATTGGATTGAAATTTCGCAAGAAGGTATAGAAAGAGGACGGACTGTAGTTTTCTTTTATACAATTTTTATATTCAAAGTCAAAACAGTGACACGTGGCACTTCATACAAGTTTGCTCTACTGAACTAGTCTACAATCAGGTCACTGTGGGAGATTGTGCATAACTCTTTCTTGGAGAATCCAATTTGGATCAGACTAGTGGCATTGGAAAGAGGAAACAGAAGGCTACTGTAGGTCACAATTTTAGAATTGGATCATTCGAAATTACAGAGATACATCAGATTCAATATCAGGCTTCTACAAAGTGAAAAAAGGTGTGTAGTTTTTTTTTAAATTTTTGCGTAAGCTTGGTTTGAAGGAATTCAAAGGGCATAGTAAAGCATTATTATTGGTAATTGATGCCTCGAGGAAAGAAAATGCAAACACCTAGTAAGCAACCTGAAAGCTCTAGCATGACTTAAGAAGAGGAGGAAGAAATGCAACATGATATAGCAAAATTACGAGACCAAGTGCAACAAGTGTCACTTGCACAAAGAGGAACAGAATATAAGATGGATGGTTTAAAGAAAGATGTAGAAGCTAAGATGGATGGTTTAAAGAAAGGCGTAGAAGCTAAGATGGACGATTTGAAGATAGATTTGAAGACAGACATGGAAGAATTGAAGAAGTTGCTACAAGAAAGGGTCACTAATGGTGAAAGGGTAGTAAAGGAAACTCATGATGAGAACAAAAGAAATGTTAATCATGATTCCATAGACTCCAATGTTGGATCGAAGACCCACCATATTCTAAAAATCGATATGAGGAATTTTGATGGCAAGGATCCTGCAACATGGATATTATAGATGGAGCAATTCTTTGATCTCAATAATGTGCAAAACACACAAAAGGTACGTATGACAACTTTATATTTGGAACCAAATCAGTTTGTATGGTATCAATGGCTTTGCTCTTGTAAACAATTTATCACTTAGGCAATTTTTACGGAAGAATTGATAGCACATTATGAGGATACAAAAAGAAACACTTTTTTTAGCCAATTGATAAGTCTCAAACAAAAGGGTTCAATAATGGAGCACGTTGAGGAGTTGTTATAGACATTTTTGTGCCTTACAGCATGAAGCATGAAATGTCCATAATCTAAGGGATCCAAAGTCCCTAAACATGTTGTTCCTACCCCTAGAGGAACAAGGTCAGCAAACCACAGCACTGAATATCAGTTCTCCACCTGAAAACACTAAAAAACAAGGCAATTCTGGATCATGTCAACTGCTCCACTGAGCATCTGCGCTGAATGTCAACTGCTCCACTGTCTACCTGCGCTGAATGTCAACTGCAAAGAAGGCTACCTGCGCTGGGCGGGTTGGGACATGTGGCACAGTCATTCCTCAAGGTGTCAATGCCCAGGAAGCTTCCAAAATGACACTTGGATCAGGGAATTTGACTGGTGATGAGTAAGAGGGTCTAGATCTCCAAGTGGAAACAAGAACCTCCAAGTGGACTCAAGAACTGAAGAATAACTGAAGTGAGAGAGGACACTAGTCAGCTTCATGCCAGCCTCAAGCTGACTCATCCTTTCTCCAAAACTCCTATATATAGAGCTCTCTCATGAGGTCTAAGGAGGCTGGAATCTTGTGAATGTAATGAAGTGCTGTTGGTTTGAGTATAGAACTATTGGGTGATTTGCTTTGAAGGAGGTGAAGAGGAGATTTCTTTCTGCTAGGAAGGTGATGCTGGATTGGGCCTCTTATGGTTGTATCACTTCCTGAACTTTACTTCTTCCATTAATAAAGCATTTGAGGTTCTTCTATATGCATGTGTTTCAATGGTGTATTGTTATACTTGTGTATTTGATTTATTCTAATCCTTGAATCAATTATGAATGTGTGCTTCTTGTAGTTTCCCTCTCTTGCCATTTTGCAGGATCTTGGTGTAGCTGGACCAGTGAAAGAGCAAGGAACTGGGAGCAAGCAGCAAGGAGAGAAGATTGGATCAACCATTAGCGAAAGACATCAGTTAGTGGATCTCTTTCTCCCCTCTTTTACATCTCATAAAGAAGTAATCTCAAATAGCTTTGCTTTGATTGTTGCTGAGGTACTATCACCCTTAGAGTGGGATAGGGTCATTCCGTATTGGATACTTTTCCCAACAACAAATTGGCGACTCCGCTGGGGATCGTATCTTGTTGGTTGTTTGTGTTTTGCTATTCATTTCCTAAACACAGGGAGTACCGAATCGAACTGCATTTGGATCTTTCAAATGCAAAGTAGAGGGCAGCTACTCTAGCTCAGTTTCTGGGCATGTTTATGATTTGAAGAGCTGATCCACAAGGACTCTGAATAGCTCTTAGTGATAGCTTTTCATCCTCCTTTTCATCCTTTAGTGTGTACTTGATTGATAGCTTTTGATTTGGCCAAAAACTGTGAATTTTTGAGCAATCTGTAACCCGGAAACTGAGAAAAACGAGAGTTTCTCTCTTCATTGCAGGCACTGTGAAGGCAGTCTGCATTTCATCGCAGGTCCCGAAGGGGCTACCTGCGCTGAATGTCAAACTGACAGTGTACTACCTGCGCTGAACCAGTTTTGCCTTGTGCAACTGGGGTTCCCTGCTGTTTATTGCCCTGTTTTCATCCCTGTTTTTGCAGCCTGTTATCAGTCAATGTGCCTATCTGAAACCACCTTTCTTTGCCACTATTCCGCCTCGGTTGTATAAAGAAACTGTATTTGTTCTTTGTGTATTTCTTATATCATTTGCAGTTTCCCATAACGAAAGTGAACTAGTCTTGCTGTGACCTCTTAGATCTAGACCTGTGATAAGTGTCGTTCTGATCTTAAGAGTTAGTTTGTTTGCTGTTCATAGTTGATTGAGTATTTGCTTTCGTCATATGGTTTGAGTTTATGTATTTCTAGTGTCGAAAGAAGTATATCTTAAGGTGTCTTTTGATTTTTGACAAAAGCTTGTTTTCTTTCACTTGAAATTGAATTCAAAATTATACAACAGCTTTCTTTTTGTATTACATCAACATTAAGAAAGAGAAAAGAAATACCTGCATTGTGCATTTTGCATTTGATAAGTTTGCTTGTTGATTTAGGAAAAAGTGCATTAGTGTGTGCTCTATGATCTGTGTGAAAAGATGATGTCTTTCTTTTCCCTCAGTAGTTAAGATTTTCATAAGTCGAAAAGAATGAAAAAGCTTGCTTATCATCTTAGACTACATTTAGGAATTTGTATCATACATCTCGTGGTGAACCTTGAAAGACAAACTTTAAAAAGATCAACTTAAAATATATTGAATGAACCTAACAACGCTTTGAAACATAACGCAAACACATAGAGGTCTAGGTAGAGACGTGTTCCGGCGTCGTTAAACATAGTGACTGTCGATCTCGAAGAAGGTGGGTGATTCCTCCTGAGAGTCGGTGGCGCTAATACGGATTGTGCTCCCACGTACCGTCGCGTATATATTGGGAGACCCCTATAGGAATAAAGCCTTTATCCATAGGAAGCCGTGTCAGCCGCCCTACTGATCGCAATGCAGTGAACACAGCATTCACGAAGATCGACCACTCGTACCGTAAAACGTATTCTGTGGTTTTGCGAAAAGTTTGGCACACCCTCTGCCTAGAACTCCAGAGTAGTTTCTTTTGGCATTTTTCAAACTCTATAACTGAAAAAGTCCATCCGAGCATTTGTCACTTCGGGCTCGTTAAAACATCGAAGGAGACTAGAGTCATCTTTAGCTTTTTCTCGACTCTTAAAAAGTGAAAAAGCAAGTTGTGTCTAAAAGCGTCTAATAAAATTCATTCATTTCGGAAACACAAATTTCCCCTTTTTTTATATTTTGGTTGATCGAGTAATCCGCAATCGTGGAAGAGAGTCAATTGAAACCCCGTCGTTCGCGGAGGCTTACGAGTCAACCGTCTTTGTCTCCGGAATCGAAAACAGTATGGACAAAGCGGACTCGTTTAACCGGTTCAAAATCTCCTATAAAGGTTAGAACTAGTGTTCCAACTACATCTGAGGTTCCGGTTACTCCAAACATTTCTGGAAACCCTGCCTCCATAGAAGAAGTTCAACAGCCACAAAAGGACAGTAATACTGATCCTAGTCTGGGGGCAAATACTTGTATAACTGAACCAGTTCCATCTGTAACCGATCCAGAGAGTTTTGTTCCTCAAACAACTGTCGCTGTCGAAACAACCAATTCTTCGGCACCAGAAATATTTTACGGACCTGACGGTCTTCCTCTTCCACCGGGTTTGATTGCGATAGAGGAAATTGCAGAGGATCCGCAAGCAAGTACTCCAACCCATTTTGGAGTCGGGGTCACTCTATTTCCTTCATCAGAAGTTAATCCACCACAAGTGGAGGTTCCTGTAGAATCGCTAGTGCAATACCAACAACCACAATTCCAGCAAGTGTACCAAGGTTCTGAGCAGCAGATCTTTGCGAACAGTGGACAACCGTATATCCAAAACGGTCAAAACCAACCACTTTACAATGGTCAAGTCCACCAACCGTATCAGTCATACCAACATCAATTACATTATGCTGGTATGCAAAGGCCCACTGCTCAAGCGATTCCATCGTACCCTGGTTATGCTTCGCCTAACCTGAATCAACAGTTACCATTCATGGCAACTTTAGAGTTACTCGATTTACACCGGTTAACCAACGATCCGATTGCTTATGCCCCTTGGTGGCCAGCGATTCCTCACAAACTTCCATCTGATATTCCTAAATTCAATGGAAATCCAGGTGAAGACCCATCGAATCACGTGATGGCTTTCCATCTATGGTGTTCGTCGAACACCCTGAACGATGATTCGATAAGGCTTCGCCTTTTTCAGAGGACATTGACAGGCCCAGCGGCTAAATGGTATATCGAATTACCTAGAGCCTCTTTCGACAATTTTAGTTCCCTAGCCACGACTTTCTTAACCCATTTTCAATTACCGATAAGGTATGAAACGGGAACAGAAATATTGACCAACTTCAAGCAGACAACTGCCACCCATATATCTGATCATATACATGAGTGGCGTCGTCGTCGTAGGATGGTGAAAACATATGTTCCCGATCAGCTGTTAGCTGAATGGTTTATAAAGTCATTACTTCCTGCTATAACGGAAGATGTGGCCAAGGGAGGAGTCGTAACAGAGGAGCAAGTTATCGCTCGTGCACAGTATTTGGACTTAGTTTATACTCAGTCCGGCACGCTCTACGACAAAATACTTGACGCTCCTAGACCGGAATTTTCAATTCCTCCCCCTCCTAAATCCAATAGTGACTCTCATGCCGGTAATGGCGTGATTGGCACGGCAAACGCAAAATCGATAAAGGCTTCGTCAAAGAAAGCCGTAAGAATTTGAATCAAAATGCAAAAGAAGAAATTCTTGCTTCGGAAGTAAATGCCGTATCAGCAGATAAGGGCAAAGAAACCAATCAACCAGGAAGCAAGAAGAAGCAAAACCAAGGGAAGAAGAAGAAACAGGGTGAATCATCTCCTAAAAGATCTTCTTCAAACCCTCCCGGGAAAGGAAAACCAAAAAGTCCATGTTTAATATGTGACGAGGATCATTGGACAGCAGACTGCCCATACAAAGCTGAGCTAAAAAGATTCTTAAAGAATTCACAAACCCCAGCTGTGTTAACTGATCCGTTTCCGAATCCAGGTCAAAATCTGGTTGGCAGTGGAAATGCTTCCCCGTGCCAGGTGCTAATGTTGTCGACCTCCAAGCAACAGAATGATGCTTTGATTTCGACAAGGAGCAAAGATTATAGGAATCCTCAGCTGTCGAACAACAACGGTAAAGATCAACCAAGCAGTTCGACGACAACTTCGACAGAAGTTGTGCAACCATTTATGACGGGAAGCATTCCAATGATCCATAGAAGTAATCATTCTCTCTAAAATATCGGAGTAATTTTCCTAAAAGACCCCGCTTTAATGGGTACTTTTGCCCTACCGCCTCTGAGTAATCCGGCGGAAATGGCCTCAGTGGAATATGAAACCTTCTATTTTTAATGGATATAAATCTCCGAGGACAGTTCTTATCTCGTGTCAACCTCGTTAAAAAATGAAACAAGGAGTCATGAGGATAGTTCTTTTACTGTATCAACCTCATTAAAAAATGAAACGAACCCCCTTTCCAAATCTCAAAGGTAAACCTTCATTCCAACCACCAAGTTGAATGCAATGAAGCTTGGGGGGCATGTTCCTCGATTTGAATTATTATGCTGGGGGCATGCAAACTTAACGAGCAGTTTTAGCATAAAGTTCATGCTCGTTAAAAAATAAACGCAAGATTCGAGCAGTTTTAGCACATAGTTCATGCTCGTTAAAAAATAAACATAAGATTGAGCAGTGTTTTGGCGCATTCGAGCTCTTTAAAAAATGAACCCAGTACCGGTAAATAACCTCTGTGATCGTAAATTTATCAGCCATAAAAGCCTTGGTCGTATGTGCACCTACCACCTTCACTTTCATTTGGCCGATCGTTCACCTCCATATGTTTGTTTACCCATTTGGAGGAACAGCTGCGAAGAGTGATTTCACCTAGCCATCCTTGTGACACTGCCGTGATTGGAAAATTCCAACCTGTACCTGGAATCTGCTGCTATCCCTGTCTATCACTCGTTCCTCAAAAGACGAGTCTTCTTTGAGCTCTTTTCATCTGACTCGTAAAATATGAAAAGTTTGCCGAGTTTTGGCCTTCCAGCTCGTTAAAGTGATCGGAAGAGCTATCCCTCCTCTAGATTTTAATCTTTTTGGACCTGAGGGGTTATTGCACAAAAAGGTCGAGCGCTTGCTTTATTCAGCTCGTTAAAGTTATCGAAAATTCATCCCTTCTGTATTGTTTTATACTTTTTCGGACTTAAGGGATTAGATGACGAAAAAGGAATTTTGGAGTTAACTTTCTGTACCTTTTCAGACTCTCTAAAAATGAAAAGGACCGAGTTTTCCTTGTCGTTAGACTCGTTAAAATGATTAAATAGCGACAAACTTGTCTTTAGACGAGAACGAGTCTCCCAATCGCTAGGCTCGTTAAAACATAGCGATGGGCTTGCCCGAAGGGCAGGTTATAGAACAAGCATATGTTATCCTCCTCAAGCTTGACAAAAATAAAGAGGTACTGGTCAGAAATGACTGGGGAAAAATTGGGAGAACCTCAAAGCTTTAATGGTTGCAAGTCGCTCTTGAACATGACACTTTTCCTCCGTATCACATTGGGTTGGGTTGTTTCATTCACCGGTCTCATCACCATGGTCTCACCAAACCATCCACATTTGGGGTAATGCTACCGATCCATCGCATCAGTGTCGTTATATGTTCAAGAGATGTTGTTCAGAAAAAGTCAACCGTGTCCCATCCACTGCCATACATTATCCTTCATCCATCCATGATCGCCACCCTGAATCATATGTCACAGATTGTTTTCACCTCCATTAAAATCATTAGCTCCGTTCCGTGTCACTGATGTGGGATTCATTAAGGCCCTCCTTTGACGGATCGCTTCTTGTCGACTTCAGCCCATTATCCAAGAAGTTGATCTAGGAACACCCCCCCCAGTACTTTGAAGCTTGCATGCCTCAATGGCAAGTTTCTCACTTCCGGCGACAGGTATACATCAATGACCTTCGACCAGAAGATTTTGCGTGGTGTTCGACGCCAAGTCCTATATTCACACCACGTGAATTGTACTGCAGTACCTTGAGGGTCATTATCATTATCGGTGATTCCTCTCGCACTTGTTAACGGTTTACATCATTGACCGGTAATCAAGCAATGTCTTTCCATGTTCGACTTCAGCGCAATTCTCACATGGATCGACTTGTACTTAGAGTGAAGATCGAACGAGTTTGAAGACCCCGGATTTAGTTTCATCCATCCGGGCTGCGATAAATATTCAGGAAATATAAAGACATTTGACATGTACAGCATTTCAGCAGATGATCATCCTACTCAAAGGATGATAATTTCAGTAGAGAATTATCAGTCTACCATCAGACGATCGTCTGTTCTATGTACCAAAATGAATTTATAAAGCTGAGCATGGGAATGCCCGCCTCAGCTAAATCATGAAAGCAGAATGAAAAATAATGTATTGTATTGTATTTTATTACAGGTCACCTCTCAGCGATTGAATGAACTTCGGATCCGCCTGATAAAGCATTTCACCCGATAAACGACCTCATACTTTAGGGGGCAACTGTTATAGACATTTTTGTGCCTTACAGCATGAAGCATGAAATGTCCATAATCTAAGGGATCCAAAGTCCCTAAACATGTTGTTCCTACCCCTAGAGGAACAAGGTCATCAAACCACAGCACTGAATATCAGTTCTCCACCTGAAAACACTCAAAAACAAGGCAATTCTAGATCATGTCAACTGCTCCACTGAGCATCTGCGCTGAATGTCAACTGCTCCACTGTCTACCTGCGCTGAATGTCAACTGCAAAGAAGGCTACCTGTGCTGGGCGAGTTGGGACATGTGGCACAGTCATTCCTCAAGGTGTCAATGCCCAGGAAGCTTCCAAAATGACACTTGGATCAGGGAATTCGACTGGTGATGAGTAAGAGGGTCTAGATCTCCAAGTGGAAGCAAGAACCTCCAAGTGGACTCAAGAACTGAAGAATAACTGAAGTGAGAGAGGACACTAGTCAACTTCATGCCAGCCTCAAGCTGACTCATCCTTTCTCCAAAACTCCTATATATAGAGCTCTCTCATGAGGTCTAAGGAGGCTGGAATCTTGTGAATGTAATGAAGTGCTGTTGGTTTGAGTATAGAACTATTGGGTGATTTGCTTTGAAGGAGGTGAAGAGGAGATTTCTTTCTGCTAGGAAGGTGATGCTGGATTGGGCCTCTTATGGTTGTATCACTTCCTGAACTTTACTTCTTCCATTAATAAAGCATTTGAGGTTCTTCTATATGCATGTGTTTCAATGGTGTATTGTTATACTTGTGTATTTGATTTATTCTAATCCTTAAATCAATTATGAATGTGTGCTTCTTGTAGTTTCCCTCTCTTGCCATTTTGCAGGATCTTGGTGTAGCTGGACCAGTGAAAGAGCAAGGAACTGGGAGCAAGCAGCAAGGAGAGAAGATTGGATCAACCATTAGCGAAAGACATCGGTTAGTGGATCTCTTTCTCCCCTCTTTTACATCTCATAAAGAAGTAATCTCAAATAGATTTGCTTTGATTGTTGCTGAGGTACTATCACCCTTAGAGTGGGATAGGGTCATTCCGTATTGGATACTTTTCCCAACAACAGGAGTTCCAAAAATTGAACATAAGGGTAAAAGATATTCCAGAGGAGCATAGGATTGATGTGTTCATAGGGTCTTTAAAGGATAATATCCAACATGATGTTCGCCTTTGGGAACTTGATTCATTAGAGAAGGCATTCAGGTTAGCAAGAGAAATGGAAAGCAAAATTATGGCAACCAGGAAGCATGCCACTCACAACTATAAAGACGGAAGTGTTGTTGCCCCTAGTCTTCCACAACCTATAAGGTTGACACCACAACAATTGGAAGAAAAAAGAGCAAAAGGGCTTTGTTACAGTTGTGATAGCAAATACACTAAAGGTCATAAGTGTGCTGAGAAGAAATTATTCTACATAGTTTGTGAAGAGGAAGAAGAAAAGGAGCAAGAAAGGTCAAAAGAAGAGGATATACTCCCTGAACAAAGCCTAGATGAAGAACAAATAAATCCGATCATATCTTGTAATGCATTGGCGGGAATTACCACTCCTCAAACCATCAAGATAGAAGGACAAATCAAGAAGAAAAAGGTAATAGTGTTGATTGATTCAGGAAGCACCCACAATTTTATTCATTGTAAGGTAGCAAAATAATTGAATTGCTTCCTGTATCCAACACCAGAGTGTCAAGTGATGATTGAAAATGGAGGAACAATAAATTTATCTGGAAAGTTCCATAATATCAAGCTATCCATGGGAGAATATGTATTAACTAGCCTAATGCTTTCCATTCCAATGGGAGGTGCTGATGTTGTACTAGGAGTCCAATGGCTACAATCCTTGGGTACAATAGCTTTAATTTTCAAGAACTTTTCATCAAATTTTCTATAGAAGGAAATGAATTTGAATTAAGGGGTATTGCAGGGAAACCAGGAAAGATAATCAGCTCTAATGGCATGACAAAGCTTCTAAAAAAGGAGCAAAGAGGTGTAATTGCACAATTATGTTCGCTAGATGTTTCCACATCAGAATCATCTATTTCTCCAGATCTCCAAAAAGTCCTGGACAATCATTCCAAGGTATTTGAGACTCCCAAAGGTCTCCCACCTATGTGTGATCATGATCATGCTATTCATCTGATTCCAGGAAGTGTTCCTCCAAACATCAGGCCGTACAGATATCCCTATGTCCAAAGAGTGAAATTGAATGTATGGTTGCAGAAATGCTAGAGGTTGGTATAATTCAACCGAGTCAAAGTTCTTTCTCTGCTCCAGTAGTATTGGTGCACAAGAAGGATGGATCATGGCGCATGTGTTCGGATTATAGGGAGCTCAACAAGCTCACTATTAAAGATAAGTTCCCCATTCCTGTCATTGATGAATTACTGGATGAATTGCATGGATCAATTTACTTCACCAAGTTGGATCTTCGTTCAGGATATCATCAAATCAGAATGAAGATTGAAGACATTCTAAAAACAACATTTAGAACTCATGAGGGTCATTATGAATTTTTGGTCATGCCTTTTGGCCTTACCAATGCACCTTCAACATTTCAAGGTTTGATGAATTCAATTTTCAAACCATTCCTTAGAAAATTTGTGTTAGTATTTTTTGATGATATACTAATCTACAGTAAGTCTTGGAAGGATCATGTTGAACATGTTGACAGGGTGCTACAACTATTGGAGGAGAAACAATTATATGCAAAAGATCCAAATGTTTCTTTGGAGTCCAGGAGGTGGAATATCTGGGTCATATTGTATCTCATGAAGGAGTTAAGGTAGACCCTAGCAAAATTAAAGCCATTAAGGAATGGAAAATCCCCACATCCATAAAGCATCTGCGAGGATTTCTCGGGTTGACAGGGTATTATCGCAAGTTTGTTAAGAATTATGGGAGAATAGCAGCACCTCTAACAACATTATTGAAGAAAGATGCATTTTCATGGACTCCGGAAGCAACAAAGGCCTTTGAACATCTTAAAGAGGAAATGTGCCAAGCATCGGTCTTAGCTACACCAGACTTCACAAAAACCTTTATTGTGGAATGTGATGCTTCAGGAAATGGAATTGTGTTATTCTAATGCAAGATGAAAGACCCATTGCTTTTGAAAGTCATCCAATCAAGGGAAAGTTTTTAAGCAAAGCTATTTATGAGAAGGAAATGTTGGCAATACTCCATGCACTTAAGAAATGGCGACCCTACCTAATGGGAAGACACTTCAAGGTAAAAACAGATCATGATAGCCTTAAATACTTTTTAGAACAAAGATTATCCTCTGAAGAGCAACAAAAGTGGGTCACAAAGATGTTGGGTTATGATTTTGAAATCATCTACAAAAAAGGGAAGCAAAATGTGGTGGCAGATGCACTCTCAAGAAAGGATGAGGATGTGGAAGCATTGTTGTGCGCCATTTCTATTATCCAACCAGATTGGATAAATGAAGCAAGGGAGGAATGGAAGAATGACGAAGAAGTGTGGGAACTTATTCGAAAGTTACAACAAGATTCCAGTACGTCTGATACATTTAGCTGGCAAAATGATTCGTTATGGTACAAAGATCGCTTATACCTCTGTAAGAATTCCTAGCTAAAACAAAAGATTCTTATGGAATTGCACACTTCTCCCTTAGGAGGGCACTCAGGATTTTTAAAAACTTACCACAGGGTTAAGAAGGAAATTTTTTGGGATGGCCTTAAATCAGATATTCAAAAGTTTGTGGCAGAATGTTTGGTTTGCCAAGAAAATAAAGTTGAAACAATTAAGACACCGGGTCTATTACAACCTTTATCCATTCCAAGCCAACTTTGGGAGGAGGTTTCAATGGATTTTATCACAGGTTTACCCAAGTCTGAGGGAAAGAGTGTCATCATGGTGGTAGTTGACAGACTTACCAAGTATGCACACTTTTGTGCATTATCACATCCATTTAAAGCCAGTACAGTTTCTACTGCATTTATGGAAACAATTCAAAAGCTACATGGAAACCCAAAGATTATTGTAAGTGACAGAGATCCCATTTTCACTGGAAATTTTTGGACATAATTATTTTCTTGTCTTGGTACTCAGTTAGCTCATAGCTCATCTTATCATCCTCAATCTGATGGGCAAACTGAGATAGTAAACAAATGTTTGGAAGGATATCTTCGTTGCTTTGTATTTGATAAACAGACACAATGGGTCAAATGGTTGCCTCTGGCTGAATGGTGGTATAACACTTCCTTCCATACAACAAAAATGACCCCATTTATGGCACTTTATGGGTATCAACCACCATCCATCACATCATATTTAAGAGAAAATTCTAAGGTTCAGGCAGTGGAACATCACATTGAACATCAACAACAAGTCCTCCAACTCTTAAAGGATAACCTCGTGTTGGCACAGAATAGAATGAAACAACAGGCAGATCAACATCGTAGTGAAAGAAGTTTTGATGTAGGTGATTGGGTATTCCTACGGCTACAACCATATAAGCAAATGTCCCTCAAGCAAGCTAAGAAGGATAATAAATTATCACCAAAGTATTATGGTCCGTACAAGGTGTTGCAAATGATTGGTACTATGGCATAAAATTGGAGCTTCCTGCAGCTTCTCGATTGCACCCAGTTTTCCATGTTTCATGTTTAAAGAAGGTTATAGGCGACAAGCTCCCAGTTCAAACAATATTGCCAGAACTTGACGAGGAAGGAAAAATTATATTGGAACCGGAAGCAGTCACAGAAACAAGAACTCGACAGCTACGAAATCGATCAATTTTAGAGTATCTTATCAAGTGGAAGAACTTATCCGCTGAAGATTCCACATGGGAGGATGAGAATTTTATGCAGAAGTATCCAGAACTACTCAAGCGTTGAGGACAACACTTTTTTGAAGGAGAGGGGCATGTTGGGTCCCATAATACTAGTGATTACCCCATTACTATTGTAGTTATACCCCTTATTAATATTGTTGTGCCCCTATTGCCCCCATTTTGTTATTACTGTGCCCCATAGAATCCCTCTATTGTTATTTTTGTGGCTTTATATTATTATTGTTAGGTCGGCTGGATTATATTGTGACTCCTTAGACTCCTATATATAGAAAGGAGGTTTTGTCATTTGAATCATCCAAGAATTGTTCATTTATGTAATGTAAAGGAGGTTGCCCCCTCGAAGAGGCTGAATTCTAAGGCGTTGATCTATCTTTTCTATCTTTTCTTGAGCTGGTTTCATAACATGCATACAATGAGGTGTACTGCATTTGTGCATTTCCTTCACAACTCTGACCCTAGTTCCATCTAGATTGGAATATAATTTGTGCCTCTTATCTACTTTAGTTATAACTATTAAGATGTTTATTTCCTCAAAGAAACTTGTAGGTTCCAAAATATGCATGTTCAATTAATTACACATATTTCTATTGAATATATGAATAATAACCTGGTAAGGTTTAGTTCCCTCCAATAGTGTATATTTGGAGCATTTTCCTACTAAGGGTGAATTAAATGACTCATCCAAAACCATATCAAAAATGAATTGCATCATTACATGTAGATGCACCAATCATCACAATAATAAAATTACATAGTCTCATACTTCATACCAGGACCTGTCTTCCATGAGTAAAATTTTTAGAATTTGTTTTAGGATGGAACCCACTTAATTAACCATAAATTTATTTATGTCCATTTATATACTTTTATTTGAAATATTTCTTGGTGTTGACCATGATCTATGGAAATTGTACTTGTCATTTTATCTTTTCTGTTTTCCATTTACCTCATAAGAGTTCAACATTTCTTCCCTTAAGATCTCTTATAAGTATCATCTACATTCTAGTTAAGGTATGTCCTTGCATAGCAATCATGCAACTCATAATTTTAATTTTAATATGAGTAAAGTAATATGGTGATAGTATGGCAGAAGAGACCTATTGGTACAAAATTAAACATAGTATTCAACTTTTTTTATTCCCCATTACTCTTTTCAACACTCCCATGTCTATTTCACCCATGATGACCACATCCCTAGAATTTCTCATCCAAATTTTTAATCCAATAATCATACACTACAATTTGTTCATTTATCAAGTTCAAATATGAACAAGGTCTATCATGTAAAGTATTTTAAACCACTTTTACCTCATGGCTCATGGTATATAGTCCTTGTGCCCTCCTAAGAGAATTTAACGATAACTTAAGTTTTGGGGAACATATAATGAAATAAAAAATTTACCTTCTACATAATTTACAACACTTAATAATTAGGAAAAATAGAACAGTGACCAATTTTCCATTTCTACTTATGGAAATTAATTAACATGTGAATTGTTGTTATTTCGTGTATTACTCTTAATTCTACCACAAAATGTAGCCACACCGGATAGTATATAGAGACAATAATTGTCATATAAGTTCAATACGAACCACTGATATTCTAAGCAAGCAATGTGAATCACAGAGTGTTAAGAAGAATGATCTACCGTTTGCGGTTTAATACATGTATGTCATTACCATAGTGAATCTATGCCACAGGGAGTGTGCAATCTCATTACAAAGATAGGGAAACCAAAATAGTTGTTTATTGAGTCACACTGTGTGAAGCAATATTTGATGCATACCTTCTCTACATTAGATTCTTTCAAATTCATTGTATCATATTTACACTTGCAAGAGTTATTTTGACTCAATTTTTTTAGATCAAACTCAATTTTTTTAGATCGATCTTGAGATCCTGAATATCAATAAATTTGTGTTTATATACAAGACTTACAAGGTTGTCCCCCCTTTGGTTGACCAAATCCCACTATCAGAAATTTCCCAAATCTATACTAATAGCCTTGAGTGATTGAATTGAAAGCTCGGAAATTAGGACCCTACCACTCTTCTTTGCTCCTTATGGTATACAACAACATAACCGTGTATGCTCTAATTCTGGTTTCTTGGATGCTGGAAAAAATTGAGGTACACAAAATGGTTGGAATATTTTACAACCTTAATGAATGAAATCCTTAAATTTTGCTTGACAACTTGCATTTAGTGGTTTAGGAACAGATTTCCAGTTGAAATTGTAAAGAAGATTACCTTTCTTTTAGAACTGATATGCTCACTACAACGTTAAAAAAACAATGCAATGGCTTTCTATAGCATGTTTGGTGTTAGAATAGTCTCATTCCCTTAGCCCCCAAATTGTATGATAACAAATTCCACTGACTTCTTATGTTTGCACCTAGGCGATGATTTAATTTCTTACACGCTGGTGCTAAACTCATTATTGCATGCTAACAAAAATGATCATGTTGCCCATTTGCCTTTCCATGGCATTTAAAATGGAGAAAAAAATCACTATATATATATAAACTAATTTGTCTTGAAAATTGAGTTGCTCTTTATTCCCTGAACATGTTCCAGGGATCACCATATCCAACAATTCCGACTATCTTGAGGCTACAATCATTAATTCGAGAGTATGATATTAATAAGTTCGGCATAATACATTCATTTCGGTCAAAATTTTGCTTTGAGTTTCAGTAAATGTTTGATGAATCAGGGTAACATACTTCCAAGAATTGAACACGTAACCAGATTCTGATCATGAATGAATTGGGGAGCGATAGCTGAGAAATAAAATACATAGGGAGAAATCCAAATCAATCGATACGCCTGTAACCCCTAGCTTCATTCACAGTCAGACTCCTATTGATTTCTGGCCAGCCTCGCCTCTTACTGCGATCCAACAGTTTCCAGGCCCTACCTTATTTATCCCAAAAACTATAGATCAATAAGCATTAAAAGATTGAATAGGTGGAGTGGATAGTCATAGTGCACACTGCTACTCATAAATATAATCCTTGCTATCGATACTGTAATAACATATTTACTATAGGTACGATGCCAAACTCAGAACGATGTTTAATGCAATAATTTACAGTGAAGTGAGCCAGCATACCTTGACGCCATACGAAAATCACCAAATCGAAAAAAAAATGCGATGGTCATCATGAGGAATTCATCATAGGAACAAGCCATCATTGAGGAAGGTTATGCGAGAGTCGTCAGTGTTTCCGTCGACCCTCTTCTGGATTGTGAGTCCTCAGGAAGTTCATCCCACCCACTAGAATACCAGAGGATATCGACCCACTTGTTTGAGCTCGAAATTTCTGTGATGAGGCCTCTGTTATTACGTGTTGGGAGGAGATGGGGTTAAAGGGAGTTTATGACTTGAAAACATTATCCACGATTACACTTATCAACCAAACAACTCTAAATATGAGAATAAAGCAAAAGGATAACCATTATCCAAACAAGATGACGATAAGGATAACACTTGAATGTTTTTGTGGCAACTTAGTCTGCAAGCGAAAACCTACACGGCAGCTTAACAGATTAGAAAAAGGAAACAATCATTGCACAGGTGATCAATTTGGAAAGATGTTGTTCGTGTTTTAAAACTAACCATCATAACCTCACTGGTTTTATCAACATACGCTATTCCTATTTCCGATCCTATTGCAAAATAAATGCCCCCTCACATGGGCCAATATAACACAATATAACAACCGGCGCGTTTTTTTTCTCTCATCACCACGCGACGTGTTATATGGTATTATATCCGGCCTATGTCAGGGGCATTAGAGTAGGAAATAGGAATAGCCACAACATACCCTTTGCCATGATGACTGAGCACTGGGGATGTTGTGGGTTGTGGAATGATGTGGCTTTTGCGAATTGGACAGTCATGTGGTTAAAACACACTATTTGTCACGACCTCTTGGATATTCCTTATTTCTTAGGTTCACAACAAGTTAGGTAGCCAGCCAGAAGCAGCTCGAGATGTAATCAATGAGTCAAAATTAAGATCTGATGCCACACAAATGAACCGATTCCTCCAGAGTACGAAACAATGGAGATGGCATAGTGATATCAACAGGAGATACATAGCTAGAATAAACCCCTTACATTTCGATATCTATCAACTTCTTATTTCGGGAGCTCAGTAAGTCTCTGGTCATGTCAAGATTCAGTTGGCATTGTGCCGAACCTCTTTTTTTTTTACCAACAATCGTGCACATCAAGCTTCGAAGTCAATTCCACTAAGCATCCCAAGACACCATCCAATGTAGGAGCCCAAACTTGCATGCAGTGTGCGTCACAGGACTGACAAGAGAATATTGGTATGGTGGTACCAATGCGCACCATCTCCAGTATTATCAAGCCCAATTTACTTTTCTACTGGAACAGGGAATACCAATCCATTGAATGCGTTCCACAATGTACTTCCTCGACATCGTTGTTTATGTGTCTCCTTTGCAGACATTTCCTAATCAAAGGGGAGAGGTATAACAAATATCGTACTAAACCCTTTCACATTTTATATAAATGTGGTTGTGGCCATACCTATAATCCTCGCCTGTAATAATATATATATATATATATATAACTAACTTTTACAACAATGATTTAACCTTTGCAATGTTAATCAAACTTTTTATTAGTACCTTTGTATTGGTTTTTCAACGCCTTGGTATGATCTTTAAAAATAGCGTATCATAGTATCACCTTCATTGCAATGTTTTAATATATATTCCTTTGTATAGCATGATACAAGCTTCATTTGTACATACCTTACCAACTACAAAATCATTATAAGAATGAAATTTTCATTAGAGTATTGTTTGAAAACTCAATCTAGGCATGTAACCTTTGATGGATTCTACCCTTCTTCCTTTACTATCTAATGATCTGATGGCTAATTTTGTTTTTAAGTGACCCCTTTAAGAAAAAGGGAAACACAACTAGTTATATGATTGTCAAATAACATAGGAGACTTCACTCTTTAATCAAGTATCTCTTTAGCTATTTCAATATCCATTATTTCAAACAACTTTAGTTAGAATTACCTTTGATTTCAAATAATCAATATAACATATACTATATTATATATGTTCTTGCTATAAACTCCTCCAATAAATTATTTTAAGACTTGATTTCACCTTCAAACCTTATGAATTCTAATGCCTGAAGGCACTACTCTAGAACTCATTGGAACAGAACCTAACAACGCATTTATATCTTATAGAGGTGGATTGACCCATAGGCTGAAATGCTTGAACTTAAAGCTTCGACACCATTTGTCACATACCCCCATGGCCTAATTTTATAGTTGCCTACTAGGCTCCCATTCCTCAATTTAACTTCGATTAAAGTTAGATTCAATAGTCGTCACAAGTATAATTATTCCATCATTACATGAACAAATATTATTCATGCAACTCTACTCATACTCTTAAACATTTGACAACATAAAAAGTAATGAACCATAAGATAGCACAATGCAATTATACTCCTAAGTTTAAAGATGTGACACATAAAGAGTAAGGAGCCACATACAGAACATCCCAAGCAATTGAATCCAACTAGATTAGCTGAAGAAAGTCACTTGGAGAATCGAGCATCACCACCCAACCTAGAACTGGCTTCCTTTAGTTCACCCCCGAGCTGAGTTCTTGCCATGGATCAACTGCCTCTTGTTGATATCTTTAATGGGTATTTAATACCCTCTTTCATGATATGGTTTCCATTAGCGGCGTCCCTCTTTTATGGATCTTTTTTATCCATTTGCCTAGGCTTTTCATAGAAAAGCTTGCCTTTCTCTCCTGCGAGGCTTTTCCTCATAAAAGCTTGCCTTTCTCTCCCACAAGGCTTTTATGTTTTTTCTTGACTTAGCATCTTTCTCCAGCTAAGTAACTTAATGGATATTTATCTCCAAATCCATTAAGCTTATCTAGATTTGGATCTAGAAGTCTTATCATGAAATAATTATCCATTCCCATTCACCAATGGGATTTGGCAAGAATCTCATCTCTTGGTGTCTCGCTTTTCCAAGTGATTAAATTATTTTATTTAATAATAAAGTATTTACTTTCATTGTTACATATCAGACCTAACTTTTCTTAGCTTAGGTCAATAGAGTGTTACATACAACAGAGGGGTTACAACAAGATATGGAACATTAATTTATTTAGCTAGAAGAAGGCCTTGTAAAAGACAATAAGCTTTTATATGATTATTTGTCATCTTTCCTAGACCCCATGAGTATTTCATTACTTTAGTTCCAATGGGGTCATAGAATACCCCTCCCCCTCCTGCCACCCCTTTATTAATAAAATAAAAAACTATTTTGTTTAAGGAAAAATTCATAATATGCATATCACATTAAAAAAATAAATTATACAAATTATAAAATATGTCAAAGAAAAATGTCGCTTTTATATGTAACTATATGTATTAGCAATGTTTTAATAAAATTAAAAATAATAATATTTCTATATATAGAGATGTGAGTTTCATATAGATATAAATAATATTATGAATAATCAACATAGATCCATCTTAACTTTGTATCTACTAAGGCTAAGAGCAATCAATTCTCTAGATGTGCAAACTTCTCCTCAATTTTTGCACTTAGAAATAAGTTTGCTTGTTGAGAGATTTAATCCCTATGGGTGCTTGATAGATCCTGAATTAAGATGGATGTATGTTGGTTATGCAATTTTTCTAACAAGAAACAAGTTCAATATGATACAAATTAAGTACACAATTAAACAAATAAACAAAAGGATTTACTTTGGATAAACTAATGGGGAAAAACTCTAATAAGAATAAATGATTGTCCCTTGCTCTTAGTATTACTAAATATGTCCCAAGGGGAAACTTAATTGGTGATCGAAGTAATGCGACCCATGCGAAAAATGAGAGATCTAATGTTCAAATCCCCCTGGTTGTGACCCGGTTTATGGATAGGAGGACATGTCGTATACCCTCAAAGGTTTACTGGTAGCTATGTTTCAGGCAGGTTATTGGGTTCCTCTAGGTTACAAAAAAAAGGTTCCAAACCCCGAGGGTTAGCTCAATTGGTCAATTCCTCGTCATTAAAGCACCTTTGCTATTAAGAGGTCACGGGTTCAATTCCCTCGACACTCTTAGGGTTAGGCTCCATGGTTGAGTTGATAGGAAGTGATACCTTCAGGTGGATCTACATGATATAAATATTACGTGGGCGTAGTGATCACCGTCTCTGGGGTCCATGAGAAACATTAAAAAAATAAAATAAAAATCTTAAATATTCCCGGGGACCATATCTTGTAATTAATATTCCTAGGAGTTTTCTTATCATACAAATATCTTTTAATAAGTATTCCTAGGAGTTATATATCATGCAAATAAGAAGAAAGCTAAATAATATATAAACATTGTGGCTTCGTACAAATTTCCATATGGTCGCTTTTCCTATACTCTAATTGATTATGTTTTCTCATTTATTGAACAAAAATATATTATAATAGTAACAAATCCCTTTCTTCCCCATAGTTAGAGTTATAACCTATCCTTAATAGTTAGGATAAAGGTTTTGGATCTTCGAAAACCTTATTAGAAAGACATACATGGATAGTTTCACAAGTGTGAGTAATGAAAAATGATGTGGCCTTTGCATGATAATGTTATGGACAAACTTGTTGAGAGCACAAATTTCTCATTCTTCATTTAAGATTCACAACACATCCTTGAAAAGCTATGTATGAAATCTATATTGAAAAAACTTAGCTCGTTTATTTTTTCTCTATTTTGAATCCAAAAATATTATTTACACTATTTTGAATCCAAAAACATTGTTTGTGTTATTTTAAATCCGGTTTGAAAATAAAACCCAAAAGTTCAAAACCCCAAATTTCCAATTTGGGAATATAACTTAAGATGATCCTTACAAAATCATAAATTTGATTTTTCACTCTATACAAAACCCAAAAAAAAATAAACGTATATCACACATTCTCCAAATCCTAGATAAAGGCTTTATATTTTATATATGAATAAAAAAGGTTAATTTTTGAGACCACCATAAATTACTTAGAACCCAATACTAAAAAGAAAAATGATCTTATATGTTGCTTATGAAATCATAAATTAGATTTTCCACTTTATATAGAGCCAACAAAGAAATAAAGTGTATTGATCCATGTTGATGTCACACATTCTTTATCTAAAAGATTTATAGGGTATATATATGAATAAAAAAGATTAATATTTGAGATCACTATAAATTACTTAGAACCCAATAGTATAAATGAAAAATGATCTTATATGTTACTTATAAAATCATAGATGATTGATTTAGGTCACAAAACCATGGTTTATTCCACATAAAACATCTATATAATTTATAATCCATAAAATTGGTCACAAACTCCCTTTAATGATTCATGCATTTATTTAAGTTAAATCACTAAAATCCTTTAATAACCCTCATCATAAATATAACCTAACATCATGAATATAATCCACTTATGGTCAACATCCTCTCAAAGCTATTTGTTTGACCTTAAATCACCAAAATCCTTCGATAAATCTAGTTTCTTTTCACAATATGTTAATTACAACCTATGCTAATACACATTGTTATCGATTCTTCTCTAACAAGGTATCCATGTGGCATTACTAACATATTTACATTTAAACTATAAGACAAAATGACAAAATGTGTCTGCTCGAGGACAAAATTATTACCTTTAGTTCATAGTGATATGCATGTTAATGAAAAATATGCTTAACACTATTAGGAGTCCAAAAAATAGTGAAGCTTTTGACACTAGGAATCTAAAAAATGAAGAAGCTCTTAATGCAAAGGTTTTTGAGAGGTTTGTTGTTTCGTGTAGGCATAAGGTAGTGAACTAAAATTATCTAAATTTTATTGTTGGAAAATTTATTAGATGAGATTAGTAAATTTTAAGTTAAATATAAATAAGTCAAGCATGAACACGAATAATTTCTTGAAATTTTTTTAAATTTCTATTGAAATTCATTTCAAGTTTATAATGAAATCACATCGCATTTAAAAAAAATTATAAATCAAATAAATAATAATAATAATAAACAACTTTAAAAGATAATACCTACTTACTTAAAAAAAGTAGGTTAATGTTGTTGAATGTCAAATTTGACAATTAGGGAGAGACTAAAAAGAGTTAAGTTAGCTTTGAGAGGATGCTAGAGTCGTGTTGTTTGACAATTAGAAAGAGACTAAAATGGGTTAAGCTAGCTTTGAGAGGATGCAACAAAGTTACCAAGTTAAAAAGAACTTTATAGAGTTCTCGTTTTTTAGATATCATGGTTTTCATGCTGGTTTTGAAAAATGTGCGACATTAACCTCTTTTTAGCATATTTTTGACTTTTTAAATTTTCTTATGGATCTAGTATGAACAATTTTTAAAAATGTTATTGATTTTCATGCCGATTTTGAAAAGTGTTGATGTAGCATCAACCCCTTTTTTGGGGCTTATTTTTTACACTTTAAATTTTCTTATGTATTAAGTATGTATAATTTTGTTAAATGTTAGTGATTTTCATGCAGATTTGAAAAGGGTTGATGCAACATCAACACATTTTTTTTGGCATATTTTTAAAACTTTAAATTTTTTGTCCTAATTATGCATTTTTTTTTTAATTAACCATTTTCAAGTCTTCTTATTCCTATACTTCTTTTTCTTCCTGAAGTGTTTGATTTTTAAGGGTTTTTCAAGATTGCGTTTTTCATTTTTCTTTGCAATGTTTTTTTATAATGAAAATTTCAATATTTTTGCAAAGTTTAAAAAATTAATAATTTAATGCTTTGAAGTTAAGATTATATATATATATATATATATATATATATATATATATATATATATATATATATATATATATATATATATATATATATATATATATATATATAGATAGTTAATTAATACTTCAATACATATAAAATAATTGTCACAAAAAAAATAATAAGCACTTACAAAAAACACATTTTGCATATAGATATAATTAAAAAAAAAATGCATTTTGAGACATTTTCACTAAAATGACATGTTTAATAAAAGATTTTTATAGAAAAATAAACAAAAAAAATTGAAAAAATAACAAATTTTATATAAATTTCATTAATTTTATATCAAAAGATGATAACATTTGAAGTTTTTTGTTTTTTTGTTTTTTTTTTTCGAAAAAGTAATTATTCACATAAAATTTGAAGTTAAAAAAAACCAACTTCAACAAAAAAAAATTGAAAAAAAGTTAAAAAAAAAAAGATAAAACAAATGAAAAGTAATTTTAAAAGAAAATCAAAAGCATTTAAAACAAAACGGGCAAAAAAAACCATTATAAACTAATTAAATAAAAAATTGATAAAAAATAAAAAACAATTATAAAAAAAATAAAAATAGAAAATCATTTGAACAATTTAAAAAAAATCAAAATCTTACTTAAAAAAATAAAAATAAATTAAATTAAATAAATAAAAATATAATTAAATAAATAAATAAATTAAATAAATAAAACCCTAACTAAAAAACCCCAATAAAAACAATGATTTACAAAGCTAATTAAAAAACAAAAAAAATAATTTACCCAACAAATTAAAATAAATAAATAAAAATTAATATGAATGTTCTAAAAAAGCAATTTTAAAGTATATATTAAAATTATTAAGAAAATACATTAAAATTAAAAAAACAACATAAAATAAAAAAGAAAAATCATTTAAAAAAAAAAAACCAAAAAATGAAAAATTAAATTGAATTAAATGGCTTTGGGGTTGCCTCGCGCGATGCAAAAGGGTTGTGGGCAAGGATGGCTGGGTGGACACCAACCGCACTTGCCCGAGATTCTTTGGTGTCGAGCAAGCCAACAAGTCAATTAATTATTTTTATTTTATTATTATTTTTTTTAAATATTTTAATTTTTAATTTTTTAATGCTAAAATTTTAATATATTATATTATATTTATTTATTTTTCTTATTTGAATTGTTTATTAGGTTTCAAATACAATAGTATTTTTTTTATTAAATTGTTATTAATATATTTTTTAATCTTTTTGTTTTTTTTCAATTACTTTTAAATTCTATTTTAGTGAGGTTTTTTTCTCTTTTTGTTTGTTTTTTTCTTCTTCTTTTTTGGCTATTTTTGTGTTTTTGGTAACTCTTTTTTTGGGTTGAATTTGGTATTTTTTTTTTAATAATATTTGATGTTTAATTTTTTTATTTTTATTTTAACTCATTTTTGTATGTTTTAATTTATTTGCGATGTGTCAAGTTGTCTTATGCTAAGATTTTAAAAGATCTATGCTTTTATCATTTACAAAAAGAAAATACTCTTGGTATAATGACACTTTGATTTAGGTATTCATTTTTAATGGTTTTATATTTTAACATTTAAAAAAGAAATTATTCTTGATATAATGACACTTTGATTTTGGTACTTATTTTTAATGATTTTTTTAGTAGTGATATTTTTATGGATGAAAAATGTCGAAATTTTAAGGTTTTTCGAAGTCATGATATTTTATCTTTAACACTAAGGTCGAAAAATATTTAAATTTTAAAGTTTTTCGAAGTCATTTATTTTTAACGCCATGGTTGAATGTTTTTTGGCAGTGATGATATTTTATATTTAACGTTATAGTCATAAGTTATTTGAATTCTATGGTTTTTCAGAGTCATTATATTTTATTGAATTGAGGCTTCTGTGATCCATAATATTTTCAGCTATGATCTGACTCCTCAACTTGTCCTAACGATGAACCGCACTAGTTGGTTCGAAACACGTTGACAAAAGTTTTCTACATGTGATTTACGTTGAAACTCTTCTTAAAAAATCATTATATTTTTTAATGTCATTGATAAAAAAATTGGAATTTTACAAAAGAATTGTTGATGTAGCATCAACACTTTTTGATTTGAGGACGGTTTTTCATGTTTTTTGCACGCAAATTTTAGTTTTTAATGCTATTGTTATAAAAAATTGGAAATTTAACCCCCAAAAAATGGTGTTGATGGACCATCGACACTTTTCATTTTCAGGTTGTTTTTTCATGTTTATTGCACACAAATTTTGGTTTTTAATGTCATTGTTAAAAAAACTAGAATTTTAACTAAAGAAAAAGTTGATGCGGCAACACTTTTTATTCTTTGACCGTTTTTTCATTTTTTTGCACAAAAATAAGGGTTTTTGGGCCATAATCCTCAATTTCAAGTTACAATGCTCATTAAGTTAATAGCTTTGTTATGCTAGAGTACTTTTGTTAATTTACATAGAAAGCGATTTTTTTAAATAATATTTTTCATTTTTATTTTAATAAATATTTTTCATTTTTATTTAATTCTCTTTATATTTACAATTTTAATATGTTAATTTTTTTATTTATAATATATACTCTTAAATTCTATAAATTTATAAACTATTATAATAGAGTTGTAATATTTCAATAAAATATAAGAGTTAAATATATATAAAAACATGTAAATTAAAAAATTATTTTAATCTTTAATATATATATGTGTGTGTGTGTGAGAGAATTATATAAATTAAAAATATATATATTTTAATTTTTTTATTTTTAAATATATATAATGATGATGATTAAGATCCACTAAGATCAATATGGTCTACCAAACCTTAAGAATGAAGCGATTACTTGAGATTATTTAAAATTTTATTTTTGTGATAAAAAAGGAGGGAAATAAGTGTTCCTCGGTCATTGTAATTTTGTTGACTGTTACTTGAGATTATCTAAAATTTTATTTTTGTGATAAAAAAGGAGGGAAATAAGTGTTCCTAGGTCATTGTAATTTTGTTGACTGAATAAGTCAAGGAGGTTGGTGGTGAGGCAAATGTTTTGGAAATGAGAACGGATGTGAGTAAGGGTTGGACAATCTAAGAGAAAGTGATTTTCATCTTCGACTCTCTTAGTATCGTAGAGGAGGCATATTCTTTCGTACCAAGGTGTCTTGGGAATAAACCAATGCCTGGTTTCACTCTGGAGCTCATGAGAGTCAATTCTAATCTTTGAAATATCCATTCTCTTCTTAGCACTGATTAAGATGGAAAGGTAATTCTGGTTAGCAAGTGTGGGATTGATTACCTCCTTATAGCATCTTAACTTCCTTTTCTCCTCTAACTATTTTTCACTCCACAACTTATCCTTAAATTTGGAAGTAATGATGTTTTTAATATTATCCTTATTCCCCAAGATGACCTCCTCCTTTATCTCTCAATGGTCGAGCTAGGACTTGGCATCCTTATGCCACCCTCGCTTGAGCTGAAGGTGGTTTTGACTAGGGTTATAGGCAATTTTTGGCAGCCTCTTAGCTTCCATGTTGTATAACTTCTTCTTATATAACAGATACCTAAGGATAGTCACGCATTCAATGGGGGAAAGGCTAGCTTCAATCAAGAGAATGGGGTAGGGAGTGTTGCCTTTAATATTGAGGTTGTAGATTATAAATTTCTTTTGGATCATTTTAATCTTTCTCCATGAATCTCTAGATAGACTGTGGTCCCACGCCTCACATCCATATAAAATAACAAGGGTGACGAGAGTCTCGAAGAGGAACCTTTTTCTACTCCAAACCCAAAGATCAGTCATCTTACAATTGTTTTCAAGCTCATAGTAAGTTTTCCAACCCCCTATAATCCTTTTCTCAATGTTATAGTTCTAATTGAGCTTATGGTGAATGTTAATACCTAAATATTTGTAAGAAAAAATATTCTTTAAGTAATTGTTATCGTAAATAAAATTATCGTAGGTGATCTTTTTGGATTTAATAATCATGACCTTCATCTTGCCAATATTAATAGCCATACCCATCTTAGAGCATTAATCATTGAGGGTCTTAAGATGCTTGTTGAAATCGTCAGGACTCCTAGCAAGAAGAATGATATCATTAGCATAAAGGAGAAGAGTAATGCCCATAACAATGAGCTTGGGTCCTTCATGACCAACAACTTCTAAGCACTCCTCAAGCTTGTCAATATAAATGCCACAAAGGGTAGGGAATAGGGGACACCCTTGTTTAAAATTAATGTTGCATTTAATTTTATTAGAACAACCCTCGACAGCCTTAAAATTTGAAATAATATTCTCGTATAATCTAATAACAACAACCCTTAACTCGGGAGGAACCGTTATCTCATCGAGGCTTTGCCATAACTTCTCTCGAGGAATAGTTTTGAAAGCTTTTCTAAAGTCAACAAAACAACAGAAGAGACCAGTCTTACTGTTACAACAATCCTCAACAATGGTCCTAAGAGTGACAAGGTAGTTAATCATAGAGTGGTGCCTTCTAAAACCAACTTGCCCTATGGCCCTTTTGCTATGGATTTCAATCCAGGTGCTAGTCTTCTTTTCCAAAATGAGCCCATACAATTTGGCTAAACTGTGGCTAGTCATTATAGTCCTATAGTTAGAGGAGATGTTTTTGTCCCAACTTTTAAAGATAGGCACAATAAGGCTTTGCGTCCACAACTTAGGGAAGTCATGTTTAACTTCCAAGTTGAGAAGATTGTGTAAGTGTGGGGTGAGGATGGACCTTCCTATTTTGAGAATTTCAACTTGGTATCCTTCAATATCGCTAGCTTTCCTATTAGCGAGGTTCTTAATCCCAAACTCCATGTCTTCTAAAGAAAATCTATCTTCCTCTATAGGAGTATTTATGGTGTTTTCCATGGTGTCCTGGGAGTCATAGAGGTTCTAAAGATAAACATCTCATTCCTTTAAGGGGGTCGGGTTATTTTCTTTCGATTAACATACAAGAATTATCCTCCAAAACTTTCTAGGCTCAACTTTAGAGAGGTTAAGCAAATGATCTTACCTCCTGTTTATATAGTCTCTTTTTTTCCTTTTGATAAGAGCTTTGTACACCCTGATTTTTTCATCCTTAATAGTTTTATTGGGAGCATCTCTAATCGCTCTCCTGACAGGTTTACAATCATTGTCATACCATGGGTTGGAAGTCCTATTGTCTTTATTATACAATACCTCCATAGAGAAGTTGTTAATGGTAGTGGAGAGGATAGTAGTAAAATTGTGGTAGATGTGATCAATGTTGTTATTTTTTTTCACTTACTGGTTCACGGATACCCGGGTCAGTGGGTAGCCGCTACGTCCAGGGTTTTAAACACTGAGTGGACGCCACCCGAAGGGCATCAACACCCCTCGGCCTATTTACTGACCTAACCCCAAGAGCTTTCGGGATTCGACCCTGTGACCTCCCATTGGCGAGGCACTTGATTTGACCGATTGAGCTAACTCTTGGGGCTTCTCAATGTTGTTATTATAGGTTAAGGAACCTAATTTCCTTGTTAATACTTTTAAGAAGAGATCCATTTTGCTTTTGTCAAAACACATGTGTCTTTGGCTCTCACCATTCTTATGCATGTGGTTGGTGTACATATCAAGGCTAAGGGTTAAGGAGAGAGGTTTATGGTCAGAGTGAGGTTCATGGTCGTTTAAGAGGTCAAAATTAACAATATGGTGGGGGACCTAGGAATCAGATATCACATAGCCCATAACATTGTTGTCGCGCCCATGAATACAAGTCATATGTGCTTAAATTTTTTTATTTATACCACACACTTAATTATATAAATTTATATATAGAAGTATAATATTTCAATAAAATATAAAAAGTTAAATATATAATATAAAAATATGTCAATAGGAAAAAACATTTTAAGGTTTATATATATATATATATATATATAATATAATATAAAATTGAAACATATACCGGAAAAAAAGACACACACACACAACAATTTTAAATTTTGTTGTTATTCATTATTTTTGTATATATATATATATATATATATATATATATATATATATATATATATATATATATATATATATATATACATACATACACAAAAAAAAAATTAATTTTTCATTTATACCATACATATTTAAATTATATTGTCATATATATATATATATATATAGATATAGATATATAAATTATATTGTCATATATCTATATCTATATATATATATATATAGTTAACCATTCTTAGTATTATATATAAAAGAGTTACAACAATTTTTAGCATAAGATAAGTGTCCTCACTTATATTATGTGTTCATAATTGGTAAAAATGAATGGTATTTGCACATTAAATGATTAATGTTTACCTATTATGATTCTATAATGGTTTGTAGTTGTATGGTGGGTCGTTGAAATGATCTTAATGATGTAATATTATGATTCTATAATGGTTTGTAGTTGTATGGTGGGGTCGTTGAAATGATCTTAATGATGTAATTGGGTAATAAGTTATATTTTCCTTATGACATCCTTGATGGTTGAGCCTTAGTAGGCTCCTATTAGAATTGTCTCAATTAGGATGGCATGATTATTGGTCTTTCATTAAAATTGAATTAAGATGAATGTTGGCTGGGGATCAAACCCTTGGTTGATCTCTGAGTGTTGGTCAAGGAATCAATGACCACCTATGGAAGCCTAAAATAAGCTTGCATAAGGGCAAGCTACCCTATCTTGGCTTGCTAGGAGGAAAACATCATGGGAGAATTCCTCAAAATTGATAGAAAGGACTAAGTAATAAAGAGGATTAAATAATATTGATATAAAGAGGATTAAATAATATGAATCTAATTGAATTTAGGCTTCTGTGATCCATATTATGAAAATAAAAATATACAACTTTCAGTAAAAATTATATCATCATTTCAAAATAATTATTAAATTCATATTACTTAAAAAAATATGAATCAAATAAAAAAAATATTATTAAAATTTAGAAAAATAAACATTTCATCTATTCAAATAAAATCATGAAGCAAAACCAAACATTTTAAATCAAAATCCATTTAAGCTTAAACCACTATTGTTAGACATGTCAATCAAACTTAATTAACTTAAATATGACTCACTTCCAAGTACAATAGATTTCAACTTTTTAAACTTAATTAACTTAAATATGACTCACTTCCAAGTACAATAGATTTCAACATTTTATAAGGGAAGAATGTGGGTAGTTGAGAGGGTTTCTTAAATATTGGGATAAATTAAATAAATTTCTCTATATTAAGATGTGACAATTAAACTTGCATTACATAAATAATTTTTATTTTTATTTTTATTTTTATTTTTATTTTAAATGGACAATAAACTTAGAAAATTTATGTGTAATTATTAACCCCAAAATATAGAAAAATTTAAAAATAATTATGAATATAAAAAATAACTTATTATTTTAACATTTAAACTTTATTTATTTTTAATTAGACATTTAAATTCAGCTAATTTTTTAGATTTTATATCTCCTCTAATATACTAATGTGAAAATGAAATTTTAAATTAAATTAAATTTTTAAATTCATTAATATTATTAATTTATTTAATTCTTTTAAAATTTATTATTAACTCAACTATGTTATTTAACTTGTATATATATTATTTCCTCGAATCTTAACATGAAAAACATCTCAGCCCAGGGAAGAATCTTAATGTGAAAATGAAATTTAAAATTAAATTAAATTTTTACATTCATTAATATTATTAATTTATTTACTTCTTTTAAAATTTATTATTTAACTCAACTATGTTCATTGAACTTGTATATATATTATTTCCTCGAATCTTAACATGAAAAACATCTCAACCCATGAAAGAATCTTAATGCCATCATAGTATTTCACCTCTAACAATGATACTTCAGGTTGATGAACACTGAAAAGTATTTCACTCTCTAAATATAATATTGCACCTTGAGTTCATATCATCTCTAAGCATTCCATCCAGAAACATTTTACAAAATTCTTTTTTAATTGGTTTATATCATTCTTAGAGGTAAAAACATCAAATAAAGGGGAATTTTCACCCACTCTACGTATCAATATTCAAGACCATTTTATAAAATCCAAAAACATTTTCACGCCGTAAGGTGTTCACTGGTGCAATCACACTGATTTGACTTATGTGCACTGATTTCACTCTGTCGTTTATTTCTGATCTCCGGACTCTTGCATGGAGCATGGAGTTCTTGAATTGACCAGCGCATCCATCGTATCAATCAGGTATGGTCGACGGCCATTGAAATTATTTGAACAACTGCAGGTCGAAGCTATGGAGCGCATTTACAATGAGTGTAAGATGCCCAGCTCCCTTTAGCAGCTGGAGATTATTACAGAGTGCCCTCTAGTTTCCAACATTGAGCCGAAGCAAACCAATGTTTGGTTTCAGAATCGAAGGTAAATGAAAAACAAAAAAACAAAAAAAATCATAGTCTAATTGGTTTTTAAATTCGCTGGAAATTTACGTATAGAAAATTTTTAAAATCCAGGTTAGAATTGTTAAATTTCAAGATTTTGGGTGCTTTGGGTTTTTGATGGTGTTGAATCTATTTCCACTAAAAATAAGATTAAGCATTTTTATTATCAGATTTTTTGAAAAAAATGACCAGATTCCCCTGATTATCTAGGTTACAATTGTTAAATTTCAAGATTTTGGGTGCTTTGGGTTTTGATGGTGTTGAATCTATTTCCACTAAAAATAAGATTAAGCATTCTTATTATCAATTTTTTTGAAAAAAATGACCAGATTCCCCTGATTTTTGACCATATAAACAAATTTGACGCTTTTGCAGACAACACCAAAAAAAATGTAGTTAGAGAAAAGATATAGTGAGAAGTAGAATGAGCTAGCTTGTTGCTTTTTCCTGATTTTATGGTTATTGCATCATTTTTTTCCCAACTAGATTGATTTTAGATTAAGGCTAGTCTCAATATTAAATAAAATAACGATCTATTAAATAAAAGAATGATCTGCCCATCAATAAACTCACTATCTATGTCTGAACTCTTCCCATAACTACGCTAGTGTCCCTATTGTACTGACTCTCACTTGTTATAAAGCTTTCTAAGTTACTGTTACTTGGAAGTTGTTCATCTTCTGTATTTCTGGTCCGAACTTTTAAAGTTTTTATGATTTGCATATGATGGAAAGTGCTATTAACCTCATAGCAGAGATATCTCTTCTGCCATTTTTAATCTAAAGTTACTGTTACTTGGAACTTGTTGATCCTTTGTATTTCTGGTCCGAACTTTTAAAGTTTTTGTGATTTGCATATGGAAAGTGCTATTAACCTCATAGCAGAGATATTCCTTCTGCCATTTTTAATGTCTCCTAATTGATCTCCTAAAGTTTTTTACTTCTAATGCATACTTAAGGTAATTAAAATGTCTGATGCAAATAGGAAATTTCAAGTGTCTCACACTTGGAACTAATATTTAGTGAAATCTAGAGACTAGAAAAGATATGATGCTGCTAAACAAAGTTACAAACTCGTTCATTTATGGCTTAAATTTGGTTGTCGGTCTGGCTTATTAGTCTTTATTGGTAACTCTTGGTATTGCAATTTCCTTGATCTGTATTCCTCTTAGTAATTGTAACTCCTGGTATTGCAATTTCCTTCATCTGTATCCCTCTTTCAATCAGTCTGTAGGAGTTGAAGTCACTGTCTCTAGTCTAGATTTATGGGAACTTGAAAGTGAAATTTGTGTGCCCTTGATATATCCCAAGGAGAACTTCTGTCATTTTTGTTCGACATGTCCTTAACCATGTCCATAAATAAAGTTATGGTTTGCCATGTTTACTGACTTTGAATTAGGAGACAATATGGAAATTATTTGTGGGGGAAAATCCAGTTTAGAAAAACCTCAGGAGTATACATGTCAGTAATATGCTTATATATACTTTCTCACCCAACCCCACCCCACCAGGGGTCCTTCTCCTCCTTCCAATATAAAATAATAATAATGAAAACAATGTGCAAATCGAAGGTTGGGATGGTAGGAAAACAATGTGCAAATTGAAAGTTGAGATGGTTTCTCTGAATTTACTTAGATTGAGGCTTATACAAATATTTTGGAATTGTATAGATAACAGTTTTTGGAATTTAATGACCAAAAATCTTATTTGGATATTCCAAAATATTTTCAAAATCTATATCTTTTCCAAAATATTTCTAAAACCCACACATGGTAAAAGGTCCGCATCGGATGTATAGTGTAAAGTTTATAAGCAAAATAACATTGACCAGTAGGTGAGGAGTCCTGCCTTTTGGTGCCCTATAGTAGGCCAAGCTGAGATGAAAGCGTATTTACTTGATGGGAAAGGGTCTGCCTCTATTGGGATGGGACGAGGATGCAGATTAGGGCTGAAGATTGATTAAGAATGGGCAAAACATAAGATTACGAACTGAGCTAAATGATTTGGTTGAACTGAATTTTGGCTGACTTTATGTCCGAAAAACTTTTGTTCGGCCAAATTTGGTAATTACAGTTTGCACAGTGTGTCTGTAAAGTAAAAAATCTCTTAACATATTCATGGAAGTTTTCATGTCTATCTAGGTTTAAAAGTAAATCTATTTGTAATTTTTGTTAGAATTAATTTGTTGTGATGGTTACTTTTGTATTATATTTTTATGGTAAATTTTAAGAATATTTTGGAATCTTACAAATAATAGTCAAATAGATTTTAGGAATATTTTGGAATCTGATCCACAGTAATGAGGTAGATTTTGAGAATATCTAAAAATCCATCAAATACCAAGATATTCCCAAAATCTGTCTCGCTACAGTCAAATTCCAAAATATTTACAGAATCTGCAATTGCACTATAATGCAAGAACAACCAACCCACAAAGTTAGTTCTAAAAATTGTTATAGATCAACCTTTTAACTAGAATGGATACGGAAACTTCCATACTCTAAACAAAACTTCCATACTCTAAACAAATATGTTAGAGAATTTTTGTACACTGGATTTTGAGATATTCTTAGAATTTACAGTTCAGGTAAGGATGCCCCAATTAACAAGAGACATTAATTGTATTTCTAACACGCCAGGGGTACAGGGAGGACTCATGATATAGACTCTCTTCATGTTTTTCTTTGGAGGTCTTTTTGATGCTATACATGATCTTCGACACCTATATAGGAACAATGCATTTCTGCAAGAAATGCTGTAGCATATAGAAGACAACGGAGTTCAAATTATGCTTACAACAATCCATACCAAAGTATACCATGTTCAATTATGGGGCATTTCTGCAAGAGAAGCTACAGCATATAGAAGACAACATAGTTCAAATTATGCTTACAGCAATCCATACCAAAGTATACCATGTTCAATTATGGGAGTTGATTTTTTCTCGTTTGCACCCTCAGTAACCGATAATAAATTTTAAAGTAACTTTTTCGGCATTGTAATTCGTTGCGAAAAACTTGAATCTTTTTGTGTGAGAGGTATAAATAGAAACAAAAGATTCACAAATAGATTGAGGGATTAGGATCTTGACGTGTTAATCTCTTTTCAATGATTTTGATTTTTGTATCGGCCGATAATAAATTTTAAAGTAATTTTTTTGGTATTGTAATTTATTGTGAAAAACTTGAATCTTTTTGTGTGAGATATATATAGAAACAAAAATTCACAAATTGATTAAGGGATTAGGACCTTGAGTTGTTAACTTAGTTTCAATGATTTTGATTTACGTATCACCTGACAGATACAGAGACGCAAAGCAGTTGTCGTGGGCAGCTGGAGTGAAGGATTTTTGCAAGTGTTTTTCTGAGCAGATCGATAATCGGGGATGATTTGAAGGTCTGCACACAGAAGCAAATTTCAGCTCGTGCTGGGCCAGATCACTTTACCGACATCGTGTTGGGCCAGATCGTGCTGGGCTAGATCACTTAATTGAATTCTTGTAGAGATTCGGTCCAAGAAACCTGCACTCTAGATCTGTAAAATTGCAAAGGAATTAATATACTTTCTCTGCTACCCGGGATTTGAGCTTGTGTCTAACCAAACTATGCACTCATATCATTAGAGGTTGTAAAGCACAGGGTACAAAAGGGCGTTTACTTCGAATATAATTTTTTCAGCTTTTGTAGATTTATTTTTCAATCTATATGTTTTGGTCGTGCCCCAGGCACAAACATTCAACGTGTTTAGTAAACCCTAGGATCTGTGAGCATGGCATTTTCAGGAATCGAAACTGACACATGCTGATCAGTGTCTGGTCCTTCCATGTTCTACTTTCCGATTTTTTTTTGCCAAAGGGGCTGGAAACACTCTTACCACATGAAAGCACAACATCAAAGCCTAACATATCATATCTCTTCCTCGACAACTGATTCAAGTGAAACACAAACGTCAACTACAAGTGCAAGGGCGCTGCAACTTTCAGTTTAAGCACTTCATGCCTTCAACATGCAGACTGAATGAATGCTTATTTGTGCAGATCATGATAACGTGGCTTTGAACCATTGTTTTATGATACCTGAGAAGTTGAGAAGGCAGACTTTGTTCATGCGCAGACTTGTAGAAATAATAGCAGAGATTGTAGAAAGAATAGCAAGAAAATGGGAGAAGACCAAGAAATATGAAACTGAATTTGTATCTGCTTTATTCAAGAATGATTTTTCCTCTACATGAGCATTCGATATATTCATGTCACTAACTACCGTTACATAACTAAATTATTCGTTACAAACTTATTCGTTACAAAACTGTCTATACCTAAATTTACTAAATCAGCTAAATCGTTGTCAAACTAACAAACTCCACCTTGACAACAATTTTCCCATTCATCATCTTTCCTGCAAGCCAAGAGAAGCTAAACACCACCGCAGCTTCTCTACTGTAACTGGCTTTGTGAATATGTCTGCACAATTTTCTCGTGTATGGACCTTTTTAAGAGCTACTTTTCCGCCATCGATCACATGTCTCAGAAAATGATACCTTACATCAATGTGCTTGGTTCTGCTATGATAGGCAGGATTTGTAGCCAAGTGAATAGCGCTTTGACTGTCACAAAGTACATTCACTTTCTCTTGCGTCCTTCCAATCTCATCGAGCAAACCCTTTAACCAGATTGCTTCTTTACTGGCATCTGAAGCAGCTATATATTCAGCTTCGGTAGTGGACAACGCAACTGTTTCTTGAAGCTTTGACATCCAACTAATTGCTCCACCTGCAAGAGTAAAGACATAACCTATAGTAGATCTTCTTTTGTCCAAATCACCTGCATAGTCAGCATCTACATATCCGCAAACTGATCCTTCACTACCATTAAAGACGATGCAATGGTCACTTGTGCCTCTTAGATATCGAAGCACCCATTTCACTGCTTGCCAATGTTCTTTACCTGGATTTGCCATGAACCTGCTGACAACTCCAACTGCATGTGAAATGTCAGGTCTTGTAGATACCATCGCATACATTAAGTTTCCTACCGCATTTGCATATGGTACATGAGACATATACTGCTTTTCTTCATCAGCTCTAGGACTCAAAACCAAAGAAAGCTTAAAATGGGAAGCTAGGGGAACATTAACAGGTTTCACATTATTCATAGAGAACTTTTCAAGTACCTTCTCCACATACTTCTGCTGTGATAACCAAAGCTTACCATTTTTCCTGTCTCTATGTATCTCCATGCCCAAGATATGTTTTGCTGCTCCAAGATCCTTCATATCAAACGCCCTAGAGAGTTGAGCCTTTAACCTGTTGATCTCTTCCATGCTTTTGCTTGCAATAAGCATATCGTCAACATACAAAGCTAAGATAATGAATATGCCATTGAAACTTTTGAAGTACACACAATGATCATACTCACTTCTTATAAAGTTCTGGCTCACCATGAAGGAATCAAACTTCTTGTACCATTGTCTGGGAGACTGCCTCAGACCATACAATGATTTCCTGAGCTTGCAAACTAATCTTCTGCTGTGACCTCGTACAAAACCTTCTGGTTGTTCCATATATATCTCTTCGTTCAAATCACCATGTAGAAAAGCTGTTTTAACATCTAACTGTTCTAACTCAAGATTAAGCAACGCAGTTAGTGTCAACACAGTACGTATAGAAACAAGTTTTACAACTGGAGAAAAAATCTCATGAAAGTCTATACCTTCAACCTGAGAATACCCTTTTGCTACCAGTCTCGCCTTATATCTTTCGATACTACCATCAACTTTCCGTTTCAGCTTGAAGACCCATTTACATCCAACAACACTTCTCCCTTCAGGAAGCTCTACAAGATCCCAGGTATTGTTCTTGGCTAAGGAGTCCATTTCTTCTTCCATAGCCTTTTTCCATTTCTCGCTATCTTCATCATCTATCGCTTCCTGATAACAAGACGGTTCCCCATCTTCAGTAACCAAAGCAAAAGATGAAGCATAATCTTCATACCTTTTGGGAGTTTTCCTTTCCCTTGTAGACCTTCTCAGAGTGACTGGTTGCTGAACTGGTTCAGAAAATTGCACTGGTTCAGAAGCTTCAACGGCTTCCTTTGTCCTTTTGGGAGTTTTCCTTTCCCTTGTAGACCTTCTCAGAGTGACTGGTTGCTGAACTGGTTCAGAAACTTGCACTGGTTCAGAAGCTTCAACGGCTTCCTTTGTGTCTTCAACACCTTTGTCTCCAGAAGTCTCTCCTTCCTTTCGACTGTCACCGAAAGATCTAGCCTCCAACTGAACTCGTTGACTCAGCGATACTTGTTCCTGTTCCATTCTTTCAACATTTGATTTTAACAAAGAGGATTCATCAAATGTTACATCTCTACTAATGACTATCTTCCGCAATGTAGGATCCCACAACCTATATCCTTTCACTGCATAGTCATACCCAACAAAGACATAACATTTCGACTTTGGATCTAATTTTGAACGCTGATTTTTCGGAATAAGAGAATAAGCATCACAGCCAAATATCCTCAAATGAGAATAGTCACAAGACTGACCTGTCCAAACTTCTTCAGGAATTTTACAATCAATTGCTACTGAAGGTGATCTGTTAACTAAATAACAAGCAGTAGATACTGCTTCTGCCCACAACTCCTTTTGCAAGTTAGCATTGCTGATCATGCTTCTGGCTCTTTCCATAAGAGTCCGATTCATATGCTCAGCAACACCATTTTGCTGAGGAGTATAAACAGCAGTTTTGTGTCTAACAATGCCCTCATCCTTACAGTATTGTTCAAACTCAACAGAAGTGAACTCACCACCATTGTCAGTTCTTAGACATTTAATAGATTTGCCTGTTCTTTTCTCTACCATTACTTTAAATTGTTTAAAGACATTGAATACATCAGCTTTCCCTTTTAGCATATAGACCCAAACTCTATGAGAGTAATCATCAATGAACGTTAAAAAATACAATGCACCTCCATATGACATAACAGGGGAAGGCCCCCACATATCAGAATGAATGTAGTCTAAAACATCTTTACTATTATGATTGCCAACTTTAAATCTCTGTTTACACTGTTTTCCATACACACAATGTTTACAGAAATCTAAATTCAAGGATTTCAGACCAGGAAGAGATTTACGTTTCATCAGTATGTGAAGACCTTTCTCGCTCATATGACCCAAACGCTGATGCCACAGACGAGTACCTGCTTCCTCCTTTTCTGATGCAACCGCTGCTTCACCGACCTGAGTACTTCCTTTTAACCTGTAAAGATTTTCGACCTTTTCTGCCTTCATAACCATAAGAGCACCTTTGAAGACCTTCAAGACGCCATCCTGACCTGTAAACTTATAACCATCTGAATCCAACACTCCCAAAGAGATTAAATTTTTCTTCAAATCAGGTACATGTCTAACACTAGTTAATGTCCTAACTGTGTTATCATACATCTTAATCCTGATATCTCCCATCCCAACAGTCTGACATGACATATTGTTACCCATAAACACAGAACTACCGTTTACATTTTCATACGAAGTAAACCAGTTTCTATGTGGGCACATATGATGCGAAGCACCAGAGTCTAACAGCCAGCTATCAAAACTCTGAGAGACATTACATTCAGGTGAAGTTTCATCTATCATACACAATTCTTCAGCAGATAAAACTTCGTCTACCATACCTGAATCAGCCTGATTCGCTTCGTTCTTCAGGTTTTCGGATTCCTTCCGTTTCCAACAGTCCTTCTTCAAGTGTCCAACTTTACCGCAATTCCAACATTTTGCCTTACACTTCTTGCCCTTCGATTTCGACCTGGAAGATCCCCTTGGTTTTTCTCCTCTTTCCTTTGAGCGTCCTCTAGCGACCATGGCTTCTGACGCAGTTGTATCAGTGTTGGATTTCCTTCGTACTTCTTCAGACAGAAGAGCTCCCACGACTGATTCAAACTTCAAAGAATCAGCAGAGCTGAAGCTGATTGAGGTTACGAAGTGATCCCATGATTCAGGCAGAGAACACAGCAAGGTTATGGCTTTATCGTCTTCCTGTATTTTGACTTCCATATTTGTTAATTGACAAATTAGTGTATTAAAAACATTCAAATGTTCTGCAACGCTTGAACCTTCTTTCATTCGAAGACTGTATAATTGTCGTTTCAGATAAATTCTGTTGGTTAATGATTTTGTCATATAAAGGTTTTCAAGTTTTTCCCACAAACCTGACGCCGTATTCTCTTCAACGATGTTGAAGAGAACTTCATCCGCTAGACATAACCGGATGGTACTGAGAGCTCGGGCATCCAAGTCCTCCCAGTCTGAAGTAGTCATGGTTGTAGGTTTCTTAGTAACCCCATCCAATGCCTTGTGCAACCCTTGTTGCACAAGCAGATCCTTAACCTTCAGTTTCCAAAGAGCAAAATTGCTCTTTCCGGTGAATTTCTCCACCTCGAATCTTGCATTCGACATCTTGGCCATTTTTCCTCCTTCCTAGGGTTTCAGTCTTAGTCTTTCTAAGAAAAAAAAATAACTTCCCCAATTCAAACAGAAAGACAAGTTTCAAATCCTTTGTTTCTTGCAAACCCTTTTGTTTTTCTGGTTTCAAAACATTCTTGCAAATCTCTTGCAAACTTTTTTCTTCTACAATATTTGTAAAAAAAAACAACAACCTTTTCAATCTGCTGTTCTACAATATTTGTAAACCAACAACCTTTTCAATCTGCTGTTCTACAATATTTGTAAAAAAAACAACGACCTTTTCAATCTCTGCTGTCTTAAAAAAAAATTCTGAACAATCTTTTCAATCTGCTGCTGTCTTTTTAAAAAAAAATTCTGCAAACCCTTCCTTCTTTTTTTTAAAGAATTTTACTCTCACTGTTTTCTGGAAAAAAAAAGTTCTGAGACAATTTTTTTTTTTTTTTTTTTTTTTAAATACCCGGATTTTCCAAACAAGCTCTGGTCGACGACGCTGGAAAAACAGAGGCTCTTCCGAACAGGTTCTGGCAGCGCCTTCACGCTGGTCGCCCACGCTGAAAACAGAGGTGTTTTCCTCTTCCGCTGGCGGAAACACGCTGATTCTTCAATCGTCTTGGTGTTTGCAGCTTCAGCCTTCACGCTGGTCGCCAAGTTTGCAGCTTCAGAAAAAACAGAGGCTCTTCCGAACAGGTTCTGGCAGCGCCTTCACGCTGGTCGCCAAGTTTGCAGCTTCAGAAAAAACAGAGGCTCTTCCGAACAGGTTCTGGCAGCGCCTTCACGCTGGTCGCCCACGCTGAAAACCGAGGTGTTTTCCTCTTCCGCTCGCGGAAACACGCTGATTCTTCAATCGTCTTGGTGTTTGCAGCTTCAGCCTTCACGCTGGTCGCCAACGAGGTGTTTGCAGCTTCAGCCTTCACGCTTTTTTCCTTCACGCTGGTCGCCAAGTTTGCAGCTTCAGCCTTCAGCCTTCACGTTTTTTTTTCTTCACGCTGGTCGCCAAGTTTGCAGCTTCAGCCTTCAGCCTTCACGCTTCTTTCCTCTTCACGCTGGGTTTTTTCCTCTTCACGCTGGCGGAAACACGCTATTTTCTCTTCCCCGGAGCTGACTCACAGTCGTATTTCTCAGCGTCAGCGTCCCTCAGCGTTGCTGATCTTCTCAGCGTCCCTCAGCGCAGGTTCTTCTTAGTGCCTTCACGCCCAATCGCTCGGCCCTCGAGCTCCGATACCACTTGTAGAAATAATAGCAGAGATTGTAGAAATAATAGCAAGAAAATGGGAGAAGACCAAGAAATATGAAACTGAATTTGTATCTGCTTTATTCAAGAATGATTTTTTCCTCTACATGAGCATTCGATATATTCATGTCACTAACTACCGTTACATAACTAAATTATTCGTTACAAACTTATTCTTTACAAAACTGTCTATACCTAAATTTACTAAATCACCTAAATCATTGTCAAACTAACAAGACTTTGTTTATCGAAGAACTTATCCGCACCTATTTCAGTAATTCATGGGCAATCAATGCCAGACTTTTATTTTTGAATTTCTCTGTTGACGAGCAGTGAGCAATGTGGACAGCAGTGAGAGAAGCAAGCAGTGAACAATGAATAATGTGAGAGCAGGGAGCTTTTATGCAGCAAAAGTATCGAACAACGAGCACGGAGCAGCTTGTAGCCTAAGCAGGGAGCAATGATAACCTGAATAGCTGGGAGCAATGCGAAGAAATATTGGCATTTTATAGACCTACATCTTTCTCGGAATAGGTTGAATGACAAATGCATTCAAACATGACAGAGGACAAGAAATTTCAGAACACGTGGAGACAAATGATTTAGGACAAGTGAAAATTGCCTTATCCGCAAAAGATGGGAAGTGAGTTTGGGTCAATGCCAAACAATATTGGGGCATTTTAAAACAAAGACTAGCCCATCTAAAATGGGAGCAGACGGGGAAAAAAAGGTCTTAAAAGGAGAGTACTCAAGCCCTTCGCAATAAGCACTCAAACAAGTCCCCTTTACAAGCACGTGGCAACAAGAAGTCCAGAGGAAAACTCATTCATGATTTTGCATTATATAGTCCCACATCCACACCTCTCACCTAGTAATTTGATCTTTATGTGAAATAATTGTTAAATGCAAAACAAAGGTTGTAGGTTTTAGAAGCTAAAGAGCAGGAAAATGATCATAAAATTCATATAATAATAGCTGAGAACAAGGCTTTAGTAGAAAGCAATAAAGTTTGAAAGAACAAGTGGCATTGCTACAGGAAGCCCACCTGATAGGGAAGACAAAATGGCAACGCATGAAGGAGGATGTGCAAAACGTAAATAAATTTGTAGTGGAAAGTACAGAGGTGAGGTGGTGAATACAAAATCATTCCAGGATAAAGGGAAAATGATTGCCCAAATAGACAACCATGAAGAGAAAGCAAGAGAAGAAAGAAAAGGAGATTCCACCAAATTTTCCAAAACTTGGGCAAGTTATTAGCATTTCTGTAATAAGGAAGGAGAAATAAACATTCAGGTTGACAACATGCAAGATAGAGAATGAAAGGAAAGACAAAATATAGCAACAAACATAATTATTAAAGGGGTGGAAGACTATGGGAAAACTGAATGTACTTTTGACCTTGCAAGAGACTTCTTGAAAGACAAGTTGCTATGGCAACGAAAAATATGCCAAGCATGGAAGGTGGGTAAGTTTAACGATGAGAGAGCCAGACCCATAAAAGTCATCATGCCTAGCTTGTGTGATAAATGTATCATTCTAAGCAAGAAGCATCTCTTGAGGGCTTCTCGCTTTTCCTAGAAGAAGATTCAAGTGTAAGACAACAGGAGAAAAGGAGGGAGGAAATGTTAAGGGTTAGGGCAACAAGAGATGAAGGCAAGAGAGCATGGATTTATAAAGGCAAAGGTGTGATAACATGAATTGGACCTCCTTCCAAAACATAGCAACAATATGGTAATAAAGAAGAGGCAACAAACTCTTCAATAGGAAATCAGGAAGCAAGGTCAGTATGGGAAAGCAGGGACAAAGACTCAAATGTGAGTCTTGCATGTCAAAATAAATAGCAATCAAGTCATACCCAGTTTTCCTTAATATTAGTTTGTTGGAAATGCAGAGGTTACCCATGGAGACGAGGACCTGGGTTAGGGCCAATTGCAGAAGAGAGAGATATAATTTGCCTCATAGAAAAACATGAGCATGAAGGGTGCAAGACACCTTTTTTTAAAGGATACTGGAAGATGGCAATGTGGAACAAGGCAGCAGGGAATGATAAAGGGCACGGGGGTATCATGGTTTTAGTGAGGGAGAAAGAAGGTCATTTCATTTAGTTAGAAAAAAAAGACTCAAATAAGCAATTCATTTGGTTTAAAATATCAGAAAATGGAAACCACATCAGAATTGCAACATGCTATTTTGCGTTGCAAGTTTCAAAAATCTACAAAGGTAGAGGGCTTGACCACAAAGATCCATTTGCAGCCTTAAAAGCAGATATTGCAACATATTCTCAGCTAGGTGAAGTCCTTATAGTGGGTGATTTCAATGCTAGGACTGCAAGTGAGCAAGCTAGCATTCTTTGCTGTAAAGAATATTTTGACCCAATTTGGCTTACAGAAGAGAGTAATCATCAATGGGAAAAAATTTCAAAGGACAAGGGTTGCAATCTCTTTGGTGAAGCATTTCTTACTCTATGCGAGGCCTTTGATTTAGTCATTTGTAATGGCTTGACTAGATGGGAAAAGTTTGGTAATTTCACTTGCAATACTTACAATGGAGCAAGTGTAGTAGATTATGTAATTTGCTCGCATGGTTTGTGTGAGAAAATGGAGGAAGTTTTGATTGGAGATCAACTGTGGGACTTAAAATCAGATCACAAGCCAATTTATTTAAGTTTCTCTTGGATTGGAAAGAAACAATTAGAGTCAAAAATTCAGCATGTCCAACAAAATCTCCCACAAGGCAAAATTCTTTTGACTCCAGAAAATTGTAATACCTTCAAAATGACGCTAGAGAGGCTCTTCGAGAAGGAGAAAATCACAATTCACGGCCTTCATAGTCATGAATTAACACATTTAATTCAATGCGCACTTGTAGAGTGCAAAAGAGCAAACATTAAGAAGTCTAAAACAAATTTCTTTCTGGTTAATGCTTGGTTTGACGAGAAATGAAAAAAGGCAAAGAGAATGTGGAAAGAGTCGAACAATGATAGCATAAAGCTCAAGGCTTACAAGCAATTATTAAGCAAGGAAAAGGCCGATTTCATGGTTTCAAGGAAGGAAGAACTAATCTTCCTTGGGAAAAATAATCCCAAATTATTTTGGAAGGAGCTCCAACTAAGAAAGATACAAGCTGGAAATAGTCACAACCTCTAAATGGTTTGACTATGGAAGACAACTCTATGAGCATGATCCCAAGGTTGACCCTCCCCCCTTGGTTAACTGATACTGAACTCTTCACGGTGCAAGAGGTAGAGATGGGTATCAAGAAGTTGGGTGTTGGAAAAACAAAAGACTTAGCTGAACTCCAAGAACAATATCTAAAGTGGGGCTCAAAGATCCTTGAACCTCACATTACAAAAATTTTCAACAACATCACACAATAGGGGATCTCCACAAATTCGACAACTAGTCTGGAAATACCTCTTTTCAAGAGCGGTGACGTCAATAATACCTCCAATTATAGGACCATTGTGATAAAGCCTTTGTTTGCAAAGCTATTTGGAAACATGCTAGAAAACAAAATTAGCAATTGGGAAGAAGAAAGATCTAAGCGTGCTAAAGGGCAAGCAGGTTTTAGACCTAAAAATTCCACAGTTGATCATTGTATAACTTTAAGGCACATCATTGAAAAGGTTTGGGAGAAAAAGGAAGAAGTCTTTTGTTGCTTTGTTGATTTTAGAAAAGTGTTTGACACGGTTCCTAGGGATAAGCTTTGGCACAGAATGGAGGAACTTGGGTTCCTAAACATTTCAGAGCAGTTGTGCATAGGCTGTATGAAGAAGTGAAATTCAAAATTAGAACTTCAACAGACATTTTTAAAAGTTTTAGAAATGATATCGGGGTCAAGCAAGGTTGCCCAGTGTCTCCTACCCTTTTTGGTTTATATATCGACAAGCTTGAGGAGTGGTTAAATTCACAAGGGGGTGATGGTATCTATTTGAGAAAGTTTGTTATAAGAAATATTTTGTATGTAGATTACCTTATTCTGATTGCTAAATCGGCTCTTGGTTTGCAAGAGCACTTACTATCCTTGAGCATTTTTGTAGAAGTGTGGGGATGCAAGTCAATATCAGCAAATGAAAGTAGTGGTTTTCTCTTAAAAAAGAAAACATAACTAGCATAAGTTCTACTTTGAAGGCAACATTCTGGAAGAAGTTGAGGATTACAAATACCTCGGAATTGACTTCAACAAAAATATAAGTTGGGATGACTGTAGAAAGAAAAGAACTTTGGGGGTTGGAAAGAGTTTTATGCTTTTCAAAATAGGTGTAGAGAGGCAGAGTTATGGGACTGGAAAACCACTCAAACTCTTCTTGGGCTTCTAGTGATTCTCTATGGTTGTGAACTAAGGGCCACAAGTACATTCGACATGCAATGGAGACAAATTGAGAAAATTCAGAAGCGTTTGATTACAAACAAATTCAAGATTAAAAGTGGAGTTCCTTATGCTATCTTGTTAAGTGAAACAAGGGCTTCTCCTATCAAAGCAATTGCTATTGTGTGAGTCATACGGTATTTAAAAAAAATTGAGCAAATGGAAGATGGTAGATGGCATAAGGTTGTCTTTAATGACATATTGTGCAATAGAAAAAAAACTTGGATGCAACAAAATAACAAATGGTTTATTAAATGGGGTATTTGCTTGAACACATGTCCCATAGACAACAAAGAGATAAAATCTTTTGTTATGGATAAGTTCCACAAGCGTACTTGGGATAAGAAGCTAGGAAGAAAGAAAAATTACTATATTGAAGTGTTTAATCCCACTCATAGTCATCAACCAAAAGCATACATAGAGGCCAATATCTCTTGGAGAGCCAAAATTCTTATTGCTCAATTAAGGACTAATTCTCATCAACTGGTTGTGAAACAGGGTGCTGAAAAAGGCCAAAAGAAGCGTGGGAGGAAAGAGAATGCATTTTTTGTTCTTCCGGAAAAGTGGAAACAGAAAAGAATTTAATTTTAGAATGTGAGACCTTCAAAGACAACAGGGAAAGTTATACAGATATGTTGGCAGCTAGCTCTTGGGATAGTCTATTTAGCGAGGGGTTTTTCGAGAAGCTAGGAGCATTTATTATGAAGCTTCATTGAAAAAGGGTCGAATACATCAAGCAGATGAAGAAGCAATATGTCCCATAGGCTATCTTTAGCCTCATGGACGTTAAAATTATTTCTTTCTTTCTTTCTTCTTCTACCCAATTACACTTAGACAAGAAAAATATCATTCAATGTGGACTGACTCATTTCTTGGTTATTGTTTCTATGTGGTATCTAGGAAATACCAATCTGCAATGCTCATGATAGTGGTTACCGAAATCCTATTCTTATATTGTAGGATTGCAATGCTTATAACTTTATACCAAGGAATGTCTTAGAAATCTGCTCTTTTTTAAAAAGAAGTAATTGATTTTTTTTAATAGGTTTGAAATTATGCCTAATGGGGGTGTGAGCTGAGAGGTGAATGCTTTATTTCAAAATATTTGTCATGCTCAACGCTCATCCTTTCATTGTCTTGGCGTGTTATGGAAACCATTCTTTTGCTTGGGGTCATCAACTCATGTCCTCTCATTATAAATGCATGGGGGTACTCGAAGGGTGGCGAAGGTACGGAATTATTTGGGATGGTGGTGAGAAGTCCTCACCCTAATGCTTATGCTTCTCGGTTGTAATAATCGCTATATGTCTAGATGGATTGGCTCCTTCCTTTGGTGAATTTGATAGTGGTTTCTATTTCGTTGGAAAGACGACATTTTTTCAAGTCATTTCCTTAAGGTATATGAGAGTAAAATTGGGTCAATGTTCTTCATTTTGTTTTTTCACAATACAATGATCAGGTCAGTTTATGAAGTGGTGGGTGCTCTACCCACCTCAACACTCCAAGAAACTTATTTCACAGATATTTCGTTTTCCTTGCCCTGTCTTAGTTTGTAGTGTATGGTATCCTGGGAATTTCTCCATATCGTTTTAGTTACAACAATTTACCTTTTAGTTTATTAGTGCAATTTGGGTTTTTGGTGTTTCATACCTTTTGTATCTGTAAAATTTGGCCAAATTTTGTGTTGGGAAACTATCGCTTCGCAATTTTCAGGTGCAACTCCTTTTGTTTCATTCCATGTCAGATTATATTTGTTGAGTCTATGGTTTATCTTAACCTTGAGTGGGTTTTTAACCTCATAGTGTAGTTTCTGTGTGTCCATGTTGTGTATTCCTTGTGGGGCTTTCAGGGGTTTATACCTGTAGTTTGTTGGGTTCTATCATAGTTTTTGTTCATGGGTTCCAATTGTGGATTCTAGGGGACAACCTACTTGTGCTTTGGTTGGGATTCAAAGAGTGTGGGTTTTGTTTTGTTGCTCGTCTTGTTGGTCGTTGTTTTTCCAAAGGTTATGTGGATTGCTCTCTTCTCTATGTAATTATGCCTCCTCGATAGAGAATGACAATTCGTAGAGGTGGCATGAGTAGTTATACCCCTCATCGTCGAAGGATGTTTGGTTGGGACTCTATTGTAACTAATTTTGATTCAATGCCTCTTGAAGTTTGGAGGAAAAAATTTCACCTTGAATCAAAGGAGTTTGGCGACCGCCCTTACTTCTCTGATTCTGAGGTTGGAGCAGAAGGCCTTAAGTCGATTCTTGATCTTGAGAAATTTAGAAAATGAAGGTTACATTTCCTACATTCTCTTGTTGTTCACCAATAGATGGATACTCTCTTTCGCATGGTTCTCAGAGATAAGCAAGTGGACAATTATAATTTTTTTGCAGGACAAATGGACATTAAATGTCTTCCCTATAATATACTCTTCTACCTAGATGATATTGTTTCACGTTTGAGTAGGGTCGAAAAATATGTGGTCTCTGACTCTGATTCTGAGGAGCTCACTAATCCCCCTGTAGTCATTAATGCTCCACCTGCTAATACTTATCCTCTTTCTCCAGTTATTCTATCATATTGATGTGGGCTTTGCTGGTTCAATTTTTTGACTACCTTGAGCTTCCTTATCACTCTGGTTCCTAGATATTTTGGAGGTGCTCTTAGTGTTTTCTATGATGACTTTTGGTTGAGTGTGGAGGTTTCTTGGATGTGCGGTGGACTTCTTTCCTACAAGATGTTGTAGTATACTTTCTGGCATATTCAAAGATTTCTATATGGTGGACAATGTTGTTTTCAACATTTGACATGAACTTTGGTTTTTCGTTTTTGCAAAGTGGTGACAACTATTGCTCTTTAACTTCTCATGCAAGTTTTTGAATTGTATTTTCTGGATGAGCATGTTTTCTTGTCTTCTTCTTGAGCATTTTCTTGTTACATCATTGCGACCTATGTATGACAATATTGACAGTGCCTTGTGGATCTATTATGACGTTAGTCTCTTAGTCTCATGTTTTTGCTCCAGTCCTATAACACCCAAGTTCTAGCTTGTCATAGTAGGAATGGTGCTTAGTTTTCTCTACCTAGTTGGAGGTTTACACTCCCAGGTTAGTTTTTTGGGGATGTCAAAGGCCATACACTCTCAATGTAAAACTCGTTTTTATTAATGGAAATCATCTTCATCTGCTTACAAAAAAGAAACGGGTTTGAAATTGAATTATAATGCACAAGTTTTGGTCTGAGACCAACTTTGATTCAAGCAAAATATCTAAAGTAGTGCTTTGGGAATAATAAATATGACCGTGACGGAAGTTTAAATGAGGAGATCAAATATTCTTTAATGTCTAGTCTAACTAGGCTTCAAATTTTCTTAGAAAATGATGGAAATTTTGGCAAGATTTTGATAAAATCCAGTAGAAATTTTTGGAGATTTGGGTTACAACTTCAAGATTTTGGGTGCCCCGAGGATTTTTGATGGTGTTGAATCCATTTCCACCATAAAAAATACGATTCAAACACTCCTCTACCATAATTTTCAGAGAAAAAAATGGTTGGATTCCGGCAATTTTTTGTCGTCTTGGAAAATTTGACGCCTTGGTAGAAAATGCGATTTTTTAATCTTCATAATATTGACCTATTAGCATGTCAGGCATCCATAGTTTAACAAATAAGTAATTAACGAATCTAGATCATTTCAATTTCTTTATTATCAATCTTATGTATAATATAAAAGGTTGACCAAACATAAAAGTTTTCCTTGCTAATTAGAATATCTTCTGGCATTGACATTGTAATGGGTGGTTGCATGCTGATGGGTTATACGGGTGTTCCTTATAGGGCTCTTTTTATGTAAACAAATTTTTTATCTAATAGAAAGTCGTTGATTTTTTCTTTCCTAAAAAAAATACATAAAAGTTTGGCCAAGCAAGTGTAATATGCTTCGTTGCTACTTAGTATTTGCCTCTTATGCAAAAAAGTAATTGACATATATATATATAATTTTAAATCAATATAATATTAAAAATTTATCATAATCAAGGTATTTTTTGCGGATTTAAATATTTTCTTATATACAGTATTGTAGGCTACTACTCTAGTTTGAAAATTCATTAGTATAGAATGTAAGCAAATATTTAATAAAAAAATATGTAATTTGCTATTAAAATTGGTAATTTTCTCGTTAATACTTTTTTTCTTCAGAAAATGTCCAAAAATAACTCATTTGCAAAATTTTGCCCCTAAATTTTTACCTAAGAACTTCTTCATAATCTTTTGTAAAATCATTTTTTTTTATTTACAATCACACTAAAAGTTTATAAATCAAATCTTATTTCGGATTTAAGCTTATACATATCAAATTTTATTTTAAATTAAAAAGAAAAACACATTTCTCATATTATAGATTGGCAATAGACACAACGCTAGAGATTATGTATCTATTATAAGATAAGATAAAATAAAAATATTTAGATCTTGAAATGGTTTATGGTTTTGGGTAAGTTTAAAAAATGTCATAAAATTAAAATAAAATAAAATAATTAGATTTTGAAATGAGTTATGGTTTTGAGCATGTGGTATTGACAAGTCATCGTATTGGCCCATAGTATTGTAGCAAAGCCTAAATTATTATGAATAGAAACCTTGTTTTTAGTCTTTTAATTTTTAATATAATTTTTATATCTAACAATTCAATTTAAAACCACATAAAAATAATTGTCAACCAATTATATATATATATTTCAAAATATTCAGTTTAATATTTATTTTTTTCAAAACTTTAATAAATTTAATAGAATTTGTTTAAAAATTTCAAAACTAATTGAAAGTCAAAGATTTTCGACCAAAATCTAAAACAATATATTCTGCCTTAAGTAAGTATAATAAGATGTAATTTCAATATTAAAAAATAATAAATATACATGGTAATTGTAAATGTAGCTTTTTAATTTTTTATATGGGCAATAAAATTAAAACAAATTTGTAAACTTTAAGCTATAACAATGACCAAGAGTTAAAAATGTTAAAAATGACAATTATAAAATTACAAACACAACTTTATAATTAAAAAATGGGCTTCCATGTAATAGATGATTTATTTTATATTTATGGGATGCATGAGCATTGTATATTGGAATGTTAGGTTTTTGTTGAAGGGTGATAATTATAGCAAAACGCTATAAGAGTCATGAAGAGAGCCTACTTGCTTTATAGAGGGCTCTAGAAATATATGCATATGTCGTGATTGGATGCATTACTTATTATTTAAGCCAAGGCTTCGATGACTTCGAGTTTCCTAAAATCTGTAAAAATACAAGGCTAAAGGTATTACTCATCAACACTATCAAGTATGTTATTAACTTTCTTAATAAGCTTACATAGGCATCAAAAGTGTTTCTCCACGTTAATGATACAAATAACACATCTCATTGGTTTTGGTCCTAAGATGGGATAAAGAGAAAAGAATTATAAAACATTCTCAAAATATTTGATACCTGAAATATCATCACACTAATGAGATAAAGAGAAAAGAATTATGAAACATTCTCAAAATATTTGATACCTGAAATATCATCACACTAATGTGAATGTTACTAGGAACCAAAAAATAGTAAAATAATGTATTTCATAAAAATACATAAAATTAAAAAAGAAAATACTAAAAATAGTATAAATATTTTTTTATTGTATTTTGATGTGACTATTGAAGATTATTAAGTACTATTGAGAGATAGTGAACGCAAAAAGTCTTGAGAATATTAATATTAGAGGTTTTCTACCGATGATATAATTTTACTTAGAAAGTATTTTTTTTGGAATCTGGTTATTGTTTTTAAAAAAAATATGACCATAAGAGTGTTTGTATTTTTTTTTTGTGGAAATAGATTCTGTACCATAAAAACCTTTAGGGCACCCAAAATCCTTAAGTTTAATAACTGTAGTCTAAATTTCCCAATTTTTTTGTTGAATTTTTACCAAAACCATGCTAAAATTTCCACTATTTTCAAGAGAAAATTATGATTTCATTAAACTACTATTTAATATTAAAAAAATGGTTTTATAGGAATGATGTAATAGATTTGAAAACATTAAATATAATATAAATGAATTTATAAAACCTAAGTTGATAATTTGATAACATTTAATTTTTTTATTAATGAGTTAATTTATTTTCTAAACTATTTAACTAATAAACTAAAGAGTTAATTTATTTTCTAAACTATTTAACTAATAAACAAAAAAGGACAAAAATATATGGTCAACTCACTATACGTTGTGGAGGCATATAAAATTAAAATATTAATCATATAAGTGACCATGGTAATTGTTTATAGATTTTGGATTGGGGTGGGTTGCATTGAAATTACTCAAAAAGTGGTGGTTATAATATAAAGTACTAAAAGTAAATTTTTAAAGTCTCGCTTCATTTTGGTTGACATTATGTTTGATAATGCAGTCTCACCTTAATATTATTGTTTTTATTCTTTAACAATAAAGTTTCAGGTGGCATACTCATGTGGTTTGTAGAGGAAAGATAAAGTTTTTCTTTTATGGGACGCATTTTTTTTAATGGATTGATCACTTTGAGCAACTAATGAAATAAAATATCACTAATATATTATTTCATATTTAATGTCAATTACGTATTTATAAAATAAATCAATAAATAAATAATTACAAAGATTTGAGGGTACACATGTAATGACGAATTGTTCAGATGTCAAATTTTTATATTTTTTTTAAATTTATATTTTATATGGCATTTTAAAACATAATTTTAATTTTTAGAAAATTAATTTTAACATATTGTTTTTAGCACATTATAAAATTTTATAAAAAAATTATAAAATCATAAAGTCAAAAACTTTGTCTATCAACAAGTATGAAAAAGTAATACGTTTAGTGAGTTTCCAAATAGTTTTCAATATACTTATCATTGTAACATCTAATGTGAAAATTAACGATTACATTTGCCTTCACCATGTTTACATTAATATCTGTATATTTTTACTGAGATTATTTTCTCTGTTTTCCACTTCCGGGCATTTCTCTACAATCATTTTTACATTGTTTCTTCCGAGCACTAAATCTCTTTAGCATGCCCACAACTGTGTTTCTTTTGGCAGGGCATGAGAAAGAAAACATGATATTAAACTGAAGTTCATGGGTAGTAATTTAGAGGCGAGTAAAATGAATTTATTGTGAAATCCATATTTTTGGGTATTAGCTTATATGTGTGTGAGATAGAGAGAATAAAGCCTTGGAATACATAGTTGGAAAATAATTCACTGTTAAAAAACTTGCAACTCCTCTATAGAAACTTGAAATGTTTTTTTGTAGATACCTTGCACTCTACTCACTTCTAAATTAAAAACTTTATATATGTAACACACTATTGAGGGAAAAAATGAAAATTTGAAACATAAAAAAAAAGGAACTCCTTTACAAACTCTTGAAATGCTTGCTATAGATACCTTGGATGCTGCTCACTTTTGATTAAAACATTTGGTTGACAAAATTGCTACTTGTTAAAACATGTCAATGATTGGGACATGAATGCCAAAGAGAATATAATGAAAAACCAAGGTATAGATACTTTTCTTTTAATTTGGAGAGGGTTGCTTTAGGTTATTTATTATTAAAGATACGACATGAATAGGATATGTTAAATACACATAGATAAATATATAAATCAAGAATAAGATATTGGTCAAAATATGTCAAATATGCACACATATGTCAATTGGGTTCATTTTGGGTGGTTTGGAAGAATGATTGTTATCCTCACTACCCAAGTTCAATTGAAAGTGATATGTTGAGCTTGTGACTTTGATCCTTGTTATACGACCTTGAGCCCTGTGGAATTTTTTAGCCTTTCCTACTCCCTAGAGGATAAGATGCTTTGTTACATGGAATATATATATATATATATATATATATATATAGATATAATTTGTGTGTGTGGTTAGTTAGTTAGGATATGTCTCTCGCACACACAAATAAATAAATAAATATCTATGAGGTGTAGCTCTCAAGTTCAAACCTCATGAGAATAAGTTGAGAGCGTAAGCTATATGTGAGAGAAATAATCTATCTCATGAGGTGTTTAAGCTCTGCCTAACTACACACACACAAAAATATGAGAAATAAAACTTTCAAAATATCATTCATCGATTTTTTTGTTTTTTGTTTTTGTAAATTAAGGAAATTTTATTACTTCAATAAAAAAGGTTACATGACTTTTCATACATATCTCCTTAGGGTGCATTTTTCTTTACCACAGGCCCAAGAGGTCATGTCATACTTAGAAACACCCACATAATCACCATTGCAAAGCCCTAATTCCATAAAAACCACAAAGCAGATCGCTCAAACCCGCCACTACCAAGCATATTGCCTAGCTCCAAGTACAGGGTTCATTCAACAAAAGAAACATAGATTTCCCAATTGAACCCAGACCACACTTAATTGTTGCAAACAAACCATAGAGCATATCACCTTGCTCCAAGTACAGGGCCCATTCAACAAAATAAACATAAATTTCTACATGTAACTGTTGCAAATGAGGAGCATCTGGAATTCACATAGAGAAACTTCATGCATTACAAAAATCATTACATAAAAAACCAACTAATTTGCAGGCTCGCCAAATATGAGAATAACAATAGTTGCAAATACGAAAAAATCCCCACAAGACAATCACTAGGATGTCCACCATAGTGAGCCATAAATCCAGCAACCTCTCAGAAACTCCAAATAAATGTACACATACATTGACACTGGACAGGGAACACAACCACAAAATCGTACCTTGCAAATCAGACTTGAGACCACCAAAAATGAACTACAAAAACATGAATGCCTGCCAACACTAATCATGCTCTGAGGAGGAATTGTGGCTGACACATGAGCACTTGAACCTAGGGGGTCCATAAGATCCCCACTCTCATATTAACTCACTATGTAACCCTCTACTCGAGCCAAACGAGAATCAAGGCTATCTAGGCAAAACCTCTGATTTCAAAGCATTCTTTTAATATCTTCAAGGGAGGAGAAGACATTATAATTCTCCACCTACTTGTCTTTGAGGACCAATCTCAACAAGGTTAACATTTGTTGATACAAAGCTAATGAATTCAATAATTGTTTCTTCCTACCAATGGTATTTCCAGGGTCAGGATCCCACTTTTAAACTTCATCAAGAAACCCTGAATCTGAATGGTATTGACAACCCATCCCTATCTTGAGTCTCTAACACCCAGATTTCCTTTCTCATCTCTGGCCAAACAATATTGAAGAAGGTGGCAATGGAATCATAAGTGAAGAGTCTGACCCTTCACTGCCCTAAAGAGGCATTGTGACCTCCTCCCCATATGCTACTTATTTGTTTTCTAGGAGACATAGATACAACAAAAAAGGAACACTTTGGGAACCCACTGAAAATCCTATGCCTTACAAAATAACAATAAAATAGAATAGATGCACCAATTTAACAACGAAACCATAAAGCCACTAAGTCATCACCAAATCTCCAAACAAATGGTTTGAAATCCACTGAATTAATACATGGGATGATAGACACCTCGTAACCCAGCACCATGAAACACAAGATAGAAATATGCCTAGAAATAACGTAAGACTCAAATATTCTTAGAAATAACACAAGACCCTGGATACAATACATAGACAAATCAACACCACGAGCTACTAGGTAACTAGGTACCAACACAATTCTAATGGACCTCAAAAGAATAAACCTGCATATTCTCAAAACAACAGAAACTCCATAACTCAGGGCACCCCAAAGACTCAAACTCTGAAAACAAATACCCCAAAGTACACACATTGACCTTTAAACTTAGGCAAGAACTGAACTATAAGAGACTAGTGAACTAACCCCAACAACATAAAAAGACACAAGTACTTGAAAGACCCACAAAACAAATAAATCAAGAAAGGGAATTGAAAAATTACACAATAGAAAACACATTTCACCCTAACCAGCCAAACACTAAATCTAAAGCCTCGGACTCGAGAGAAATCTCCATCATCGTTGAAGCTCCACTGCGACATACTCCCATTCTAGAATATCAACCTCACATTTTCCATAGAATAAAAATATAGCTAGCAAAGGGAGGTTGAGGGCCAGCCCTCACCTGCACTCCCATATGCTCCTACAAACCCCAAAACCTCTGTTAATACACTCATTGAAAGACGTCAATTGTAAACATACATACAACTTTAGAAGAGTTGTTTTCGTACCCTCCATGCTTTTAAAGCTTATTACACTTGAGAGGTGGTAGGCACAATGCCGAACATACCCATCTCATCAACAATAACACCTCATCAAACAATTTTAAATTTAAAAATAAAATAAAAAAAACAAATTCTTAATGGAAAACAAATTAAAATATTGATAAATGTTAACATAATTATATTCTTATAAATTTTATTTATTTATTCATTCATTTTGAGAATCAAAATGCCCTCCCAAAAAAGAGACATTTTTCTCAAAATACCCTTAAAAAGACATTATTCCTACCAAAACGATTGAAACGGTAGTTGAAACAACCGATATAGTATATCCAAAATCTAAAATGTTTTAGTCGTGTTTTAGAGGAGGTTCCTACAAGAAAATGTTTCCAAAACATGGAAACACGCTTTTATTTTAACATATTGAGGTGAAATTTCCAGTAACTTACATATTTCCCGCTTCTTTTCCTTCTTCTTAATCGTTTTAATCTTCTATTTTCTAATGTTTATAGCTCTCTAGTTATTTGTTTTCCTTTTATAAAGGTTTTTAATTTATTTATTTATTTTAAATTTTTATTTTTATTTTTTTAAATGCTGATTGTCTCGGGTGGTATAGGTATGTTTTTTAAATTAGCGCTTAGAGGGATGCCAAACCTTAGAAGAACCTCGCATCTGGCTTAATTCACATAGTGGTACATACATTAGACATTTACATCATAGTCTATATATCAGGCATATACACCATAATCGCATTATGAGACTGAACCTGAGTGGGGAGGTTATCATTAAACCCTCCCAACCACCTGAGATAAGTAAGGATGCACTAGAGAAATTTTTGAACATTTAAGCGTGACATAAAATGTATTTCTATTATGTATTTGGTTTCTATGTAGTAATGAATCTCATTCTTATTATGATTGGTGGTGAAGAGAGGCGATGAAGACTAGAGCGAGTTTTGCCAAAACCCTCTGCGTGAACTCGTGAACTCCATTGTTGTCTGCGTGTTGGAGCAGAAAGGACGTTGCTGCGTGGCGTGACCTCTGCGTAACTGTTGAAGGGTTGCGTTGACTGCAGCGTGAGGAGGAAGCCGTGGCCCTGTTGCCTGCGTGAAGGCTGTTGTTGACTTTGCCTCTGCGTTAGGAGCAAGGAAGCTGCTGGTGGTGCTGCGTGGCGTGAGTCTGGTGCTGCTGCTGCGTGACCAGAGAAATCCCTGCCTTTGCTCTGTGTGTAGTGCTGCCATTTTGGTCCAGAACCTGCGTGAGAAGGGAGGCCGCTGCTCTGTCCAACTTGCTGTCAATACTGTCCATCAGAGTAGAGCGTGAAGAGGAAGTCTGCATGGCTGAAGAAGTTGCTGCCAAATCTGGGTGTGAAGAACCTATGTGGAATACGGGAGGGAGGCGAGAGTCTGTGATTTGAAGGTTTCAGAGGTCTACAGCTCGAATCCCTTCTGTGTCGTTCTGCTTTGGCAGACAAGCCAAGGAGGAGGCCTTTGGCATTTTTGATCTGAGCTGTGGTGTGGGAGCGGGGAAATTTTTGGTCTTTAGGTTTTTCACTGCACGGGGGCGAGGAGGCTGCCCTAGCCGCCTCTGCCCCCGGTCTCGCCTCTGCTCTGGTTGGGACCGGATGGGTTCCTTTGTTGTGGCAGATGGTGTTGTTTTGGACGCTCGCTGGCTTATCCACTGCTGTTATTTGGAGCGTTGAGGGAACAGGGGTGTGGAGGTGACTGTCTCTGCATTGTTTCGTGCCGCTACAACATGGTTGGGTTCGCTGGGGTTTCTGCAGGCTGCTGAGGAAGTATGGGGCAGTTTTGTTTCTACCTCTGGTTTCGTCTGCTTCAGGAGGAGAGTTTTGAGGGGGTGGGGGAGGAGTGGCTACCCTGGCTGCTCTCTTCCTCATTTCGTGCCTCTCCTACTTGTCTGGGCCAGCCAGATCTAGAGCTGATTGTTCTCGTTTTCCCTCCTCAGGAGCTTTTATCCGCTTGTGGTGGTTTGGTGCCGGGTCTGAGCTAGCAGATGCTTCTTTCTTGGTGCTGCACCTCTACTCTTATTTGTTGTTTTTTGTAATGGGTATGGGTATCCTCTACAGGTCTGTTTCCGGGGCTCAATATTGGCCTTTTGGGGTTTTTTTTGGGCACTGTTTCTGCAGATTTGCTGGGGTTTACATACCCATTTGTTTGTTGCCCTGTCTGAGGGCTTTTCTGGAATACTTCATTTGGAGTATTGTTTTGTAAGTGGCTCTGCCCACACTTCTGCATATGCTTTAAGCATCTACAACATGTAATTTTCTGAAATTAATGAAAATTACGAATTTTCTCCACGGGAAAAAAAAAGAATCTCACTCTTATTACATAAATTGTAACATTAATATGAATTATTATTTTATTAATTTCTAAAAAGATGAAATTAAAAAAATTAAGCTCTAAGTCAATTCCATAAAGATATTGACTGTATTTTTTTTGTATTAAAATTATTAAATAAATAATTACTACATAGGCACCTTCTTCCTACTCTACTCTACTAGGAGCATCAACATATTATCCTCAGTCCCAATCTCCTGAGAATTTATGTATTTTCTAAAGATTATCATGTTGGTTGATAACTAAATTGCCAAGTTTTTATAAAAGATATTGATATCTCTCATATGGAAAAGAGCATGGGAAATTTTAGGTGCTAATATTCGTAGGAGGGCTAATTTTCCACGATTTTTCAAAAAAAAATCGTCAATTTCCATTTTTTATAAAAATGAGTCACCCAAATTTTACAATATAAAATTATTTTACCCTAAAAATCGCAACATTATATAGAGAGTATATATAAAATCATAATAAATTTGAATAATTTTACAAATACATCAATAAATATTTTATAGTTTTCATATTACGAACTAATGACATTCGCCAATATTTTTAAACTTCAAGATGATTTTCTATCCTTAAAATTTTCCCTGTTAGAAAAATTATTTGTCATGCTATACATTGCAAGTGGGGATGTCTCTACCATCTTTGAACTTTCAAATGTCTCTACCATATATAATGTTTCATTTATGATCTTTAGTTTTATCTTTTGTAAATAATGGATAGTCTCTTGTTATTATATATGGTGTTTTTGTTTGTTTTTTGGTTGGTGTTTACCTAAGTATGTTAAAAAATACCAGGTTCAAAGCGTTCCTAAGTGAAAAGTTTGTAAAAACCAGAAAAATGGTGAACCAACTTCTTTAGGACACAGAAGTAAAGAAGACACTATAGCATATGTATCATATGAAGTGAAATGATTATGATATACTATTTTAGTAGCGAATTCTCTTACTAAACTCGAGACTATTTGAATTCCATGGTTCTAATTAAAGTGATCCTTCACTGTTCATGAATATTAATGTAGCAACAATTCTACCACATTCTTTTGTTGTTATGTTGTTTTTATCAATTTCTTATTTGTAGCAACACTATGTGTTGTATATTTCAACTTCCAGGTCTCCAATGTGTAACAAAAACCTAAAAAAGTTTGTTTAATAAGGCTATTTTGATATAGTCTCGCCATTTAAATTTAGTGATAAATTTTTTTGTGACATTATGAATTTATGTTGCTTAAAATGCATTTTTAATGTATAAATGGATCCAATGCTCTAAAAGACTCCTAGAGCATGTGGATTTTGTAAACTAGATAACTCAAACTTACCATTCCAAGAAATCCCTTTTAAATTTCAAGCGAAATTAACTTGAAAATATGACTATTATCTTTCCTTTCTAAAAATCAAATAAACTACATTAACTATTTCACTCATAAACATCCTTTAAATTAAGTCAAAATAGCCCTAAAATATGTATTCATTTATTTCCTTATCACTCTTGTCATTAACTAACTATAAATATTTTAACAAAAAACCTCAATCCTAAATGTCGTCGTTTAATAAATTATATTCAGCGAACCCTAAGATATGGTACTCATTCACCCCTTATAAATTTTGTAATTAATTTTTAATTAATCATAAACAATTTAATCTCTTGCTTAAGAAAACTCAATCTTAAGTGCTTTCATTTAATAAACCAATCCTATATAAAATAATATTTATTTTACCCTTTAATTACTTTTTTATTTTATACACATATAAAATAATTTGTCTTTTCCATGTTTTACACACACATATATATATGAATATTATATTTTACCAAATATTATATAAATATAATTAAAACATTCAATTTAAAACAAATATGTATTAATAAATGCAAATTTAATGTCAAAAGATCTTAGCTTGAGTTGTTTGGTAAATAGTTTGTTTCCCCATTTGTGTGGGTTAGAGTTTCTGGAAATATGTTATAATTGCCTTATTTGTGAAATTTAGGAAATAGTTGTATATGGTGTAATAATGGCAGCCAATATTTCAAAGTTATTGATTTTCCATAAATTCTCATTTCAGTTCAAAAAAATGTGAATTAAATATTAATATTTAAAATAATCGAAATTTTGAAAAAACAATTATGTAATATTTTACTTATATGGAAGAGGTTGAAGAGATCATGGTTCCTTTCGAGTTGAGGGTTGTTGTGACAAGGGTGTATGGAAATTTTATTGTGAAAGTTCGAACCATTGAGGGTTGGTCGAAAGAAATTAAATGTAATATCAGATCAAGCAAGGGTGTCCCTTATCCCCTACCCTTTTTGGTATATATATTAATAAGCTAAAAGAGTGTTTAGTAGACGTAAGTTGTGTTGGCACCACTTTCACTGGTATAGTCATAATTCGTCTCCTTTATGTTGATGATATTGTCCTTTTGGCAAGGAGACATTACGATCTTTGCAAGCAATTGAGAATCCAATAAGATTATTCTCTAAGATGGGTATGAATGTTAATACCGAAAAAACTAAAGTCATGATAATTAAATAAGAAATGATCACTTATGATACTTTCATTTATGACGAAATCTCCTTGGAGGAAGTTCATTCATACAAATATATGAGAATCAACATACATCATAAACTCAATTAGATGTATAACATTGAGAAAAGAATAAATGAAGGTTGTAAGTTTACTATGGGCTCGAAAATAATTGTAAGTCGATAGATCTTTGGATTTGGGATAAAAAGAAAGAAGCTCCTCTTTAAGACTCTTATCACCCCTATTATTTTATGTAGATGTGAGGTTTTGGGTTACAGTATATCTAGAGACTTATTGAAGAAGATTGAGAAGATCCAAAAGCTATTTATAACCTACAACCAAAAGATGGAAGGAAATTCTTTCTGCCATATCCTCATAATCGAAGCAATTGTTTACCCCATTGAAAGCATGACTATGACTAGGCATCTTATGTATAAGAAGAAGTTATAAGACATGGATTCCAAGAGGTTTTCTAAAATTGCTTCTAACTCTAGCCAAAAACCCCACTTTTGACTCAAGCGAGGGTGGCACAAGGATGCCTAGTCTTGTTTGGACCACTGGGGAATAAAACATAAGGTCAACTTGTAGAATCCAGATAATATTAAAAATATTATTACTTGGCAATAAAGAGATGGAGGGAAAAAAATATTGAGATCTTAAAAGAATGTGATCAACCCCAATCTCTAAAACCAAAGATATATTTATGTGTTGACTATTGTCAAGAAGAAAATGAATGTTGCCAAGATAAGAACTAATTCTCATGAGTTTCATAGTGAAACTGAGCATTGGTCAATTCCCAAAACACCATGGGATGAAAGAGTCTATCACCTATGCAATCATAAGAGGGTTGAAAATGAAAATCACTTTCTCTTAGATTGTCCATCTTATATTCATATTCAATCTAATTTTCAAAATATTTGTTGCACTACCAACCTTCTCGACCTTTAAAGTCAACAAAATTATGGTGATCTAAGAACATTTCTCTCACTTCTTTTTTAGCAAAGAAATAAAATGTTAGAAATTTCCAATTATTTTCTTACCTTCCAGGTCTTAGTGGATGTTAATCATCATCATCATATATATATATATATATATATATATATATATATAGATATATATAATTCTTATTTACTTATTTAATTATGTTTATATGATCTTTATAGTATTTTTTATAGTAAGAATACAAAATATTGATTTTTTTTTAATTATATAATGTAATAGTTGGAAAAATTGTAATTTTCCAATTTTAAATGTATAGATGAATTCAATATCATAAAGTCTTCAAATTTATTAGTCCTTGTCTTATAGGGATTGTAGCATCTGCCTTGAGGTCAAAGTGCGTTGAATCTGCATTATTTTGCTATGTTTTTGCAATTTTAACCAAAGTTTTGGGAAAATGCTTAGTATTTCTATTTCCTCGTAAATTCAAAAATATTTTTCTAATTTTCTGCAAATATTGCTTCTAATTTTTTATTGGCTAAGCAAGCTCTGATGAGACATAATTCCCCTTGTGGAAGGTGTTTTATTTTGGGTATTTGTCAGTGCTTGATAATTCATTTAAAAAAAAAAACTAATTTTGTGAGTGGTCATTCTATTAGTGAGTGCTTTGACACTGAAACTTACACTGTTATGCTACTACTTTGCCCAATGATACTAGAATTATCACGGTTGCAGGTCCTTTACAAAGGCGCAGGGGAGAGGGGGTGTGGCTGGAAAAATCTCCAATTAATATTATTATGTTTCATTGTACGAAGCTTTTATTGTGCAAAGGACTGGGTATGTACGGGAGAACGAGTGTGCAGAGGGAACTTTATTCCACAGGGACAAAATTAATTTTAAACTATTTTCCATTTAAAACTTTTACAGATTTAGTTGTGCGGGAGAGCAATTGCATAGAGCTATGAATCTATGTGGAATGAAGGATGTGTGGAGGATGGGGTATGTGCAGAAGAATAGGGGTGCAAAGGAACTTTATTTTGTAGACAAGTTATAAATTTAAATATGAACAAAAACTTTAATTCGTAATGTAATAGGCATAACTAGAAAGAGTGATTTGTAAACTAGAAATAACAAATATTTCGCATTTGCCTATTACATATATTATAAGGTATGTTAGGCTTAATATACACTTTGATTAAGGTAGGGATAAGGTAGGGTTGTTATAGTTTACATTTTGTACAATAAAAGTTTGGATTCCACTTTCCTACTCCGCACAATGAAAACGTTCACTATCCTTCCGCACTACATACAATTAAAATGTTTATCCTTAATGTGGTAAAAACATGAATTATTGAACATCTATGGCAAGCAACTTTCAATTTGCAGCATTTACTACAAAGAATTGTGTCATTTGTCGAGTGCATTGAACATGATATATAAGGACGTTATATCTTAGTACTTAAATTATACTATTATCTAGCTAATTAAGATATATATAAAGCAAGAATGTTATACTAACTTGCAAATGTAAAACTCTACTATGCATAGTTTCTTTGCACACCCTTTCTCCCGCACATCGTTTCTCCTTCCACTGCATATTACAAAATTATTCTCTATTATTCAGAGATACGAAGCATTGTGAATGCATAAGGATGTGTCGAGCATGGGGTATGTGTGGGAGAACGGTTATAGACACAAAATTAATTTTAAACTCTTTTCCATTTAAAAATTTACAAATTTAGCTGTGTAGGAGAGAAATTGCATAGAGGTATGAATATGTGTGGAATGAAGGATGCTTGAAGGACAGGGTATGTGCAGGAGAACAAAGGGGGGTTTTTCTTCAATTAGTGTTGTGACACTAACAACAAGACAAGTATTTTAAGTGCATTTATCTTTTATTATTTCATTTTAAGTTGTTTTCCATTTAAAAATTTTAGCAATTTAGCTGTACAGGAGAATAATTGCATAGAGATATGAATTTGTGTGGAATGAAAGATGTACGGAGGATGGGTTATGTCCGGGAACTGGGGTGCAGAGGGAACTTTTTCTGCATGCGCAAAATTAATTTTAGACTCTTTTCCATTTAAAACTTTTACAGATTTTACTATGTAGGAGAGCAATTTAGTTTAACTAGGAACATAAAATTTAATTCGTAGATGTGAAATTATTTTAAATAGGAACATAAAATTTAATTCATAATGTAATATGAACAATTAGAAAGAGCAGTTTGTAAACTAGAAATAACAAATATTTCACATTTTCTTCGCTAGTGACTAAAGCATTTGCCTCAACATCAAAGTGTTTTGAATCTATATTATTTTAGTGCAACGAAAAATTATTTCTTCAATGTTGTGGTATTTCGAATAAATGTCACGTCGACAAATTTCTTGGCTAATTCAACACATTGAAAAATCATTATCTAAACAATATTTGAAGTATTTTCTATCTACATAATTGAATTTGTGAACCTTTTCAACGGGAAAACCCTATCCTCTATTTACCAAATCGAACTTGTTGATGAGCGCCTTATTGCAGATGACTGTCAAAACAAAGAAAATAACAAAGAGACTTAAACCTTCAGTCGTTCCCAATTGAAACCCCTTGCTCTATCATGTTTTCTCTATATCATCACTTTTATCTTTCGCAGTAACCACTAGTGTGTTGGTATTGTGAAAATCCAATAGAAGTTGCAAACATAATTCATCTTGATGTACATTGAAATTGATGGCATTCTCATATTCAGAATAAAAATCAATAACTAAAACTATCCCAAACCACACTATTATTAAACCAAATAGTAATGCAATTATGTAAGCTCTAACATCATTGGGCAGAGTGGTGGGGCGTTTCTTCGGTTAGTGCTCTAAAACTGACAACAACACAAGAATTGATAGTGTGTTTATATCTTATTATTTCATTTTAAGCTCATTTCATTGAATTTTTTTACAGATTTAGTTGTGCAGGAGAACAATTGCATAGAGTTGTAAAGCTATGTGGGATGAAGGATGTGTAGAGGAAAGGGTATGTGGTGGGCCCCAGTATTGCAGCAATAATGCTGCAACTCCTGGAACTCCCTTCTTTAATTTTATCAACCAATGCTCTAAAAGACTCCTAGAACATGTGGATTTTGTAAACTAGATAACTCAAACTTACCATTCCAAGAAATCCCTTTTAAATTTCAAGCGAAATTAACTTGAAAATATGACTATTATCTTTCCTTTCTAAAAATCAAATAAACTACATTAACTATTTCACTCATAAACATCCTTTAAATTAAGTCAAAATAGCCCTAAAATATGGTATTCATTTATTTCCTTATCACTCTTGTCATTAACTAACTATAAATATTTTAACAAAAAACCTCAATCCTAAATGTCGTCGTTTAATAAATTATATTTAGCTAACCCTAAGATATGGTACTCATTCACCCCTTATAAATTTTGTAATTAATTTTTAATTAATCATAAACAATTTAATCTCTTGCTTAAGAAAACTCAATCTTAAGTGCTTTCATTTAATAAACCAATCCTATATAAAATAATATTTATTTTACCCTTTAATTACTTTTTTATTTTATACACATATAAAATAATTTGTCTTTTCCATGTTTTACACACACATATATATGAATATTATATTTTACCAAATATTATATAAATATAATTAAAACATTCAATTTAAAGTGTTCACAAATATGTATTAATAAATGCAAATTTAATGTCAAAAGATCTTAGCTTGAGTTGTTTGGTAAATAGTTTGTTTCCCCATTTGTGTGGGTTAGAGTTTCTGGAAATATGTTATAATTGCCTTATTTGTGAAATTTAGGAAATAGTTGTATATGGTGTAATAATGGCAGCCAATATTTCAAAGTTATTGATTTTCCATAAATTCTCATTTCAGTTCAAAAAAATGTGAATTAAATATTAATATTTAAAATAATCGAAATTTTGAAAAAACAATTATGTAATATTTTACTTATATGGAAGAGGTTGAAGAGATCATGGTTCCTTTCGAGTTGAGGGTTGTTGTGACAAGGGTGTATGGAAATTTTATTGTGAAAGTTCGAACCATTGAGGGTTGGTTGAAAGAAATTAAATGTAATATCAGATCAAGCAAGGGTGTCCCTTATCCCCTACCCTTTTTGGTATATATATTAATAAGCTAAAAGAGTGTTTAGTAGACGTAGGTTGTGTTGGCACCACTTTCACTGGTATAGTCATAATTCGTCTCCTTTATGTTGATGATATTGTCCTTTTGGCAAGGAGACATTACGATCTTTGCAAGCAATTGAGAATCCAATAAGATTATTCTCTAAGATGGGTATGATTGTTAATACCGAAAAACTAAAGTCATGATAATTAAATAAGAAATGATCACTTATGATACTTTCATTTATGACGAAATCTCCTTGGAGGAAGTTCATTCATACAAATATATGAGAATCAACATACATCATAAACTCAATTAGATGTATAACATTGAGAAAAGAATAAATGAAGGTTGTAAGTTTACTATGGGCTCGAAAATAATTGTAAGTCGATAGATCTTTGGATTTGGGATAAAAAGAAAGAAGCTCCTCTTTAAGACTCTTATCACCCCTATTATTTTATGTAGATGTAAGGTTTTGGGTTACAGTATATCTAGAGACTTATTGAAGAAGATTGAGAAGATCCAAAAGCTATTTATAACCTACAACCAAAAGATGGAAGGAAATTCTTTCTGCCATATCCTCATAATTGAAGCAAGTGTTTACCCCATTGAAAGCATGACTATGACTAGGCATCTTATGTATAAGAAGAAGTTATAAGACATGGATTCCAAGAGGTTTTCTAAAATTGCTTCTAACTCTAGCCAAAAACCCCACTTTTGACTCAAGCGAGGGTGGCACAAGGATGCCTAGTCTTGTTTGGACCACTGGGGAATAAAACATAAGATCAACTTGTAGAATCCAGATAATATTAAAAATATTATTACTTGGCAATAAAGAGATGGAGGGAAAAAAATATTGAGATCTTAAAAGAATGTGATCAACCCCAATCTCTAAAACCAAAGATATATTTATGTGTTGACTATTGTCAAGAAGAAAATGAATGTTGCCAAGATAAGAACTAATTCTCATGAGTTTCATAGTGAAACTGAGCATTGGTCAATTCCCAAAACACCATGGGATGAAAGAGTCTATCACCTATGCAATCATAAGAGGGTTGAAAATGAAAATCACTTTCTCTTAGATTGTCCATCTTATATTCATATTCAATCTAATTTTCAAAATATTTGTTGCATTACCAACTTTATCGACCTTTAAAGTCAACAAAATTATGGTGATCTAAGAACATTTCTCTCACTTCTTTTTTAGCAAAGAAATAAAATGTTAGAAATTTCCAATTATTTTCTTACCTTCCAGGTCTTAGTGGATGTTAATCATCATCATCATCATATATATATATATATATATATATATATATATATATATATATATATATATATATATATATATATATATATATATAATTCTTATTTACTTATTTAATTATGTTTATATGATCTTTATAGTATTTTTTATAGTAAGAATACAAAATATTGATTTTTTTTGAATTATATAATGTAATAGTTGGCAAAATTGTAATTTTCCAATTTTAAATGTATAGATGAATTCAATATCATAAATTCTTCAAATTTATTAGTCCTTGTCTTATAGGGATTGTAGCATCTGCCTTGAGGTCAAAGTGCGTTGAATCTGCATTATTTTGCTATGTTTTTGCAATTTTAACCAAAGTTTTGGGAAAATGCTTAGTATTTCTATTTCCTCGTAAATTCAAAAATATTTTTCTAATTTTCTGCAAATATTGCTTTTAATTTTTTATTGGCTAAGCAAGCTCTGATGAGACATAATTCCCCTTGTGGAAGGTGTTTTATTTTGGGTATTTGTCAGTGCTTGATAATTCATTTAAAAAAAAAAACTAATTTTGTGAGTGGTCATTCTATTAATGAGTGCTTTGACACTGAAACTTACACTGTTATGCTACTACTTTTCCCAATGATACTAGAATTATCACGGTTGCAGGTCCTTTACAAAGGCGCAGGGGAGAGGGGGTGTGGCTAGAAAAATCTCCAATTAATATTATTATGTTTCATTGTACGAAGCTTTTATTGTGCAAAGGACTGGGTATGTACGGGAGAACGAGTGTGCAGAGGGAACTTTATTCCACAGGGACAAAATTAATTTTAAACTTTTTTCCATTTAAAACTTTTACAGATTTGGTTGTGCAGGAGAGCAATTGCATAGAGCTATGAATCTATGTGAAATGAAGGATGTGTGGAGGATGGGGTATGTGCGGAAGAATAGGGGTGCAAAGGAACTTTATTTTGTAGACACGTAATTAATTTAAATATGAACAAAAACTTTAATTCGTAATGTAATAGGCATAACTAGAAAGAGTGGTTTGTAAACTAGAAATAACAAATATTTCACATTTTCCTATTACATATATTATAAGGTATGTTAGGCTTAATATACACATTGATTAAGGTAGGGATAAGGTAGGGTTGTTATAGTTTACATTTTGTACAATAAAAGTTTCGATTCTACTTTCCTACTCCGCACAATAAAAACGTTCACTATCCTTCCACACTACATACAATTAAAATGTTTATCCTTAATGTGGTAAAAACATGAATTATTGAACATCTATGGCAAGCAACTTTCAATTTGCAGCATTTACTACAAAGAATTGTGTCATTTGTCGAGTGCATTGAACATGATATATAAGGACATTATATCTTAGTACTTAAACTATACTATTATCTAGCTAATTAAGATATATATAAAGCAAGAATGTTATACTAACTTGCAAATATAAAACTCTACTATGCATAGTTTCTTTGCACACCCTTTCTCCCGCACATCGTTTCTCCTTCCACTGCATATTACAAAATTATTCTCTATTATTCAGAGATACGAAGCATTGTGAATGCATAAGGATGTGTCGAGCATGGGGTATGTGCGGGAGAACGGTTATAGACACAACATTAATTTTAAACTCTTTTCCATTTAAAAATTTACAAATTTAGCTGTGTAGGAGAGAAATTGCATAGAGGTATGAATATGTGTGGAATGAAGGATGCTTGAAGGACAGGGTATGTGCAGGAGAACAAAGGGGGGTTTTTCTTCAATTAGTGTTGTGACACTAACAACAAGACAAGTATTTTTAGCGCATTTATCTTTTATTATTTCATTTTAAGTTGTTTTCCATTTAAAAATTTTAGCAATTTAGCTGTGCAGGAGAATAATTGCATAGAGATATGAATTTGTGTGGAATGAAAGATGTACGGAGGATGGGTTATGTCCGGGAACTGGGGTGCAGATGGAACTTTTTTCTGCATACGCAAAATTAATTTTAGACTCTTTTTCATTTAAAACTTTTACAGATTTTACTATGTAGGAGAGCAATTTAGTTTAACTAGGAACATAAAATTTAATTCGTAGATGTGAAATTATTTTAAATAGGAACATAAAATTTAATTCATAATGTAATAGGAACAATTAGAAAGAGCAGTTTGTAAACTAGAAATAACAAATATTTCACATTTTCTTCGCTAGTGACTAAAGCATTTGCCTCAACATCAAAGTGTTTTGAATCTATATTATTTTAGTGCAACGAAAAATTATTTCTTCAATGTTGTGGTATTTCGAATAAATGTCACGTCGACAAATTTCTTGGCTAATTCAACACATTGAAAAATCATTATCTAAACAATATTTGAAGTATTTTCTATCTACATAATTGAATTTGTGAACCTTTTCAACGGGAAAACCCTATCCTCTATTTACCAAATCGAACTTGTTGATGAGCGCCTTATTGCAGATGACTGTCAAAACAAAGAAAATAACAAAGAGACTTAAACCTTCAGTCGTTCCCAATTGAAACCCCTTGCTCTATCATGTTTTCTCTATATCATCACTTTTATCTTTCGCAGTAACCACTAGTGTGTTGGTATTGTGAAAATCCAATAGAAGTTGCAAACATAATTCATCTTGATGTACATTGAAATTGATGGCATTCTCATATTCAGAATAAAAATCAATAACTAAAACTATCCCAAACCACACTATTATTAAACCAAATAGTAATGCAATTATGTAAGCTCTAACATCATTGGGCAGAGTGGTGGGGCGTTTCTTCGGTTAGTGCTCTGAAACTGACAACAACACAAGAATTGATAGTGTGTTTATCTCTTATTATTTCATTTTAAGCTCATTTCATTGAATTTTTTTACAGATTTAGTTGTGCAGGAGAACAATTGCATAGAGTTGTAAAGCTATGTGGGATGAAGGATGTGTAGAGGACAGGGTATGTGGTGGGCCCCAGTATTGTAGCAAGAATGCTGCAACTCCTGGAACTCCCTTCTTTAATTTTATCAACCTGGTAGTTCGTAACAAACTTGGAAGCGACGGTGTTGTATGCACATGTACTAGCTCTTGCCGCGACTGTCACTTGATCAGCTGGCACAAGTCCGCTAGGAGCTTAAGCCAACTTCTATGAGCTCTTAGAATAAGCTTTTTAACTGATGGACGAAAGCTAACTCAAAGAAGGCTAATCTACTTGCAGAAATAAACTAGAAAGCTGAAAGGAAACACAAACCCTAATTTTACCAGCTAGCCCTACTGATGAAAGAAAGATGATGCAAGCTACTGAAAGAGATGCCATTGACTTCTAGGAAGGTAAAATGCATGTGTCTAAGCTACTTCTACAGTAACATCTGAAAAGAAACATCTTTTTGTATTTTTGAATAAGTTGTTAGAATTATCATGCATGTGCTTTTAACTGGTTTTGACTGTGCAGAGGTGGATTGGCGAGAGGAAATGCTTGGAGGAGGTCGGGAAGGTTCAGAGAGGGCCTAAGGGGTCCCTAACACCCTTCCAGAGAGTTTCATAGAGTTTGGCTATCAAGAAACCTCATTCGTGATCTTCTACAGGAAGTATGCAGGGGTTCTACAGGATGTCTGTGATTTTCTACAGGATGTCTGTAATTTTTCTACAGGATGTTCAGAAATGGGATTTTGGAGGATGGGCGGAGGAAGAAAGATGAAGGAGTGGGTATGGAGGTAGGATAAGGGTTGGAGGTGGTCTAGGACTTGGTGAATGAGGCTGAAGAGTGGCTAAGGCAATTGGGTTGGTTCAAAGATAAGAGAAGCAATGTTGTGTGAGAGTATATGAACTAGGGCAGAGTGTGAAAATGTACCAAATGAGAGGCAAGAATCTAAGTTGGGGGATGGAGTAGACGGGATTGATGGAGTACAGGTGGATGGAGAGGTATTACAGGCGCTCTGCAAGTTATCTTTTGAATTAGACAAATGAAGACTTGGAAAATCAAGAAGCTAATTACTTTGACCTAATCTGAACTAGATAGCAGCAAAGAAATGGAACAAAAGTTTATTTGCAATGAAACACTAAGCAATCAGGAACCTGAACACGTAACCACAGCTGGTATCAATCTCTGCAAATGAAATCTAACACTAAAGATTGCATGGTGAAGTAAAGACAACGTTTTTGGTGGCAGCAAGGTCACCTTGATCCCAGCTCCTGATCCCATTGATTGAGAGGTGAAATCAGAGGTGCTTGATGGCCCTTTTTCTGAAGATCTTCCCTATTATTAACCTATCAACTAAATCTAAACATGAAAATCCTTTTTAATCATCAAAAGCAACCTAAACAACAAAACAAGGTTTAAATCTAAATAGCATATTTTATTCGAAGAATGCAGCAAAAACACATAAAGGTAAACAAAGGAGGTACTGGGCACTTGAGATGGGCCCAACCCCAAGAGCTACAACCTCCTAAGAGAGATTTAGAGTTGGTGCAAAGCTGGATTCATCTTTATTGATCAAAAGAATAGTTAGATTCCAAAAACTGTCCACAAGGAAAACTTGAAAATGTGCTGAAATGCATAGCTAACCTACTGCCTAAAAAATGACTAAAATCGAACTACCAACTAGCTAACTTCTGCCTACAAAGTGACTAACTGAAATGAGGCCCTAAGACCTCTTATTTATACAAATTGAGGACCCCAACAGCCCTCCTAAACTTTAGGAACTCGGCTGCCAAAAACTTGTAGTTAACAACACTTTTACTAGCACTTGCTCGGCTGCCCTTGTGATAATCGATTTGGTGGCCCTTGAACTCCGAGTTGATGGTGGAGAATTTGAGGCAAGGGCCCATAAATGAAGGGGACACCTTCCTACAAATCCTCTCCCTTTTTCTTCCACGAATTTGGCTGCCAAGTGCTCATTAAAACCTTTGAATTTGTCTCAAAATTGACTAAAAATCTGCACAAAGCACCCATTAGACTTGTTGGCATAATGACTAACCCAATTCACTCTATTAGCATAAATATAAAAAAAAACATGCAATAAACTAATGAGAATGGTGGATTAAGTCGAATTAGGAGGTTGAATGAGCCCATATAATTATCCATTTTTGGGGCTCATCATCACCCCCCTACTGAAAGTGTTGCTCATCCTCTGAGCAACTAATCTATCTCCTCATCTTTGATGGCCCTGGTGGCCTCCCTATCATGCCAAGCTTCTGAAGTGATGTCCTCTTCTCGGTCATGAAACCATGCTTTTCTCTCTGCTTCTTCCCACTGCCTGTGCTCCTTTTCCTAGAGAATTCTCAGCTTCCTGTAGAACTGTCTTAGCATCCTGTAGAGAGGCCTTTGTGTCCAACATTTTCATTCTTTCTCTCCAGGTGGATGTCTTCGGGCTTCCCCGTTCATAGGTGATGGATGCCTTGGAGGGAGACCTCTCCTTTTGTGTAGCTGGGGTGTCTACCATTGTAATTGGCTCTTTTGACTGTGGTTGGGGTCTGCCAGTTTTTATCCTCACGCTCCTTCTTGCTTTAATATACAGGGAAGGCTCCCTCTTTCGCTTCCCCTTCTGCTTGGGAGATGTGCTTAGGGTGGCCAGCACAGGTGCTGCCTCCCTGGCTAAAATCTCAGTCAATTTTTCCTTCTGTTTCCCTGTTTCCAGACGTCCTGTAGAAAGTCTTGTGTTGACTGTTTTCTGGCTTCATGTAGAAATGGTTTTCACTATTTTTGCCTACTTGGCTGGGGGTGCCTTCTCTTTTAATTTTGTTGTGGTTACCTGGGGTGTGTCCTCACTTGCTTGGACTTTTTCAGTCCTTTCTGCCCTGATTTGCAACCGTTTCTCCCTTGGGGTTTGTGCCTTTATTCCACCCACAGTTTTGGGCTCAGCAGCTGGGCCTTTCTCTAGTTTCTCTTTTTGTTCTTTTTGTGGTGGTCTGTCCTAGGGTTCCTTACCCATGGCTTCCTCTGCTGCCTCAATGTGCTCCCTTTCCTCACTGCTGGATGAAGTGAGTTCCTCGGCCAGAATCCGGATATCATCATTCTTGTACATATTGCGGAAGATCTCCCAGGATAGAGGGACAGTATAGGTATGGAGGGCATCTTCTACTAGAAGCTTGATAAGCCCATGATGAGCCAGCTGGTCCGGTGTCCCTTCCTTTATTTTTGAGCCACACTCCATTAATGACTGTAGGAGGAAATATGGGATGCTTAACTTTTGTTCTGTGGGTAAATCCATCTTATGCCTGAGCTCAGTTAACAACCGGAAGTGATAACCATATACAATACTGAACCGCCCCTCACAGGTAATGTATTTCATGATCTGAAGGCTGACCTCGCTCCAAAATGGATGTAGGCTGGCTCTCCAAACCCCATTTTTATCCTCTGAAAACTGTTCTTCTGGTAGGAAGAATGCCTTTTTGGCTTTTTGGCCCAATGCCCTCTCCTCTTTACTCCAGGGTATCCCCAATGGCAGATCAGTGACACGGCTGATGAGTTGTGGGGTGAGTTTTAAGGTCAATCCTCTGAAATTTACAGTGGCCAGTATCTTGGATTTAGGCTGCAGAGACATTAGGAATTCTTTTGTTACCTCATCATCATGACCTTGAATCTTGTCACAGAAGGTCATCCAATTGGCATGGGTAAATAGGTCTACCACCTCGGGGTTTTCTCGCAATTTCCTAGAATCCGAGGGTTCCTTTCTGATAAACCCTCCTGGCATGGTGAAAATGCTCTGTTTTGGCTTGTGTTCTGATCAAAAGGGGAATTCTGTGTATGGTTTCCTCCTTTGATTCTCAGGACAGGGTTTCTCAAATGTTTGTATCTCCCTTTTCACCAATTCCTTGGTTATAATGCTGCTGCTGCCCAAAACTTGACTGTCAAAAGGAAATTAGGCTCTCACAGACAGAGTGCAGAGCTTAATTGTCACACCAATCACATACAGGTCACATTTTTTTATGCACAGATCAACCCTTACAGTGGTTTATCGTTTCTACAGGAGGAAGTTGTTAACAAGAACTGTGGAGGAGAATTTTGACACAAAATCGACTGAGAAATTCCGTGCCACACACAGGGAGATGCTATTTTTTTTTGACTCACAAGCAGACTTGTTTCATACTTTCTTATTCAAAACAGTTTAATTCGCCGCCTTTCGAACGTATCATGCATGGAAGAGTGTTTTTTCAAGCCTACATCTCTCAGAACTCCAAACTCGATGAAGAAAAGTCCAAGCTTCTCTGCTTAGGAAGGATATGTTGTACTTCCTGTAGAACGTCTTCCTGTAGAACGCCCCTGCGCCTCTGAGCGAGCCCGATACGCAGTAGACAAAGGCCAAATGGAAATCACCAGGTAAATCAGGGACAATTCACCTCAAGAATGAACAAAGACTATCAAATAAATCAGGGGCAATCTACTTTTAGAATGAATAGAAGATACAACCAGCCACAGGTAAAACCTTCTCAATCTGCCTCAAGAATGGATGTCAATAGGAACTACAATCATTTGGCTGGTAGATTTGATAATCACAGGAGTTTCTTCAATGGCCAATGTTTTTCTTGTCATAACTTTGGTCACAAAGTAGCTCAATGTGTTGCCTATAATACAATCATGACTAGAGAAGCTCATAAACAGAGGAGTATGACTGGAATCATGAAAAGGACCTACAATAACTTCTCTGCTCTTAAAAATGAAATAGAATGTTCTATTTGTAACAATTTCGGTCATGAAGATTCTGAATGCAGGAGCAGATTTCAGCAGACAACTCAGAAGGAGCAAGCCTCAAGTGCCAAATCATGGAGAATAAAAGAACCACAACCAGAAAGATGTGGTATAGCCTTATATGCAGAAGGGAAGGAAAATCAATTGTACATCGACAGTGGATGTTCGTAACATATGACAGGTGATAAAGAAAAACTTCAGTCATATAGTGCCTTAGAGAAGGAGAAGAAGGTCTCTTTTGGAAATGACACCCCTGCTCTCATAAAAGGTAAAGGTTCTGTTCAGTTGAAAGAAAGGGTCAAAGCTGGAAATGTCATGTATGTTGATGGCTTAAAGCATAATCTATTAAGTGTCAGTCAGATGTGTGATCAAGGAACTGAGGTAATATTTCGATCAAATGGATGTAGTGTTCGTGACCTTGATATAGGAAAAACAGTGATCAAAGGCGTAAGAACTCCAAATAATTTATACATATTCAAAGAAGGACAACATCAATGCTATCTAAGAAAGAATGATTAACACTAGCTATGGCACAGAAAATTGGGTCATCTTAGCTTCTCACAAATAAGGAAAGCATGCAAATACCAGGCAGTTTGTGGTCTTCCAGACATCAGAATTCCAGACAATACGATATGAAAATCATGTCAGTTTGGTAAGCAAACCAGAACTAACTTCCCTGAGAAGGAAGGATCAGCCAGCAGGCCGCTTGAACTTGTCCATACTGATGTATGTGGTCCATCTACGAAAAGGTCACCTCGAGGAGAAGAATACTTTATATTATTCATTGATGAATTTTCCAGGATGTGTTGGATAGGACTTATGAAGCACAAAGATGAAGCCTTTGAAAATTTCAAATCATTCAAAGCCTTGGTGGAGAATGAATCAGATCACAGAATCAAATGCCTCAGGTCTGATTGAGGAGGAGAATTTACCTAGAATGAATTTTTCGATTTTTGTGAAGAACATGGAATAAGAAGGGAACTCTCTACAGCTAGGACTCCTCAGCAAAATGGAGTAGTGGAAAGGATGAACAAAACGGTTCAACAAATGGCTCGTGCTATGCTTGATGAGTTTGGAACTCCTGCAACCTTCTGGGGTGAAGCCGCATTTGCTACAGTTGTGATTCTCAACAAGACAAATGTCCGGGTGAACAACACTCAAACTCCTCATGAGCTCTGGTATGGTGAGACTCCTTCAGTAAAATATTTCAAAATTTTTGGAAGCAAATGCTATATCAAAAATACTGATGAAAACCTTGGCAAGTTTGAACCTAGAGCAGATGAAGGCATTCTCCTTGGTTACTCTCCCCACAACAAAGCTTACAAGTGTTACAATAAAAGCCATGGAAAAATTGTTGAAAGCATTGATGTAGTGGTTGATGAAGAAGGAAACATTCCTAGGCAAGTGAATTCCGAAGATTTCGAAGATGATGAAGACTATCCTTCAACATCAAATCAGACTTATGATGAAGAAGAAGCTCAAGAGGCACCAGAAGAACAGATAAGGATAGAAGACAAGACTCCATCCAGGTACGTTCAGAAGAATCATCCAGAATCTCAAATTTTGGGGCAGAAAGAGGCAAGTATACAAACAAGAAGAACAATTGCAGAAGCCTCAAGCTATTTGGCATTGCTCTCCTCCACTAAACCACAAAATGTAAAAAAGGCATGCAAGGATGAATGCTGGGTCAAGGCAATGGATGAAGAACTTGAGCAGCTTGAAAAGAATAACACTTGGGAGTTGGTTCCTAGAACAAAAGATAAGAATGTCATAGGGACAAAATGGATATTCAAAAACAAGTTGAATGAAAATGGGGAAGTTATTAGAAACAAGGCCAGACTTGTTTGTAAAGGGTATGCTCAACAAGAAGGAATAGACTTTGAAGAAACTTTTGCTCCTGTTGCTAGACTTGAGGCCATCCGAATGTTCCTTGCTCTCTCAAGCTTTCAGAAGTTCAAAGTATTTCAAATGGACGTGAAATCAGCTTTTCTGAATGGAGACTTAGAAGAAGAAGTGTATATTGAGCAACCAGATGGATTCATCCTTGGAAATGATCCAAAACTTGTATGCAGACTTAAGAAGGCTCTCTATGGTCTTAAACAAGCTCCAAGGGCTTGATACTATCATTTGGACAAATATCTTCATCAACAAGGTTTCTCAAAAGGATCAGCAGATAACAATCTTTATATAAAAATTGAGAATAACAAATTGCTAATACTTGTTGTGTATGTTGATGATATCGTCTTTGGTAGCAATGAAGAAGCTATGAATCAAAACTTTGCCTTGGTGATGCAGAAAGAATTCGAAATGTCCTTGCTTGGAGAACTGACATATTTTCTTGGATTACAAATCCAACAAAATGAAGGTGGTATCTTTTTATCTCAAACCAAGTACCTCAAGAAGATTTTGAAGAAGTATGGCATGGAAGATTCGAAACCAGTATGTACCCATATGGTTACAGGATGCAGCCTCAGTGCAAATGATGAATCAACAGTAGTGCATCAACCAACTTATAGATCCATGATTGGAAGTATTATCTATTTAACAGGTACCCGAACATACATCATTCATGTAGTGGGAATGGTTGGAAGATTTCAGGCAAATCCTAAGGAAACTCATCTTCAGGCAGTAAAGAGAATTTTCAAGTATCTTCAAGGAACTCAGAACTATGGCCTGTGGTATCCGAGAGATACAGATCTCACTCTTCATGCTTATATAGATGTAGATTGGGCTGGAAGCGTGGATGACAGAAAAAGCACAAGTGGCGGTGCATTCTTTATGGGTTCCAGATTAGTATCTTGGTTCAGCAAGAAACAGAGTTCGATTGCCTTATCTATAGCTGAAGCAGAATATGTGGCTACCGCATCTTGTTGCACACAACTCCTTTGGATGATGCAAACTTTGCAGGATTTTCAAATCACTTGTACTCCTCCTATCTCCATCTTATGTGATAATACAAGTGCTATCAGTATCTCAAAGAATCCTGTCATGCATTAAAAGACTAAGCACATACCGATCAAGTATCATTTTCTCCGGGAACAAGTATTGGAACAAAAGGTCAAATTGGAGTATGTTCCCTCTAACGAACAAGTTGTTGATATTCTCACCAAACCACTACCCATGGAAACTTTTGAATAAATCAGACAGAAGTTGGGAGTTGTTGATGCGTCATCTTGCTATTGAAACTTGTCTGTTTCACAGAAAAGTTGGTGTACGTGAGTTGCCTGAGGAGGATCCGTGTACATACGCCGGTTTATGCAGAGACAGTCGCGTATATGGTAGTTTGAAAGAAATCAGTGGGGACAGACTCTGGTTGAAGAAAGTCGGGTATGGGTTTGATAGAGACCATCTGGAACAGGTCCAGGGGGAGCAAATAAACTTCTGACAATGCATTGTTGGCATTACATTAGAAGTTGTTGGTTCAGGTTCACAGCTGTTGATATCAGGTGGAACAAATGGAGAAGGAGAACAGAAGGAAAACTTGGTTGCTGATCTGAATAGTGATTGACAGATGCTTCTGATATCAGTTATTGATGACTTTCATAAGTCTTGCTCTAGATATTTCGTCTCTATGTCATGTATCTCTTTTATGGTGTCAAGGTCATGTAACGGCCTATTTTGGTTTTCCCACTATGCCTAGGGTGGATGATATACTTGGTTGTCATATGTAAATTTCTGATGTATCCCCACTTGTTTGGGTGGATGATCCCCACTTGGTTGGGTAATGTATGTATGTATAGAGTCTTTTGGTGATAGAAAGGTCTTTTATGATGTATAAGTCATGATTCTTCTTGAAGAACATCTTTTTGCAGAACTTGCCTACAGTCAGGGGGAGCATGGTTAGCACAGCAGAGCAGAGATTTCAGCATGTACTTAGGGGGAGCACCACCCTTTGCCCTTGATGACAAAGGGGAGAATGACTTTGAGGATTTTGGGGTTGCCATCAAGTCCAAAGGGGGAGATTGTTGGCATTATGGCACAGGTTTGGAGCTATGGCACAAGTGTTGTCCTTGATGGCAACTCACTCTGGTGACAGATCTCAGTTTAGGCTTTCAGAATGAAGGAAAAGATATATACGCAGGTTCACCTAGATGAAGACGCGTATACACGAGGGTTATACGTTACAAAAGTGCGTATGCGTATACACGCACTTTCACGCAAAGAAAAGCGCGTATATGTTGGAGAACTTACTTTTGGTCCGTGGTATTTAGTCCTTGGTAATTGAACCTATGGTTTTGGACCGTGGTATCTCGTCAGAAGTGTTGATCCCAAGTATTGGGTCCATGGTATTGTTTTATTATGGTTTTGGACCGTGGTATTGTGAAAGGCCTAAGACTATAAAAGAGGAAGGAGATCATTTGGCAAAGTACAATCCAAATTATTGAATATCTGATAAAGTGCTAGATTTGGTATATTGGTGATTTGGTTATGGTGCAGATCTGGATCTGAATGAAGGAGGAACCTGAGCACAAAGAGAAGGATAAGTTCTATTGATGGATCATAATCTTAAGGCTTGAATAATATTATCTTTGTATGATTTTGATCAGTTATATGTGGCGCATGTTTGATCTATAAATCTGGTAATCTGGGTTAATTAATGTCTGAATATTTTAAAGAGTGAATTATCCTTTATAGATCTGTACGCAGGTTCAGTGAAGTGAAGGGGCGTATACACGCTGGTTCTGTGAGTAAAAACAACGTATACACAGGTTGGTCCACAGACAGAAGCGTATGCACGGAGGTTTCTAGTTATTGAAGTAGCGTATATCTCTTGAGTTGTGTTCTAGCAGCTTTTGTTTATTGTTGCAGTGTTCTGGGTTCAGAATTTGGTGTGTGGTTACTGTTACTGTGTTTTGGGTACAGCTGTCAAAGAAGTGTCTACTTGATTCAGTTCTAATTGGTGAAAAGGAGATTGTTTGATGCAGAAATTCTTGATGATTGATTGATGTTCATGGATCCAGTCTGAAAATTTATGAAACGTGGTCCTTGGAAAAAAGAGAAGGTTGTAGCCTTTTGTAGGTCAGCACCTACGTACTAGTATCTTGGCTAGTGCAAGAGCTAAGGGGGTTGTAGCTCCCTTCCAGGAGAAGCTGGAGAATGAGAGAGGGTTGTAGCTCTCAGCAGGTTGCAGCCTGCGTAGTGGTAAAGGACTGCACCAGTACAAAATCATTGTAAAAAGGAGTTTCTAATTAAAAGAAGATAGAGACAAATTGCAACAGTATTATTTCCAACAATTATGTGCCTAATATTAGTTATTTTTGTAGAATATAGTGAGAATATTGAGCAGATTCTGAAGATTTAGAAGATGACATAATCCAGGGACTTGCTCCTTGCTAAAGGACAGACCAAGATTGGATAATAAATGAACAAGGTATTGTGAAATTATTGAACATATTTTGGAGATCCAGTGATTGAGAAAATCTAGGAATGTGCTCCCTATCATTTAATGAAGACTCCTGCTACTAGGGACTAGATCCACTCTTTGAGAGATTTTTGGGGGGAATAAACCCTCCTTTCAAGGATGCTGATTCCCCATCATTATGTATAGGTACCAATTTGAGTTAGCCTCTAAGGGTTAGAATTTTTCATCATTTTTATGAAGACCACTTGATATTCAACAGTTCTACTTCCAGCTCCACCAGTGATGTACTTGATTTGTTCTTAGTGATGAAAGATAACTTCATTTTCAGATTCTCAAGCTTGTTTTTCTTCATGGGACTCTTCTTCTCCTTGGGCTTGGCCATCCTAAGAGACTTAGAGCCCTGTTGTGTACCATTTATTTCATTTCTCTACTTAGCTCCTGATAACTTTCTTAGTAGTATTTTTCTACTAAATTTTAGCACGTGTTAACGAAGGTCTTTTGAGTTGTTTTAACTTGGATTGAGTCCTAAAAAAATTCTACTTGATAAAAAAATTATCCCATGGTATTTGCACTTGATTAACTTAGGCATTTGGTTACTTAGATTGATTTACTAGTTCATTTTTTATGAAATTTTTAGTTTTAGTAATAAGTTTTTGCTAAATTTTAGCACATATTAATGAGATTATTTTGAGTTGATTTCACTTGGATTGAAGCCTAAAACACCCAAATTAATAACAAAATTACCCCATATCATTTGCACTTGATCAACTTAGGCATTTGGGTGCTTAGATCAACTTACTAGTTCATTATTATGCAAATCTAGTTACCTAGACCATTAGTTTGACTTTTCCCCTTGTGCAAGATGGGCTACTAAGTAGATATAATCTTGAAAAGGTCCTCTACACTCTTCTACAACCTTCCACCATATTCCCCCACCTTCAAATCATTTTTAGAGTCCTTATAATGCTTTTGGATGTAATCCTGTAACATCCTGTAGCAATCATGTAACATATTATAGCACTTCGTAGAATTGATCAGAACTCGGCCAAAATTGCCTCTTAAGCCTTTTTTTTTTAAATTTTTAATCACTTAGAATTGTCCCCCGTGCCTTAAAATCCAACTGGAAGAGACCATATACCTTTTGAACATCATCTTTTCACCATTGTAGCTTTAAATCTGCAATTAGGATTTACTGTTTTGATCATAAGTTAAATAACATAGAAATATTAAGTAAAGTCTTTCAGTAGAAATCACATAGGAGAAAATTTTGCTGACGTGTTAAAAACTAGTTAGTGTGTTTCATCATTAGGACCATATGAAGATGCAAATCATGGCATAGGCTTAAATAAAGGGCAATGTAGAGACCAAAAGATCATATAATGGCTAGTTTATGAAAATTAATATTTTAATAAAGATTATTAAGGTCAAATAATATTCTTATAATCACTGGTTTAATAATAATAATAATAAAGAAAGATAAAAAAACGTAAACATTAATAGGAAACAAACAATCCAAGTCAACCAAAGACAAGGAAAAAAGTCCTATATATATATATATCAAGAGGAGTCAAGACTTGATTAATGAGTCAAGATCCTATAACAAAAATAATAATTAAATGATACTAAAATTAAAACAAAGCAATCAAAAGGGAGGGATTTTTTTTTTAAAGGTGAGAAAACAAATCAAAAGAATATTAACATTAAATGCAAATACCTATATAGAAACAAAAAAATCATAAATAGAAATGTCAAACCCTAAAAAATAAAATAATCCTTAAACAGAAACAAACTAGGAGGACAAGACATTTTCTCATCAAGTCTTTCGAAAGAAAACTCACATAGAGCATTATCCGCATGAAGATGGATCTTTTTCTCATCGAGTCTTTCAAAAGAAAACTCACATAGAGCAATATCTTCATGCTAATTCTCATCATTTCTCGACTCAAAAGCTTGGTGTTATTAATACTTTAACGACTGGAGCTTTAAGGATTTTTAATGATAATCATCTCTATGAGGAGAAAGCACACCTCCTGAGTGTTTTCTTTAATAATGGGTATAACAGACACCAATGTGCTAAGGCTTTCCTCAAAGCTGAAAAAGGTCCTAAGGCTAAGAAAGGAACCAGGGATCATTTTTCTAAGTTCATCTCCCTTTTATCCAAGGAATTATGGACAAGATTGCGAGGATCCTAAAGAAGCATAAGGTTCCTTCAACCTTTAGGCCTCTAAATACCATATGAAGCTCCCTAAGATCCGTTAAAGGCCCTATGGGCCCCAAAGATATGAAAGGTGTTTATGTTATCCCTTGCTCTTGTGGGACTCCATACATTGGTGAGACCGGTCATTCGATTAATCAAAGGATTCGTGAGCATGCAACTGAACATCAAGCATGGCAGAACCCGCTCCTCTGTTTTGGCAGAACATGCAGACAAATCTAGGCATCACATATGCATTGAGGAAACCCATGTCATTTCCAAGGTTAGTCATTTCCATCATTGTAAATTTAAGGAGGCCTTGGAAATCGAAAAAAGGCCCAATAATTTAAATATAAATGATGGTTGGAACATTAGCAGAAGCTGGGTCCCTGTCCTTTCCTCCTAGTTTGTTTCTATTTGCGGAATATTTTGTTTTTTAGGATTTGACGTTTCTATTTATGAATTTTTTGTTTCTATATAGGTATTTGCATTTAATGTTAATATTCTTTTGATCTGTTTTCTCACCTTTTAAAAATATTTTGTCCTCCCTTTTGATTGCTTTGTTTAATTTTAGTCTCATTTAATTATTATTTCTATTATAGGATCTTGACTCATTAATCAGGTCTTGACTCCTCTTTATATATATATATATATATATATATATATAGATATATAGATATATATATATATATATATATATATATATATATATATTCTTAAATTAGCTGTTACAGGAATATTATTTGATCTTAGTAATCATTATTAAAATATTATTTTCATAAACTAGTTGTTATTAAAAAAATGAAAATGAATTCACCCTCCCTTTTGATTGCTTTGTTTTAATTTTAGTCTCCTTTAATTATTATTTTTGTTATAGGATCTTGACTCTATTTATTTATTTATTTTGACTTTTTTCCCTATATTTGGTTGACTTGGATTATTTTTTTCTTATTAATGTTTACATTTTTCGATCTTTCTTAATTATTATTATTATTATTTATCTTAATTATTATTATAAATTATAATATTATTATTCTTAAACTAGCCGTTATATTAACCGTTATAAGAATATTATTTTACCTTAATAATCATTATTAAAATATTAATTTTCATAAACTAGTTGTTATATGATCTTTTGGTCTCTACATCGCCCTCTATTTAAGCCTGTGCCATGATCTGCATCTTCATATGGTCTTGATGATGAACCACACTAGCTAGTTCGAAATGCGTCGACAAAATTTTCTCCTATGTGATTTCTACCAAAAAGACTCTTCCTAATGTAATATGGATCACAAAAGCCTAAATTCAAAAACATAGAAATAGTTGGCATTGATTCCTTTTGAGCACTTTGTGGTTTAAACAAATAGATTAGAGCTTACTTTGAATGTAGTAGTGTAGATTTGCTTTCTTGCATTTGATTCCATGCAACTAGTCTAGGTTTACATTCATATCATTTAATTTCTGCAAATTTTTGCAAAACATAATTAGGATTTTCTTTTCTAGCATTTATTTTTATGCAAATAGATTAGAGTTTCCTTATGCAGTAGAAAAAGCAATGTTTCAGTTATTTCCTTGCAAAGTTGGATTCATTAGATTACCTTCTCTAAGTTTATAGAATGGTCTTTGCACATCTAAATTCACTTCCATGCATCATATCAACGAAAGGACACATTGCGTGTTGCACACAGTGTCGACACCTCTTAAGTTTGTATGAACCACTGGTTGATAATTAAAGTTGGTAGCCTTGGGAGTTGCAACATTCTTGTTGTAATACTGGGGCCCATCACATATTTCTCGAGAATGGAATTGGACCTGGCCACATTTTTTGTTGATTCTCCTCCTAGCAGAAGTGTGTCATAAACAAAATGAGTATGATTTACCTCCTTGAAACCTTTGATGATTTGATTCCTAGAAGGAAGCCATTTCTTCTTTCATGTTCAACCTTCCTTCCTAAAAAATCTTCCATCAAGATGTAGAGGAGTGGAGATAATGGATAAACTTGGTAGAGACCCTGAGAGGCTTTAAAAAATCCTATTGAGACACCATTTACGAATGACTAGATCAAAGGGGAGCTAATGTAGGTTGAAATACATGCTACAAACTTAGTGCTAAATCCGAACTTGTGGAGAGTGTCAATAAGGAAACTGTGTCTGACTTTGTCAAATGCATTGGCCATGTCCAACTTGATGATCATTCATTTTCCCCCTCTCAAGTTACTTGAGTGTATTTCCTCCTGGACCAAATAATGTTGTCTATGATTTCTCTTTTATGAATGAATCCTCCTTGGTTTTCTGAGATCAACTTGGGGAGAAGATGTTTTATTTTGTTAGCAATATTTTTTGAAATAATCTTGTAGAAGGATTTGCATAAATATATGGCCCAGAATCTATCAAAAGTAGAGGGCCAAACTTCCTTTGCAATCAAGGCTAGGACTGTTGAGTTTATTCCACCTCAATTTTTTGAGTATTTTTTAACATATGCTATCATTCTGATTAGATCCTTCTTGATGATTTTCTAGAAAAATTATAAAAGTGGGTCGAGAGTCCATTTGGCCCAACAAATTTGTCTGAATCAAATGAATACAAAGCCTCCCAAAATTTATTCTTATATATTGGTTTAGTAATTTTTTTAGTTTATTCTTGATATATTAAACTGGGGGTGTGCTCCAACATATTATCTCTTGCCTTTTCATTCCATGATGTCTGCTTATGAAATAAATCAGAAAAATGAGCATCTGCCACCTCTTTTTTTTTTTTGAGTAATAGGTCAAATTCCCCCCCCGCCAATGGTAGAGACTTTGTTGACATTGTTTCTCCATATTCATTGCTTGGCTTGCTTCTGGAAAATTTCTATATTTCTATCCCCTATTTTTAGCCACATACTTCTTGATTTTAGTCTCCACATTTCCTCTTCATTTCTTAATTCAAATTGAAGTTTTTCAAATATAAGTTTTTCCTCAAATAACATGTTATGTGAGGTTGGTTGTTGCTCCATAGACTCTTGAATCTCTTTTGGTTGACATTTTAAAAGTGGATGGATTCTGTGTTTTTTTCTTGCCTTTCTTTAGCCCATTTTTGAGTGTCAACTTTACCTTTTTCAATCTTTTGTTCCCACGTGTATATTGGCAAGCCTACTCTCCATTGATTCCAGGTTTGAGAAACCAGTTCAATAAATTCAAGGCTTTAGGTCCATATGGGATTGAATGGGAAAGGGAGTGTGCCATTAATTTTTAGGAGAAGAGATAGTAATGGATATTGTTTATGATCAGACCGTAACCAAGGAATGATCTGAGAAATCAGGGTGATGTTTTCTTCCAAAAGAGAATGGTGGACAAGAAAGTATAATTTGGCCATAATGTGCCCTTGTCTTATTCTCCTATTTTACCATGTATATTTTCCTTTTAAAAGTTTTAGGTTAACCAAATCAAGAGAAGAAATAAGGTATTCTAGATCTTCCCTTAAAAGGATCCCTAACTAAAGATCCACCTTTTTTCCCAACCATGAATTGTAGTATTAGAGTCTGATGCAAAAATGCTATTATGTTCCCAAATGAAACCCTTTAGATTTGAAAGATAATTCAATTAAGCAATTTTATCCTGATATATGTTTGGCATATAGATATTATCAAAATTGATTGTCTTACCTGTCAGATGTGAAGAAGGCAGATTGTATTCCAATGTTTAGAGGCCAAATCTTGCAAGAGGTGAGAGTGAGTTAATGACCACATTATGCATATTCCTCTTCAGGCTATTTTGGAGCTGATTTCTTTTGACTCACTATTAGTTCATATTTTCTTACATTTTTGGATGGTTATTTTTTCCTCCATCTTAGTCTCCTGAAGTAAGAGAATTTGGGGATTTTCTTCCTTTAGCAATTTTTTTACTAGTTTCCATTTGTCTTCACTCTCCAAACCTTTGTCTTTCATCATCTACTAGCTGTTTTGGGGGCTCCCCCTATAGGAGGAAATATACCACCTTTTCAGTTCCTAGTGTTTCTGCTGTAGCATGCTTCTATTATATGTTGGGTGCCCATTCCTCTACTATGATCCATTTGTTCTTCCCTCTTCTCTCTTTTTTTTTGATGGATTTTAGTATTGCAAAATCCTTAATAGCTTCATCTTCTGATTAATCTTACAATGGATCTGACTCTGGAAATACCACTCATATACTAGCTCTAAGAGTCCCTATGTTCTTGGATATTTCTAGACTTTCTTATTTTGAGGGGGAGATAAGAGTCTTTGATGATTGAAAATGGGCATCTTCCAGCGATAACATTCCTTCTGATTTATTTCCCTTTGAATTTTATAGGCCATTCACTTCATGAGTGTCAGGATGACAACGGATTTTGAACTTGGTGTAATGAGGAGGTGGAGGGGGGTCTAAGATGGAGGAAAATGAAGGATTATTTGGGTGGGAAGATGAAGGGTTAGAGGTGGGGGGAGGAGAGAAATTTGTTGTAGTTTTCACAAGATTTATTGTCTTTTCCTTCTTGTTTTTAAACGTTGCCATTATTAACCTTGATCTACCCGCATCTCTTCTAGAACCCTCTTTGGACAATGTTTTGCAAAATGGTCATCTTCATGGCAAGTCTTGCACTTGAAAGGATTTGATCACAGTCTTCTTGTTGGATGAAGGATCAACTATCTAAGGAGAGTTGAATGGCTTTAGGTATACCTTTTTCCAAGTTTACTTCCACACATATTCTTGTGCATGTAAACATTCCATCTCTAGGATTAACCTTATCTATGTGTTTCCCTAGAGCATTTCCTATATTCTTGAAGGTATATTCATTCTAACAGTGGAGTGGAAAATGAGAGAGTTTTACCTAAATAGAGATTTCTAAGGTGATGTCATTTTTTTGGGTTGAAGCCTGGATTCCACCTGTTCAAATATAAACCTTGAGCCCTAATGAAGTATGGACCACTTTGAAAAATGAGATCTTTCTCCTCTTTATCTTCAAATAGGAAAGTGAAGAAGCATTTCCCACAAAAGGATAATGAAAATTTCCCTTAATCAACGACTTCTATTTTTTCTACCCAACATGCCAGTGAAGTGGGGATGGCCAAATACATGTAAACTCGCCCAATAAACCATTAAACCCATTTCAACAAGACTATGGGCCATCACTAAGCATTGAGAGGGAATGATCACTTTCATAATTTCATCTAATTTATTCATGAATTTGGACAATAGAGGTTTCTCATATCTGACCTTAACTTCAACCAAGGCATTAAATGCAACTACATCCGAAATGAGGAAGAAAAAAATGGCTTCCGCTATTAAAAAAAATACTCATCTTTAAGACCAAAAAACACAATGATTATAAATTCACATAAACCAAACCAAAGCACAAAAGTATAATCTAAAATTATAAATATATTTTTTTTTTCCTTTTATTAAAAAAAACATTTAAATTTTGTCTAAAATTTTATATAGAAATATAAATAAAGAATTTTATTTTTATGTGAAAAACTTTTAACGCTCTATTTACAATTAAGTTAAAAAAAATATAATGAATTTTCTGTCCAAAGTCGTTATTGATTTTAATAAATATTAATTAATTATAATATTGATATTATTTAATATATCTGTTATAATCTATAACAATATTTATAAAATGTTATGTATTTATTATTATTATTATGTATTTATATAGTTATAAAAATGTGGTCACTATTTATGTAATTCATTGAAAGCATGGTTATGACTAGGTATTTTGTGTACACGAAGAAGTTAAATAATATGGAAGCTAAGAGGTTTCCTAAAATTGTTTTTAACGCTAACCTAACTCCCCACCTATGGCTCAAGTGGGGATGACATAAAGATGTTTACTCTTGGCAAGACCATTATGGAATAAAGGAGAATGTCATTTTGCAAAATAAGAATAATATTATTACATCCAAAGTAAGGAGAAATTGTAGGATGATAAGAGTTGGAGGGAAAGCGGAAACTAAGATACTATAAGGAAGTGATCAACTCTAATCTCTTGAAAAAGAAGAAGAATTTTTTTTTGTCTTTACTAATTTGAAAATGAAAATAAACATTGCTAAAATAAGAACAAATTCTCATGAGCTTTTATACATTGGTCAATTCACAAAATACCATCATATGAAAGATTATGTTACCTTTGCAATATTAAGAGGATTGAAGATGAAAAACACTTTCTCTTAAATTGTCCACCTTATGCTCATACTCTATCTAATTTTCAAAATATTTGTCACACTACCAACATTCTTGACCTTTTAAGTAAATAAAACTATAGTGATGTTGGAATGCTTCTCTTAATACTTTTCAAGCATAAAAATAAAATGCTAAAAAAATTCAAGTAATCTCCTACCTTCTTAAGGTATAATTTAAGTGGACTGTAATTACCATCATCGTAAAATGTGATCTAAACCCAAATAAATAAATTATATCAATGATTATGTTGGAAAATATTTCATATTCATATCTAAAACCACTTAATGAATCAATATTTAATTTTCTTAATAATTAATCATTATATAATAAATTATTTTAAAACAATTAAAAATATTTTCCACAGGTAGTTTAATTGAGCAATCATAGTGCTATAAATTTTATATAAAATGTGTGATTCAAAGTTCAAATCCCCATAAAAACATTAGAAGATTGATTTTTGCAATCTCATCGCCATAATTTTTTCAACACAGTCATGGGACTTCTGCTCACAATGTTTATCTTGGAAAATCACACTGTTGTAGCTATACGTACTTTGCTAATTTGTTTTCTCTGTTTACATGCTTGCGAGCACAACTGTTGAGCTCAGAACTCTAGCTCTTTTGGACTTAGGTATACTTAATATTGTCACTATATTATGGGTTTTTTGGCATCATGTATTTTTATTTTCTGAGATGGCTTCCTACAACAACTCTTGGATAGAAATTTGGGCTGACAGTGGTTTCCCAAAGATATTTTAATGCACAACGTGCCTGTGCTAAATGTAATTTCCAAACTAAAAAGTTATATTAATAAATTGTAAAAAAAAATTACAAACTTTGAATAATAGAAAAAAATATTTCAATTTTGATAAAATAATGAATTGAGAACAATTATATTGATAATATAGAGAATTGGGTGATTCTAAATGCGTCACATATTGGGATCTGGAGGAGGGTTTTGAGCCAAACCCTAAAAGGAGAACAGAGGGTTTTGTCGATGGTCGCCATGATGGGGCGCGAAGGAGGGGGATCAACTCCCTCCTACAGTCAAGTGGTTGCAGACATAAGCAAGGGAGTTGGATTGCATCGCTTCAAGAAACCGATGGAGGTGGTAATAGAGGCTACGAATACAGAAAAATCAGAAACGATCAGACCTCAAGGACAGGAAGAGAATCATGAGGAAGCTAGTAAGGAGAAGAGGATAGAGGTTAGCAGTTCGAAAGTTGCTCCTATGAGTACATCAGGGGTCTATAAACCCAAGTTGACCACTATTCCTCAAGTCGGTTTAAGTGACCCAGCACTGCAGGTACACATAGACCACATGTCGGAGTATGCTATTATCTGTAAATTTATGGGGATTTGGCTGACGAAGAAGGCTTTGCAAGCATGGATAAGGAACCAATGGAAACCAAAGGGGGCAATTGACCTTCACATTGGGTCCAAGGGCTTCTTCACGGTGGTGTTCACAATATTAGAGGATAAAGACAGAGTGTTCGAGGGAGGACCCTATTTTTATGCTTCTGCAGGCCTTTATATGAGACCATGGGTAATGAACTTTGTCCCAGAATGAGAAACTTTCACCTCGGTGCCGGTATGGATAAGACTCTATTCCCTTCCTTTAGATTATTGGTTGCTAGAGTCTCTAGAGGCTATCGACAACAAGCTAGGGCATTTTATCAAGATCTCAGAGGCTACTCTAAGAGGCCAATACACTTCCTTCGCTCAGATATGTGTGGAAATGGACTTATCTGGGTCACTTTCGGATGCAATCATTTTAGAAGTGTATGAAGAGGAACGGGTGTAGGCGGTGGACTATGAACACGTCCCGTTTAGGTGCTGTAAGTGCCATGACCACAAGCACCTATATAGGGACTGCCCATTGAACAAGCTGGAGAGAAATATGAAAGCCACTACAGGCAAGGATCCCGAAGGTTTTACTAAGGTTGGGGGTAAAATAAAAGGAGGCAAGTGGTACCAAAAGAAAATTAATGAAGATGGACAACCTAGTCACAATAGTTTCAAGATCTTAGAAGAAGAAGTCGAAAACAACGGGACAAACCAGGAATCGAAGAATAATCCCATTGAGAAGGAAAGTGATACTAATATGGAGGATATACCAGAAAACAACAAACAAAAGGATGATATGCCAAGCATTTTGGAGCTTAGTAGGGACCACAAGATGACCCCAAGTGAGGGTGGAACAAAAGACCATGAATTGCAAGAGATTCTAGAGAGGGAGAATTTAGATATAGAAAAGTTTCTGGAGCAGGGAATCACCAAAGGGGTAGACTCTGCCAAAAGAGGAGTTTTCCAGGGTTCAACAGCTCTTCCTCCGGAGATCACAAACAAAGTGTTTTGGAGTCAAAAGAAACCAGGATAGCCAGGAGAATATGGGAGTGAAAACGATGGAGGATACACAGACACATTCTTCCAAGAACTTGGGTAGGAAAAGAGAAAGAAAAACACAAAATGAGCTGCTGACCGAATGTGGGAAACTTATGATTAACTCGGGTAAGATGAGGGATCTTACCAGTTACTCCTTTACAAACCTTTCTTAATGAAGCTTACAACCTGGAACATTAGGGTTCTAGGAAGTAAAAAGAAACAAAGAACTCTTAGCAGTAGAAAGAAAGTAGAAAAATCAGATATGGTTTTTATTCAGGAAACAAAATGTTCGATGGACAAGATCAGAGAGATACACAACAAATGGTTAATCAAGTATGAGTATCTCGAGGTTAAAGCGGATAACTCGACGGGTGGGATTCTGACTCTATGGGATCCTTAAAAACTTGGAATCCTCGATGCTGAAGCTTCTAGGAACTATCTATTGCTGGTGATTCAACCTTTGGGTGATAAGGAGATCTACATGATCACTAATGTCTACGGTCCTCAAAAACTAGAAGACAAACTTAAGCTTCTCACCTCCCTTGAGAAGATGAGAGAGAGATATCCTGATATGCACTGGATTTTGGCTGGGGATTTCAATATGATTAGATCTCTTACAGAGAAAAAAGGCGGTACAAAAAAATTAGGCATAGATTCCATTGCCTTCCAGAACTTCATGAATAACATGGGGCTAGTGGACACCGAAACAGTAAATGGAACTTTTACTTGGAATAATAAGAGGGGAGGGGCTTTCAAGTCGCCTCTAAACTAGATAGATTCATAATCTCAGAGGAACTCTTTCTCAAAGGCCTTGATATGTTAGCTTCAATCCTTCCCTTCAGAGGCTCGGACCACTGGCCAGTCCAGCTTGAAGTTACTTTCATGGGTACACCAAGGAACAAACCTTTTAGGTTTGAAAATGTCTGGCTCTCTCACCCTAACTTCACGAGCAATATTGACAAACGACGGGCAAAAGATATGCCTGTTCAAGGCACTAAAATGTTCATGTTGTAGTAGCGACTTAAACACATCAAATCTAGGTTTAAAAATTGGAACAAAAAAGAGTTTGGTAATATTTTTAAAGCCAAAAGAGAAGTTGAGTAGAAACTCCAGGAGATTAATCAGATCATCATCTTAGAAGGTTTTACCGAGGAACAGAAAATTTAGGTTGACTCTCTTCAGAACAAATGGGACAATTGGTGCATGCAAGAGGAGATTTTCTGGAGACAAAAATCAAGGGCGCAGTGGATTAGAAGGAGAAAGAAACACGAATTTTTTTCATAGATCAACCTTGGATTACAGATCTCATAACAAAATTTCAAAACTTAAATATTCTCAAGGGAAAGAGCTTGTGCCTCACAAAGAAATGGAATCTGTCCTACTTCAACACTTCCTTAGCATAACAGAGGAGCCTCTCATCGACAGATCTCGGTTCATTAACAAATTCACCAAGTTCATTCCTAAGCTTGTAACCAGGGAAGATAACCACAATCTTAACAGGCCATGATCTGAAGATGAGGTTCGCAAAGTTATCAATGAGATGCAAAATGGGAAATCTCTTGGCGCTGATGGCTTCAATGTGGACTTCTTCAAAGGCTGTTGGAAAATAGTCAAACAAGATATCCTTGATGTTGTGGAAGACTCTAGAAGATCCAAAACTTTTTTGAAAGCTCTTAATTCCTATTTCATAGATTTGATTCCAAAGCAGGAAAAAGCTATGACACTGGACAAATTTAGACCCATAGCCTTATGTAATGTGGTGTACAAAATTATTTCCAAAGTGATGGCTAACAGACTCAAGCCTCTTCTTCTTGCTCTTGTCTCATAGGAGCAAACTAGATATGTGGAAGGAAGACATATTCTCAACAACATCATACAAGCTCACGAGGTGGTACACTCTCTTAAGAGAAATAAGCAAGATGGTATGATCATGCAGCTTGACCTAGCGAAAGCATATGATAAGCTAAGTTGGTCTTACATCAGGGCAATGCTAAGAGCTTATGGCTTCGACCACAACTGGATAAGATGGGTCATGGCCCTTGTGTCCATGACCAACTTCTCCATTATGCTTAAGGACTCTCCCTCTAGAACCTTTATGCCTTCTAGGGGTCTCAGACAAGGGGATTTGCTCTCCCCCTTCCTCTATGTTCTCATGATGGAAGGGCTAGGAAGAGTGATCAAAATGGCAATTTTTGAAGGAAGAATCTAGGGTTTGCAACTTACTCAGGATGGTGTTGCTTCTACTCATCAACAATTTGTTGATGACATAATGCTGCAGGGCATTCCTATGGTCAAGGAAGCCAAATCTTTCAAAGAAATCCTGAACGAATTTGAATTGGCCGCTGGTAGAGAGGTAAGCCTTGACAAATCAAAGGTGTTATTTTTTAACACAAACATTTCTATTTAGAGGAACCTCACCAGAATTGTCTAGATATCTTCGGCAAAATCACATAATCAATGTTTTTATTTTTAGAGGAGATCTAGTTCACCTTTGGACCCTGAATTTTAATAATTATTACACAGTTACCTATTGTAACTATATTATAAGAATAATAGCAATTTAATACTATTTATTATATCTAAATAATAACAAATTTAGGTTATTTGAAGGTTTAATTTATTAATGACCTTTATATTTAGTTTACCATATTTATTAATGACCAATATTTCTAGTTTACCTTTGGACCCTTTGATTTAAACAGTTATTATTAAATTAATACACACTTACCTATTGTAACTAAATTCTAGGAATAATAGTAATTTAATACTATTTAATTATATTTAAATAATTTGGGGATAATATTAAATATAGGTTATTTAATAAATATGATGATATAATGACCATTATATTTATTACTCAATTAACTAATAATAATTAATTATATGCTTCTATTAATAAAAATCAAGGGTTTGACTTTGATCCTCAGGTCAAAATTAGCCGTTGCAATATAGCCGTTGGAGTCTCTACACACTCTATTTAATCAAGCTTAGCCTGATCAGTTCTTCAACTTGTCCTGACGATGAACCACACTGGTTGGTTCGAAACGCGTCGACAAAAGATTGATTATGTGATTTTGCCGAAGATATCTAGACAATGTTATGGATCACAGAAGTCTAAATTCCTTAATAACTCACCAGAATTCTTGGGTTTCAAAGGGATCAGTTACCTTCCAAGTACCTTGGAATGCCTCTTATTGACAAACCTCTGAGCAAGGGAGTGTGGGAGTCGGTAACTAATAAACTTCAGGACAAAGTCAGGAAATGGACTTGCAGGTCTTTGAATTTAGCGAGGTGTCTTGTGCTAACTAAGGCTGTCCTGCAGACTGTACCCATTTTCATGTTTTCAACTCTTCCTGCTCCTAAAGGAGTTATGCAACAAATCAGGAGTATTTGATGAGATTTTCTTTGGGGCAAAGGGAACAGAAAAAGAAGTGGGTTTTGGTAGCTTGGGACAAGCTCTGCAAACCTAAGGCCCATGGTGGTTTGGGGCTTCATGACCCCGAAATCCTCAGCAGAGTTTTGGGAGCCAAACTTTGGTGGAGGTGGCTCATGGAATCGACCACCCCTTGGACCAAGCTTTGGAAGCATAAATATGCAAATAATTGGCAGGAGAGGGATCATATCCGAATGTCAGGGCTCATCAAGGGCTCCCACATTTGGAACCTTGCTTGGGAGAATAGAGCCATTGTCCAGAAGCATAGTTTCTGGGAGATCCGAGATGGGAACCTTGCACGGTTTTGGGAGGATAATTGGCAGCAGGAACCAAATCTGTTTAGGGAAGAACTAACCGCTCTCAAAAATGACACTGACAACAAAGGTTTACTTATGGTAAGTGACTTCTGGGATCAGGTAAGGAACAATGGTAAATGGAGAATGTGGAAGGATCTTGGTTATAGTGAAGAGAATCCTTTGAAGGCCCAGGCGGATTCTCTTGCTCTTGACTTGGAGCAGAGGAAGATTTTGGTGTCATCCTTGTATGACCAACTGAGATGGGGTCGAAACACCGAAGGCACCTTCAACCTCAAAGAAGCTAAACACATGGCCCTAGGTTTAGATTATCCAAACCCTGATCAGGTTTGGAATGACCTTTGGCAGAACTCGCAATGGATGAAAATCAAGTTGTTTATGTGGTTGGTTCACCAAAAGAAAATTCTCACATGGGAGAATCTTCTAAAAAGGGGCTTTGTTGGCCCATCCAAATGCCATCTATGTGGCTTATAGGAGGAGACGATGGAACATTTACTAAACCTCTGCCCCTTCACCTCTACCTTGTGGGATTGGGCGGCCTCAGTCTTCAGGAAAACTGACAAGGACAGACTCAGCATCACCAACACTTTGAAGAATTGGAGGAAAGACTTCTCAGGTAATGAAATCATTAACAAGGCCTAGACTCTGGTTCCAGGCTTTATTATTTGGGATGTTTGGAAATAACGCAATGATAGGATTTTCAAGAACAAAACAAGCTCGACCCAGAACATCATTGTCCAAATTATACGACAGCTCAAAGATATAGTAGGAGCCCTTATGTGGAAAATTCCTGAGGACCCTCCTTCACCCGAGGATGCTTGCATACTGCTGCAATTGGGTCTCCATTCTCTGGTTCCCCAAGGCGCTGTCAAGGGTGTGAGAAAAAAAATTGTTGGTAAAGATATCTGGCAGCCTCCTCCTCATGGTTTTTGGAAAATCAATATAGACGGGGCCTCTAAGGGAAACCAAGGGATGGCTGGATTTGGTGGTGTCATAAGAGATGAGCAGGGGCGCATAAAGGATATCTTTCACAGTCATTTGGCGACTACCACTAATACTATGGTGGAGCTCATGGCCTTAGAGCAGGGCCTGGAAATCCTGATGGAGTCAAATTTACAGAATGCCATCATTGAAGCTGACTCTGAATTGGTCAGTAATGTGGCCAAGAAAATGTGTAATGGAACGACACCTGGAAAAGTGTTGAAAAATTGGAGGCTCTCGCAGGTCTTTCAACATCATTCCCACTTGCGAACCCTGAGAACCGTCAGCTTTGTTCATGTGCGAAGAAAAGCATGTTAGTTGATCATCTGGCGAATGAAGGAGTGTTATGTAAGGAAAGCTATATTCGGTACGACTGGGATTCTATGCCCTCTAGTAAACTGTGTGATGATTGTCAACGACAGGCAGCCAAAGACATGGAGTAATTCCAAAGAGTAGGAGGAAGACTAGCGGGAGTAGGAGAGAGTGGAATTCCTTGAGCCTGGTTTAAGTGCCGCAAAAAATCCTAATCGTCGATCCCACGGTCAATGCTTATGTCATAGCTAACTACAGGGATTGAGAATTTGGTAAAAAACGTGCTAGTTGAAGGGCCGCAGGCCATAGGATTTGATGGCCTTCATTATCGAAGGGATATCTGGTTTTAAAATGGTCGGAGGTTAAGTTTAAGAGTGGACCCGAAGTTCTATAGACCAAGGTTTATAATCTATATCGGCTCTGTGAAGCAGGTAAGTGTCGCACAAGTTTCTGACGCGATATCATTGAGGACCGTCGGATCAAATGGGTTTTGATCTACGGTGCAGGTTCACCGTGCAACTCTATTGATCGGAGAGATTATCAACTGTCTGATTAAAGGTAAGATCGACGATGGAGATTGAGCGATAAGAATTGGGGAGATTGAGTGATAAGATTTGGGGAAAGGTCAACAATCTAAACACTTAGGAATAATGACTAGGGGTCTAATTTTGTTTTTGTGTGTAAGGTTTTGGGTTTTGTTGACCTTGGTGTTTGTTTATCATCAACAGGTCTGTCTTTTGTTGGTCTTTACACTTGTAAAGACGTGTGCCATATGTAATCTTTTTTTTTTTTTTAGTTAATTGAAGGCTCCACTCTTACTTGACCAGAAAAAAGATAATATAGAGAATTGATAACAAATAAGATAGAGAATTGAGAAGAAATATATAATAACTAATTAAAGATTGTTATTAATCATTTTTATTTTATTTCTTTTAATAAAGGAAAAAAATGTTGGTTATTTTTTAACTATTTATATTTTAATTAAAACATCCAATGATAAGTATCTCCTTATTATTTCATTATGTAATATGTTTCTATTAACTAATTTAATATTTTACATATTTTAAGTTTTTTTGTTTTTGTTTTTTGTTTTGTTTTTTCTAAACAAAGGCATAAGAACTTTTCAAATAGATTAAAATTTATGAATATGTAAAATTATTATATATAATGTTGTTTTTATAAAAAAATAAAATTTGATTTTTGATAGTATAATGAATTGGGGAAAGAGGGGGCCTTGATGGCGATTGTTCCGAGCAATGGATATGGTTAAGCGCTGCCCTTACTCTTTGTAACCGCCGGATCCTTGCAGATAAGCTGTCATTCTCCGCTACCTATTGGCTACCCTCCTTGCTTCCTATTGACATCGTCGTTTTCAGTTAGCCCCAGGTTTGTTGCAGCATGGATGATATGGAATTAGAGAAGGTGGATTATTCCATTGACCCTAACCCCGATATCCCTATTTTTAGAAGCCCTAACCCTACGCCAGCTATGACTGCTCTCCGGGATTCGTCTGTTCCATTTCGCTCTGTCTTTCCTCCCGTCGTTACTTTGTCATGTCTATCTTCATCCAGCCTCCCCTTTGTTGCCCTCTCCATTGACTCTCCAGAGCTAGACTACCCACCGCTCTTGCCAACGACCCTCCATCTTCTCGTTGCTTTCTCTCCATCATCCCCGCCCTTTGAACCCTCACCCTTTGGAGATATTTTGTGCTCGCTGCACATTGCACCCTCACTTGGGGCTGACCAAACCACTGTGCCCAAGCATATTATATCTGAGCTTGGCATCCCCTCCTCCACTGCAGCAGTTTCTTCCTCGGAAATCCCATCTGGTTGTTTCGAGACCCAGTCATCAAGGTTCGGCACTTTGTGCAGAATCAATATCATGAGAATTATGGCTCTCCAGACCCTTTGCAAGACCACTCGACCGCGCCCAGATCGGGCAAGTGAAAGGTTAAGTGTGTGAAGGCCTTGGGGAAGGACCTCACCCTCAAATTTGGGGAAGGTTTGAACATGGGATAGGTTGTCACTACGACTGGCAAGATCCTGGTGGGTAGGGTTAGAGACCGTGCCGCAGAGCGACTTAGCCTATGGGTCAAGGAGATTTGGGGAAACATTTTCAAAGACCTACCTAAAGTGTAGACTCTGCCTCGCGGCTGGTTTGCGCTCTATTTCTTGCAAGAGGAATACACCAACTGGGCACTAGCAAGATACTGGCACATCGAAATGGCCCCGATTATGCTGAAGCATTGGAGCCCGCTCTTCGACCCTGAAAGAGAACAGATTGGGGCTGGGCCATTATGGGTTAGGTTACCTGGACTCCCCTTGCAGTATTGGTCCGAAGATGTGTTTTTCCGAATCAGGAATGCGCTGGGAACCTATTTTGACTATGATAGGTCCTATATCCAATCCAGGAATAGATCTCTGGCTCACATTCTGGTACACCTTGACACGAGAGAAGGACTAGAGGAGAAAATCACCCTGCAATGGAAGAATTTCACCAGGATACAAATCCTGGACTATGAAGGAGTCCCTTTCAGATGCTGTAGGTGCCACAAAGTGGGGCACTTATTCAAGGAATGCCCATTGGTGTGAAGGGACTCGAACTCTCCAAAGGGACCAGAAGGTGAGACTACAAAGACTCCTGCATCCATCCCAGGGTCAACTCCTTAGGCTGCCACATCAGTGAATAGGAAGGGGTCTCCAACTCACCACCAGACTACAAGTGTTCCTCATCCTCCCTCCCCATCGATGACCCGATCGAGGGCTGTTGTTGAGGTTGTTCGCTCCTTGGGTACTCCTCCTCTCCTTGACTATGTATTTTCTTTTTCTCATGCATGTATTGCATTGCATATGCACTCTGCATCTACATCAGTCTAAGATTTCATTCCCTCCACCATCCCCTACCCCCTTGACGCACACCAGATGGTTCTCTCGACCACTCGCCCATACTTCCCTCTTGATCCCCCTCCCTCCCCCATTACAATACCTACTTCCCACTCTGATCCCCCCCATCCCTACAACCTTAGACCTCGCCTCCCCCTCTCTGATGACTACTCTGCATCCTCTGGTTTGGGTCTAACCCCCTCTTCCATGCCCCCCAAATCCATTAGACACCATAAATCCCATTTATCTAAAGCCATCCTTATAGCCAGGGCAGAAGTGGCCTCTGGCAGACAATCATCACTTGACCGGGTTCTTAGAGCTATGAACACCCATTCTAACCGCCCCCATGAAGTGGCTCTCCTTTAATTGCAGGGGCCTGGCTAGCTCACCCAAAAAGCTAGCCCTCAGATGACTTTTTGAATCCGAGTTTGTTGACATCATATTCCTACAAGAAACTTTGGGAGTGGCTGACCTTACCTCACGCACTCTCTTCTCTTTGAAGCCGGGATGGATCTTTGAGTCCCTTGATGTCATAGCGCGATCTAGAGGACTGGACCTAGGATATAACCCCCGTACTATAAACCTCAAGGCCTCCTGAGGTGGAGTTGGTTTTATTGGCATGGACATCTTTTCATCTGAACTGGGGATGGATCTTCGCTTGATCAATGTATATGGCCCATGTCATAACAGAGAGGCCTTCTAGAACCGCCTCCTCAATCTATCCCTCATTACCCCGAATAATCTCATATTAGACGGTGACTTGAACTTCTCCATAGGATTTGGGGAATATTGGGGGACAAATGCACAGGTGGATTCACTTATAGAGACTATGGATTTGTTGCTTGAACAACACCATATGACGGATATCCCAATGATAAAACCTCTCCCCACTTGGCAGAACCGGAGAGTGGGTGAGGCCACTTTGGCCAAGAGACTGGATCGATTTCTCATTAAGGACTACAAAAAATCTCCCTCTATAGACAATGGGTGGGTTCAAGAGGTATATCAAACCATTCCCCCATTTATATGGATATTACTGGCCCCTCTCAGAAACCAAGGGCACCGTATAAATTCAACTCCACCTGACTAGCGGATCCATCTTACATACAGTTGGTCACTGATTTTTGGTTATCAAATCCTCCATCCATGGGGAGATCTCTGGCAAAAGGATTCTGTTCCAACCTCACTAGACTTAAGAGACTCTCCATTAATTGGGCTAAGGAAAAATATAAGAGGGAAGACCAAACCCTTGGAGAAATTGAACAGACATTGGCCACTCTTCTGGATGACTAGGGTCGGGGATTCACATCTATAGAAGCTAAGACTCATCTTATAAATTTGTAAAACCAAAGATCAAAAATTTTAAAGGAGAGGGAAGAAACTTGGCGGCTCCGGAGTTGAGCTGTCTGGTTAAAAGCAGGAGATGAGAACACCAAGTTCTTCCAAAACTTTGCCAAGAGAAGAAAAGTCACCAATACTATTTGGAATATGCCCATGGAAGATGGGGGCATGGTGACAACCTTTAATCAGCTCTCCTGCCTTGAGAATTCACATTTTAGGAACCTCTTCAAGGCACCTCCTGGTGCCTCTCTCGCTAAAATTTTCATAATCGCGGGACACTTCCTCAGATTTGTGGTTATGGATACGACAGAGGAGCTCACATCCCCTGTCACTTAGGCGGAAGTAGAAGGTACACTATAATGGTTCAAAAAAGATAAGAGTTTAGGGCTGAATGGCTAGACAATTGAATTCTACCTTTATTTTTATGAGATCATTGGACAAGACCTGCTTAAGGTGGTGGAGGAATGCAGGAATTCTAGGCGTATGTATGATGCCATTAACAAAACTTTCATTGCCCTGATCCCTAAATCTGACTCCCCCTCATCTTTCAATGATTTTCGCCCTATCTCCCTTTGTAATTGTCTATATAAAATCATTGCCAAGATTCTTGCTAACCAACTAAGGCCCATCCTATCCCGCCACATCTCCCCTGATCAATTTGCTTTTCTACAGAACAGACAAATCCACGAATCAATTGGCACAGCCCAAGAAGCTCTCCACTCCCTCAAAACAAAAAAGCTAAAAGGGGAAATTCTAAAAATTGATCTAGCTAAAGCTTTCGACCTGATCAGCTGGCTTTACATTAAGATGATCCTCACCCACCTGGGTTTCCCCCCTCCCTTCATCGACTAGACCATGTGTTGTATCACCTTGGAAAACTTCAGTGTTCTCATTAATGGTTTTGCATCACATTTCATCCATGCTAAGAGATGTCTTCGGCAAGGATGCCCACTCTCCCCGCTTGTCTTTTTTATTTTCATGGAAGGACTCAATAGACTCATTGCATCAGCCAAGAGGGATGGGTGAATGCAAGGGCTAAAAATGAGTGATCACTACTATCTCACTCATCTACTTTTTGTTGATGATGTCCTCATATTCCTAAATGGAAGCCATAGGGACTCATCTACCTTCCATGAAATTCTCACACTATTTGCCCTGGCTACCGGCATGGAAGCAAATCACTCCAAGTCTACCATCACCCTCTCTAATACATCTCCCCTGGAAGCTAGATTTGCACATCAGAAATTCCCTTTTCAGAATCATCATCTGGAGGATGGCCTCAAGTACCTGGGGTTTTGGATCAAGCCCCATTGCTATAGAATAGGAGATTAGATCTGGCTTGTAATTAAAATTGAGAAGTGCCTATCAAATTGGAACCACAGATTCCTATCCAGAGCTGGACGACTAGTCCTCATCAAATCTGTCTTGGAGGCTACCCCTGTTTATTGGATGTCGTTGGCTTGGATTCCTAAAGGAATTCTTGCTCGAATTTAGAAGATCTGCTGCAGATTCCTTTGGAATGGATATAAAGAGGGAAAACCTTTTGCTTGGGTAGGATGGAAGCACAACACCCTCCCCAAGAAATGGGGAGGATTGGAACTAAACGACTTATCAATTTTTGCACATGCACTAGCAGCCAAGATGGATTGGATCCTGCTCACAACACAAAACCTCTGGACTGAAGTCTCCTATCACAAATATATCTAGCCTCATCATCTCATGGACTGGATTCGTTTACCCTCCTGGCCTCGAACAGGGGTATCTATGGTTTGGAGAGAAATTTTGCATACCCTACCTTTCATTAGAGAGGGTCTAGCATGGAGAATAAATGATGGAACTTTGGCTTGTATAGGTATGGACCCATGGATAGGAGGGGGCAATATGTATCAATTACCACCAGACCTCATCCTATTTCTCAACCAGAGGCATATCAATGTAATTGCACAGATACTTGATTTGGAGAATAGCTCCATCTTCGAACATGCCTGGTTATTTATTCCACACTTGGGCATCCCCAAACACTAGCAGCAGACCTGGGAGGGGTACATCAATGCCCTGAAAGAAGACCATGTGCACATCAAAGAATGACCCGATGAACTTATCTAGACCCCGGCTGATCATGGTAAGTACTCCCCGAAAACTGGCTACCCTAACCTTCTCAAAGCGCGCAAACCACTTGTACTTCTTGACTGGTGGGGCAAGATTTGGAAGCTCAATGCGCCACCGAGAACAAAACTCTTCATGTGGAACGTTCTCAGAAACAAAACACCAACCAGAGCTAACCTTATGCACCGATCTCACTACGGTCCACATTGGTGTGTTCTTTGTAAACAGGCTGAGGAGACAAATGACCACCTGTTTCTCCACTGCCTGATGTGTGCACAACTATGGCTACAAGTATTAAACCTACTCTCCAAATCTGGCTGCTGGTAGGGACAAACGATCCTTGAGGCCTGGGACAACTGGATTGCCGCGAATAATGGTTCTAAATTCCTATGCCTCCCTCTCCTCATCTGTTGGTCAATCTGGCTGACCAGGAACAAAATCATATTCAAAGGAACAGAGGCCTGATGGCCACATGTAGCAGCAAAAATTGTTGCAGCCTACCATGAGATTCCTGATGAAACTCACCCTCCTACAAACCGCACCTACACCACTGAGATGATTCATCACACCAAATCATGGGCATATTTGATGGAGTTGCCCAAGCACAGGGGTGTGGGGGGTGGGGGAATTATTCTACACCTATCTAAGCAACACCACTTCAAAATTCAACTAGGATTGGGAGAGGGAACCAATAATTATGTAAAATCAATCACACTTAGGCACCTATTGCATTTTGCACTAGCACATTCTTGCATTAATCTACAAATCTTTGGAGACTCCAAAATCATCATAAATTGGTTCAATAACATCCATAATTGTCATGCACATTCACTTAGAAACATCTTGGATGAAATTATGGAATTCAAGGCACAATTTAACTCTGTCACCTGTCAAAATATTTATAGGGAACGTAACGAGGCTACTGACAATATATCCAAGGAGGCCATGACACATCCCAAAGGCCTGTGGATGATACAAGAATAGTTTGGTGCAGAACAATATCAATATTATCACTGACCCTACATTGATAGGGCATATCCTAGGGCAGAAAGGCCCTAATTTTTGGTTTATCTTCAGTTGATACACAATATTACTTTATTTATGCGCTTTTTTTACTTACTAGATACTCGAGTACACCCTGCGTGGTGAATATGTACAACTCTTTTTGGGAATGGCTTCGGCCATAACTTATATTTTTTGAACACTACTTGAATGGCTATGGCCAACAGTTATGCATATGCCAACGACATCTACTATATGTAAATTTTCAAAATTAATGGAAAGTTACGATTTTTCCTTGGGAAAAAAAGTATAATGAATCGGGAATGATATATACAATATATAACATGATGATGATTTTTTTAAGTATAAAAAGAGAAAAATTGTATTTTAATATTTCTTTATAAAAATAACCTTATTTTTTATTTTTTTTATTTGTTATTTTTTCTAGGGGTGTAGATTAAGTAGCTATAGAGTGTTTTGTAAAGACACTCCTTACTATATTATTGGTTCAAACCTTGTCTACCTCATGTGTTGTGATTGTCACTATAGGATGCACCTAAAATTTATGATAGTAGTGATTGGAATTGACCCCATGTCACAAAGATGTTGGGTAGAGTGTTTAAACATTATTAGTATGATTGTGGATATAGATGGCAGATACTCTTTTCCCTCCCAACCACGATCATATATCTAAACACTTAAATTTGAATAGGTCGCCACATATACGTTCTACTTTTATAATTTCTAATATGTAGATAGATAATTTATGATTATTCATCATTTTCTCTTTGCATAAATGAGTCAAAATTGATTTTGTAGATTTCTTATTTTGCTTTGGCTTTTACACAAATTTAGTTATATACATGATACAATGTGCTTCATATAGTCCTTATTGTGTTAATTTTTTTTTTAACTGTAACGGGTATGGAATTTATTTATCTGAAGAGATTATGGGTCTTTGCCAAAGCGACCCCTATTACAATGCAGAATTCTAACTGCTGTTGTTTTTGATCTACTACATTTTCAGGGCATTTGAACAAAACTTTCATTGTTTACAATTAGCAGTCCTTTCATGAGTGAGTTGCCTTTGTTCGCCATCTGATCAGCTTCACTATTTGACTTTCTAAGAATATGATAAAACTTGCACGAGTCAAAGTCTAGAAGAACTCTCTTCAATCTTTCCAAAATTTTGTTGAGGCTGACATTGTTGAATACTGTCTCCAAGTTTAATTTTTTTATTATTATCTCTGAATCTCCAAAAACTTGAAGGTCTTTGACTCCTTTGTCTCTTGCAATAAGGCATGCTTTGAGAAGCCCAAGGATCTCTGCTTGATTGTTGGATTTCTGGCCTAATCCCCAGCAGAAACAGTCTTTTGAAGACCCATCCAGAGAGTAGATGACCCACCCAGCACCGGCGACACTGGGGTTCCCTTTGGATGCCCCATCAAAGAAAATTGTGGATAAATTTTGAGATTGCCACCAAGATTGAAAAGTGTCATCGTCATCTCTTATGCGCTAATCCGGATTGACAATTTGTGGGGAGAGGAGATACTTATGCGGATAAGGCACTAGAGGGCCTAGCCACCTCTTTTCTTAGGGCAGTAACAAAGGATCTTCTTTAAAATACTATTGTTGGGCCGCTTCCAGGAGGAAGGATTTAGCTTTTCCAGCTACTTGCAATGGGGAGTGCCGCATCTCTTTGAAAATCTGTTGATTGCGTGCCAACCAAAGCTGCCAACATACATATTTGGGAAGCACTATCCAGATTTTGCACCAAAATGATTTGGGAGGGATTTGTTGGGGATAGAAAATACTCCATGAGGCAAAGAAATCCGAAACATAATTCTAGGAAGGGATTGAAATCTGAAAGTCCTGTAAAATGAATCTGCAGACCTCTTTAGCAAAAATGCAATCCAAGAATAGGTGTTGGGCTGTTTCGAATTTGTTGTTGCATAACACGCATCTATGAGGCCCTACTATGTTCCTTTTCTCCAGATTATCACCCATTAGAAGTTTATTATGTACCAGGGTCCAGAAGAAGAAGTTCACTTTTGGTAAGGCTAGTGATTCCCAAATGTTTTTCCAAAAAGCCAGTGTTTGACTGTTGTTTCTTGAGGCCTGCAAAACTCTATATCCAGCTGTTGTGGTGTATACACTGGTCTGGCCCCAACCCCAGCTATCTTTCATGGCTCTATTGACAAGGGTAACGTCCTCCAGCAGATCTACGAGCAAGGTTTGTTGAAGAGATAACCGGGCAGGGACTCCATGAAAATCCCAACCTGCCCAATCTCCACGCTGATCCCAATTCAAAAGGTCATATAAGCTGTTAACTCCTGCTCGCTCCAGCCAGTCTCTGAGATCTGTTATGTCCACGTTTTCGGCCAGAGGTTCTTTCCCCATGATGTTGTCGAGCCACAGATGAGTACGTTTGCCGTTGCCAGGTATTCTGTAGACCAGGTTTTTGAAGAAATTGTTGCTTTTGCAGCATAATTTCCACACCTGCGTGCAATTTGTTGTGTTAGCGTTATACAGATTGCTGAGAGATTTGTTGGGTCCATACTTTGAACACAGAGTGACACTAACCGGGTGTGTGGGCTCGTGGATCAACTTCCACAAAATCTTTCCTCCCAGCGCTAAATTGACGAGTGTGGGGTCTCTTATTTGCAGCCCGCCCTCTGCCATCGATTTTTTGACCACTTCCTAGTTCACCAAATGCGTTTTTTTTGTTGCCCTTACCTCCCTGCCACAAGAAGTCTCTGAGAAGTTTGGAGATCTGCTCCATCACGTTTCTTGGTGCAAGAAGAAAAGCTGCCTGGAAGATTGGAAGCGCAGACAACAAGGATTTGATTAAAATAACTTTGCCTCCCTTAGTTTATTGTGTTAATTTTAATTTATTGCGTTCATTTTGAATTTGAATTTGAATTTCTATTGGTCTTAATATTTAAAAAAAAAAGAATGAGATTGTTTTTTTTCCTTATATTTCTTACTTATTAAAAATAATTCATGGTATGATAGATATTTTAGATAACATATTTTTTAGATAAAGAAAAAGATATTGTTATATGAAAATAAATAAGTAAAACATCATTTGGTTGCCACCTTATGTTATGGATGTAATTCTCTAGAATAGAATGGTAAAGTTTGTTTGTAAACTATAACCATCTAGAAATTTGTGCCAAAAAAAATTGTACATGAGAGATAAAATTTTATCTATTGAAGTGATAAATAGTTATTGTTTTAAATGGAAGTTTGTAAGCAGAGTTTGTAAGTTTGTAAAATTTTCAATGGAGTAATGAAAACTTTTATTTTAAATGAAAGTTTGAATGTAAAGTTTTTTTTAGATAATTTCTCTTCTGAGTACTAAGTAAGTAGGATATGCAAGTAAATTTTGTTACAAATGCCTAGATTTAATCTTATTAGAGATGTAAGTGGTTTAATACCCATTATTCTTACTATTACTATTAGAGAAACATTTAACTTAAGTCGTAAGGTAAATATGTTGTTCATCACACACGCGCGCGCGCACACACACATGCTGGAAAGTGTTAAACTGTACAATATCACATAGAAAATTTCCTTCAATTGTCTAAGAGACAAACCCTTCATATTATAGAATGATGCCAAAGTGCACTCCTTGATCATTGTTTTACATTAACATTACCATGGGATATACCTCATGGGGATGGGATACATCGTCATAGTTTTATGGAAATTCAAATGAATACCCACTCGAAATTCATAATATATCAACATCATTTTGTGAGTTGAGGAGTCTAGGTATATGTTTGTATAAGAGTGAGTCTAAGATGAAAAATATTTATTGTGAATTTTAGGTAAAAGAAATGTTTATGCCTTCTATATATTTCTCTTTTATTTATGTCTTTTATATATTTCTCTTCTATTTCTGTTAGTGGAACTTCTTAGCTCATTGGGTGGCTCTTAGGTCCAACTTAGATAGAGTGGGTATTGACATATGATCAATATTTTCAAGAGTTATTTAACACATATAGGAAATGGCCCGAAGTCCATGTCAAGTCCAAAATCAGGGTAGAAGAAGAAATTAGAGTCACTTAAACATATGACGAAGTTTGAGAAACATGAGGGGGGTGGGGAGAGAAGGGGGTTGGGCATGTTTATGCTTCTAGTATTGAATTTGATGAGACAAGTATGTCTTTCTTGCCTTTGTTTCAGATAACTAATAGGAAGATGTTTGTAATGTTGGAAATAATACCGAGAGGGGGGGGGGGGGGTGAATCAGTATTATCAAATTATTTTCAATATATCTTCCAGATTTATACTTTAAGTTAATATTCTTCAGATACTGATCATTAGTTTGTATGTCAGTACCATATAATAATGAGCAAGAACAGGAAAAACAGATAATCACACAGAAGAACACCATATATAAGGTGGAAACCCAATGTGGGTGAAAATCACCTGCTGCAATATGTCTCTATCTTCTTTCAATTAGAAACTTCTTTTCCAATGATTTTGTACTGGTGCAGTCCTTTACCAGTACGCAAGCTGCAACCTGCAGAGAGCTACAACCCTCTCTCATTTTCCAGTCTCTCTTGGAAGGGAGCTACAACCCCCTACTTCTTTTCTTCCAAGGACCACTTTTCATAAATTTTCAAACTGGATCCATGAACATCAAATAATCATCAAGTACATGTGAATCACCCAATCAACTTTTTCAATGAATCAACCAATAACTTCTTAGAATGCAGTAACCAGATCAGCAATACCAGTAATCTAAACCCAGAACTCTTCAGAAATAGATAAAAGACAGCCAACAAATGTTTCAAGAAAGTTCCACAACTTCACCAATAGAGGCCTGCGAATATCCGCAGTTCTTCTGTGTCTAAACTGCGCAGATTTGCACCTGGTCCTTCTTCTGCTCTGCGTACCTCCGTGCCTACTCCTTCTGCTGCCCTGCGTACCTCTGCTTAGATCTGCACCTGCACTGTCTGCCTGACAGCATACCTCCGCACCTGGTCCTTCTATTCCCTTGTGTACCTCCACACTGTGCCTTCTTCTGCGCTGCATAACTCGCACCTGCGCCTTCTGCTGCGCTGCGGATTCCCGCACCTGCGCCTTCTGCTGCGCTGCGGATCCCCGCACCTGCGCTGTGGATCACTTGTGGACCTCTGAATAGAGCCAAATTAACAGTCCTCTAATGTGCCACAGACAGTTAGATCCACAGATCTAATCATGCGCCCGAGAGATCACGACCTATCAATAGATTCGCCTTAAAATTCACCTTGATTTAGATCTAGCTTTTAGAACCAATCACCCAAAGTTTTAGATCTTAAGATATTCAATTTTCACAAGTGACTAGCCAAGTGGTCTCCTTTCATTTTTATAGGCAAGCCCTTATTCACACCATGGGACAAAACCATCGAAAACCAATACAAGGGATCCAAACCGGGGTTCAATACTTTAGATCCTATACCACGGACCAAAACCATAGGATCATGATCGACGGGCTAAATACCAAGGGCCAAACATAAGAAACCCCATGTGTGCACGCTTCTCTACATTGGAGTGAGTGAACTGGGGTCCGCACCTTCTGAACGAAGAACCTGCGGGTATGTCCGCACTTCTTGGTCGGCGTACCTGCGGGTCCGCAGCTTCTCTTAGGATCACCTGCGGGTATCTCATTTTCTATGATTTTGAGAGCCTGAACAGATATCTGCCATGTGAGTGAGTTTCCATCAAGTACAACACCTGTGCCATAGTGCCAAACGTGAATCATAATGCCAACAATCTCCCCCTTTAGACTTGATGGCAACCCCAAGATCCTCAAAGTCATTCTCCCCATTTGACATCAAGGGCAAAGGGCGGACCAAGATATTCTCTTCCTTTCATGTCCATACTCCCCTGAGTTCCTGCTGAAATTTTTGAATGAGCTCCCCCTGACTATAGACCAGATTTGCAAAAGAAGAATTCTTCAAGAAGAACCATAATCTACTATACACCATACATGACCTTGACAAGAGAGATAGAGACATATTAGCAACAATATGCAGATCAGCATCCATGTTCTCCTTCGGTACATTCTCCTCCAAGACCTTCTATCATAATGCCAGCAATGCATTAATAGAAGAATATATGCTCCCCCTGAACCTGTGCCATTCAATCTTCGACCAATCCATAACCCAGCAAATGTACACGTATACCCTATATGAAACTCGCGTACAACCAACAATCTCTGAAACAGATGAGATTCAACAACAAGATGATGCATCAACTACCCCCAGCTTTTGCTTGAGGTATTCAAAGGTCTCCCTGGGCAATGGTTTGGTGAGTATATCAGCAACTTGTTCCTTAGAAGGAACATACTCCAACTTGACCTTTTGTTCAAGCACTTGTTCCCAAAGAAAATGATATTTGATAGGTATATGCTTGGTCTTTGAATGCATGACTGGGTTCTTTGAAATACTGATAACACTTGTATTATCACATAAGATGGAGATAGGTGGTGTACAAGTGATCTGAAAATCCTGCAAGATTTGCATCATCCAAAGGATTTGAGTGCAACAAGATGCAGTAGCCACATATTCCGCTTCAGGCTGTAGATAAAGCAATCGAACTATGTTTCTTGCTGAACCAAGATACTAATATGGAACCCATAAAGAATGCACCACCACTTGTGCTCTTCTTGTCATCCATGCTTCCGGCCCAATCTACATCTATATAAGCATGAAGTGTGAGATCTGTATCTCTAGGATACCATAAACCATAGTTTTGAGTTCCTTGAAGGTACTTGAAAATTCTCTTCACTACATGAAGATGAGTTTCCTTTGGATTTGCCTGAAATCTTCCAACTATTCCCACTGCATGCATGATGTCTGGTCGGGTACCTATAAAATAAAGTAGACTTCCAATCATAGATCTATAGGTTGGATGATGCACTACTACTAATTCATCATTTGCACTGAGGCTGCATCCTGTAACCATAGGGGTACATACTGGTTTTGAATCTTCCATGCCATACTTCTTCAAAATCTGCTTGAGGTACTTGGTTTGAGACAAAAAGATACCGCCTTCATTTTGTTGGATTTGTAGACCAAGAAAATATGTCAGCTCTCCAAGTAGTGACATTTTGAATTCTTTCTGCATCACCAAGGCAAAGTTTTGACTCATAGTTTCTTCATTGCTGCCAAAGATAATATCATCTACATACACAACAAGTATTAGCAATTTTTCATTTTCAATTTTTACATAATGATTGCTATCTGCTGATCCCTTTGAAAAGCCTTGTTGATGTAGATATTTGTCCAAACGATAGTACCAAGCCCTTGGAGCCTGTTTAAGACCATAGAGATCCTTTTTCAGTCTGCATACAAGATTTGGATCATTCCCAAGAATGAAACCATCTAGCTGCTCAATGTATACTTCTTCTTCTAAGTCTCCATTCAGAAAGGTTGATTTCACGTCCATTTGAAATACTTTGAACTTTTGAAAGCTTGAGAGAGCAAGGAACATTCGGATGGCCTCAAGTCTTGCAATAGGAGCAAAAGTTTCTTCAAAGTCTATTCCTTCTTGTTGAGCATACCCTTTACAAACAAGTCTGGCCTTATTTCTAATTACTTCCCCATTTTCATTCAACTTATTTTTGAAGACCCATTTTGTCCCTATGACATTCTTATCTTTTGGTCTAGGAACCAACTCCCAAGTATTGTTCTTTTCTATCTGCTCAAGTTCTTCATCCATTGCCTTGACCCAGCATTCATCTTTGCATGCCTCTCTTACATTTTGTGGTTTAGTGGAGGAGAGTAATGCCAAATAGCTTGAAGCTTCTGCAATTGTTCTTCTTGTTTGTACGCCTGCCTCCTTTTGCCCCAAGATTTGAGATTCTGGATGATTCTTTTGAACATACCTGGATGGAGTCTTCTCTTTTATCCTTGTATATTCCTCTGGTGCCTCTTGAGGTTCTTCTTCATCTTCAGTATAATTTGGAGGGTAGTCTTCATCCTCTTCGATATTTTCATGATTTACTTGCCTAGGAATGTTTCCTTTTCATCAACCACCACATCAATGCTGTCAACAATTCTTCCAAGTCTTTTATTGTAACACTTATATGCTTTGCTGTGAGGAGAATAACCAAGGAGAATGCCTTCATCTGCTCTAGGTTCAAGTTTGCCAAGCTGTTCATCATTATTCTTAATATAGCATTTGTCTCCAAAAATTTTGAAATGCTTTACCGAAGGAGTCTCACCATACCAGAGCTCATGAGGAGTTTGAGTGTTGTTCACTCGGACATTTGTTTTGTTGAGAATAACAATCGCAGCAAATGCAGCTTCACCGCAGAAGGTTGCGGGAGTTCCAGATTCATCAAGCATAGCATGAGCCATTTGTTGAACCGTTCTGTTCATCCTTTCCACCACTCCATTTTGCTGAGGAGTCCTAATTGTAGAGAATTCCCTTCTTATTCCATGTTCTTCACAGAAATCGAAAAATTCATTTGAGGTAAACTCCCCACCTCTGTCAGACCCGAGGCACTTAATTTTGTGATCTGATTCGTTTTCAGCCAAGGCTTTGAAAGATTTGAATTTTTCGAATGCTTCGTTCTTGTGTTTCACAAGTCCTAACCAAACCATCCTGGAGAAGTCGTCAATGAATAATATAAATTATTCTTCTCCTCGAGGTGACCTTGTCCTAAATGGACCACATACATCTGTATGGACTAGTTCAAGAGGCCAGCTGGCTAATCCTTCCTTCTCAGGGAAGTTAGTTATGGTTTTCTTACCAAACTGATATGATTTGCATATGGTGTTGTCTGGAATTTTGATATCTGGAAGACCACAAACTGCCTGGTACTTGCATGCTTTCCTTATTTGTGAAAAGCTTAGATGCCCCAACCTCCGGTGCCATAACCAGTGTTCATCATATTTGCTCAAATAGCATTGTTGTTGCCCTTCTTCAAATATGTATAAGTTATTTCAAGTTCTTCTGCCTTTGATCATTGTTTTTCCTGTATCAAGATCACGAACACTACATCCATTTGATCGAAATATTACCTCGGTTCCTTGATCGCACATCTGACTGACACTCAACAGATTATGCTTCAAGCCATCAACATACAAAACATTTCTAGCTTTGACCTTTTCTTTCAACTGAGCAGTGCCTCTTCCTTTTATGACTGCAGGGGTATCATTTCCAAAAGAAACTTTCTTTCCCTTTTCTAAAACACTGTATGATTCAAGTTTTTCTTTATCACCTGTCATATGTTTCGAACATCTGTTGTCGATGTATCATTGATTTTCCTATCCTTCTGCATAAAAGGCTATCCCACATCTTTTTGGTTGTGATTCCTTTATTCTCCATGTTCTGGTATTTGAGTCTTGTTCCTTTGTCTGCCAAAACCTACTCTTGCATTCAGAATCTTCATGACCAAAGTTATTACAAATAGAACATTCAATTTCATTTTCAAGGGCCGAAAAGTTGTTATAGGTCCTTTTGTGATCCCAGTCATACTCCTTTGTTTTTGAGCTTCTCTAGTCATGATTGTTTTATAGGAAACACATTGAGTTGCTTTGTGGCCAAAGTTATGGCAAGAGAAACATTGGCCATTGAAGAAACTTCTGCGATTATCAATTCTACCTGCCAAATGATTGTAGTTTCTATTGTCATCCATTCTTGAGGAAAATTGAGAAGATTTTACCTGTGGCTGGTTGTATCTTTTGTTCATCCTTAAGGTGTATTGCCCCTGATTTACCTGGTATTCTTTGTTTATTCTTGATGTAATTCTTCCCTGTTTTACCTGGTGATCTCCATTGGGCTTTTGCTCATTCCTCCTTGCTGCATTGAGATAACTCTTTGAGGTGGATGCTTGAGAGGCTTCTCCATTATACCTCAGACCTGTCTTGATTAGTGGAGAACGTTGTACATTGATAATCTCATCTAGAGTTTCAGATCCTTTAACAAATTTAAGATTGAGAGCCTTTGTTTTCTCAATTTCTTTTCTAAGGCCAACAATTTCACATTCTAACTTCTCAAGACATTTTTCTTTTTCATCAAGTTGAAATTGCAGAGTATCAATGATCACATTCTTTTCTTCTAAACATGTTTTGAGTCTAGAAATCTCTTCATAAAAGCCATCCACATCTATAGCATCCATGTAATCATCATCTTCAAAAGCCATTAAAAGTTTATAGTTATTACCTCGTTCATCTTCATCACTATTTGAAAGACCATCACTATCTTCATGAGTGTAGTAACTTTTCTTAGTTACATTCTGTTTCTTGTTCCATCTAACAGGTTCCTTCCCTTCGTCAGTTTTATCCTTATGAGGACATTTGGCAGCATAGTGACCGACTCTCCCACAAGCAAAACATTTGAAAGGTAACTTACCTCTGAATCTTCCGGTACCCTGTTGAAGGTTTTTGACAAAATTTGATTCTTCTTCCTCTTCTGACGCATGTCATAACTCATAGTAGTCCCCTTTGCCTGAAGCCTTTAAAGTTGCTTCTCTCCTGTCTGATGGTCCTCCTTTCCTCATTTCATAAGCAGTTAGAATCCCGTGTAGCTGTGACATGGTAAGGTTTCGAAGATTCTCCTTTTCTTCTATTGCAGAAACTTTAGATTCAAACTTAGGGGACAAAGATCTTAGAACTTTTTCAACCACAACAACCTCTTTTATTTCTTCACCCAAAATTTTCATACAATTAACAATCTCATCTACACGAAGGAAATAGTTAGCCACACTTTCATCATTGTGAATTCTGAGATTTTCATAATCCTGAGGGTTTGAAGTTTTTCTTGTTTTACCTGTTCATCTCCTTCATAGCTCAGAACAATCTTGTCCCATATTTCTTTTGCGGATTTATACTGCATTACCTTGACAAATTCTGATTGAGATAGGCATCCTAATAGAGTATTGACTGATTTTGCATTTGTTTCATATTTCTTCTTCTCAGTCGGATCTGTAGGAGTTGTTGAAGGAAAAGTGTACCCTGTATCTATGATATCCCAGACTTCTGTACCAAGTGATTGAAGATAGGCAGTAACTCTTACCTTCCAATATACAAAGTTTGTCCCATCAAAAATCGGTGGCCTGATAGATGCTTCTCTCTCGTAGTTTCTCATGATGATGGATCTTCCTCCAAGCGATCAAGCTTCTTCAGAAGGACCTGCTCTGATACCAATTGTTGGAAATAATACTAAGAGGGGGGGTGAATCAGTATTATCAAATTCTTTTCAATATATCTTCCAGATTTATACTTTAAGTTATTCTTCAGATATTGATCATTAGTTTGTATGTCAGTACCATATAATAATGAGCAAGAACAGGAAAAACAGATAATCACACTGAAGAACACCAGATATAAGGTGGAAACCCAATGTGGGTGAAAACCACCTGTTGCAATATGTCTCTATCTTCTTTCAATTAGAATATTCTTTTACAATGATTTTGTACTGGTGCAGTCCTTTACCAGTACGCAGGCTACAACCTGCAGAGAGCTACAACCCTCTCTCGTTTTCTAGTCTCTCCTAGAAGGGAGTTACAACCCCCTACTTCTTTTCTTCCAAGGACCACTTTTCATAAATTTTCAAACTGGATCCATGAACATCAAATAATCATCAAGTACATGTGAATCACCCAATCAACTTTTTCAATGAATCAACCAATAACTTCTTAGAATGCAGTAACCAGATTAGCAATACCAGTAATCTAAACCCAGAACTCTTCAGCAATAGATAAAAGACAGCCAACAAATGTTTCAAGAAAGGTCCGCAACTTCACCAATAGAGGCCTATGAATATTCACAGTTCTTCTGTGTCTAAACTGCGTAGATCCGCACCTGGTCCTTCTTCTGCTCTACGTACCTCCGCACCTACTCCTTCTGCTGCCCTGCGTACCTCTGCTTAGATGCGCACCTGCACTGTCTGCCTGGCAGCGTACCTATGCACCTGGTCCTTCTGTTCCCCTGCGTACCTCCACACTGTGCCTTCTTCTGCGCTGCGGATTCCCGCACCTGCACCTTCTGCTGCGGTGCGGATCCCCGCACCTGCGCTGTGGATCGCTTGCGGACCTCTGAATAGAGCCAAATTAACAGTCCTCCAATGTGCCACAGATAGTCAGATCCACAGATCTCATCATGCACCCGAGAGATCACGACCTATCAATAGATTCACCTTAAAATTCACCTTGATTTAGACCTAGATTTTAAAACCGATCACCCAAAATTTCAGATCTTAAGATATTCAATTTTCACAAGTGACTAGCCAAGTGATCTCCTTTCCTTTTTATAGGCAAGCCCTTATTCACACCATGGGACAAAACCACCGAAAATCAATACAAGGGATCTAAACCGGGGTTCAATACTTTAGATCCTATACCATAGACCAAAACCATAGTATCATGATTCGACGGGCTAAATACCAAGGGCCAAACATAAGAAACCCCACGTGTGCACGCTTCTCTGCATTGGAGTGAATGAACTGGGGTTCGCACCTTCTGAACGGAGAACCTGCGGGTATGTCCGCACTTCTTGGTCGGCGTACCTACGGGTCCACAGCTTCTCTTAGGATCACCTGCGGGTATCTCATTTTCTATGATTTTGAGAGCCTGAACATATATCTGCCATGTGAGTGAGTTGACATCAAGTACAACACCTGTGCCATAGCGCCAAACCTGAATCATAATGCCAACATGTAAAATCTATTGCTATCTTCTTTCCGTAAAGCGTGCTTTTTCCTTTCTATGGTTGTATAATTGTAACACCTTTTTCACAATTCATAAGGAAATAGGAGTAGATGAAGAAGTGGCAACCATTTTCTTGTTTTACTACTTTATTCTCTTCCTATTACACAATGATTCCAAAGTGAACTCCTTAATCACTGTTTTACATGCACATTACCATGGGATATACCTTATGGGGACGGGATACATCATCATATTTTCATGAAAATTTAAATGAGTACCCACTCAAAATTCATAAATATCAATATCATTTTGTGAGTTGAGTCTACATATATGTTTGTATAAGAGTGAGTCTAAGATGAAAAATATTTATTGTGAATTTGAGGTATAAAGAAATGTTGACGACTTCTATATATTTCTCTTTTGTTTTTGCTAGTGGAAATTCTTAGCTCGTTGGGCGGCCCTCTAGTCCAACCCGTATTGGCATATGACTACTATTATCAAGATTTATTTAGCATGTATAGGCTGAGGGATTATAATTCATGTCAAGCCCAAAATTAGGTTAGGAGGAACAATTAGAGTCACTTAAACATATGACAAAGCTTGAGAAATGTGACTGCAGGGGATTGTGCATGTTTATGTTTCTATTTTTGAATTTGATGAGACAAGTATGTATTTATTGTCTTTAGTTCACATAAATAATAGGAACATGTTTATAAATATATGGCCATTTTCTTTCCATAAAGCGCTTTTTCCTTTCTATGGTTGTATAATTTTAACACCCTTTTAACAACTCACATGGAAATAGGAGTAGATGAAGAAGTGCCAACCATTTTGTTTTTTTACTACTTTATTCTCTTCCTATTATACAATGATGCCAAAGTTCACTCCTCGATCACTATTTTACATGCATATTACCATGGGATGTACCTTATGAGGATGGGATACATCATTGCATTTTTTATGGAAATTGAAATGAATACCCACTTGAAATTCATAAATATCAATATCATTTTGTGTGATGAGGAGTCAAGGTGTGTTTGTATAAGAGTGAGTCTAAGATGAAAAAGATTTATTGTGAAATTTAGGTATAAAGAAATGTTGACACCTTCTATATATTTCTCTTTTGTTTTTTCTAGTGGAATTCTTAGCTCATTAGGTGGCCTGTGAAATTATTCTCCTAACTGAATGCAGTTTATTTGTCTTCTGTTGAATTATTAACGAAAAATATCAAATAACTCACAATTGCATTCTTCACAATAAAAAACACTGTGGAAATATAAAATACGGAACTGATAAATAGTTGCACGCACAAAAAAAATAACACTGTTATTTTTGGACAATTTTCCCTGGAAAAACCCCAAACAAAAAACCAATGCAATAGATGAGGGTTTTATTATTATGTCTTCTACAAAATATGGGAGTACAATTGCTTTCCAATATGGCCAAACTCCAACAATTTTCTACTGGAAAAATAAACTAGAAGACACCCTTGTCTTTCTCTGCAACTAATCTGACTTCTCTCCCAGCAACTTACACTCTCCTTGGCTATTCGCACTGCCTTTGGTAATTGTGCATTGCTTCTCAAGATGAATTTGTACAGCCCTGGATCTGCCTCCAGGTAGGATGTCTAGCCTCCCTTTTCTTATGGAATTAACTCGCTCTACATTCCATACCTTGATCTGGTTACTGACAATTGAAACAAGTCTCTTCCTACAACTCACACTAGGGTTTTTGGCTATTCACTCTACTTTATATGACCTCCTTTATAGATAATTTGGCCTCATCTTTTCCTATCTCCTGTAGATTGGAAATACTAAGGAAATATTCCTTCAAAATATGTTCTCACAAATCTTTAGTGATCCCTCACTCTCTAATGCTTCCCTAGCTTCAATTGCGCCCTTGCTGAATAACCGCAACTGGGTAGTCAAACAGCTCAAATTATATGGAATCTAATTATTGCCTCCTCAAGCCCTCGACTTTCTCTTATAATCTTATGTTAGGAAACTAATGGCCAAGGTCTAATCCAAATCAATGGCTTAGATCACTTTGACTCGATCAATAAAAGTCTCTAGAGAAAAAATGAATTACCTTAATTAATTCACTTTAATTAACCAACTTCCTTAAGTTAGACTTAGGAAATAATTAAATTATTGGATAATTAATTTAATTAAGGTGTTTCTGAGTATTATCTCGTGAAACCTTTTTTAGGTTTCATATATCTCATGTTCCTTAGCCTCTTATACATCATAAAGACTAGAACACTTGTTCGCTACACCAAATCCATTAAAAACTAACACTCCCTCTTAGCGAGGAAGGTGTTGTCCACTATAACCATATGTTCTCTGAAGTAGACGAAATTGGCCCTCTCTAGATAATTTGTGAGTTTATCAACGACCCGCTGCTCTGTGGGAACATGTTGTAGTCAAACTGATTCACATTGCTGGTGTCTGACATCTGTGATACCTCCTTCCTTCACATCTTCAAACTGATCTAATTCCCTGTCACTAGAAATCACCGTGAAGAACAACAATTGGTAGTTATTATCCACCATGCTATTGCACATACTTTAATCTCACACAACTGATGTGTCAGTGCTATTGCTATCATTTCACTTGTGTGTATTGATCTACTTAGAACTTGAAGTTCTAACTTTCATAAGGTTTCTCCCTTTGAAGCTAGACTCCCTATGAGTCTTAAAATTTCTCTGACCTACTGCGCCATTGCAACTAGCTCTGTAACTATCTTTTGAGTCCCTAACTACAAGTAGCTCTTCATTGTCTACCGAGCACCTGACTGTGCCTCAACTGGCTCTGCAACCGTCTCTTAAGTATCTTACTGCAACTAGCTCTGCATTATCCCTCAAGGGTTTGACTGTGCCTTGTTGACAGTTTAATCCTCCTAATACTTTATTTTGTGGACTCTTGTAGCAAAGGTATTGATCCATGTGAAGAATAGACAACAACTAGATTTGATATACTAATCAAGCCCTTCCATGGCTAGATATAGACCTCCTTACTGCTCCTCCCTCAAATACTGCCCAATTTGGCATACTGGAGTACTATAATCCTCCATTTGATGATAATGATGTAAACGTAGCAAACTCATCCTCCAATTTGGCAGACAAGTCATCAATCTTTGCCGAAGTTGTTGTTTACTTCCCCTTTTTGTCCTTCTTCCTCTTAGGACACTGGGTGACATAGTGACCAAATTCACCACATCCAAAACACTTGAGCTTCGACAAGTCCTTCTTCTTCTTCTCTCCTTTAGAGTCATGTCCCTAATTGGGACCCGTATTCCTCTTTCCTTTCCATGTAAGAGCTACATTCTCCTCCTCCTCTACCTTTAGTCCCTTGCCACCTGCTAGTGGTGCCATCTATGAGTCTAAGCCTCAACTCCTCTTGAGTGAAGTCACTCCATAGGTTCTCTCAACTAGGAAGCATGATTCATCCATAAATCACTTGGTAGAATGTATGCCACTCTTTGGAAAACTCGTTGAGTGTTGTGCACACCAGTTCACTCTCTAATGGTTTCTCTCCAACAACTACAAGTTCATTTATGATAGCTTGAATCTTGGAGAGATAGGATGTAACATTATCACCCTTCTACATTTTAACTGTCCTCAGCTTCTCCTTGAGATTCATTTTCTGATTCTCAGATGGATCCTAGTTCAACTTCACGATGACATCCCACATGCCTTTTTCTATATTTTATCTGCAATATGCAAAATGATATGATCACGAACCTCGCCAAGGACCATCCTCTTGGTTTTGGCCATATCCTTCTTTTATTCATGTAACTGGATAGGATTTGTCGGTTCAACTATAAATGATGTCACGAAGTCCTTCAAACCATGCTCATCCAATAGGAATTTCAACATGGCCTTCCAAAGACCAAAGTTGGAGGCTCCATCAAGTTTGTCCTGATCTCTAAGTCCTGTTGTACCCATCTTTGCAAAACCCAAAAACTAAAGAAATAAATTGGGAAATCTCCTTCTCCTTCAAATAACTAACTCATCTGCTCCCTGCTACTCTCATTTCTGCCTACAACTAGATCCTGCAACTTGCACTGGATGTTGTAACTCACATTGGATTTCATTGTATTGTCCTGGGATTTCAATCTTACCTTTGAAAGCCCTTTCTATCATTGTCATTGCCTGCTGTTAAACACTGAAGTTTCTCACTCTACCTTCAATCTGGTACTGACACACGATCTGAAACCTTTGCAACGCACACTGGCTGATAGTGTAACTTGAAATGGCAATCAAACTACCTGCAATCGGTCTCTTCTATCGGAAATTTTGGCCTTCTTTTCTGATACTGGAAAACTAGAAATCCTTTGAGAATTTTTGGAAATTCCCTCTGTTTATTTTCTCTTCCTTGTCTTGCGTTGATCTACTTTTGCAAAACCCTTGCTGCAAAATAACTGTGCTCTATATATTTTGCGAATCAGCTAATTTGCTCACCAGAAACCCTTTCTGATAATCCTATTGCCTGTTGTTACTGCTCCTGAGGCAAATCTAACTTTTCCTTCACCCTCAACTGGAAGTTGAATTTCTGCCTCCTGCAATTCACACTGCCTGGCTAGCCTACGTAAATATGTAATTTTTGCTTCATATCTCCCTTTGAATATGCACAATCTTGCTTCCTTTTTCTTAGAGCCTCTTGGATTCGACGCTTTGATACCATGTGAAAATTCCTTGAACACAATTAACTGGAAATTATTCTCCTAACTAAATGAAGTTTTTTTGTTTTCCATTAATTTATTAACGAAAAATAGAAAATAACTCACAATTGCATTCTTCACAATTAAAATCATTGCGGAAATATAAAATACATAACTAAGAAATAGATGCAAAAATACAAAAATTAACAAATTGTTATTTTTGGATAATTGTCCCTAGAAAAACCCTGAAGGGAAAACTAGTGCAACATATGAGTGTTTTATTATATGTCTTTAGAAAAATATGAGGGTACACAATTTCTTGCCAATCTAGACAAGTTCCCACAATTTTCTAGTAGTAAAATAAACTAGAAGACACCCTTGTCTTCCTCTTCCACTAATCTAGACTCTCTCTTGACAACTCGCACTCTCCTAGGCTATTCACATTGCCTTTGGGAAATTCCCATTGTTGCTCAAGATAAATTAGTACAACCATATATTTGACTCTAGGTGGTACTTCTAACATTCCTCTGCCTTTGGAATCAATTCACTCTTCCTTTTGAACCCTAATCCAGCTACTAGCAACTAAAACAAGTCTCTTCTTGTAACTTACACTAGGGTTTCTAGCTATTCACACTGCTCCGTATGGACTCCTCTGCAAATAATTAAAGCTCCTATTTTCATGTCTTGTGGACATTGTAAATACCGAGGAAATATTCCTTTTGAATCTCTGCTCCCAAATCTTTGTTGATCCCTCACTCTCTGATGCTTCCCTAGCTTTAATTGCACCCTTGTTGAATACATGCAACTAGGTAGTCGAATTTCTCAAATGATTCTTGATCTAACTGATGCCTCTTCTCCAAGCCCTCGACTTGCTCTTATAATCCTTTGCTGGAAACCAACAACCAAGATCTAATCCTGATTAATGGCTTAGATCATTTTGACTCCATCAATAGAAGTCTCTAGAGAAAAATTGAATTACTTTAATTAATTAACCAACTTCCATAAGTTAGACTTAGGAAATAATTAAATTGTTAGCTAATTAATTTAATTAAGGCGTTTCTGATTCCTATCTCGTGTGAATTTTTATTTATTTATTTATTTTTAATTTTTAATTTTGTTTTATTTTTCATTTTAATTTTTTTTTTTTAATTTTTTATTAATTTATTTTAATTTTTATTATTATTATTATTATTATGTAATTTTTATTTTTATTTATTTTTATTTTTATGGTTTTACTTTTATTTTTATTTTATTTTATTATTTTTTTGAATTTTATTTTATTATTTTTATTATTATTATTATTATTTTTTTATTTTTATTATTTTTAATTTTATTTAATTTTTATTTATTTATTTATTTATTTTTATTTAATTTTTTATTTTTATTTTTATTTTTATTTATTTTATTTTTATTTTTATTTTTATTTTATTTTATTTTATTTTATTTTATTTTATTTTTATTTTTTGGGTTTTGGAGATCTCGTGTTCCTTAGCCTCTTAGATATCATATAGACTAGAACACCTGTCTGCTTACCAAATTCATCAGAAACTAACATGGCCCTCAAGTCCAACTTAGATAGAGTGGGTATTGACTTATGATCAATATTATCAAGGGTTATTTAGCATGTATAGACTAAAGGGCTCATATTCTATGTCAAGTCCAAAATTAGGTTAGGATAAGCAATTAGAGTAACTTAAACATATGACAAAGCTTGAAAAATGTGAGGCAGGGGGGGAAGAGGGTGGTTGGGCATGTTTATGCTTCTAGTTTTTATTTTGATGAGACAAGTATGCCTTTCTTGTCTTTATTTCACATAATTAATAGAATGTTGTTTCTAAAATCTATTGCCATCTTCTTTCCATAGAACATGCTTTTTCCTTTCTATGGTTGTACAATTGTAATACTCTTTTAACAATTCACATGGAAATAGGAGTAGGTGAATAAGTGCCAACCATTTTGTTGTTTTACTATTTTATTCTCTGCACAATGGCCTTTAAGGATTATGTTATACCATATTTCACCTATATGAAGCTATTGCCTTTTTTTTTGCCATTTCTCATTTAAAACTTAAGGTGAAAAAGTGTTAACTTGTTTACCTTTAACAGCTTTGTGCCCTTTCTTTAATTCTAGAATAAGTTGTAGATGATTATGCCATTTGTGATTGTTCAAGCTCATATGTAACCTCTTCACCATTTTTTATTTTTTCTTAGTTTTTGATACTATCTTTGGAGAATTAGTGTCATGGATAGACATCATATAATATGCTTCCTTTCCATCATCTATGTTTTCTTCTAACAAAGATTTTGTCTCCCTTCTTGTCCTAATTGTTCTTTTCCATCATGGCAACCTTCTTTTTCTAGCTCTATATTTTTTTCTCATTCTTATTACATGCAATTACTATAGAGGATCACCTCTACTCCTTGTCAATTCCTTAAGATTCTAGTCTACTTTCTACTACATTATTTAGTTACATTTAATTGTTAAAATCATGAATGCTATATTTGATTTATATTGCAAGCAATTTTTATACCCCAAAAAATGATTTAACCTACTAAATTATTTTATAAAGTTGTTGAATAAAAATGCACTAGTATTTAACAATAAAATATGCAGCGAAAGCACATGTTGAAAATAAATCACATAAAAGAAAAATATAAACCTTTTAATGTATCCTTCACTTTATTTCTCATAATAAATAAGGGCTCCCTTATAAGGAAATTGGTCCATAGAGACTTTCAAAAATCAACAATAGAACCTAGAAATTCTCGGCTCTCAGAAAATTTGACTGTCCTAGAAAATTTGGCCCACTGAAACCCCAATCTATAATTTGGCTTTCCTCTCTCCTAGCCACCACTCATATGACCCACATGTTGGATCTTCCTCTCAACCTCAACCTAGCAATAATTCGTAAAATCTTCTACACTAACCCTCAACTCGTGCTAACTAAGTCTTAGTTCTTTGGTGCTTAGTAATTCAACCTCCACAAGTTTCCTTCTCTAGAATTTTTGTTGCAACACTTCTTTCTCCTTAGCCCTAAGTGTCTCACTCTTATGTTAAGAAAATCACTCTCTTAATGATTATGACGTTTCTTTCTCCTCTCCTTAGGATTTATTTTATAATTTCTCATTGAGCTAGGTACTTAACCCTAATTTCCAAAGTGATGGATGGCTATGATTAAATATTAATGCACTTGAGATCAACAATAGAGATTAGTTCTCATTCACTAAAGTGAATAATTCTATTTTATTTAGAAAACTTTAGTCCAATAGCCAGTGTTAAACAATTAATTAATCAATGTGCTTTTCCTAAGTTAGAATTAGGAAAGAATCATAAAAGTCACTTTCTTAATCAATCAAGCAAGTACCTAGATATGTTTTGGATGACTCGTGCATGCTTGATAGTTAGCCTATGAAAAAGTACTTGCTTGTTGCTATAATCATCAACACTCCCTCCTAGTGATGAAGGCATTATGCACCACTCTTAGCTTATCTTTGTAGAAAACAAACTTCCCCTTTACCAGGGGCTTGGTGAGAATATCTATATCTTTCTCATCCGTCGAGATGCACATAAGATTCACAACTCTTGTTTGGACCCTATCTTTGATGAAGTGATATATGATCTCTATATGCTTAGACCTATCATTAAATGTTGGATTTTCCTAGAGTTTGATACAAATGTGATTATCACAATGAATCACAAGACTTTGCTTCTTCCCTATCTTGTTTTCAGTTAGAGATTTAAACTCATGAAACATACTAAAAATTCCTCATCCTTGATCGTTAATAAGTAGATCCAAGTCTTGTGAGAGAAATCATGATCAAAATAAACATAATACATGCTTCTTGTTATTGATGCTATCAATGTGGATCCACAAATATCTAAATGTACTAGGTCTAGAATCCATTTAGACATATTATGCCTGCTACTTGGAAAAGAAACCTTGGCATGCTTGCTAATCGTGCACCCTTTTCATACACATGTTATTCAACACTAAAATTTGGAAGACCCGTGACTATCTCCTTCCAAATAGGTAATGGTATGTGATGCACGTACCCCACCCTCTTGTGTCATAACTTACACAAGCTATCATTATTATGTATTAAAGATTAAATAACTTCTCCTTTGCACTCTACATAAACTAATTTCTCTAACCCTTATTACGGGAGCTATATCTAGGCTGGAATATTTCAACCTGATGAGAACTTGTTGGTTTCTAAACTCCATTGCGAAGCATTTATCTTCCATCATTGAAAATAAAAGCAAATTCTTCCTAGGACTTGGTACACACAATACATTCTTAAAATCTAGAGAGTTACTTTACTTAAGTTGGAAGAGAATGGTACCAAGTTCTTCTAGATACATAGCATCATCACCACAGTCATATGTTGGGATTCTCCACTCTCCACATATTATGCGCCCTTGGAATCATGCTAGTAGAAAGGCAAGATATCGTCAAGAAATCCTTCTTGAACTTGGCATCAAACTCATTCATCTAAGTTTCTACAAAGACTTCTACCTACTTCGACTATTGTTGCTTTCATTATTTTTCTTTGGATAATGTGATGCATAATGATCGTGCTTATGATAAATAAGGAGCTTGATTTTCCTCTTAGCTATGAGGTTGACTCCTCACTCCTTCCCTTACCCTTGTTGGGTTATTTACCTTTTCCATTATTTGATTTTGATCAAATAGAGCTAGGTTCTCATCGCGACCCTTCTTGTTGGCCTTTGATGCCATCTGAGTCTCCTCCTAGATATATTCATCCCAAAGATTCTCAAAGTTAGGAAGGTTTTTCCAAGTGCAAATACATGTGACAAATGGTTCCCATGAAGTTAGGAAACCATTCAATGCCATGCTCACTAGCTTTGTATCTTCAACCTTCTCCCTAACCTTCACCCCAACCTCAGCAATTTGATCATGAATTTGTGTTATCTTGGTAATGTAACTTGTGACCGTGTTCAATTTGGTCATCTCTATGGATTTGTGTTTGTTCTGCAATATCATCTTCTTGTTTATGTTTTGACTTTGGAAAGAAATATCTAGGGCATCAAACATCTCGTTTGTCATCTTATCACTTCATGAGAGATTATATGGTCCATTATGGCATCCAAGACCATTTGCTATTGTTTATGTTTTGAATTTGAAAAGAACAAACTAGGGTATCAAACATCTCCTTTGTCATATTCTCACTTCATGAGGGATTAGATGGTCTACTATGCCATCCAAGACCATTCACTTGTCCTTCATTTTCTTCTTCTTGTGAACTACCAAATCTCGTGGATTTGTAGGAGGAGTCACAATTTCCTTGACAATATCCCATAAATCATTCCCTTTTATTAAGAGTGTAATTATCAACTTCTATGCTAATAAATTGGAGGCAACATCCAGTCTTTCCTTAAACTCGAGGTTAGTTGATGCCATCTCTGAGATCTATAGTCATCCTAAAGCTTCACAAAGTTAGGAATATTATTCACATTAAATACCTTTGAAATATATTTCCCATGAAGTTGGGAAACCATTCAGTGCTATGTTCACTAGCTATACATCTTCACTCTTCTCTCGCGCTACTGTAAGTTGATCGTGCATCTGTGTGACCTTCATAAGTTACGTGGTGATTGTGTCTAATTTTGTCATCTCTATGGATCTTCGTTTGTTTCACAATATCATATTCTTATTTATGTTTAGACTCTAGAAAATACTAACCAAGACATCAAACATCTCCTTTGTTGTTTTCTTCTCGGATTCATGAGGGATTACATGGTCCTTTATAGCATCCAAGACATACAATTGTCTCTCATTTCCTTCTTTGAGAAGTCCAACAGATCTGTAGGCAAGGTCACATTGTCCTTAACAATAATCCTAGAGATAATTCCCTTTTAGAAAAGAGTGTAACCCTCGCATTCCATGCTAAAAAAATTGAGGCACCATCCAATCTATCATGAAACCTGAGGCTAGTTGACACCATCTTTGAGGTCTACTGCACAAACTCTCAAATCTTAAAATTAGTTTGAAATACTTTAACTGCTAGTCCTTCTTAACAATAGTTGATTTTTAATGATTCAAATCCTGGAGAATCTCAATCAAAGAAGTTAGCTCTGATACCATCTAAAAATTTCAACCCCTAGGTGACTGATGTTCTTATGATTTGAATCAAGCAAGTGGATTGTTGAATTTTAATTAACAAAAATTAAATTTCAAGTCATAGCATCAATCACACAATAACTATAAATTAAATAGTAGAAGCATAAAAATTAATTTCACACATACACATTTAATTATTCCTTTCAATACACATTTCGTTCGTTCCAAAAAATTACAAGGAAATCTCCATAAGCTGCCCAAAAAATAGAGTTGCATGGATACCATAAAGCACCCTAAAGAGTGAAATGACCATTGAGTAGTGTAAATTGTTTGGTATGCATAGACACCTATATGGTCTGTATGTATGATTGTATAATTTATTCACGGTTTTTCCATAGGAATATATAAGTTTATACAACTATATGGGTTTTAATACGATTGTGTGGAATTGTTTTGTACACTATATGAGATTGTGCACTACCTGAAAACACCTCTTTCCTAGCTACCTACATTCTCTCCCTTTCTCTATCATTTAACCTACTTATATGCTCATGCATATTGAAGGCCTCTACCTTGCCCCATTTTTATACATATAACTAAGAATCTACTTTTAAGATTACTCCTAGTCTAAGTCATACAAAAATATAATTTTATACTCACCTAAATATATGACTTTCAATTTTTTACTTAAGTGAATTACAAAATAAAGTTACATTACTTTTACTTTTCCAAACATCAAAACTATTCCATAAGATTTCCATTAGCAATTTAATTGGCACCTTCCTCTTACACATATAAATAATTTGTCGAGCAAATAAGATAAACAATTAAAGGCATTAAGACAAGCTAAGAGAATGCCCATGCTAATGGGTGAAAGTACATTTCTTTGGATGTATATGGATTCCAACACATTGAAGGAAAAAACCTACAAATTGAAGTATTTAAAAATTATATAGTAATGAATTAAAGTTCTTTATAGTTGGAAACTCAAATTCCAATTAGAGCCAAGAGGGATATTGTTTGTGTATGTTACCATGGAATCTAGTAGGCCTTGGAGAGGGAAACCTTACGATACAAAAGATAGACAATGTGCTAACAATGGGGTAGAGGCCCAATGTCACCTTAGCCAAAACTCCCTTATCTTTATGGATTTTCACTGATGGAAGGAGTCCTGTTAGGAGGGAGATCACTTAAAATACATATTCTTGATATAAGGCATAAAGTGATCAAGCTAGAGATCATTCAAGAGAGAGGCTCGATAATGGTTCAAGGCTTCAAGGAAACAAAACACTCTCTAAGTAAATCCCTAGAAATCAAGTTTCAAGGCCTAGGGTTTTGAAGTTTTTTTATGGTGATAGGTATTCACAAGGTTAAGAACAAAGAGAAATGGTTTCTTGCAAAGATAATTAGTGATTCTAGGGTTCATGAAACCCTCAAGATATTTCTCAAGTTGAGGGAGGAGAAACTAGGGTTTCCCTCTTTGGTCAAGAGATTTTATGGATGAAATTTGAGTGAATACCCACCAAAATGATAGGTCATGTAGCCAAGACCTACCTCTTGATGTTTAGACTCTTAAACCACCAAAATGCTTCCTCTCAAAAATTTCACTCCAAGCCCTATTTTTTCTCTCTAGCCTTAATAGGACCGAATTTAAGGAGAAAATTTTAGGATGATCACCAAAGGCTTGGACCAGTACCTTGTCCTTTAGGCATATGGAGCCAAGGATGTGATAAATAAGCCAAATTTATTGCTAGCGAGGCTGAAATTTGATGCCCTAGGTATCAATATTCCAACATTTACCCACTTAATGTAAATGGAGTTTGATGGAGAGTTATAAGAATTGTTCCACTAGGAATATTCATTACATGTTATACAATGAGTAACATATGAAATTCTCAACTAAATAGCCATTAAAATTTATTTTCAACAAATTAGGGCAGAATCAAGCATAATCTAGAAGCAACATTCTATACATTAGACAAATTTAAAATCATAATCTTCAACACTAGGCACTTACAATATAACATGTAGCATATCCATCCATTCATTAAAGAAATATATCCAAAGACAATCCAAACTAGCTTCCAAACATAAAAATGCATTCCAAGAGTCAACAATAGACAAGAAGGAAGAAGTGTGAATTATCTTATGAGGTCCAAATTCTCCAAGTGATGATGATGAGAGATTAAAATGATATCTCTCCAATTTATATATGTCTAATGAAATATAATTTAGCCTAAAATCCCCTCCAAGTTGTAAGATGATGGGCTTGATACTAAGTGAGGTTACAAGCCAACCATATAGCCAATTGAAAACATATAAGGTTATCCCACAAAAGACACCGAAATGCTAATGTTATACCTGAGTAGACCCTTTTAGGGCATGTTTTGGGCTTCTTCAATGCCAGGTCAAGTGAAGAGGGCTCCAAAAATCCATATCTAGGGGTTGGCCCCTAAATACCTCTACAAATCATCATGTGGATCCCAATTTCGTAAAATCATATCAACACTGCATCGATAAAGGGTGTTGCCAATAATGATGTATTTTTTGGCTTGGTATCAAATACGTAATTTTCTGGGATATATTATAATTTCTCCATACCACAGGTCAGATAACGAAATAAAAAACAATGACCCGTCATGGATATAATCGTCAGATGTCGATTTAGAATCAGGGGAAGGAAGGTCGCACATAAGCTCAGTGAAAATTAGGGGTTTCTTTGACTTGGATTTGATGAATTCTAGGTCAAACTCTTACAGGATGACAATCCATTTAGAGTATTCCCCCCCAGCAATTGACGTGACAAAATATATGTCATAGGGTTGCAATCTGAAACAACTGTAGTTTTCTGGAGCAAGATGTAATGGCGAAACATTTGAAAGGCTTGAACGGTCGCCACAACCAACTTTTCTACATGGGTATACCCGACTTCGATATCATTGAGATTTTGACTTAGATAATATATGGGATGTTTAGCCCCTACATCATTTTCCTTGACCAATACCGTTGCTATAGTAGAAATTGTAGCAGTGAGATACATGAAATAGTCACATTGGTAATTATGGGGATATAAGAGAGATGCCCGAACTAATACATCTTTCAAGGCATCAAACGCCTTTTGAGCAGCATTGTCCCAATGGAAGGGAACCACTTTCTTAAGCAAGCGAGTGAATCCTTTGGTTAACTTAGCATAATTAGGGATGAACCTTCGCAAAAAGTTATATTTCCCTTGGAGTCGTTGAAGTTGAACGAGCGAAGAAGGTGCAGGCCTATTGATGATTGTCTATAATTTTAGAGGATCAATATGAATTGCATGTTTCGAAATAACAAATCCAAGAAGTCGACCAGAACTAACACAAAACACACATTTGTGTCGATTTATTCGAATATTATAGTGTCTACACCACAAGAAAATGACCCTTAGATGCATCGGGTGATCATCCCGATATTTAGAATGAGCAGAGAGGTTGTCTGAATAAGGTTGCATGATGTTTAGAATGAGAAGAGTACATCATATAACAAGAGAGATAGAACATGGGCTTGCTTGATATATCTTTTTCTAAATATCAGGTTGATCACCCTTTTCTCTCTTTTCTGCATATATCTTTTTCTAGTTCTGAGTTGTCTGTAGGTTGTCCATGAGGGATGTAAGGATCTCATGGCTCTCCTGTATCCAATATTTTTCCCCTGGGGCTCGACTGTCTCCAAAAACCATGCAACAAAAGATGCAACATCATAACCATAAAGTGCAAAGAAAGGTGACATACCAATGGACATATGGTAGGTGGTGTTGTAACAACACTCTCCTAGATGAAGCCACTTCATGCATGCACGTTTGTGTCCTGTGACATAATTCCTGAAATAGCCTTCCAGCCACTTTTTCACTATCTCTATCTATCCATTATTTTGAGGATGGCAGCTAGTGTTGGGTGTGAGTTCAGTCCCCACTAATAAAAAAATCTCCTACCAAAATCCTCCCATGAGTAAATTGTCTCTGTCACTAATGATGGTCTTGGGGATACCATGCAATTTGAATACCTCTTTGAAAAAAACCTCGGCCACTTGTGACGTGGAATATTAGGCTGGAATGGTGGAGAAGTGGGAAAATTTGGTCAATATGTCCACTAAAACATAAATGAAATCACACCCCTGGACGGCTGAAAGCCCTATAATAAAATCCATAGAGATGCTCTCCTAGTTCCTCTCGAGAATGGAAAGGATGGAGCAATCTTGCTAGATGTGTTTACTCAAACTTTTTCCTCTGACAAGTGTTGCACTCCTGAACATGCCTTGAGATGTCCTACTTAAGCCCTCTCCAAGTAAAATGCTCCCTAGTGGTACTATATGTCTAGAGGAACCCTTGATGGCCTGCCATAGATGAATCATGGGTTGCATACATGATTTTATCTCACAACTATGAGCCTGGGACCAAGTATATTCCATTCTTATAATAGATGACCTCATCCATCACCCTATATCTATCATCCCCAAAAGTTCCATCCAAGATCTCGCATGCTTGCTAATTCTTGGATTACTCTACTAATAAATTTTCCCTCCAATCCAGAGTAATGTCCATGAGTGAGAGTGTCACGGGCCTCAGAGGTAGTGCATCCTCCACTACACTACGCTTCCCCTTGACATACTTTATCTTGAAATCATAGGTCTAGATCTTACTAACCCACTTCAATGGTCTCTCATCGAGCTCCTACTTTAAGAAAAATCGAAGATTGTTGTGATAAGTCTTCACCCTGAACTTGTTTCCCACCAAATATTGTCAGAACTTAGCTAAGGCATGCATGATGGACAACATATCCTTGTCATATATATAATACAACCTCTCATCATCCTAAATCTTTCAGATCTCATAGGCTATAGGGTGTCCTCCCTACATTAACACTACCCCAATGCCCTCTCCATATGCATGACACTCCAAACAAAACACTGCAAAAATTCAGTCAAGGCTAACAATGGACATCTGTTCATCACCATCTTGAGGTGCTCAAAAGACTCCTGCATTACATTTGTCCAGTCAAAAACCCCCTTTTTCATCAAATATGTGAGGCTTGCTTCCAACTAAGAAAACCTCTTGTAGCATGTACATATGCCCAAGAAACCTCACAACTATGTCGCATTCTTAGGTGTAGGAAAATCGAAAATGGCCGTGATCTTCTCCTGGTGTACACACACTGCATCCTCAATTATCACATGACCATGATATAACATCCTTGTCAGCCCAAATTCGCACTTGGACATCTTGGTGTATAATTGTTGTTGCTCCAGAATGCACAATACCTCTTCCAAATGCTAAAGATTATCCTCCAACATCTTGTTGTATATCAGAATGTCATCAAAGAATACCAGGACACATATGTGCATCTTCTTGTGGAACACATGGTTCATAAAAGATTGTAAGGTAGTTGGAACATTTTTTATCCCAAAGGGCATGACCAAGAACTCAAAGTGCCCATAATGGAATCTAAATTCAATCTTCACGATGTCTTTCTCCCTCACCAGAATTTGACGATACTTGGAGCGCAGATCTATCAGAGAGAAGTATTTAGCTCCTCTAATCTCATCCATTAACTCCTCAATGCGTGGAATTGGGTATCTATTTTTCAGCGTACTCCTATACAGGGCCCTGTAGTCAATGCACATGTGAAGGGTCCCATCCTTCATCTTCACGAACACCAGTAAAGAAGCAAACATACTAGAACACGGCCTAATGTGGCCCAACGCCAATAAATTATGTATAGCTCTCTCAATCTCATCTTGGTAAGCCTTTGGATGTCCTTAGGGAGTAGTGATGACTGTATGTACCCCCTCCTCCAGATATATAGTGTGTTGAAAACCCCTATTTGGTGGGCGACCAGGGGGAATGTTCCCAAATACTGCCTGGTGCCTCTCTAGCAGTGATACAATCATAGTGCAAAATCGAACTCCCTCCAAGTGCTAGAATTGACTATTGTAGACTGTTGTGTGATTCCCCTTAACTTGCACTGCATATTTGAGTGAGGATCAACATGTATCTCAAAGGGAGAAAAGAGGTGTTACAAAGGTGCAGTGAAGTGGAGACAAGGGTAAAGAAATCCCCATCTAATGAGGTCCAAACTCTATGTAAAAAAATTGCATGCCACGTGTTATCTAGTTGTTGTGTATTCACCTCAAAATAGGCCTACACATGATCCTTTGACTAGCCATTGTATTGTTGCTTTTAATGACACTGGAGAATCTAGGTTAGAGTCTTATAATCTCTGGCACTACCAAATTAAATGTCACACCAAAATACTTTGCACATTGGAATATAAACAATAGTAAATCAACTAGTGCACAAAATAGAAAAAAATTTACAAATTTCAAAAACCTAACTTTGTTATATTAAAAAAATTTAATACAACTGTCTAGGGCTCCTGTACCAGGGATAATGGGCCGCATACATCCATTGCTACAAGCATGAAAACTAGGGCTTGTTTTCAACAACTATAACAACCATACTTCCCTAAACAAGATGCACTGATCGTCTTGTCACAGTTTCCTTGGTCGTAACCTAAACACATATTCTCGGTCATTTGGCTCTGATCTGCAACAACACCTCTCTGCAACTATCAATGAACCAACTCCTTTAGGTAACTAAATATGAATCCAATCTACCCTCTAGTTGATCATTCATTGATTAATGGCTCAACACTTAGGGTATTCATCATCTTCCCACTTGTTGCTCCTCTGTCCTTCAAGAAGTCAACACTTTGGGACTTCTTTCCCATTAGTTTCTCCTTATTATTTCAAGGACAGAACTCTTAGGGACTTTCTTTGTACTATTTCATTCATGTGCTGCCCGATGAAGAAAAACTTAGGGCATCCAGGGTTGACCAATTATGTTGTAGATGTCCTTCTCTCACAAGAAATCTAGGGCTAACCAAACTTATTCCCTGTGACTTCCTTCTTTAGTACTTCAAATATCAATCCCTAAGCATCCAAATATGCCTCTTCTAGAAGTCCAAATATCCTTCTTTTCCCTGCACTTAGGGCTCCCAAGATCATCTACTTGTTGACCTCCTAACAATATTAAGATGACCTTCAAACTATCCAACCTTGGACTTCTATCCACTAGCACCAACATAAATTCAAGAAAGGCTAAAGAATACCTTAATTACTAGTCTTCTTGTTATGCGTGAATTACGATTGCAGTCAAAAGTATCTTCGCTAGGCTTTGTGGCTAACCTAAAATAATAGCGAGATAAGGAACCCAATGTTTTCCTTAAAGTAAATAGATGACAGAATGAAGCATACATGGAATCTGTTGCATGCTTCACTCCTTGTTTAGCTCGAATGCTCCAATTCCATCTCTAATTGCGAAAATTAGAACCTCAGTAGTCAGATAACACAAGCCAAGAAACTATGAGATCTATGCAGTATCATCTAAATACTCTATTCAATAGATCAACATGGTATTGAAATACATGAAATAACAACATCACATACAGGAAAATAGAGAATTATTTGCATAAATATAAATGGAAGGAGTTACAACCATAAATAGATGTTGATCCTATAGAAGAGCTCCTCCAGGCTGACTTGTCCTTTCCTTGTCAAATGTGCACCTCCAATCACACTAAATGCTTGAAATGAAACCTATCACAATAACAACATAAGGGTAGAGTCACTCTCAAAAAGCAAACCCCTTGCATATGGATGGTGGTAAATATATAGAATGGGGTAAGTTGGGAGTTCTTATCCAATTACCAATCTAAGGTTTTAGATCCACCTCTGATGGGAGGATGGGATCAAAGGATAAGGGATGTAAACTCCAAAGTAGGGTAGGATAGGATCTGATTGTTTTATCTAAGGTAAATGATTGTAACAAATTTTGGAAGCTTCCGGAAGAGGAAGCTTCCAGAATTTCTCTCTTTTTCCAAAATTTCTAGAACCAATATAGGTGCAAAGGGGAGCAACCTGTAGGTGATCAACGTAGGCCATAGTGAAGGAACTTGTAGGTGATCAACACAAGCCACAGTGGAGAAACATGTAGGTCATCAATGCAGGTCATAGTGGAGAAACATGTAGGTGAACGTTGTCCAACAAGAGGCCGGGGAGCATTGGTCCTAAAATTGGCTCGGATGATGTAGTTTTAGGCATAAACTATGGGGAATGAAAGAGGCATGCTTAGGGCTTTGTGCAAGATGATGACAAGGGGGAATAAGATGTTGATTGATCCCATTAGGTGGTCTATTGATTGGATGTGACAAAATTGCCTATAACAAATTGCTCCCTAAAGTGAAAAGTTAGAAATGACGACTGATGACTGAAGTGCTTTACCTTGTTACAAGTTGGGATCAAGAACAATCGATGAGCTTCATATGTTACAATACATTTTCATCATGACATATTTTTTGTTGAGGGAGGCATACCCATACTCAACACATAAGCTAACATAACATGTACAATGATCAAAATAAATGTCGAACGATGACAAATGGTGGACCCATGACTGGATGACTATCTGTATGATCATGGCCATCATACATTGTGATCTTTGTATAACTCCTGAAATCGCGGCCCGAATGGATGAAACTAGATTTGGGGTCTTATATCTCCTTCACACAACCAACCAACGTACGAATCTAACCATGTGAATCAATGAGATGAGGTCAAACATGGTAGACACCATCTGATTATCGACTGATGATGTAAGCTATTAATAGATGCGAGAGAAACCACCGATGATGTTAATGGATCTCAAGGTACTACAATACAATACTTATGGTGTGAATAATGAGTTGATGTCAAACATGACACAAAGTATTTCGGTCAAAAGCCATTCATGTAAACCTATCATTGAGAGCGAGGAAACTTTCCATTGATGTATGCAAACACCAAGGTAACAAAGGGTTATTTCTAAGTCAACTTCCTAGACAATGTGCTGATGTCGACAGGAAGCGACCCATCGTAGGAGGGTCTTGATGTATCCCCCATAAATGACACAAAATGAGTATCATGGTTGAGACATAATGATGTTGATACAAAACTGGATCAGGAAAGGCAAATATGGAATGAAGCCTTAAGAGTATTGTAATGGATATTAACTTAATGACTTCTCTTGAACACACCGACGACATTGAATGGATTTGGTAGCATTGAACCAAAACCGAAATGGAGGTTCTGAAAATAGTATGATAACCTAAATACAAGCAGATTACCTAACCCAACAACCACAGAGATGAAGTGGAAGAGTGTCGTGTTCAAGAGCGACTCGCTGCCATTAGAAAATGGAATACCCTATTTTCCCAATTTCCCCAACCATATTGGTCAGTACATCTTTATATTTTAACAAGCTTGAGGAGGATAACATATGCTTGATCTGTAAGTTCACCCTTCAGATGAATCCCTTCGAGTATATTTAACGAACCTTGAGAACAAGAGGTTTGACCTTGTCATGTTCGGAAAATCCATAATTTTTTGATGTTTTAATGAGTCCAGCGAAGGTAAAACTCAACAGATTTTTCATGTTTAGAGATTTAGAAAAAGAGGAAAAAAAGAAAACTCCAGATGTCCCTTTTCATAGATAGTCTCTCAAGTCCGAAAAGGTAGAAAACGATACTCAAGAGAACCCTTTGCCATGTTCGACCAAGGTATTCATTTTTTGTAGATAGTCTATCTCAATTGGAAAAATGGTTAAAATTATACTGAGTAGACATATTTTCATTTACTTTTACGAGTTCGAAAAGGCAAGTGCTCGATGATATTTTCATATTTTGGGAGTCTAAAAAGAGTTGAAAGAGGACTCCAAGGGGTTCCTTTTTCGTAGATTTACAGAGCCCGAAAAATAGATAAAGGTATACTCCTTGGTCAAAATAACTTGTTTAAAGCACAATAAACCTCTGTTAACAGTTGTCAACCTACCCAAAACATCACATAAAAAGGATTAAACATACATATTTCATAGTAAAAATGAAGCATATCTAGGTCAAAACATTAAATATGAATAAAATAATGTGATAAATGACCATAAATACATAAAATGACTAATAATTTTCACCATTTCACATTTACCTTCAACAGTGAGAATTTTGAACTCTTTTCCCCTCGATATTCTACAACTTATTGTGGCCAATCTAGTGGGCTATTTCGAGTACTGTCACTTCCGGGTAGGAGATAAAACCCTTCTCTTTCTTTTCTGTTGTGGTTTCATGCAAATGTTTTGAGGATTTGAGAGCCCTGGGGTTCCAAGAACACACCCTAGGACCAACGCACCCCCCCGAATCCAAATATGCATTGCACCTACGCAGATTGTCACTACTAAGAGAGGTGTAATGCTTTGTCATGCACTACTAGGGTGCATTGGGTGCAAAATGGTAAGTTGTTTATCAATTTTCCCTCAATTTTTGTTAATTTTTTGCATGAAAAGGAGCCTAATGAATCTATTGTTGATGTTTTAAGTGTTCATTAGCACAAAATGGAGAGAAAGAGAACATGAGGAACATGATTTAAATGCATCAAATGATCCTGCTACCATCCAAGAACTGAAAAACTATGGATTGCTAAAATTCTTCTGGCTTCCTAGTATGAGGCAACAGATGGAATTGTTGAAATATCTTGTTCGTTCATGGGATGTTCAGGCACAAGCATTCAGGTTTGGGGAACATCTACTCGTGATAAAAGGTAGAAGATATCTACTTTCTGACATGTTTATCAGGAGGGGTGCCCCCATCTCTCTCCTAGGTGGGAGAAGGGGTGGGGAGATAGTGAAATATTATATCACAACCTATTGTAGACCTTGAGCCCAGCCAAAAAGGGATGGAAAGATAAATATAAAATATGTAACCCAATTACCTTTGAGAACAATCTTTTTCATTATTACGAGATTGGTAGGTAGCTCAACACTTCATGTAGCAAGTAGACCGTACATGCAACACAGGGTGGAGTGTTTAGAGCCAATATTCTTCAACTAGAGCAAGGGATTTTTGGTTAATATGAAGGAGTATATGACTAAAGCAAGAGAGGGGAAGTTAAAGAACTTTGTCTATGGTTTGATCTTAGTCTCTTTTTCTCTAGAGTGGGTGCTACTACTTCAACCTCAACAGATTATACTCGAGATTATCGATCCGAGGGCCCCATAGATGAGGAGGTGGATAGATCATATGGCCCAACATACAGGCCCATTAGTAATCAACTTCTCATTAGCCTTCTTTGGGTGGCTACGTACACAATTCATCATGATCAATGATTATCCTTACACAAGGATGGATTTTTGTGATGATCTCAAGCTTGTGCTTCCTGAGGGTGAGCAATGGGATGCTTCAGTAATATATTTCAACCATTTAAGGTTTTGAAACTTTTACATTTTTTTTTATGTGTTTTTTGATGTTTCCGAGACTAAACTATTGATGTTTTCATGCAGATATTGGACCAATTCGACCAGTAGGTGCTTCATATCTCCTTCATGTAAAGAGACAACCATATGAGGAGGCAGTGGAACCAGTACATGTTGCTACGGTAGGATGACATGCACTACGGGATATTGAGGTAGTTGAGATCCTATCAGAGATGGAGTGCCACATGGAGGGGTTGACACACGGGATTGATGAGACCGTGGTCGACCATATTCTGATGTGACTCCAGTGACACACTATTGGAGTGCCTAGCCGTATTGGTCGATTACTACAAACGGTAGATCATGCAGTTTCATTTTATCATGAGCACCATTGATTTGTCTACTTAGATATTTGCATGTACTTTTTTATATGGGCGATGTAGCCATGTCTGTCTCAGGGCAGAAATTTTTGTAAAACAAAACTTAATATATATATATATAGATATAGATATATATATATATATATTTCCTAGTTATATATTATGCTTTCAATGTGATTTGATGTGAATTGAAACTTATTTACATTCATTGCAAATGTCTATCTAAAACGTAATTAGTGAGGGCATCTGCTAATGTGTTTAGATTTCTAGAAATATGTTCATATCATATGAAACTGAAATGTCTTTTCATAAGATGTACTCTCAAAACCATGTAAAGGATGGTGGGATTTCTCACTGAATAGACATTAGCAAGTTGTAGTACTACGAGTTGTGAGTCAAGCTTGATGAATAAACGACGGGTACCATGTAAAATAGCATCAGGTAGTAGCTCAACCACTACACTATACTCGACGATGTTTTTAGTAGAACGACCAATGCAAACCCCTTGCATACTCACTAGCTTGCCATTTGGAGCAAAGATAGCCCATGCTGCGGAAGATAGGTTCCAAGTACTATGACTAGAACCATTGGCATAACCAATATATGGTTCGAAAGAGGTTAACATCTACAAACCAAACGTAAAAGGGATCAACATAAACCGTGGGAAACTATGAAAGGAATCACTGCAAACACACTCAACACACCTATAGATAGTATGTACACAATGTACTACACATGAGATCAAGCATAGTATTTTTTTAGGTACAACCCATTCCTAGGCTACACTAGTGGAACTCCATCAAAGTCTACTAACTCATAGGTCCCTTTTGCAAGGACTCGCTTAAAAATTTCCAGACTCCTGGTCATATAAGAGAACCAGGTCTCCTTCCGAGAAGATAGGAGGCTTGACATTTTTATCGTGTTGCACCTTAATGCATCTTTTATGAGCTTCATTGGCTAAAGAAGTATCCCGTTGAGTTTCATCCAAATGAGTCAGATGTAAAAGATGGTCCTCCTCTATGAAAGTGGTAAGAAGAAGTTCGAAAACTATTTTTAACAATGGAATTTCACATTTGATGGGGAGGATTGCTTCCAAACCATAGACCAACTGAAAGGGTGTGAATCTGGTAGCAGTTCTAACTGACGTTCGGTATGCCCACAAGGAAAAGTCAAGAAGCAAGTTCTAGTCCGATTTGTGGACCCCTACCATATGTTGAAGCATAGTCTTAAGAATTTTGTTAACATCCTCAACTTTTCCATTAGCCCAAGGATAGTAAGGAGTAGAATTTTCATGTGAAAATCCCAACCTAGCATCTAGTTTTCTCATCATATGATTCCGAATTGCTTTCCATGATCCGTAATTATTGCTTACAGAACACCAAACCTAGCAATAACATGATTGAAGAAAAAGTATGCAGCCATTTTTCCAGTGTTGTTATATGTAGGCATCGCCTCGAACCACTTAGTAAAGTAGTCTACAACAACAACTATATAACCATGCCCCCTAACTGAGTGAGGTTTACAGCAAAGGGACGAACAATGATAATGGGATGCAATGGAGTAGGAGGAGCATAGATCTTACGATCATGGATCTGACACACATGACACTTCTTGAAGGCGAGAATACAGTCGTGAAATATAGTAGGCTAAAAGTAACGAACAGATAAGATATTCTACGCGGTAGCATAACTAGATAGATGTCCACCACTTGCCCCCAAGTGGCATTCATTAAGGAATTTATCGATCTCCTCAAGGGTGAGGCACCTTCGTAAAATCTTTTCAATACCACGACAGTAAAGGGTGTCATCGATAATAAAGTAATTTCGAGATTGGTATCAAATACATCGCTGCTCAGAGCGAGATATATTGGGTCAGAAATTCTAGGTTTGGAGATAGATAAGAAAATCTCCATACCATGGGTCAAATGATGAAATAAAAAACAATGACTCATTAGGGATAAAATCTTCAGATGTAGATTCAGAATCAGGGGAAGGAAGATTGCACATTAGCTCGACGAAAACTAGGGATTTCTTTGACTTGGACTTGATGAAATCCACGTCAAACTCTTGCAGAATAGCGATCCACTTAGAGTACTTTCCCCCCAGCAATTGACGTGACAATATATATGTCATAGGGTTGCAATCTAAAACGACCGTAGATTTTTGAAGCAAGATGATGGAGAAACATTTGGATGACTTGAACGACAACCAAAGCCAACTTTTCCACGTGAGTATACTTGATATTGGTATCATTAAGGTTTCAACTCAGATAATCAATGGGATGTTCAGTCCTTATATCATCTTGTTGGGCCAATACCATTGTTATAGTATAAATGGAAGCAATAAGATACAGGAAATAGTCACGCTGATAATCAGGGGGGTATAAAAGAGATAACTGAATCATTACATCTTCCAGGGAATCAAATGCTTTTTGAGCAACGTTGTCCCAATGGAAGGGGACCCCTTTTTTAAGTAGGATAGTGAATCCTTTGGTCAACTTAGCGTATTAAGGGAGGAACCTCTGCAGGAAGTTAGATTTCCCTTAGAGTATTTGTAATTGAACAAGAGAAGAAGGTGCAGGAAAGTCAATGATTTCTTGTACTTTCAGAGGATCAATACGAATTCCTTGTTTTGAAATGAAAAAACTTAGGAGTCGACCAAAACGAACGCAAAACACACATTTGTGCGGGTTAAGTCAAATTTTATAGTGTCTACAACGAAGGAAAATATCCCTTAGATGCATCGAGTGATCAACTCGATGTTTAGAATGAGCAGGGAGATCACCAAATAGGGTTGCATGATTTGTTTAATGTTGTTAAAAGCGTAATCCATAGCACATTGAAACATGGCCCTAGTGTTCTTTAAACTGAATGGGAGATTTCAATAAGAAAAAGTACCCTAGGGCAAATAAATGCAGTCTTAGGTTGGTTTGTCACGAGAATTTTGATTTAATTATAGGTCGAGAATCCATCCATGAATGAATAAGTCTCGTAACCAGTGTAGTCATCACAATCAGTCAATGAACGAGGTCAGATAGTTGTCCTTTGGACAAACACAATTTACATCCCAGTAATCGATACATCATGCCTTGTTTCTTCATGGCAGGGACAACATTCGATACCCAATCAAGTAGAGGAACGGGGTATATGAAACCAACCCAAAGAAGCTTTTCAACTTCATCCTTAATTTCAACAGCCTTCATGAGATGGACCACACAAAGGCGCTTCCGGACGAGTTTGGCATTAGGATACATTTTAATCTCGTGCACTACTATATTTGGGTCGATACTTGGCATTTCTTCATAAGTACAAGCAAAGACATCCCGAAACTCATGAAATCGGGCTCTATAGATCTTGATCTCAGATGGAGAAAAAGACACTCCAATGTATAGATTTTTGACAATACCTGGTTTTATAGATATATCGAGAGGTATCGTTTCTTTGATATTCGAAAGGTTCTTTTCGAAGTTGACCTCATGAATGGAGACGAGTTTCATAAAAGGCTCGAAAAAAGTAGGGAAGTACACATCACTGAGATTATCCTCAATGGAATATGGTAAGGAGGAATGATGGTGATGTTCCTCTCATGACCCGTGATTTGGCATCATGATCTCCATGATGCTCTCTGTTATCTATGATAACCCTAAATAAAAATTTTAGTTTGATTGGTCATTATAGATAGGGTTTTTATGTCTAGATTCATGTGACACCTATTATAGGGTCCATTCAATGTTTAGTAGGGTCATCATAACAAGAAAAGGTCACCACTCCATCCATTTTGAGGTCATCATTTCATATTAGGTTGGTCTGACACTTTTACAAACTTTCGCAGCAAACACAGTTACGCAAACCCAAAATTTGCTACGAAAGTCCTTGACACTTCCGTAGCAAAACATTCCTCTCCGACACTTGTCTCGCTATGAAAGTTTGTTGTTGTATAATGATTTATGTGTAAATGATTTTTAGTGATGCCGAATGTACTGAGTCATATGCCTCTTAATTTCCATATCCTACACTCCTTTTTATTCACTTTTACCTCTCCCTTTCCCTTTATACCATCTATCCATATAAAAAAGGATCACAAGTGTTTTCATAGATCAAGGTTTGCACTATAAAAACAAGTTTAGTCGTGGTCTAGGTGAGGTTTAGGTGTTCTAAATTTAGTGTGTTGGTGAAAAGGAAGTAGCTCACAAGAATCCCTCAACGTGTTAGCAAGCATGGCCACTAGAAAACACTACAAAGGAGGGGTTGTAGTGCGTTATGAGCCCACATACATGAAACTACTTGAAGAAGACCCAACTTTTATACAGTCATTTTCCAGTGTGGGGTGTCTTCGATTTTGTAAAAAATTGCAAGGTTTTCATGCATAAATCACCAAGGACTTTGCTCTCAATTTCACAGGGGTTGGCACGAAGGTGGGCATCCTAAGTTTGAATGTCTCTCTAGACACCATTTCTCATGCTACTGAAATTCCAAGGTCAAGGGAAACATGGTTTAAAGTTCAAAAGTTCCAGCTGCAGAACTATGATGAATTCTTGAAGGAAGAACATCAAGGGATTGATATGACAGTGGGCATCCCTAGAACTTGTCTTAAAGAACATTATTCCAAGTTTTTGATGGTTATTCAGAAGTATTTTACATGTGAGGAAGGTTCCATATGGTCTACCAATACCACTTCAGGTTGTTGCTTCACTTCACAAGTAAACAATCCTTAGATATCCCTTTCTATCTCTTTAGAAGCTTAGGAAAGATGGCTAACAAGGTTCAAGCTAAACCAGATGCAAGTAGTACCTCTATTTTTCATCATGGTCTTCTCAAATTGTTAATAGTTGAAGAGTTAAATAGATCGAACAGGGATTGGATTACCTTTTTGTTTCTAAGTGGATATGAGCTAGATGTTTCTACTCCCTCTAGAAAAACTCCAAAATCCAAATCTGCAATGCCTAGAACAGGATAGAAACCTAGAGCAAGACAAAAACCAATGAAAGAGAAACAACCTATAATTGAAGCTTCTACAAGTACTAAGAGGAGAATGACCAGAAAACAGAAGAAAGGTCAAGAACAAAGTGCAAAGAAGGGCAGATTGACTGACATCCTAGAAGCTATAGACATTGAAGAAATCCCATTTGAGCAGCCTGTAGAAGTGACCCCAACTGAAACTAAGAAGAAAAGTAAGAGAGCAAAGAAATTAGATTTTACTCAAGAAGAATAGGGTTTGATTTTTAGGCCAAGGAAACCTATCACAAGATCAATGAAACAAGTTGAGAAGATACTCGAAGCACCATTGAGCAAAAAAGAGTTATCAAAGAAACCATTAAAGCAAAAGAAAAAAGTGAAATAGAAGTCCTACAAGAACAATTAAGGTAGGCCAGACAAAAAGTGGTCAAGACCAAAGCTAGAGTTTGATGAATACCAAAATGAAGTATTAAAGCAAATAGAATTTTATGATGAAATTTAGACAAGTCTAAGAAGATGATAAAAAGGACTTTGCCTTTACACAAGATATTGGAACATATGTATAAGAGAAATAGTTTGTTATATGCAGATAGGAAAAGCCTACAAGGACAAGTTACAACACTAGAAACTCAAATTGAAATGATCCAGGCTGAACTCAAGAAGAGAAACCTCAAGATTGTTGTTGAAGTAAGTGCTACTCCATGATATGGAAAACTCTTCAATTTTTGTCTTTACTATACCTATTTCAGTTAACTCAACCATATGTATAGTCAACATGATATTAGAAGTCATAAGGAGGCATTAAAATCATGGAAACTTGAAAAAATCAAAATTTTGAAACTTTCGTAGCAACTGCCCATAGTGAAGCCGAGTTTTTGCTACGAAACTACTGTAGCATTCCATGGGGGTTAAGGATGGTCTAAAGTTCAGAAAAGGTCATTCTAAAGGCCTATGTTTAGCTCATAAACATAAAAAAAGACCTCAGAACCAACAGATGGAGGAAAAAGGTAGCATAGGAGTGTTTTTCAAAGTTGCTACCAAAGTTTGCTACGAAACTGCTGAAAATGTTGTTTTGCTACAAAATCATGAAAAAAACTATATTTTTCTGCCTTTTTGAAGATTTTTTATATCATACATCCAAGCTCTAGGTGGATTTCAGTTGATAAAGGTGTCCATGTCATCATGATAAATTCCTATTTTTCAGCCTGCCAAGTCAGCAAATAGCCACATCTACAAATTAGCCAGCTCATCAAGATAGTCAACAAAAAGGGAAATTAAATTGATGTCTATCAACAATTTGAAGATTTAATGACACTCCAACAAATCTAGCATGTAGTTGGCTTCGGTTATCTACATCAAAAAAAAGTTTTTATGGTTTTAAAGCTAGTAGAGTCCTAGTTGAATTCCAACTATTGTAAAACAGAAAATCCCTATGAGGACTTTGTTAGTTAGAAGAAAAGTAGGAATAGGTCTCTAGAATAGTGGATCGAATTTGGCCCAGGTGGCAAGATATGTAAAGAGATATTTTCTCTATAAATAAGTAGGTTTTTGACTTTGAGAAGGGTTGATGAAGAATGTGAAGAACTGACCTTTTGTAATATTTTGATCCTTTAATAGAAAATTTGCAGCTACTCTGTTTATGTACCTGAGATTCATGTCATGGATTTTATGGATTTTTATCATGTTGTTTCAAGTTTTACATAGTATCTTGATTACTTGGAAATCTTGTCAAACTGCTCCAATTTCCTTCATTTACTATGTATGATTGTAGATGTTCATTTGTGTCAGTTTAAAATCTATAGATGCCTCAGCTTCCATTAAACTTTGTTGTTTTCCATTCTATAATTTGACTCCATGCCCAATGGTAGTAGTCATCATATTTTTCTTCACCTACAAAATCACAAAAAGAGATCAGAGTTAGTCATCTGACTGTTTCAATTGTTTCAAGAAGATTTGATAAACATTTGAGAGAGCCCTCTCAGATTGGAAGGACTAACTTCCAATTCAAGTGGTCTGAAATAGTTACACTAGGTTAAAGGTTGAAACAACCCAATTCTTTCTAACCTAGTGATAAAATTTTGGTGTGTCTGCCGGGAGTTCGAAAGTTATATCATCCTGGATGTTTCATTTCAAAAGCTGAGCTCTTGAAGGTAGCAGGAGATCAAATTGTTCGAGGTTGTATTTCTACCTTGGTGACTCCATTGATACTCTCAACTTAAAGGTGGATTCCAAGAAGATTCATACAAGGAGAAATCCAGACCCTAATCCACCAGAAATAGTTGATGATCCAAAAAAAAATCTCAGAAAAGATGCTAGCTCATCAAAATCAGGTACTTCATTTCTCTTAAGATCTATATCATTTCCCTATGGAGATATTCAAGATATTGAAGGTATTAAATTTGATGAAGAGTATAAGCCTATATTTCTCAGATCTAAATCAAAGAATGATTTACCAAAACTGGGGTTAGATTCTACTTTTGGGAGATCGTTGCATCAGAATTGTCACTTGGATAAGAGTCTTTAAAAAAACTAAAAGAATTTGATCCTTTTGAACTTTTGTCAAGACAATAAATTGGTTTCCCTTTACCTGAAAGAAGTACCGTTACTTCGGAAACAAAAGTTTTTGTCACTCAAGTCCCTTCAAGCACATCTGCTTTCATCACTACCCCTACTAGTTTCATTTTTACCCCTCCTATTGGAATTTCTAGTAGTACTTTTACTATGGTAGGCCCTGCTAGATATGCTCCCCTTGTTTTACCAACTATACTTCATGACTTACCTCAAGGATACTCCACTAAAATAAAATAAAAAATTGGAAGTGAGGAGGGGATAACTGTTGAACAACATGTTGGCCAATTCAATGACTTTATAGACCTAGAAGAGGTAGACTACGAAGATGTTAAAATGAGGTTTTTTGTACAGAGTTTCATTGGTGAGGTGAAAAAATGGTTCAAAGATTTAGCCCCTGGAAGTTTACATGATTGGAATGAATTAGAAGACACTTTCTTAAGGAAATGGGGAAGTAAAGTTAATCTTGTACAGGCTTTGACTGAGTATAAAAATTCGAAGAAGGAAAGTTATGAATCAGTACAAGATTTTTCAAAAAGATTCAATAAAGTCTATAATTCCATTCCTGATCACATTAAACCTCCTCTAGGAGCTTCTCAATTACACTATGTTGAGGCCTTTGATTATGAGTTTTCCATCCTATTAAGAGAGAGAGAGTCTGCTACCTTAGCTGACATGCAGAATGATGTTGTGAAAGTGGAAGTTAATATGGCTGCAACAAAGAGATCTAAAGTTGGTAAAGGAAAGGTAAAAGAGGAAGAACAACCTTCTACATCTTCTGATGTTAAATTTGATACCATGATGAAAACAATGGAAAGGCTCATGGATATACTAGCCCTTGGAAATAATCCTCTTGCTGCACAACCCGAGACACAAGTTAGAAATCCAAACTTCATAAGGGTTTGAATCCAAGAGAGGCAAAGAGAACAGAGAAATCAACCTGACCAACAAGTTAGGCCTCCTTTCCATCAAAACCTAGTAGATGAAGAGGAAATGTAACCAAAAGTCCGAGAAGATACCATTTATTGTTTTGATAAAGATAAAAAAGATTTTTTTTTTACAAAAGAAGAACATGATAAGTCTTATAATGACTTGGGTGGTGATGAAACTGAACCACAATTAAAATACCTAGAAGGCTATCCGAATTCTATTCTAGAGATGCAAAAACAATATGATCTGAGAAACAAAAATATTCTTATAGTTTCAAATAAAAATCAACCTAATAAAGATGCTCCAAAGGTTGCAAAACAAATGAAAGAAACCCCTGTAAAGGAAGTTGAGAAGACATAACCAGTTTTTAACTTAGAGAATGAAATCTCAAAGATAAATATTGTTGTCCCCTTTGGAGAAATAATAAGGGTTACAAAATATAGAAAGAAAATTGTTAAAATGCTTAACACTGAAGCTGGATCATCTGATATTTTAAATTTGAAAGAAGATCATCCTACTGTGTTCCTAGGGTCAAGAGTAGAAGATGAGCAAAATGAAGAAGTACCACATTTCTATGTGAGTTTAAACATCCATGACATGATAATACATAATGTTATGTTAGATTTAGGGGCATCACACAATCTAATGCCTAAGGTCATCATGGAAAGATTGGGTTTAGACATAACCAGGTCGTACATGGACTTCTTTTCATTTTATTAAAAAAGGGTGCAATGTATAGGTCTAATCAAAGATGTGGTTGTTGATTTAAGTCAAATTCTTGCTAAGACTATACTGATGGATATTATTGTGGCTGATATTCCACCAAATCTTGGCATGTTTCTATCTAGATCATGGGTTGCCAAAGTCGAAGGAACCATTGAGATGGATATGTCCTATGCTACTACTTTGGTTTTTGGTGAACAAAGGAGATTATACAGAGAGTCTAGGATGGCATATATGGTCAGCAACAAAGAAAAACCTCAATAATTTCCAGTATATGCAGTGGAGACTGAATTGGGCTCATTTATACTCTTCAATGAAATCACCAACAACACAGAAAATCAGCATGCAGAAAAGGGGCAGCAAGTTGGAGAAATTGATAGGAAAGGTTGGTGGCACATGAACTTTGATGGTGCTGTAGGAAGAGATGGAGCTGGTGTAGGCATATGGATAATTAGCCTGGGAGATAAAAGTAAGTTTTTCTCTTATAAACTCAATTTCAATTACACAAATAATATGGTAGAGTATGAAGCATTGGTTTTGGGTTTAGAAGCCTTGAATAATTTAGTTGCTAGGAAAATATCTATTTTTGGTGATTCTGAATTGGTCATCAAACAAGTTAACCACACCTATCAAACCAAGGATATTAGAATCAGAGCATACAAAAATCAGAGAATATAATTTCACCATCAAGCCTAGAGAACAAAGCAGCATTGCAGATTCTTTGGATGTTTCAACAAGTCTATTTACAATTCCAATTCATTCCAACAATAAATATAAAGTTGAAATTAGGCATAGACCTGCTATACCTGATAACATAATAAATTGGCAAGTGTTTTATAATGACCGACAAGTCAGAAATTTCTTGAAAGAAGAATTTGGATCTATTCTAGTTGACCAGCAAAACATCTTTGCTGAAACAAAAGCCAGTACTGAAGTTGTCCAACTAAAAAACAATTGTATTCCAAAAGGAATGATTCCTCTTGAGAAGCTATTTGACCAGAATGATGTAGCCAAAAACCCTAAGATAAAATCTGATGATGAGGAGGTTGAAACTTATAATCTTGGTACTGCAGAAAATCCAAAGAATGTCAAGTTATCCAAATTTCTTTCTCTTGAGGAAAAACAAAAATATCTAGATTTGATGAAGAAATACATAGATATTTTTGCATGGAGTTATGCTTATTTAAAAAGCTATGATCCAAATGTTATTCAACATACAATACCAATAAAAGAAAATGAAAAACCTTTCAAGCAAAAAATGAGAAGGATAAATCCATTTCTTTTTCCATTGATTGAAAAGGAGATCAAAAAGTTGTTTGAAGCAAAGATCATAGTGCCATTAAGGTTTTCCAAGTGGCTAGCTAACCTAGTGCCTGTGAGAAAGAAGAATGGGGAAATTAGGATATGCATTGATTTCAGGAACTTGAATAAGGCCTCATTAAAAGATAATTATCCACTTCCCAAAATGGATCATATATTGTAGAACATTGTAGGATCACAAAGAATGTCAATGCTAGATGGTTTCTCAGGCTACAATCAGATTTTGGTACATCATGATGATCAAGAGAAGACAACTTTTACCACACCCTGGGGAACCTTTATGTATGCAAAAATTCCCTTTGGACTTATGAATGCAGGGGAAACTTTTCAGAGAGGTATGGACATTGCATTTGTAGATGAGATAAACAGGTCTGTAGTGGTATATTTGGATGATATTACTGTGTTTTCTAAAAAAGAAGAAGAACATCTCAAGCACTTGGAGAGAGTCTTTCAAAAATGCAGAAAATTCAGTATTTCTTTAAATCCTACTAAGAGTATTTTTTCTTTGACAAAGGGAAAGTTGTTGGATCATTATATGAAAGGAGGGAATTAAAATTGATCCGAATAAGGTTTCTTCTATTCAGAAAATTGGTTTACCCAAAAATAGAAAATAAATACAATCTTTTTTAGGCAAAGTGAATTTTGTGAGAAGATTTGTTCCTAACTTTGCAGAAATTGTGAAACACATCACAAATATGCTTAGGAAAGACTGTGATATTAAATGGACAACAGAGGCTAAATATTCATTTGAAGAAATAAAAAAGGCTCTTACTCAGGCTCTAGTCCTCATAAATCCTGATTTTTCAAAGCATTTTCTGGTTTTTACTTTTGCTTTAGAACACACAATTGTTGGAGTATTGTTGCAGAAAGGACATCAAGGTAATGAGAAACCTATTTGATTTTTCAGTAGAACACTTGGAAACTATGAATTGAAATATAACATCATGGAGAAGCAAACTTATGCTTTGGTGAAAGCTCTTAAATATTTCAAGGTGTATGTTATCCATTCACACATTGTTGCTTATGTAGCTAATGATGTAGTAAAGGACATATTAACTCAACCTGATCCATATGGTGCAAGAAGTAAATGGATTGCTAATCTGCTAGAGTATAATTTGGAAATAGGCTTACAAAATTGGTAAAAGGATAAGGATTGGAAAAGGTGATGACTCAATCAAATTTGGACTATTTAGATATCAATTTTGTAGCATAAAATTAAGATACAATTGAAGATGAGGAGCTGATCCCTGTTGAAGAAAGTTTTACAATGTTAGATTGGTATAAAGATGTTATTTTTGTACTGCAAAATCATAGAGCTCCTCCTGAACTAACAAAGTCAAAATCCATATTTTTCAAGCTAAAGTCAGCGAGACATTGTATTTTGAATAAATGTTTGTATTGTAAAGGTTCAGGTGGAATACTTCTTAACTTTCTATTGTAAGATAAGGCTGAAAAGGTGATTGAAGAGTTTCATAAAGGTGATTGTGGAGGACATCATTACTAGAGAGCAACAGTGAATAAGATTCTTAGAGAAATGTTTTATTGGCCTTCAATGTTCAGAGATGTATACAAAAAGGTTGTTGCTTGTCATGAATGTCAAATATTTGAAGGAAAAATTAAGTTACTCTCATTGCCTTTGAAACCTATTTTTGTGGAAGGCCCTTTCCAGCAGTGGGGGTTAGATTTCATTGGCGAAATACATCCTACATATTTAGGCCAACATCGGTGGATCCTAACCACAACTGATTACTTCACAAAGTGGATTGAAGCAATTCCCATAAGGCAAGCTACAAATGCAGTCATTATTCAATTTCTAGAAAATAACATCATGTCAAGATTTGGCTACCCCATGAATATCATCACTGACAATGCTCAAGATTTCAAATAAAAAAGGCTGGTGATTTTTTGTAACCAATATAATATCACTCTTGGTCATTCTACAACTTATTACCCCCAAGGTAATGGCTTAGCTGAATCATCAAACAAAAGCCTAGTTAGAATCATCAAAAAGATTTTGCAGGAAAATAAAAGGTCATGGCATTTAAAGCTTAAATTTGCTCTATGGGTTGACAAAATTTGTACTAAAAGATCTATAGGAGTTTCTCCTTATGAGTTAGTTTATGGAACTGAAGTTGTTTTTCCTAGTTCTCTTGGAGTTCCAATCATGAAACTGTTGCAGGGACTAGAAGAAGAACCAAATGCTATCCAAAGGAGGATCAACCAAGTAATTTATCACTATGAAAAAAGAGAATAAGTTTACAACAATCATCAACAATCTCATAACATAATTAAAAAGACTTTTGACAAAAATACCAAAGAAGAAAATTTCAATCCTCAAGATGTAGTTTTGAAGTGGGAGGCTAAGATTGAAGATAAAGGGAAACACGACAAGTTTGAGAATCTTTGGAAGGGGCCATATAAGATTTCAACCTATCATGGAAATAATACATTTATATTGCAAGAGATGGATGGTCAACTATATGCAGGAGGACCTGTCAATGGCAGGTTTCTCAAACATTATATCTCTTGATCCAGTTGGAAGAAACACCATTGTATATACTCCATTTTTACTTTCTCATTTGCAGGTGTGGATGATATATTTGACAAGTTTGAGCTCGAAGTGAAGGCCATAAAAACTTGGAGATTATGTCATCAATTTCTATTTTTCAATAAGGCTACTGGTCTATTGGTTATTTGTTGCACCATTAGGGCGCAACATCCCCATTGGATCCATTGTTATCTATGATAACCCTAAATAAATTTTTTAGTTTGATTGGTCATTATAGATAGGGTTTTTATGTCTAGGTTCATGTGACACCTGTTATAGGGTCCATTCAATGTTTAATAGGGTCATCATAACAAGAAAAGGTCACCACTCCATCCATTTTGAGGTCATCATTTCATATTAGGTTGGTCTGACACTTTTACAAACTTTCGCAGCAAACACAGTTACGCAAACCCAAAATTTGCTACAAAAGTCCCTGACACTTCCATAGAAAAATGGTCCTCTTTGACACTTGTCTCGCTACAAAAGTTTGTTGTTGTATAACGATTTATTTGTAAATGATTGTTAGTGATGCTGAATGTACTGAGTCATTATGCCTCTTGATTCCCATGTCCTACACTCCTTTTTATTCACTTTTACCTCTCCCTTTCCCTTTATACCATCTGTTCATATAAAAAAGGTTCACAAGTGTTGTCATAGATCAGGGTTTGCGCTGTCAAAATAGGTTTAGTCATGGTCTAGGTGAGGTCTAGGTGTTCTAAATTTGGTGTGTAGGTGAAAAGGAAGCAGCTCACAAGCAACTCTCAACGTGTTAGCAAGCATGGCCACCAAAAAACACTACAAAGGAGGGGTTGTAGTGCGTTATGAGCCCACAGACATGAAACTACTTGAAGAAGACCCAACTTTTATACAATCATTTTCTAGCGTGGGGTGTCTTCGATTTTGTAAAAAATTGCAGGGTTTTCATGCGAAAATCACCAAGGAATTCATTCTCAATTTCACAGGAGTTGTCACGAAGGTGGGAATCCTAAGTTTGAATGTCTCTCCAGACACCATTGCCCATGCTACTAAAATTCAAGGTCAGGGGAAACATATTTTAAAGTTCAAAATTTCCAGTTGTAGAACCATGATGAATTCTTGAAGGAAGAACATCAAGGGATTGATATGACAGTGGGCATCCCTAGAACTTGTCTTAAAGAACATTATTCCAAGTTGCTGATGGTTATTCAGAAGTATTTTACATGTGAGGGAAGGTTCCATATGGTCTACCAATACCACTTAAGGTTGCTGCTTCAATTCACAGGTAAACAGTCCTTAGATATTCCTTTCTATCTCTTTAGAAGCTTAGGAAAGGTGGTTGAAAAGGTTCAAGCTAAACTAGATGCAAGTAGTACCTTTATTTTTCATCATGGTCTTATCAAATTGTTAATAGTCGAAGAGTTAAATATATTGAACATGGATTGACTTACATTTTTGTTTCTAAGTGGATATGAACTAGATGTTGCTACCCCCTCTAGAAAAACTCCAAAATCCAAATCTGCAACCCCTAGAACAGGGCAACAACCTAGAGCAAGACAATAGTCAATGACAGAGAAGAAACCTATAATTGAAGCTTCTACAAGTACTAAGAGGAGAATGACTAGAAAACAAAAGAAAGAACAAGAACAGAGTGCAAAGAAGGGAATATTTACTGACATCCTAGAAGCTATATGTCGTAGTGTTTTCTTCTCAAAGATGTACGAAAAGAACCCACTTAAGACTATGGATGCCAAATAGTCTCAACAATATAAATGGCTTCTAAACATTGTATATCTGCAGCAACTGATAGAAACAAAACCTGCCAAAGTCCTGATCTATCCACAATCATAGTTAAAAAAACAAAAAAAACAGTGATAACTCCAATCATCCAATGGAAACCAGATAGACAAAGAATAGTTCTTATTATAACACATGTGAAGGGAACAAATAGGTGTCACCAGTCCCCCTCTATGGGATGGGTTCTTGGCTATCTTCAAACATCTTCAGATTTTTGATAGAGGCTCTCTCCTCTATAATGTGTAAACCCAACAAATAAAATGTTTGAGCTCAATGGGAACTCAAATGGAAGAAAAATGGTGGTGGACAATGAAAATAATAAGAGTTGCAGCAGTGAGTGCAACAATGAAAATAATGAAAAGTGAATAATGAATCGAAAACCCTTCTATTTATAACAAAAAATTGAGTTATCCTCGAATAATGAAAAATAACAAAATATTATTAACCCCATTCTTGGAATAACCAATTGGAATATTTTATTATATTTATTTAGGAGGGAAAAAGTATTTAAACTTTTATTTAGAAATAATAAATAAATAGATGATTTATTTATCATCTCAAGAAATTAGTTAAGGAATAGTAAACAAATAATGATTTATTTAATTATTCCTAAGGGATTTAGTCAAATTTGACAAATAATAATAATTAGTGATTAATTAATTATTCTTACAGAAAAATAAGATAATTAATGATTTATTTGTTTATTTTTCATGACTGGGTTAAATATGACGAGGATTAATAATTGAACACTGGTTTAATTAATTATTCCTAGAACAAAATCAAATAAATAGTGATTTATTTAATTATTCGTCATGGGTTTAACTATAAATTACTTAACACAGGTGGTTGATTAAGTAATTTCTCACAACAAAAGCAATTTACTATGGTAAAATTGGCTTTACATGGTGTACTTCGATCCATCTAGTAAATTAGGCTAGATGATTAATTTTTTGGTGATAACATATTTTCCCCCAACGTATGAGTGTTAGGAGCAAAACTTATGACCAAAGTACATTGTAAAGACACAATCACTAGACAACACAGGGGATTCAGAGAGAGAGAGAGAGAGACCAATAAAGCTGAAGTGAAAGAGGATAGGGACAAAGGGGCAGAGACTAATGCAAGTATCCTTTTATGTTGTGGTATCGGACCTCAATGAGGTGGGGGAGGCATACCCATACCCATCGAGATAACTTAGTACAAAAATAATAGTGCGCCTAGAAACATAAAACTGAGCAATGAAGTACATGCTAAATGGTACATGACATGCTAGCATAACAGAGCCAATAAATAATACAATGTGTCCCATATACATAATGCACCTGTAAAAAACATGAGCCAGGACTGAATACAATAATATTTGAGTACATGAGATATAATGGCCCTTCCTTGAAAAAACGGGTGGGAGAGAGGGTCAAAAAACCAGAGTAGTCCTGCTGAATAGGGAAGAGCTTTTCAAAACTGAATGGATCGTCTGAAGGAGACGTGCATGCTATGAACATTGTGATCGGTAGGAACCAACCCCATCAACTCTGTCGAACTGCATATGAGGTTGTAGCATAACAGGAATGCATCCAGGCATATGGGGGGCTACCTGAATGGCCACCCCCTCGTGAGGTCTGAAACATCTCACACACACCCGAGAATCACTAGTACAATCTCCTGCATCACTAGACCATCAAGTGTATGGATCACGAACATGAAACAATCAATTTAAAGGGAAATAATCAGACCCTCTTCTCGATCTAAGGCACCGAACAAGAATGGAAGCTGGAACCAAGATGCACCACCCTCTAGGCTATTCTTCTAGAATAAATGAGCTGATGTCAACAGAATAGGGTCCACGATAGGTGAGGTAATGAAAATCCTCAACTAAGACATGAGGGAAAATAGTAATGTGACTAATGGACTGACACTAGGGATAATGGGGGAAGTGGTACTTAGGGACAAACAAATGACTTCCCTTGTCAGAGCATAAAGTGCATGGTTGACCTGATAGCGACTGACTCAACTCTGGAGGGGATGGGGACAATATGACTGGAGGACAAAATGGGAAACACATGATGAATGGTATGAAAATATGGATGGAATACTATGACATGATATAATGGGACATGAAACAGACTCCATGGATGCAAGGGTGACTCATCGTGGATGCTCTGAACAAGGGTGACTCGATGACGCTGCCACACAAAATAGGCCCGGTGGGGACCAGGAAAGCATGAGTAAATGATGGTAACTCATGACGAAAATCGACACGTGAGATGACAAGTATTAAGAGGAGGTGGACCTCAAAGTACAAGTGTTGCTTATGAAGAAATTCAATTTTGAGAGGTGACGAAGTGACCCTTCTTGGAAAAATGGCTTCTGGGTGAAGTGTCAAACCATCAAAAACTAAGAGATACCCATTATAGAACTCGATGAGAGCTTTCTAATGGTTTTTATGGTTCATCGAACAAAACTATGGTCTAATCACAATGTGTGACATAAAAACTGTGGGTTTTCCTATAAAAGGGTGTTTTCCTTCCAATTGGAGAGGAGGAGAAGGCCCTAAATCTTGTGGAGATCGTAGCAAACAAACTGACCATTGGAATCAAGATCTACGACTTTCAGGCAAGCGGCCTTACTTGTCTAAAGATGGCCTTAATGCTTCTTGGAACAATGGTACTTGGTGAAGAATTAAGGGAAGAGGAAAATTAGAATGAACTACTAGAGGAGGTCTAGAATCATTCTCACCCACTAAATCAAACATGGGGACTATGTGGACATAAAGTACAATATTTGAAGATATGGTATCAAACGTCTACGATATGTGATGTGAATATGGCTCACCAAAGAGGCCGGTACGACAAACTATCCAAGGAATGGGACGATAATCGACCATACCTAGATCTGATGGTGATCTAGGTCGAGACTTATGTTAATCAATTGGGAAGATGGCTAGGGGAAAAAACATCATGCCCCCGAACATGGGATACTCCCTGCAAACATATGTGATAATGTGACTGATATGGTATGCAAAGGTGGGAATGACACCCCCTAGCAGGAGGAGTTTGTGGAGCGCCATTGTGTTTCGAGTGCTCTAAAAAGGGATTCAAACATCTTGACCCAACTTGACACGAGATCCTTCGAAGGATGGTAAGGAGATGTAGGGGCCTATGTGCCCCCCAGTATGTTATGGGCGTACTAGATGTATTTAGGGCTACAAGCTCAAAACACTTATATGATACATAATATGATTATGCATTTTTTATATGACGATGATGGTTCGCCATGTGTTTTGTTTATGGTTGTATTCTATGGTATACATGTGATAAATGCCAATATAGAATATTATCTGCAATGGTATCTACATAGTTATTTTTGGCTCTAGGAACATGACTGAAAGTGATGGTTTCAAATTCACGTACCAACAACTTAACTCGTAGATATTTTCTAAATAGGACTTGGTTATGCACATGATATTTTCTAAGTAGCAAGGAATCTAAACGAACATGAAGATGAAGGATGCGATGAGCAAGGGCATCGACTAACAAACCTATCACTGCATCATATTCGGCCTGATTATTGGTGGCAGATCCAATGCACATGCCATTTGAAAGGACTAACGTATGCAAGGGGATAAAAATGGCTCAGGATGCCGAGGCTAGATTCCAGGAGAAGCGACTCGCACCGTTGGCATGACCGATATATGGTGTGGATGATGAATCCATCTGAAAGGTGCAAAAGACAATGAATGAGATGATGCAACCTACTTAACTTCATGACAGAAGTAAAGACACATAAATCAAAGGGATATGCTATGAGAAAAAAATTTGGAGGTAGAGTGCACTGGGAGAATTAGGAAGGAAATGACCTTCAGAATTCTCTAAAAAATATGCCCCCTTGCCTAAGTGCAAGGGTAATCAGGGGTAGACATAGCTTCCATGATGTCCTCATCAGACTGGAAGATGGGCAGACGGGAGGAAGACTGACTACATGATGCAGTGACGTTACCTGGTGCATCAACTTGAGAAAGAAGGTTCACATACGCATCATCTTGAATGGTAGACGACAAGCTAGTAGATGGAGGATCTACGGATGTTGAGACTTGGGATTCTGTCGAAAGAGGTTCGATAGAAGCACGCGCAGAAACCTCAAAAAGGTTTGCCTGCGAGGAACTCAAGGATGACGACAGGTAAAGGATATGGCCTGTGGTGTCCGTCATCTCAACATCGGGGGGAGGGATCACGATGGTGGGACCAGAGTCCCCCTGTTTTGGTTGACTAGGGGTACCAGAATCCACGGGTAGAGGAGTAGGGGTTCCACTATGAGTGGCCTCGTATTCGTGAAGTGCTTCAAGGCAATCACAAAATTCATCGAGACGAGGGCAACAATGGGAATAGTGACCATGATGATCACACAGGGCACAAGGGTGATTTGTGCACAACGTTCTGAGTTTCTTGGGTGGACTTGGTAAGTTAATATGGACTTCAGGGATATTTGACTCAGGGAACGTTTCATGAAACAAAGATTTGAGTTGAGGAAGCTCGGGACAATTATTGGTGCATGACCAACAACTTTACACAAAGCGCACAGAAGGTGACAACTTTGGAGCCTTAGGGGCTGGAGGAGCTGGGGGATCCTTTTCCTTAGGTTATTTCCTCTTAGCTTTGCCCCCCTATATTGATGCTTTCGCAATGGGAGTGGGTTCCTGTTGAGGTTGTAATGGAACTGAAGCAGCAGTAGGGGCCGTAGGGATCGGTTGAACCAGGGTCAAAGCATGATAAGGTCTTAGCTAACCAAGCAGAATGCTTGTAGGGGGGTCAATGTACCATACTGGGATCCCCAGAGTCATATTAGGAAGGACCAACTAAGCCATGACAGGAATAGAAAATACTCCCGAAGGGGGGGAATAAGAAAGGTATCTGGCCTGCAGGGTAATGTTCCGATGGAATAACTCCTGGATGGTTGAGACCAGGAGGAACAGTTCCTGGTGAAAACATAGGAGAGGAACCCATAGATGGAGGAGGTTCTAGGGGGTGGATCTAGAGGGCTCAACTGGAATGGCAACAACAGGGTGCTGAGGAGCTAGCTGTTGATCGGATGTACCAGACTACTTAAGAGCGACCCGTGACACGTGTGACATGCAAACACTTTTAGAGTTGGGCTCTGAGATAAGAGGGGGAGGACCAGGGAAAGCACCCAATAACGAGGAATCTTTGTAGACTCCGGGTGAAACACTAGTGAGAGGAGTTGAAGACTGTTTATTTGACACCAATGAGATAATGTACTTGGGGGAGGTCACGGATGTCAGCTCGTAGTATGTCAACTGATCGATGGTGACAATCTTCCCTTCATGGGGGAAGCACATCTTGCGAAACACCAGAGATGCGATGGCTAACATGGCATATGTGTAACTACGACCTAAGATAATGTTGTAATCCAAAGGGGCATCGATGACCTCGATGTCGACATGGACAGTGTTGCCCAGAAGGGTCATTAGACAGTTGTGGCACATACCCAGAGGCTGCGAGGAGTGTCCGTCCCAAGCATGCAAAGTGATGGTGGAGGGGGACAACTCAGGTGACTTGAGTTGTTTCCAAAAGACAGTGGACATGACACAGGTGGATGCTCATTTGTCAATAATGCATCGAGAGATGATGGAATTACGGAGTCGGACTGGTATCTAGAAAGCAACGGATGAAGGTAATGGGGGATGATCTGATGTATCAACTGGGAAGACAATAAAATGACCGTTAGAAGGATCTACTGCGCCCAAAGTAGTTAGTAGAGCTTTCTTTTGAGACGGGCATGACTGGAGTACTTCCAGCATTGACATGGCAATAGGTTATTGCGCCAAGTCATCTACTATATTGTATGTATGGGAAACTTGGTTAGAAGCGCATTACAACATAATGGTCCCTTTGGGATCTTAGGAATGGCCTCAACTTTAGGTTAAGGGATCTGTAATAGACTATTTGGTGTCGTAAGAGGCTCACTAGATGCTTTAGTTTTGGACTCAGTGGCAAACGAAGTTGATGGCTTGTCATATTGACGCGACTGAGTTTACAAGTTGATATCGGAGGGGTTAACCTCTTCAGAATTCATCATAAGGATCTGGTAGTTACCAAGACGAGAAGGTTGGGGGGATGGGCTGCTTGACCACGCTGAGGTGAACAGCTACAAATCCTTGCTGAGGGAAAGGACTTGTCAGCATTGCCGGTTGAGATGGCACAAGATTCAAAGGCGATTGTTGACCTCTAGAAGCTGCTTGAGCTTCCCACATTTGGCGCATCTGGGTAAGAGAGGACACTCATGTGTGTAATGGCCATGTACACCACAACATGCACAAAACAATGTAAACTTTGAAACGAGAACTATAAACTCAAAACTGGAACTCTAGCCAAAAAACCCCGTAAAAACATCAAAAATAGTGATAAAAACGAAAAGTGTTGATGCTAGAATAACAACTTTTTTTTTCTAGGGTAAATTTTCAACATGTTTTAAAAATGGTGGTGAAAACCATTTTTTTATGCAAAAATTGTTCAAAAAACACTCTCAAAATGAAAAGTGTTGGTGTTCGAATAACACCTTTTTTTCAATGGTAAATTTTGTGCAAAAAACAACCTCAAAACAAAAAGTGTTGACGTTGGGATAACACTTTTTTTTTCAAGGGTAAAACTTCAACATTTCAAAATAATGGCGTAAAAGATTTTATTATGACCCCAAAAAACATTAAAATTTCAAAAGAATAATGAAAACATAAAATAAAATTAAAAATTAAAACAAAAACACAAAAAAAAGTTAAAAAAATGACAAAACATAAATTAAAATATATACTAAAAAAAAAGAAAAAAAATCCAAATATATTTAAAAAGACCCAAAAAAAAATCAATCATAAAAATGTAAAAAACAAAAAACAAAATTAACCTTAAAAATATATATATATATATATATATATTCCAATTTTTTTAAATGTTTTTCTTATGAAAACAAGTAAATAGTAAAAAAAACATTTAAAAAAAAAGGGAATTTTTTTATTTTTATTTTTTTTAATTTTTTTTTATCTTGTAAACCATAAAATTTTTTTCAAGTTGTTTTATTTTTCTTTTTTCAAATGTTGATTACTTAAAAACAAAATATATAAAAAAGACAAAAAAAATATTTAAAAAAATTTATCCCATAAACCATAAAAGAATTTGAAAAAAAAAAACAAAATTTAAAAAAATATATAAAATTAAGTAAAAATAAAAAAATTTAAAAAAACATTAAAAAAAAAAAAGAAGAAAGAGAAAAAGAAAATTAACAAAAAAAATTTAAAAAACTAGTAAAATTAATATTAAAAACATTAAAAATAAACAAAAATAAACTCAAATTAAAAAACAAAAAAAACAAAAAAAAAAAAAAAAAAAAAAAAAAAAAAAAAAAATATGAAAATTAAAAATATATATATATATTTTCAAAATTATAAAAAAAAAAAACAAAACATTTAAAGTTAAAAAAAAAAAAAAAAAAAATATATATGTATTTTTGATTATAAAAAAAAAAAAAAAAAAAAAAATTATTAAACCCTAGCTCTTTTATTTAAAAACAAAAATATTTAAAATTTTAAAATTTTAAATGTTTTTTTTTAACATTTAAAAATAAAATAAAATTAACAATTGTTTTTTAAACAAATTTTGTTTTTTATTTAAAAAAATAAATAAATTATTTTTCTAAATTTTATTTTATTATTATTATTATTTTTAAATAAAAACAAATAACATTTTTTTAAACAATTTTTTTTTTATTTAAAAAAAAAATTAAACTATTTTTTAAACATTTTGTTTTTTATTTACAAAAAAAAATAAAAAAAAATAAACCCTCCGCCCCTCGGCCACCCGTGGTGGCGCGACCCTTGTTGGTGGACGAACATCACATGTGGAAGGATCGGACATGGTTGGTAGGATCCTCTATAGCATTACTCGTAAAATTTGGGATTTCTAAGGGAAGTTTAGTCGACATAGCAGGCCAACCAACGTCATGGTGTATGCGGTCATTTATCAACTGGCTAAAATCTGGTAGACTTAACCCAGCCATAAAGGGGAGCATGGGGGCTACCAGAACGGTTCCTGAGACTGTTCCGCTTAATGTGACCACCGGGATAGAACCAGAGCCAACACCAAGTTGGGTTCCTGCACCAACTGTGGGTCCAGGGATGGTGACGATATGCGGTGAAGGTGGCTCGGAATCAGATGAGGAATCGGATGAACCAGGAGAAGAGTCAGTATGGGGACTCAGAGGGCTATGAACTCGAACCTGACGGGGGAGGGGGGAGAGTAATATGCCCAAGCAAAAATTGGGGGTGAAGGCCTAATAGTCTCCGCGATAAATGCCTTAGTGGCACAATGGTGGTAACACAAGTGACATGGAAATGGTGAAGGGAGATCAACAATATGCCTTTGTCTTGATGAAGGGAGATAAATTTATTATGTTAAGTCTTAGCTTGGCGGTGTAAACCAAGCGCCCTTCGCTTAAGGTGTGCTTGTGTGTACAAGTGTATTTATTGATTAAGTCGAGATTGTGTTTGTAAAAAAGGAAAACTTGCTGAAAATAAACTGAAATTAACAATAGAAAATGAACAAAAAACAATTAACTAAACCCCACCCAAGCTGGGTTTGCAAACATTGTTATGTTTGGTGGCTAAATCGACAAAAAACATACTAAAAAGGTCAAGAGATTTAATTGTCGGTGTGACTGAGATCAAGTGTCACTAGGATGCTGGAAAGTGGTGCAACAACATCAAAAGACTAGAGAGGTAGATTGCTGCAAAAATATAGGGATATGGGTGAAACACTTAGGGCAACTGATGGGACCCTAAGGCCAATGACCAAACAAGTTTCAATATGAAACTATGGATGGTGAAAATCTATCTTTATAGATTTGAAAGAGAAGGGTACATATCTGGAAAATATGGTTGAAAGTGCTACAGAATCTTAGACTACTCACTCAGCTAAAATCCTCCTATAAAGGTGGAAGCGTACTAGAAGCCCTATGGGGGCTAAATTCCACTTCAACGAGTAAATAAATGTAGATCAAGGCCTAAGTGGGATGAGACAGAGGCCAAACAACCTAGCAGAAAACTCTCAACAAAACCCAAAAACGAATTTGAAAAAAACTTGGAAACTCTAAAATTGTAGGTACTGACCTGTTTTCAGGTGAGATCGCACTTTTTTGGTTGAAAGGTGCACTCTTCCATCTAGATCGCACTTTTTGGGCTAAATGTGCAATTTCTGCTCCGTGATCCCTGGTTGGCAAATCTCGGAAAAAAATTGTCGCCTTTGTCGCAGCTGGTTCCTGTGACCTGCAGAAAAGACCAGAAAGCTTGTGGAAGTTAGAAATTTAACAGATCTAGTGTTAAAAAGCTAGGAAACATAAGAGACTTGAAAAAAGAAGAAAACCTAAGCTGAAAATCGAAGGTCACCCAGGTTTCTGGATCTAAAGTATAAAACCCAGCGGAGTCGCCAATTTTGTTGTAGTGTTTTCTTCTCAAATATGTACCAAAAGAACCCACTTAAGATTGTGGATGACAAATAGTCTCAACAATATAAATAGATGCTAAACATTGTAGATATGCAACATTGATAGAAAAAAAACCTGCCAAAATCTTGATCTATGTCATAATCATAGTTAAACAACAAAAAGAAACAATAATAACTCCAATCATCCAATGGAAACCAGATATACAAAGAATAGTTCTTATTATAACACTTGTGAAGGGAACAAATATATGTTACCAGTCCCCCCCCATGGGATGGGTTCTTGGCTATCCTCAAATGTCTTCAACTTTTTGATAGAGTCTCTCTCCTCTATAATGTGTAAACCCAACAAATAAAATGTTTGAGCTCAATTAATTATTTCTAGAAGAAAATCAAATAAATAGTGATTTATTTAATTATTCTTCATGGGTTTAACTATAACTTACTTAACAAAAGTGGTTTATTAAGTAATTTCTCATAACGAAAGCAATTTTACTATGGTAAAATTGCTTTTATATGGTGTACTTCGATCCATATAGTAAATTAGGCTAGATAATCAATTTTTTGGTGATAACACTATAGACATTGAAGAAAGCCCAGTTGTGCAGCCTGTAGAAGTGACCCTAACTAAAACGAAAAAAGAAAAGAAACAGAGTTAAGAAATTATATTTTACTAAAGAAGAACATGGTTTCATTTTCAGGCCAAGGAAACCTGTCACAAGATCAATGCAGCAAGTTGAGAAGATACCTGAAGCACCATTGAGCAAAACAGAGTTATCAAAGAAACCATCAAAGCAAAAGAAAGGCAAGGAGGTTGTTCAAGAAAAAAGTGAAATAGAAGTCCTACAAGAACAGTTAAGGGAGGCCAGACAAGAAGTGATCAAGACCAAGCTAGAGTTTGATGAATACCAAAATGAAGTATTAAAGCAAATAGATTTTTATGATGAAATTGCAGACAAGTCTAAGAAGATGATAAAAAGGACTCTGCCTTTACACAGGATGTTGGAACATATGTATAAAAGAAATAGTTGGTTACAGGCAGATAGGAAAAGCCTACAAGGACAAGTTACAACACTAGAAAGTCAAATTGAAATGATCTAGGTTGAACTCAAGAAGAGAAACCTCAATATTGTTGTTGAAGTAAGTGCTACTCCATGATATGGAAAACTCTTCAATTTTTGTCTTTACTATACCTATTTTAGTTAATTCAACCATATGTATAGTCAACATGATATTAGAAGTCATAAGGAGGCATTAAAATCATGGAAACTTGAAAAAATAAAAAATTTGGAACTTTCGTAGCAACTGCCCATAGTGAAGCCGAGTTTTTGCTACAAAACTGTTGTAGCATTCCATGGGGGTTAAGGATGGTCTAAATTTCAACAAAGGTCATTCTAAAGGCCTATGTTTAGCTCATAAACATCAACAAAGATCTCATAACCAATAGATGGAGGAAAAGGGTAGCATAGGAGCGTTTTTCAAAGTTTCTACCAAAGTTTGCTATGAAACTGTTGAAAACGTTGTTTTGCTACGAAATCATGAAAAAACTTTGTTTTTATGCCTTTTTGAAGATTTTTTTTATCATACATCCAAGCTCCTGATGGATTTCAGTTGATAAAGGTGTCCATGTCATCATGATAAATTCCTACTTTTCAGCCTGGCATGTCAGCAAATAGTCACATCTACAAATTATCCAGCTCATCAAGATAGTCAACAAAAAGGGAAATTAAATTGATGCCTATCAACAGTTTGAATATTTAATGACACTCCTTCAAATCTAGCATGAAGTTGGTTTCGGTTATCTACATCGACAAAAAGTGGTTATGGTTTTAAATCTAGTATAGTCTTAGTTGAGTTCCAACTATTTTAAAACATAAAATCCCTATGAGGACTCTGTTAGTTAGAAGAAAAGTAGGAATAGGTCTCTAGAATAGTGGATCGAAGTTGGCCCAGGTGGCAAGATATGTAAAGAGATCTTTTATCTATAAATAAGTAGGTTTTCGACTTTGAGAAGGGTGGATGAAGAAGGTGAAGAACTGAACTTTTGTAATATTTTGATCCTTTAATATAAAATTTGCAGCTACTATGTTTATGTACCTAAGATTCATGTCATGGCTTTTATGGATTTTTATCATGTTGTTTCAAGTTTTACATAGTATCTTGATTACTTGGAAATCTTGTCAAACTACTCCAATTTCCTTCATTTACTATGTATGACTGTAGATGTTCATTTGTGTCATTTTAAAAGCTATAGATGCCTTAGCTTCCATTAAACTTTGTTGTTTACCATTCTATAATTTGACTCCATGCCCAATGGTAGTAGTCATCATATTTTTCTTCACCTACAAAATCACAAAAAGAGATAAGGGTTAGTCATGTGAATGTTTCAATTGTTTCAAGAGGATTTGATAAACATTTGAGAGAGCCCTCTCAGATTGGAAGGACTAACTTCTACTTCAAGTGGTTTGAAATAGTTACACTAGGTTAAAGGTTGAAACAACCCAATTCTTTCTAGCCTAGTGATAACACTCTCATCATTAGAGAATACGTAAGAAAAAGGATCACAAGACGTGCCATAATCCAGTGATCTATCTATGTAAGTAATCGAATATAAGGTGTAAGATGTACATGTCGAATAAATGGCTTCGTAATCTATCTCAACAGGGCTAAGAGAAATTCGGTCTCCAAAACTTTGGATGTTAGCTCCATTAGGTACAATCCAAGGATCAACCAGGATAGTAGAGGATGATATAATGTTGATATAAGCAATCGAAGATGAGCTGTCAGGAAGGAGAGTAGGGGGTAGCGAAAAGGTTCCCATAAGTGAGGAATCCTTCAACAATCCAACTCTGACGTGCTCATAGGAATGTAGAGTTTTCCTGACAAGAGGGGCACTTCTAGTAACATGAGAATGAGAGGTGAAAAAGGTGAGTTGATCTATGGCTACAATCCTACCTTTGTGAGGTAAGTCAAAACAATGACAACCATGGTGTAAACCCACGTGCATCCCAGTAGAATATTATAATTGAGAGGTCCATCAATAACTTCAACTTATATGGAAACGATTTTTCCCCCTTGTTCTACTTGAAGGGAATTTAGAATCCCACAAGGTTTGTACATTCTTCCATCAAAGCCTTTCAATCTGGTGGTTGATTGACTCAATTGAGGCAAACCAATTGCCTTCTAACAAGACAAGGACATAATGCAGGTTGAGGCTCCTTCGTCCACAATAGAGCGATGAATGTTCTTACAGTGGAATACGATTTGGATTATAAAGGCTAACTGAGCTTGAAGTTAAGGGGCATAGTTTGCATGAGAGCAAACCACTAGGTAATATGATGGATCCACACATCCAATAGCTGATAACAAGGCCTTCTTTTAGGCGGGGTAGTTTTGTAACACCTCATGATTTGACATAGTTGATGGAGATTGAACCACGTCTTCAACTACATTATAGTTTTGGGAAGCTCTTGAACAAGGGTTGAAAGTAGACTTATGAATAATGTCCTTCGAAGGCTTCATGGTCAATTCCGCAGGAATCAAAGGTGGAGCAGGATCAGATGAAGGTGACGTTGAATTGGTAGGTTGATCAATATCCTAACCGTTTGGTGGATTCACATTACCATAGTCTTTGTTCTGAGTGGTCACCATAACATCAAATTTCAACTTTGAGGAGGAAAGCATCAAAACCATGTTAGGAAGAAGGGTCTCGGAAAACCACATGAGTCTCTTGATTGGGAAACAGGTCGGTCAACACAGTGGGAGAACTGGAAGATTTAAGAAACTGATTCACTTCAGTGTGGTGCGGATAATCACATGTAAATTGATCCTCATTGCAAATCAAGCATATGTATCGAGGATTTCATTTCTCATCAGAGGACTAATTTGTTTGTTTACCTTGTGGTGAGGGGTCTTTATTCTTCTTACCTTTTCCTTTCTTTTTGCTTCCAGGTTGTTGTTGAGACTTTCCTTTATCAAATGAAATGACATTTATCTCAGAAGTAGAAGCTGCAAGAGGATGGGATTAAGGGTTTTGAGTAGATGTGGTAAGAGTAATACCATATGGTTTACTTGTTGATTGTGAATTGGAAGAACCAATCATGCCATCAATGGCATGTGATTCTTTACCAGGTGGAGGAGGAACATTATTCAAAGGTTTTAGATCGTTTGCTATATTATCATAGAGCGTGCCCGATTGGGTATAAACAAGGTCCAAATATTGCACATGAGAAATAACTTGCTCTTCGGTCACAACTCCACCTTTAACTACATGTTCTATGATAAGGTACAACAAATATTTGGTAAACCATTCCACTAACAATTGATTGGGAACATAAGTCTTGACCAACTAGCGGTGGCATCTACACTCATGAATGTGATCTGAGATGTGAGTGGAATATGATTGTTTGAAGTTGGTCAAGAGTTCCATTCCAGTTTCATATCTGATGGGCAACTGGAAATGTGTGAGGAAGGTGGTGGCTAAAGTGCTGAAATCATGAAACGAAGCTCTAGGTAATTCAATATACCATTTAGTTGCGATACCTATAAGCATTCGTTGGAAAAGACGAAGTCGAATGGAATCATCATTAAGGGAGTTTGAATAACACCATAGATGATACATCATAATGTGCGTCGATGGGTATTCTCCTGGATTCCCATTGAATTTTGGGATATCAGAAGGAAATTTAGTGGGAATAATTAACCACCATGGTGAATGAGCAATGGGGTCATTAGTGAGTTGAGTTAAGTCTGGAAATTTGAGAGTAGCCACAAAAGGAAACTGTTGATTAAATTCCAGAGGAGGATGGCCTGAATATGAAGGAATAGCTTGAGAAAGAGGCACTCGCATCCCCGAATAAGGAGGGTTCTGATAATAAGGAACCTTGGTACCAGGATAGGGGGTGATTCTGATAACCAGTATACAAGTGACCTTGTTTTCCAGCCCCAACATGATGATAAAGATGTTGGAATGATTGGGTTTGGATTTGTTAGCCTTGAAAAAGTGCATAAGGAATACCTTGATATGGTCCATATTGTTGCCCTATGGGGGTTTGCATTGTCCCATGCTAAGGTGGGTTCAATTGGGACTGGGACATATTATGGATAATCTGACCTATTGAAACTTGAGTACCTTGTCCAAGTGGTTGAGAATGTAAGGAACCTTGTGCATGTTGGATAAGTTGGACGCTGACCTATCAAAACTTGAGGAGTACCCTATCCAAGCGGTTGAGAATGTAAGGTACCTTGTATAGACTGGATAAGCGGGACCTAAGAAGTGCCATATACTGATAGAAAAGGTTGTGATGCAACAATAGCCTGTAAAGGTTGGGTCACATGTATTTGAGCTTGTTGGGGTGCAAATGGATGGATAGGAATTTGAGACGAAGATGGTGCAGGTTGAGGATTCAACAATCGGTCCCAAAATGAACCAGGTTGAACAAGAGAAGTAGGTTTCCAAACACTAACAGCCATTCCAGGATAAGGAGGGCTATAATAAGGTTGATTACCAATGTGAGGTATACCAACAACAGGTTTCCCCCCTTCCAAAGGAGGAGGGTATGATGGAGCCAACTGTGATCTAGATGGAGGGTACCAAACATAAGAAGAGTTAGCCCACTGACATAAGGGCCAGCTCGCTACTTGATCATGGGTGTAGGAACAAGAGTAGACTGTGTGACACTCATAATAAGTACTAAATGTTATTCCCAAATCAGATGACATGGGAGAGGTCCAAGGACTCAAAGTCGCACAAGAAAATGTACCAGATAAAGACTGATAACCAGGTGGGATGGATGGGCCACCATAAATATGTGTTTACGGTGATGTTGCAAACATAAATGATGAAGCATCATTTGATGTCTCAACCATAGTGTTGGACATGGGATGAGAGGGCAGATCAATTCCACTCATGGTTAACAATCCCAATAAATATTGCTACAAGATATCCACAGATAAGTCCAAAGAATCAGGAAAAGGATTTTGTGTTGGAGTCTGAAGAGGTGGAAGAGGATCAGACTGATAAAAATAGAGTCCTTCCCAATGTACATGAGTAGAAGGATGAGGCTCTTCTTGTGAGATCTCTTCAATACTCACAAGTCCACGTGGAAGAGGTTCACTGTCGGGTCCAAGATATATAGGTTATGTCTGAGAAAAAGGAAGAGAAGAGGAAGGTCCTAAAGTAACAGTAGAAGATGGATGAGGCTCCTCAGGTTCATAACCTAGGAATCAAAGTGTCTGACTCGGGAAGTTCAGTTTCAATAACCTCAGGCAACAAGGTTTTAGGTACTTCTGTTTTGATTGTGTCAGTGTCACCATTAAGAGTAGATGTAATATTGGGCTCAAAACTCAAAGGGATAGATGATTATGGCAGATCAATATCAAGAGGAGGGCCAAAAGTACTTCCTGAAGTTCCTGATTCAATAGTTTGCGTCTTCTTATGTTTCTGACGACGACTAGGAGTAGCCTCTAGTGGAAGAGGAGGCTTATTTTTATATTCTATGTGATTGACAAAGTGGAGGATTTTTTTCTTCCACGTTGGATAATAATTTTTATTAACACAAAAAGGAATAACTCAAAAAGAGGGTAATCTAGGCATAAAGGATTACCAAGCAATTGTGAACTACAATATACACCTTGGTGAACCAAGGACTTAATGTACAACAACCGATATCCCCAAATGTTGTGATCTGTGTATCACGGTATACAAGGTGGAAAACTTGGTTAGCTATGGATGGATAACAACCTATAGGGGACTCCCAAAATATACTCAATGGTACGTGGGAGTGTAGTCCGTATTAGTGTGGTCTAATGCGTAACCGTTTGATGAGCATGTTTCCTTATACTTTTTATGTGTGGAGCGCCATCCAATATACTTGAAGGTATGCGGAGTACGATCCTATACACTTACGTACGTGGAACGAGATATCACCCCAAAGATGCAACACTGGAAAACAATGAAATCTCCTACGTTTAATGACATCAGAACACATATCTAGCCTAGACCTCTAAGTGTTTGCATTAATTTTATAAATGCTCCTTAGGTTGATTCAACAAATTTTAATGTTTATCTTTGATTAAGTTCCACTTTTGGGCTCATGACTAATGTCACCTAAATATCCTAAAATGCAAATCTAGCATGAGAAAATGGAAATAGTTCTCTTTCAATGAAAATCTAGCTAAGGAAGGGAAGAAGCAATCAATATGCAGCAAACATGATGCAAGAAGCAATTTCCCTTTCAACGTAACTAGTCCTATATCAATGCACATACAAAACCCTAAATGCCAATGCAAACAAATTTCTTTTCACAACACTTAATTTTCAAAATGAAGAAAACTAAGATGAAAATGTTTAATCACTTATTCAATTGCACTTTTCAAAATGAGGAACAAAACAAAAATTCATCCAAGCGGTCAATGACCAAACAAAATCAGTTTGCAAACAACCAAGTAACAACAAAAAATAAAATCAAAACTAATTCTTACCAAAGGCAATCAAACAAAAATTCAAACCAAATGGAGGCTTGAGAGAGTGCACAAGACACTCAAGTCTCAGGGAAGTTCAGTTGGAAGTAGGCCCCTAGGTTTGGTGGCTAACCTAGAACAATAGAGAGACAAGGAATCCAATGCTTTCCTTAAATTAAATAGATAATAGAATGAAGCCTACCTAGAATCTGTCGCACACTTCGCTCCTTCTTTAGCATGAATGCTCCAATTCAGCTCTGATTACCAAAATTGGAACCTGCACACTCAGGTAACACAAGCCAAGAAACTATGAGATCTATGTAGTATTGTCCAAATACTATATTCAATATATCAACATGGTGTTGAAATACATGAAATAACAACATCACATATAGGAAAACATAGAATTCTTTGCATTAATATAAATGGAAGGAGTTACAACCATAAATAGATGTTCATCTTGTAGAAGAGATCCTCGAGGCTGACTTGTCCTTTCCTTGTCACAATGTTCACTTCCAATCACCCTAAATGCATGAAATGAAACCTCTCACAACAACAACATAAGGGTAGAGTCACTCTCCAAAAGCCAACCCCTTGCATATGGAAGGTTGTAAATATATAGATGAGTGGGGTAAGTTGGGGGTTCTTATCCAATTAACAATCTAAGGTTTTATATCCACCTTTGATGGGAGGATGGGATCAAAGGATAAGGGATGAAAAATCCAAAGTAGGGTAGGAAAACATCCAAATGTTTTATTTGAGGTAAATGGTTATAACAAATTTTGGAAGCTTCCAAAATTTCTCTCTTTTTCCCAAATTTCTAGAACCAACGCAGGTGTAAAGGGGAGAAACCTGTAGGTGATCAATGCATGCCATAATGGAGAAACCTTCATGTGAATGTTGTCCAACAATAGGCTAGGGAGAGTTGGTCCTAAAACTGGCTCAGATGATGCAGTTTCAAGAAAAAACTCTAGGGAATGAAAGAGGCATGCTTAGGGGTTTGTGAAAGATGATGACAAGGGAGAATAGGATGTTGATTGATCCCATTAGGAGGCCTATTGATCATGTGTGACAAAATTCCCTATAACACTTATGCTTCCCTTCTTTCCCTTGGATTCCATGCATAGTTCCTGATATTTTCGACTCACTATTAGGGAATTTTCAACCACTTCTAGGGACAAAAATACCTCCAAACAATGTGACTTAGCCCCTCTAACAAGGTCCTGAAATTATTTGTCTCTTTCCACTTCTTCTAGCCACCTATTTTCCTTTCTGGCCCTCTGACAAAACACATACAGGTCGCGATCTGCAGCTAGGGAAAAAATCAAAAGGTTTTGACCTGTAACCAAAGAAAACCACTCTCAATATTGGCACAGATCTTCCTGGAATAGCCTCTCTCCCATGTTGGCAACTTCTTCATAATTCGGTCTTGATGTCATGAGAAAATTAGACCCAAAACTGCCCTCCTTGTTGGAAACTAGGACAATACTGAGAGGGGGTGTGAATCAATATTGTAGGAGTTTTACTATTTAGAAAAACATCTTTCACTGGTCCAAGAACACTAGCACACCATTAAGTACTTTAGAAATTAATTTAAATAAGCATGAAAAACAAAATTCAGTGACCAACAAGGAACAAACGAACTCTTCAAAAACTTCTCTTTAATTCATTCACATGGTAAGCTACAACTCATTGTTACAATTCTCTGGCTACAACCAATAGGAAGCTACAACTCCCTGATTTATCAGCTACAACTGAATGGAGCTACAACCCAAAATATTTACCAGCACCCACTGGAAGGAGCACCAACCCTTGATCTACAAGCTACAACTTGCTTGACACTCACTGATTCATATTTCATCCATTTTCATACTAGAACCATGAATGCCTTCTCTTCTTTCAAAGTAAAACAATTTTCTCCTCAATCACCAATACCCTCAGTAATCTCTAATTACTAAGAACACTAGCAGCTTCAGCTCATGCAAAAATTCTCCACACAAGAACTTATTCAATCTGCTTTCTCAAGCCTGCTTATAAAGAATTTGGCTTTGCTAATTTTGGCCTATTTTATTTTCTTGTATTGTTTCATGAATCCTTATTTTTTGCCTTTGTCTTGATCATTTTAGTCTTCTGGATCTATTCAATAAGTTCTTAGACATTAAACATCCTTTTTTGCAAGTTAAACTCATTTTTTCTGTTTATTTTAGAATTTTGGCCTTTTAACAGGTTTTAGCGGGGCTTTTCTAATTTTATCAACAATTAACTTTGGTTTAACTATTGAAACTGTGCCACTAAATGGTCACATGATTCTGCCTCGTCCATCTGTTATCCCAAAAGATTTTCTAAACATAACATGATGCCAAAATGTTTGTCGACTCGTTTCATCACGTCTATGCATATGCCGCTGCCAAATTAACCTCCACACGCTTTTTTTTATTAAATTAAAAACATTGCCAAAACCTCCAAATTTGACTTTAGCCCCTTTCGCACTAGCACCTGTCTGTTTTTCTCACTGCTTTGTTGTCCATGCCACATATGCCTGACACTCTTCTTTGGTAGTTTCACTATGCTTCCATTGTGTTTTTGTTTTTTCATGAAACTTGGCTATGCCTAAAGTGTTTCCAAGCCTCTTTAACTCTACTAACCTTGACTTGGGGTCATGCAACTTTGACTAGCTCTATCTTTCAAACTAGAAGACCATTTTCAAACTTATGCATACCACTGGAAAGCTCTTTCAGAGCTCTTCCCAACTAGGTGGGTTTTATCTGCATCTAGGATGAAATTATAATCTAAAAAGGGATCTAAATTCTCTGCACCATTCTCATCCATGTTGATCTTGATTCTTCTTATTTTCCCCAAAACCTGATCTCCTGAGGCATCTTTTTGACACATTTTCCATATGTTTCCATCATATGCCATCAATGACAACATATTTCCAATAGTTATCTCCTTCTCCTTCACCAATCCTCCTTGGCTGTGACTAACTCAAAGGTATTCTTCTTTGATGTGTTGCACTTGGTGTGAAAATTTACAAGTTTATTTCAACAACTAGAAATTATTATTCTAACTGTAAATTTAATTATGCAGTTTATTTGCTATGAATAACAACGAATAAAATCACAATTGCAATATTCACCCTAAAAATGCTGCGGAAAATAAAAATGTTGGAAACTGAGAAATGCTAGCATGCACACAATAATATTGACACAACTATTTTTGGACAATTGTCCCCAGAAAATCCTAATGCAAAAAAATTGATGCAACAGATGAGGGTTTTATTATTATGTAACAACAGAAATTCTAAGTACAATAAAATGGATGCAAAACTAGCATTTCTATCCGAGAGAAATATAGGCTAAATCAACTAAGGAAATGTTGGCATTATGATTCTGGTATGGCTCTATGTTACAGGTGTTGTACTTGATGGCAACTCACTCAAGTGGCAATGCTCTATTCAAGCTCTCAAAATGTTGGAAATTAAGAGGTACGCAGGTGAATGGTTCAAAAGGTGCGGACCCGCAGGTACGCCGGCCAGGAAGTGCGTTCATATCCGCAGGTTACCTGTTCATGAGGTGCAGACCCCCATTTCACTCACTTCAAGGCAGAGAAGCGCACTCACGTGGGGTTTCTTATGTTTGGCCCGTGGTATTTAGCCCACCGTTCTTGATTCTATGGTTTTGGCCCATGGTATAGGATCTAATTTAGCCCCGGTTTGGATCCCTTGTATTGGTTATTGATGGTTTTGTCCCATGGTGTGAATAAGGGCTTGACTATAAATAGGGAAGGAGATCACTTGGCTAATGTATCTTTGAAAGTTCAATATCTTAAGATCTAAATTTTGGGTTATCAGTTTTAAAAGCTAGATCTAAATCAAGGTAAAATTTGAAGGCGAATCTTTGCCAAGTTGTGATCTCTCGAGCGCATGATCAGATCTGTGGATCTGACTGTCTGTAGTACATTGGAGGACTGTTAATTTGGCCCTAATCAGAGGTTCGCAGGCGATCTAAAGCGAGAGTGCGGGGGTACGCAGTACAGAAGAAGGCGCAGTGCGGGTATACGCAGCGCAGCTAAAGGCGCAGTGCGGGGTACGCAGTACAGAGGAAGTCACAGTGCGGGTATACGCAGAGCAGCTGAAGGCACAGTGCAGGGTACGCAATACAAAAGAAGACGAAGTGCGGGTATACGCAGAACAGCTGAAGGTGAAGTGCGGGTATCCGCAGGTTTATATTGGTGAAGTTGCAGACCTGTTTTGAAATATTTGTTGGCTGCCTGTTTTCTATTTGCTGCTATGTTCTGGGTTTAGGATACTGGTGTTGGTTTTTCTCTTTACAGCATTCTGAGAAGTTCGGGTGGCTCATTGGTTTGATTGTATAAGGAGATTGGTTGATTCACATGTACTTGATGTTTATTTGATGTTCTTGGATCCAGTCTGAAAATTAATGAAAAGTGGTCCTTGAATGAAAAGAAGTAGGGGGTTGTAACTCCCTTCCAGGAGAAACTGGAAAACAAGAGAGAGTTGTAGCTCTCCCCAGGTTGTAGCCTGCGTACTGGTAAAGGACTGCACCAGTACAAAATCATTGTAAAAGAAGTTTCTAATTGAAAGAAGATAGAGACATATTGTAGCAGGTGGTTTTCTCCCACATTGGGTTTCCACCTTATATCTGGTGTTCTATGGTGTGACTATCTGTTTTTCATGTTCTTGTTCATTATTATGCATAAGTTAATCATCAATATCTGAAGAATAAGTTGAAGTATAAATTTGGATGGTATATTGAAAAGTTTTAATAATACTGATTCACCCCCCCTCTCAGTATTATTTCCAACAATTGGTATCGGAGCAGGTCCTTCAGAGAAGCTTGATTGCTTGAAGGAAGATCATTCATCATGAGCAACTACGAGAGGGAAGCATCAATCAGGCCACCAATTTTTTATGGGACAAACTTCAATTATTGGAAGGTAAGAGTTACTGCCTATCTTCAATCTCTTGGTACAGAAGTTTGGGATATCATAGATACAGGCTACACTTTTCCTTCAGCTACTCCTACAGATCCGGCCGAGAAGAAGAAATATGAAACAAATGCTAAAGCAGTCAATACTCTGCTGGGATGCTTATCTCAAACAGAATTCGTGAAGGTTATGCAATATAAATCCGCAAAAGAAATATGGGACAAGATTGTCTTGAGCTACGAAGGAGATGAACAGGTAAAGCGTGCTAAACTTCAAACCCTCAGGATTCAGTATGAGAATCTCAGAATGTATAATGATGAAAGTGTGGCTAACTATTTCCTTCGGGTAGACGAGATTGTTAATTGCATGAAAAACTTGGGTGAAGAAATAAAAGAGGCTATTGTGGTTGAAAAAGTTCTAAGATCATTGTCCCCCAAGTTTGAATCTAAAGTGTCTGCAATAGAAGAAAAGGAAAATCTACGAACTCTTACTATGTCTCAGCTACACGGAATTCTAACTGCCTATGAAATGAGAAAAGGAGGTCCATCAGACAGGAGAGAAGCTACCTTTAAGGCTTCAGGCAAAGGAGACTACTATGAAGCAAGTCACGTGCCAGAAGAAGAAGAAGAATCAAATTTTGTCAGAAATCTTCAACGGGGTACTGGAAGGTTCTGAGGTAAGTTACCTTTTAAATGTTTTGCTTGTGGAAGAGTAGGTCATTATGCTGCCAAATGTCCTCATAAGGATAAGATTGATAAAGGAAAGGAACCTGCTAGATGGAACAAGAAACAGAATGCAAATAAGAAAAGCTACTACACTCATGAAGACAGTGATGGTCTATCAAATAGTGATGAAGATGAACGAAGTAATGACTATAAAATTTTAATGGCATTTGAAGATGATGATTACATGGATGCTATAGATGTGGATAGCTTTTATGAAGAGATTTCTAGACTCAAGACATGTATAGAAGAAAAGAATGTGATAATTGATACCCTACAATTTCAAATTGATGAAAAAGAAAAACTTCTTGAAAAGTTAGAATGTGAAATTGTTGGCCTTAGAAAAGAAATTGAGAAAACAAAGGCTATTAATCTTAAGTTTGTCAAAGGATCTGAAACTCTGGATGAGATCATCAATGTACAGCGTTCTCCACTAAACAAGACAGGTCTGGGATATAATGGAGAAACATCTCAAGCATCCACCTCAAAGAATTATCTTGATGCAGCAAGAAGGAATGAGCAAAAGCACAATGGAGATCACCAGGTAAAGCAGCGACGAATTACATCGAGAACAAACAAATACTATCAGGTAAACCAGGGGCAATTCATCTTAAGGGTGAACAAAAGCTACAACCAACTGTTTAGTCAATTTAGTATTGTCTAAATTGCTATCATAAATTGTCAACCAGGAGCTCGTAAGCTGATGAAGTGAAGGTGTACTATATGTACTTAAGCAACCTCTTAGATCTTTTTGTCGTTTGGGGGTGTTGTTGTGGTTAAGTTTAACTTCCTAAGATGGAGTGATGATTTTATAAACAGATGAGTGATAGTGTGTGTAAGGTGATTTCTAAATGAGTGAGTGTGTGTTACTGGTGGTTTCTAACTACCTTCTAAACTTGCAAAGAAAAAGCTTGAAAGAAATAACTTGAAATGAAACTGAAAGCAAAGAACCACTTTCTAATGGCACTAGACACTATTCATGCTGCTGCAAATAAAAATGTAAGAAAACCACTTTAAAAACCAATGATAATGTTTATCTCTTCCTAACTCTCTGCTTCCAACATATGGTACTATGTAAAACACGATTAGGAAGTAGTTAGAGATGAGTTTAAAAAGTGATAAAAAATGAGAAAAATCTACTTTAAAGACTAGTTATAATGTTCAGCTCTTCCTAACTCTCTGCTTTCAGCATATGGAATTATGTGAAGCACGATTAGGAAGTAGTTAAAGATTAGTCTACAAAGTACTCAAAGCCAACTGTAATTTATTAGTATTCTGATCTCTAAAAGATGAACAACTTATGATAAAGAGACCATCAATATGTTAACATACAACTTTGAGAAACTAAACTAGAAATCAGCTATGAAAATAGAGTAAAGGCAGCAACTTTGAATATGTCAACTGAAAATACCATCAGATATAAAGCAAATACACAAAGACAAAAACAATCCCGGGTTAAAAACCTGCAAAAGAACAATACTGATCAGTTTAAAATAAATGCTGGAAATGAAATGACATGAGATCAAATGGTACACTATTATACATGATGAAAGAAATAGAAATTGTTGAAAGCATGAAAATGAAATCAAACACTATGTGCACGGGTTGTCATAGATGGGGGCCCTCCATCCACGCAACCAACTTAAAAGATCAGCTACGAAAAGGTGAACAGAACAATCTTCTTTTTATAAAACCAGCATGTCAAAATACAGTGAAAAGTGTTGTAGGAACAGCCTTCTAAAATAGAGTTTTTATAACAGAATCAGCGCAGCAATTACAATATTCAAAAAGCTAATCTATAAGCGTTGACACACGCCTTATTTATAAGCGCAGAGGCAAACTACCCTCTGCGTGAATTAAGCAACTACAGCCTAACTTATTAACTACGCAGCAACACGCAGTCTTAACTAATTAACTTGTGCAGCAACACGCAGGCAACTCCGTGCACTTTTGAGGGAAACGGTCATCATGGGAGACAAATCTATGTTTGGATCCTGTCTTTAGCTGTCTTCGTGGCGTGGAGGAAGTGCCAGCTACGGTTCCGTGTCCCAACTGCTCACGGCTCTCATGCCACCGTTTAGAACTTGACCGTTTGACCGAGGGAACACCTGCGTTGACCAAGGGCATACGTGACTGGTTTGGCTTAACCAATAGCATACGATCCATGTGTACATCCATCCCAACATGCCCATGTGGACCATTCCTTGAGAAGACACGTGGAGTATATCAAACAACAAAAAGGCTGCGGAATCTCTGAACAGCTGCGGAATTGCTGAACAGCTGCGGAATTGCTGAACAGCTGCGGAAACTCTGTTTATATGTCAAAAATCTAAACCAACAGTAAAACATAAGCAAAGTTAACTAATTATGCTTAAAGACATCAAATGTAATGATCTGGGTAAGTTTATGCGGAAAATAGAGCAAAAGAGAGGGATAAGTGAGGAAAAGTTGTAGGTAATGATGGATAATCAAGTGCAAGTTAGAGGCTCTACACCAGCCACAGGTAAAATCTTCTCAATTTGCTTCAAAAATGGATGACAATAGGAATTACAATCATAATTGCAGAAGTTTCTTCAATGGACAATGTTTCTCTTGCCATAACTTTGGTCACAAAGTAGCTCAATGTGTTGCATATAAAACAATCATGACTAGAGAAGCTCAAAAACAAAGAAGTATGACCGGGTTTACAAAAAGGACCTATAACAACTTTTTGGCTCTTGAAAATGAAGTTGAATGTTCTATTTGCAATAACTTTGGTCATGAAGATTCTGAATGCAGTAGCAGGTTTCAGCAGACAAAGGAACAAGCCTCAAGCACCAGAACATGGAGAATAAAGGAACCACAAACAGAAAGATGTGGGATAGCATTTTATGCAGAGGGACAAGAAAATATATGGTACATCGACAGTGGATGTTCGAAGCATATGGCAGGTGATAAAGAAAAACTTGAATCATATTCTGCTTTAGAAAAGGGTAAGAAAGTTTCTTTTGGAAATGATACTCCTGCAGCTATAAAAGGAAAAGGCACTGCTCAGTTAAAAGAAAAGGTCAAAGCTGGAAATGTTTTGTATGTTGATGGACTGAAGCATAATCTTCTGAGTGTCAGCCAGATGTGTGATCAAGGAACCGAGGTAATATTTAGATCAAATGGATGTCGTGTTCGTGATCTTAATACAGGTGAAATAGTGATCAAAGGTAGAAGAACTCCAAATAATCTATACATATTTGAAGAAGGACAACAACAATGCTATTTGAGCAAGGATGATGAACACTGGTTATGGCACCGGAGGTTGGGGCATCTAAGCTTTTCACAAATAAGGAAAGCATGCAAATATCAGGCAATTCGTGGTCTTCCAGATATCAAAATTCCAGACAACACCATATGCAAATCATGTCAGTTTGGAAAGCAAACCAGAACTAACTTTCCGGAGAAGGAAGGATCAGCCAGCATGCCTCTTGAGCTAGTCCATATAGATGTATGTGGTCCATTTAGGAAAAGGACACCTCGAGGAGAAGAATACTTGATATTATTCATTGATGATTTCTCCAGGTTTGTTTGGTTAGGACATATGAAGCACAAAGATGAAGCATTCGAAAAATTCAAATCCTTCAAAGCCTTGGTTGAAAATGAATCAGGTCACAAAATTAAGTGCCTCAGGTCCGACAGAGGTGGGGAGTTTACCTCAAATGAATTCTTCGATTTCTGTGAAGAACATGGGATAAGAAGAGAATTCTCTACAGCTAGAACTCCTCAGCAAAATGGAGTGGTGGAAAGGATGAACAGAACAGTCCAACAAATGGCTCGTGCTATGCTTGATGAGTCTGGAACTCCCGCAACTTTCTAGGGTGAAGCTGCATATGCTGCGGTTGTTATTCTCAACAAAACAAATGTCCGAGTGAACAGCACTCAAACTCCTCATGAGCTCTGGTATGGTGAGACTCCTTCAGTAAAGCACTTCAAAATCTTTGGGAGCAAATGCTATATTAAGAATACTGATGAGCAACTTGGCAAACTTGAACCTAGAGCAGATGAAGGCATTCTTCTTGGTTATTCTCCACACAGCAAAGCATATAAGTGCTACAATAAAAGACTTGGAAGAATTATTGACAGCATTGATGTAGTGGTTGATGAAAAGGGATACATTCCTAGGCAAGTAAATCATGAAAATATCGAAGAAGATGAAGACTACCCTCAAAGACAGAATGATGAAGAAGAAGAACCTCAAGAAGCACCATAGGAACAGATAAGGATAGAAGAGAAGACTCCATCCAGGTATGTTCAGAAGAATCATCCAGAATCTCAAATTTTGGGGGAGAAAGAAGCAGGTGTACAAACAAGAAGAACAATTGCAGAAGATTCAAGCTATCTGGCATTACTCTCTTCCACTGAACCACAAAATGTGAAAGAAGCATGCAAAGATGAATGTTGGGTCAAAGCAATGGATGAAGAACTTGAGCAGATCGAAAAGAACAACACTTGGGAGTTGGTTCCTAGACCAAAGGATAAGAATGTTATAGGGACAAAATGGGTCTTCAAAAATAAGTTGAATGAAAATGGGGAAGTAATTAGAAACAAGGCCAGACTTGTTTGTAAAGGGTATGCACAGCAAGAAGGAATAGATTTTGAAGAAACTTTTGATCCTGTTGCAAGACTTGAGGCCATCTGAATGTTCCTTGCTCTCTCAAGCTTTCAAAAGTTCAAAGTATTTCAAATGGATGTGAAATCAGCCTTTCTGAATGGAGACTTAGAAGAAGAAGTATACATTGAGCAGCCAGATGGTTTCATTCTTGGAAATGATCCAAATCTTGTATGCAGCCTGAAGAAGGTTCTATATGGTCTTAAACAAGCTCCAAGGGCTTGGTACTATCGGTTTGACAAATATCTTCATCAACAAGGTTTTTCAAAAGGATCAGCAGATAGCAATCTTTATATAAAAATTGAAAATGACAAATTGCTAATACTTATTGTGCATGTAGATGACATTATCCTTGGCAGCAATGAAGAATCTATGAGTCAAAGCTTTGCCTCAGTGATGCAGAAAGAATTCGAAATGTCCTTGCTTGGAGAATTGACATATTTTCTTGGTTTTCAAATCCAACAAAAGGAAGGAGGAATCTTCTTGTCTCAAACCAAGTATCTCAAGCAGATTTTGAAGAAATATGGCATGGAAGATGCAAAACCAGTATGTACACCCATGGTCACAGGATGTAGCCTCAGTGCAAATGATGAATCAGCAATAGTGCATCAACCAACCTACAGGTCTATGATTAGAAGTCTACTTTATTTGACAAGTACCCGACCAAACATCATGCATGCAGTGGGAATAGTTGGAAGATTTCTGGAAAATCCAAAGGAAACTCATCTTTAGGTAGTGAAGAGAATTTTCAAATATCTTCAAGGGACTCAAAATTATGGCTTATGGTATCCTAGAGATACAGATCTCACACTTCATGCTTATACAGATGCAGATTGGGCCGGAAGCATGGATGACAGGAAGAGCACAAGTGGTGGTGCATTCTTTATGGGTTGCAGATTAGTATCTTGGTTCAGCAAGAAACAGAGTTTGATTGCCTTGTCTACAGCTGAAGCGGAATATGTTGCTACTGCATCTTGCTGCACTCAACTCCTTTGGATGATGCAGACCTTGCAGGATTTTCAAATCACTTGTATACCACCCATCTCCATCTTATGTGATAATACAAGTGCAATCAGCATTTCAAAGAACCCAGTCATGCATTCAAAGACCAAGCACATACCGATCAAGTATCATTTTCTCCGGGAACAAGTACTTGAACAAAAGGTCAAGTTGGAGTATGTTCCTTCTAAGGAACAAGTTGCTGATATACTCACCAAACCATTGCCCAGGGAGACCTTTGAATACCTCAGGCAAAAGCTGGGGGTTGTTGATGCATCATCTTGTTGATTGACTCTCTTCTGATTGTTGGTTGTATGCAAGGTTCATCTGGGGTATATGCATACATATGTTGGGTTGCGGATTGGTCGAAGGTCGAATTGCACAGGTTCAGGGGGAGCATATAATGCATTGTTGGAATTATGGAGGAAGTACAAAAGGAGATCATGGATGCTGGTCTGAATATTGCTGCAATATGTCTCTATCTCTTTCATGGTCATTTATTGTGTTTGGTGGATTATGGTGCTTCTTTGCAGATTTGGTTTATAGTCAGGGGGAGCATGTTCTTAGGGGGAGCATAACCCTTTGCCCTTGATGTCAAAGGGGGAGAATGACGTTGAGGATCTTGAGGTTGCCATTAAGTCCAAAGGGGGAGATTGTTGGCATTATGATTCTGGTATGGCTCTATGTCACAGGTGTTGTACTTGATGGCAACTCACTCAAGTGGCAATGCTCTGTTCAAGCTCTCAAAATGTTGGAAATTAAGAGGTACGCAGGTGAATGGTTCAAAAGGTGCGGACCCGCAGGTACGCCGGCCAGGAAGTGCGTTCATACCCGCAGGTTACCCGTTCATGAGGTGCGGACCCCCAGTTCACTCACTTCAAGGCAGAGAAGCGCGCTCACGTGGGGTTTCTTATGTTTGGCCCGTGGTATTTAGCCCGCCGTTCTTGATTCTATGGTTTTGGCCCGTGGTATAGGATCTAATTTAGCCCCGGTTTGGATCCCTTGTATTGGTTATTGATGGTTTTGTCCCATGGTGTGAATAAGGGCTTGACTATAAATAGGGAAGGAGATCACTTGGCTAATGTATCTTTGAAAGTTGAATATCTTAAGATCTGAATTTTGGGTTATCAGTTTTAAAAGCTAGATCTAAATCAAGGTAAAATTTGAAGGCGAATCTTTTCCAAGTCGTGATCTCTCGGGCGCATGATCAGATCTGTGGATCTGACTGTCTGTAGTACATTGGAGGACTGTTAATTTGGCCCTAATCAGAGGTTCGCAGGCGATCTAAAGCAAGAGTGCGGGGGTACGCAGTACAGAAGAAGGCGCAGTGCGGGTATACGCAGCGCAGCTAAAGGCGCAGTGCGGGGTACGCAGTACAGAGGAAGTCACAGTGCGGGTATACGCAGAGCAGCTGAAGGCACAGTGCGGGTATACGTAGAATAGCTGAAGGTGAAGTGCGGGTATCCACAGGTTTATATTGGTGAAGTTGCGGACCTGTTTTGAAATATTTGTTGGCTGCCTGTTTTCTATTTGTTGTTGTGTTCTGGGTTTAGGATACTGGTGTTGGTTTTTCTGTTAATAGCATTCTGAGAAGTTCAGGTGGCTCATTGGTTTGATTGTATAAGGAGATTGGTTGATTCACATGTACTTGATGTTTATTTGGTGTTCTTGGATCCAGTCTGAAAATTAATGAAAAGTGGTCCTTGAATGAAAAGAAGTAGGGGGTTGTAGCTCCCTTCCAGGAGAAACTGGAAAACAAGAGAGAGTTGTAGCTCTCCCCAGGTTGTAATCTACGTACTGGTAAAGGACCGCACCAGTACAAAATCATTATAAAAGAAGTTTCTAATTGAAAGAAGATAGAGACATATTGTAGCAGGTGGTTTTCACCCACATTGGGTTTCCACCTTATATCTGGTGTTCTATGGTGTGACTATCTGTTTTTCATGTTCTTGTTCATTATTATGCATAAGTTAATCATCAATATCTGAAGAATAAGTTGAAGTATAAATTTGGATGGTATATTGAAAAGTTTTAATAATACTGATTCACCCCCCCTCTCAGTATTATTTCCAACAGGGAATTTACCCTCCTCTCCAAGCAATCCCACAACAAACTGAACCTCAAAACTAGCTCTGGAACACCTTTGTGCATGCTTCTATACTACCTCTACACAAGCTAAACTTATGCTACCCAGAAACTACCTCTAATGATGACATCTAACCTGTTGTTTCCTCTAGAAGTGATTCTCCCGACCTCTTGGAAATATTCTTGGCCATTGAAAGTTGAATTGACCTCTTTGTTAGCTAAATCAAACTGCCCCTCTTGAGGCTTTGCGCAGGTCCAGACCAATCTCCTAGAGAATAAACTCGACCTCCTCACCTTACTCTTCCAAAAGTGGAAAATCCTCCATAAATTTGCTACTCTACCCATTTTCCTCGTCTTACTTGATCTCTCACTCGATCTCTCCTGCTGAATCACCTACACTAGAAAATCAAACTATCCAAATCACTGAGTATTTACAGTCTATGTTTTCTCTATCTACCCATCAACCTCTTCTTATAATATCCAATTAAGACTTAAACAACTAATATTAAAACTTAATCGATGGTCGATATCATGTCTAAGTCAATTAGTGTGAGTTTCTAGAGAATTCTCACCTTTCTCAACTAATTACTATTAATTAATCGATTTCCCTAAGTTAGACTTAGGAATATTTTAAGTATCGATCAATTAATTTAATTAAGTTGTCTCTCGGTGGAATTTCCAGAAAACATTTATTGGTTTTTGAGAACTCATGTGTTTTAGCCTCTCCACAAAGTTTGAGACTAGATCACCATATGATGCTACAAAAACTAACACTCCATATTAGCGAGGTAGTTGTTCTCTAATGTTACACTGCTACAACACCCCATCTCTACATCATTTTCCCATACACGTTGTTGATGTCTGACAATTGTAGTTGCCTGCCACTATCCATCAAATAATGCACTAAGTCTGATTCATCTTCCATTAACTATAGATAAACCATGTTTCATTTGTGCTTCTACTGACACTGCATTGTACATCATATACTACTGCCAACTGTGCATCTGCAGTGCAACCTAACTAACACTCCCACTCATTGTTGTTGTTGCTACTACAACTAAGAAGTAGCCAAAATATTATGTCCCTACTATTGAAACATGTTCTTCACTATACCCATATGTTCTCTAAACTAAACAAACTTGTCTCTTCCTAGTGCTTTCATGAGTATATATACAACTTGCTCTATTGTGGGAACATACTATAGCTAGACTACTCCACGCTACACACAATATTTAATGAATGACACCAAATATCTATGTGTTTTGACCTATCATGAAATACTAGATTTTCATAGAGCTTGATGCAACTCTCATTATCACAGTAGACACTAGTCGTCTCCATCCTTTGTTTGAACAATATTACCAACAACTTCCAAAGCCATATAGCTTCGCATGTGGTTGTGCTAGCTGCCATATAATCTATCTCTTGAGAGTTCAATGCTACTAACTTTTGCTTCTTTCTACACCAAGAAACCATTCTTGATCCAACATTGAAGCAGTACCCAAAGGTACTTTTCCTGTCCACTGCTTTTCCTACCCAATCTACATCTGTGAATCCACATAGCCTGACATCATACCCTTAGGTATATTTCAACCCATACTCTATCATGCCATGCAAATACCTCAGAATATGCCTTGTTGTTGTTTAATGCACTCTCTTCGGCTCCACTATAGACTGGCTGAGAGCATTGACTGCAAAGCAGATATCTGGCCTAGTGTTGACCAAATACATGAGAGAACCGATGATATGTCTATACAAGGTGGGGTCAATATCCTTGTCCTCTAATGCATCTATCTTCCTCCAATTGGTGACCATGGCCTAGACATGGGTCTACAATCCTGCATCTTGAATCTCTGTAGCATATATTCCTTGACCAAGGAATATCTCCCCATCCTTTTGCCACACTTCTAAGCCTAGGAAATAGTGCATCAACCCCAAATCCTTCATGTAAAATTTTGATGTCAGGTTCCTCTTATAGTCCACTATGAGCCCTAGTGACACTGTTAAGAAGAGGTCATCTACATACAACACTAGGATGAGTGGCTCATCCTCTACCATTAAGTAGTAAAAATTTGGATCTGTATCACTCTTGACAAATCCCATTTTATGCAAGTAGTTGTCAATCCAACCATACCATGCCCTGGGAGCCTACTTAAGCCTGTATAGATACTTCTCCAACCTAAACACATGTGTGCGCCTCTCATGTTTCTCAAATCCCTCCGGTTATTCTATGCACACCTCCTCTATCACTTCATTCGAGAATGTTGTCTTAAAATCCATATGGTGACTCTTCCATCCCATTTGTGCTTCTAGGGATATAACTGATTGGATAGAAGTGTATCTAGCCACTAGGGCGAAGGTCTCCTCGTAATATATCCCTTATTTCTGTGCATACTCCTTTGCCACAAACCTAGCCTTGTACTTCTCCACGCTACCATCTACAATGTACTTGATCTTGTAGATCCATTGAGAACCCACAACTGACCTGTCCTCAGGCCTAGCACCACCTCCAAAACATCATTCGTCATGATCGAATTGTACTCCTCTACTGTGACATCTACCCACACCGATATTATGTGGCCTCCAGATAGTTAGAAGGTTATTTAACCTATGCCACCAATGTTTGGTACTTGTCAGGTTGTCTGTGATCTCTCTTGTTCGTCCTAGGAGTTGCAATGAACTCCTCTCCATCTCTTAATGTCCGAAAAAATTCCTTGCTGTTTTGACCACTAGTGGTGGGAGTTTCATCCAACTCCTCATCCTCCCTCTTCTACTTCATCTGTTGTGAACTCACTGTATCTTCTGCACCTGAGGATGTGTTGGTACTAGAAACTATACTGGATCCCTATGACTGTCCTACTAGCGGTCCCACTGGTTGCCCCAATGGCTACCCCAACTGCTAGACCAATGAACCTTCTGTTGGCTCCCTCTGATCATCTGTTGGCATTTCACGAGACTTCTTGAAGGCTCTATCGTCCATAAAATTCGCGTATCATCTCACTATCATCTTCCTTCTAATAGGAACATAGATCCTATATGCCTTAGAGGTTTCACTATACCCAACGAAATAACCTCCTTCTATAGTTTGATCCAACTTGGTGCACTTTTTATCTGGTACATGGCAATAAGTTATGCTACCAAAGATCCTGAACTGACTGACCTCTGGCTTCTTCCCTGAGAATACTTCTTCTAGTGTTATCTTTCCCAACACCTTATGAGGAACATGGTTCTGAATAGTGTTACATGCCTCTTCCCATAAGAACAAGGGTAAATCCTGGTCATATAACATCACCTTTGTAGCCCTACCTATGGATCTGTTCTTCCTTTCCGCATCCCCATTTTTTTGTGGATTGTATGGAGTTTTCTGCTCCCTTCTAATGCCTTCCTTCACACAAAACCCTATGAAGCCACTATCTGTATACTCACCTCCATGTCTGAGCGAGGTGTCTTGAACTTTCCCCCTTTCTTATTTTCCACCAGAGCCTTAAACTCCTTGAAGTGATAGAAGACCTCATATATGGTTTACAAGAAATAGATCCAGGTTTTCCTGGAATGATCATCAATGAATGTAATGAAATATTTTAACTTCCTAGGGATGTAGTGTACATAAGGCCACAAATGTTTGACTGTATATGATCAAGGGGATCAGTAAAGTGTTCAAAAGTTCTTGAAACATATGCTAAAGGATATGTCTCGACGACTTGAATCCAACACAACTTGAATCGCTCAAAACCAATATTGTATGCTCTCGATATTGCGTTCTAATCGTTTTCCCAAACATGTAAAATATTTGCAGGATTGGTTGCAGGACTTTTCACTAGGCAGTCCATACGATGACTCGGAACGATGACTCTACAATTTGGGCCAATGGTAGATTACCAAGTGTCCTATTGTGATTGGTTTGATTTTGGGTGTATTTGATTAGTGGTTGAGCTTTTAATTGGGCCAATGGTGGGATGCCATGTGGCCCAATCATGGGCTGCCACATGGCACCAGGGAGGTCAAATAAAATTTGGAAAGGGTTGACTAGAGGCCCCACTGGATTCAAACGTGAGACCTATGGAGTAGAAATACAATGCATTTCCACTAGGGTGCAGGGTGGAACTTAACCTCTATAGTTCCCAATATGCATTTAAACTTTGTGCATTTTGTTTTTGGGGGATGGGGCCAAGGCTAAGACCTGGCCTTGGTAATCTTACCACCATGAGACCATAGGGAGCAAGAGCTGAGGGCTCGGGCTTAGCCCCAGCTCAAGGTTTCGACATGCTACCATGTAACCACAATAGAGTGACAACAGGTATGGGAAGAAGTATAGGGACCAATGAATGGTTGCGACACCCATATATGACCAGTGCCAATTGCAATGGAGGGCTCCACAGAGAATTTTTCGACGGGTGTGGAAAAAGGGATAAGCCCCAGGTTATATGGAACTCCATGGAATCAATCGCCGAATATTTTGGGGTTATGCCAATGGGGGTCGGCGGTTAGCCCCAGCCCCGAGCGCATGGCCCCATGTGGCCATTATTTTCCGTTACAAGGCTTATTGGGCATTTAAACAGAGCAAAAATTTGCACCCAATTCGGCGTGAATCTCACTGGCACCTGGAAAAACTGTCGCTCAACATGCCCGGAAAAGGAAAATTCGTAGGATGGATAGCAAATTAGTCCAGTTTGTAGGTAAGTTAGTAGGGAAAATTCTAGAGAGCATAACTTCTTTAGTTTTTTGTCAAAATGAGCCTAAAAAAAGCCCAGATAGGGGTTTTTGACTATTCTGAAGCCATTGCATACATAATATTTACATTCTGATCACTGTAAATCCATGTAAACACAAATTTGAGCACTTATTGAAAGAGGCCCAATATTAGAAGCTGGACCAAGAGATGTAGCCCAAGAGAGGGATGAACTCCTTTATCATTTTTGTTGTTATGTGTTTCTGATATGGTATATTTGTCTATGTTTATGCTTTTAAATAAGTTTAAAAAATATTATTTTATGTGTTTTTCAAAGTGATCCATTGCCTAAAATACATAAAAATTTACTTGCAATTTTTCTATCACCTTCAGGGTTGCATAACAGATCAGGTATCAGAGCTCAAGGTTATTTTGAAGGTTTGATTTTGTTTGCAAGTGTTTTCTGATGCTTACAAGGTTGAAGATCAAAATAGGATAAGGATAACTTATGGAGCCAAGGTCTCAAATTGTTTCAAGGAGAACACTCATACCTCAAGCTTCACTAGTCATGGCACATGAAGAAGGTCCTGAAGGGATGTCTAAAGATGAAAGAACTTTCAGAAAAGCTTTCTTTGAAATGTTTGAAATGGTAAAAGTTCTTTATGAGGAGAGGAACTAAAAGTTGCAAGGTGAGAGTTTAAAACCTCCAAAATTAGATGGAGGAAAAAGAGACAAACCACCAAAAGGGAATGGGGAAAATGGTGACAAGCCACCACCTTCACCTCCCTCCTCATCCTCATCTTCATCCTCACCTTCATCTACTTCTTCTACCCTTACATAAACACCTCCAAATTGATGCAGGAGCATTCGAGCACTCATCACTAAAGGAGGAATCTAAAGCGGAGAAAGGAGGACACATGGACAAATGAGAAAAACAGGGGGCAAATTCTGTTAAAACCGAGCAAAATGATGGAATGGATAAAGTCTCTAGAAGACTTATCTAATGTAATGTAATCTGCCATATGTATGCATATAGAGAGATTTAGGGGTTGTTGAGTTATTTGTGAGAGGAAATCATGGAGAGGATTTGATCTGATCCTTCCAGTGATCTGATCTAATGCTTTCTTATAAATGATGAACCTGCGTGTTCAATAGAGAGATAGAGGGATATAGAGAGCAATAGATAAAAATTTGTGTAACCATATTATAGATTCAATGTAGTCGAGAGGGGGAAGTGTGACTAAGGCTGAAATGCCTTAGGTTGTAATAGAAGTCTGTATATATATAATGAAAATATTTGTGAGTTGTGGGAAATTCGTGTTTTTGGATAATTATGCCTTTCTGAGTTATACTGTGTTGTTGGAGTGTTGATCAATCATCGATCACTAGAAGGATCGATGGCGATCAAATGTTAATCAAATTATTGTTATATGGGTGTCGTGTGTGAAAACAGAGTATGGCAGAGGAACTGTGTTTTAATGCAGATTCCATCAATAGCGAACGAGATCAAGTCAAAGAAGGAATAGACAGAGTAATGCATAGGAGCCATCAGATCTTTATGATCAACGGACATGATTAAGTAGTAGAGAATGGGATAATTGAAATCGCATCACAATATATCTTAGGAGTGAGTGAAGCGGTCTTAGGTGATTTGCGATGGCAATGTGCGAAATCATTTCTGGCCATCGGATCGAGTGATTGGATCAACGATGGAGGATCAATGTTAAATCTCGCATCAAAATATTCCAATGGGAGGAATTAACCTTGTCCATAAGTCTTGCGATGTGCGATGATGCGACAATCGTAGGATCGAAAGCCAGATCGACGGTCAAGATTTAATCGCAATTGCATTCACAGAAGTCAAGTGCTGGCGAACAGTGGAAAACTGCGATATGTGATGAGGCGAAATTGTGATATTGCAATGAGCAAGAACGCGATGAAGCATCGACCATTGGATCGGAGAATACGATGGATGACAGAGATTGAAGCCGATAGAGTTCAGGTGAAGAGAGCGGACCCGAGAGTTTATGGACATAGATTTAATTCTTTTGAAGTCAGGTCTTTATGTGCCAAGTGGAATCAACATTTGATTGTGGGTTTCCAGTGTATTCTTATAATTTGTGTTGTCCTGGTTTTTAAGGCAAAAGCGCCAATCAAATGCTTCCGATAGAATTGTGGGCCCATAACCCACAGGTCCACGATCGAAATTTGTAAATGAAAGGGAGATTGCCTCCATGCAATTTTTCCTTCATCATATATTCTCCAAAGGGACATGGTAAAACTCCTTTGTTAAAGTTTGACATAAAGTTTGAATTGCCTATGTATGATGGAGAGGTAGATGCTAAGAAATTGGATAATTGGATTCGTCAGATTGATGTGTATTGTGGGATACAAACGATCAAGGATGATGAGACCAAAATTCATCTTGCTTCTCTTAGGTTGGAAAGTGCAACACTCATTTGGTGGGAGGCCAAAACTCAAGAGGACATGAAGAAACATGGTAAGGTTTTATCCTCTTGGAATTATTTTGTTGTTGCAATAAGAAGACAATTTTATCCATTAGAATACATGCAAAAAGTTATAATGGATTGGAAAAACTTTAGGCAAGCTAAAGGTCAAAATGTGCAAAGCTATACTCAATAATTTAGGAAAAGATCTTTGATTTTGGGTATATATTTGTCCTCCAAAGACACTCTACTGAAATACATTGGAGGTTTACATAGTTATTTGAGACACACTATTCTCATGTTTAACCCTACAAAAATAGATGAAGTTTGTGTACAAACAACTCATTTAGAAGAAAGAGGGAATAATGTTTCTAATGAAACTAGTGAGAAGTCATTTAAGTTTGGAGAAAAAGGAAAAGGGAAGTTCAAAGGCAAGGATAAAAAGAATGTTTCAGTCAAGAAAGAGGGAGAAAAAACCATATGTAAACATTTTTCTAAAGAAGGCCATGATAAATATCACTGTTGGAAACTTCATCCTAAGATGACACCCAAAAAATTTAATAACAAGGAAAAATAAAAGACTGCTGCAACTACACAACAATATCTAGGATTTGATTCCGGAGATGAAACAAACATTATAGCCATGGGATTGAAAGGTAAGGATTTTTATTGGAAGTACTAGTTCTTCTAGCAAACCCATTGAAACTCAAAATGAAAGAGAAAGAATAGGGCTTTTCCATGTTAGAGTCATCACAAAACATAACAAAGTAGATACTTTGTTTGATAGTGGATCATAAGCAAACCTTATTTTAGAAGACAATGTCAAGAAGCTAAATTTGGAAACCATTCCTCATCCTAAACCTTATCCTTTGGGTTGGGTATGTGACAATGCCAAATTGCACATGACAAGAAAATGAATACTTAATTTTTCCATCACTCCAAATTTTATTAATGAGGTAAAACTTGATGTGGTACCACTTGAAATATGAAGGATTGTTTTGGGAAGCCCATACTTCTATGACAGGAAAGCCATCGGTCATTTCCATGAGAACAAATATCATTTGTTTAAAAATGGGATTGAGTATATTGTTAGAGCACATCGTAAAAAGTTGAATTTGTCTCTTGTGAATGTTGGACAAATGAAAAGGTTTGTAAAATGCTAGTTAGAAGTTTGCATTGTTGATGAATTTGAAGCCTTCCAAGAATGTGATGCAACATTAAAATATGATTTAGTTCAAGTTGTTAATACATGTGATAAAATGTTTCAGGAATTTAACATGTTGCCTCCCAAAAGAAGAAAACAACATGAAGTTCAATTGCAGCAAGATGCATCACTTTTGAACATTGGTGAACAAGATGCCAGTGTTAGAGAATGCAGGAATCAAGAAGCAGAAGCAAGAACTACTTGAAAAAGGGAACAGTAGTTCTAATGCATATTCTTGTGGGTCTTCTAGTGTTTTGGCATTGAATAAGGATGATGCATGGCGATGGCGATCATATTTGGTGAAGAGTCAAGCCAAATACAAGGCTAGACATGATAAGTATCGTGTTGGCCACAATTTTCAGGTTGGAGATGAAGTAAGTCTTTGCATCAACAAAGAAAAGCTTCAAGGTGAAAAGAACTTGAAATTAGGTAAGCCTCCTTTGATTTAAGATTCAAGAGAGAATGTTCAGATTCTTTAAATAGAAGTTTTCTCTCCTGAAAATATTTAAGAATTGCAGCAAGATCCTATCCTTTACGGAGAAACAAGAACTTCAAGAAGAAGGAACAAGAAGCACCTTCACAAGGGGCTAAAATGTACAAAACCAGGAAAAGCCAAATAAATTGAGATTGGAAGGGTGAGGGAGCTATACCCTCATCTGTTTTTTTGACTGAAAGTAGCCTTTTGGAAGTCCAAAATATTCCAGTTGGGAGGAGTGATCTAGGGGATCAATAAAGTGCTCAAAATTAAACATGTTCAAAAGTGCTCGAAACCTATGCCAAAGCATAGATATTAATGACTATCCAATGCAACTTGAATCACTCAAAACCGATATTGTATGCTCCTGATATCACGTTCTGATCATTTTCCCAAATACGTAAAAAATTTGTAGGATTGGTTGTAGGACTACTGATTGGGCAGTTCGTACGATGACTGGGCAAGGTGATTATGCAAGCTAACTGTACAATTTGGGCCAATGGAAAGATTTGAAGTGTCCTATTATTATTGGTTTAATTTTGGGTGTATTTGATTGGTGGTTGAGTTTTTAATTTGGCTAATGGTGGGATGCCACATGGCCCAATCATGGGCCGCAATGTCGCACCTCATGGTCAAATAAAATTTGGCAAGGGTCAGCCAAAGGTCCGACTGGATTCAAATGCGAGACCTATGGATCAAAAATACAACGCCTTACTGCTAGGGCATAGGGTGGAACTTAACCTCTATAGTTCCAAATATTCATTTAAACTTTGTGCGTTTTGTTGTTAGGGGACGGGGCTGGGGCTAAACCCTGGCCTCTGGTCACCTTAATGCCATGGGACCACAGGCAGCAGGACCTGAGGGCTTAGGCTCAGCCCCATCCTAAGTTTTTGGCACACTACCATGTAACCACAGTAAAGCGCCAACAATTAGGGGTGGAAGTATAGGGACCAACCCATAGTCGCGACACCCACATATGGCCAGTGGTAGTTGCAACGAAGGTCTTGATGGAGAATTTTGTGATGGGTAGGGAAAAAGGGATAAGCCCCAGGTTATATGTTACTCCATGGAACCAATCATCGAATATTTTGGGGCTATGCCGACGGGGGCGACTGGTTAGCCCCAGCCCTCAGGCACATGGCCCCATGTGGCCATTATTTTCTGCTACATGCCTTATTGGGCATTTAAACAGAGCGACATTTTGCACCCAATTTGACGTGAATCTTGCCGATGCTGGGCGAAATTGTCACTCGACATGCCCAGAAAAGGCGGATTCGTAGGATGGATAACATATCAGTCCAATTTGTAGATCGATTAGCATGGAACACTTCTAGAAAGCATAACTTCTTTGTTTTTGGCCAAATTGAGCCCAATAGAAGCCTAGCTAGGGGTTTTTACTATTCTAAATCCATTGGATACATAATATTTATATTCTAAGCAATGTAAATCCATGTAAACAAAAATTTGAGCACTCAATGAAAGAGGCCAAATGTTGGAAGTTGGACTAGGAGCGATTAGGAGATGTAGCCCAAGAGAGGGGTGAACTCCTTTATCATTTTTTCTATTATGTGTTTCTGATACGGTATATTTGTCTCTTTTTATGTTGTTAAATAAGTTTAAAAACCATTTTTTTATGTGTTTTGTGATGAGCCCCATAAATGGGTAATTATATGGGCTCATTTTGCCTCCTAACATAGTTAAATCAACCATTATCTTAGCTTATTGCATGTTTTTAATTATATTTATTCTTATGGAGTGAGTTGAGTTAGTTATGATGCCATGAGGTCTAATATGTGTTTAATGCAGATTTTTGTTGAATTTTGAAGACAAAGTCAAAGATTTAATGGACAATTGGCAGTGATAATTCGAAGTGGACAAAGGAGAGGATTTATAGGAGGGAATCTCCCTCATTTATTACTCCCCACTTCGAATTCCCCTTCATACAGCTTGGAGTACGAACAACCAAATCAATGCATTAGGAGGCAGCCGAGCAAGTGGAGGATAACGTATGTTTATCTCGAGTTTTGGGAGCCAAGGCTCCCTGATTTTAAGGAAGTTGTTGGGAGCTTCAATTGTATAAGTAGAGAGGCCTAGGGCCTTACTAGGGTCAAATTTTTTTTCAGATTTTTATTGTACTTTTGCTATTGTAAAACTCTACTCAACTTCGAGCTTACTTTTGGTGACAATCTTATGTAATCCTATTACTGTTTTGAAAATAAAGATGAGATCCTCTTTGAGCTAGCACTGAGTTACCTCAGAGGGTTGAAGCTCTTAGGCTAGGGCCCAATCCAAGTAGCCAAGCTCCTTTGGTTTGTATTTATATGCTTTGTTTCAGTTTATGGATTAGTTTCTGTTAAATGAATTTCTTTCTTGGTTAAGAATAGGTTTCTTTTGATGATTTAGAAGGTTGTTTCCATTTGTGTTTTCTATAGCAGGTTAAGTAGTGATAGAAAGAAGATTCAAAAGGCTAGCAATAGTGCCTTGACCTCTTTTCCTCCCTTTGGGACCATGAATTGAGGCAGAGACCCTCTTGCTGCCCCAAAAACATAGATTTTCCTTCTCCATATGATTTATAGTGTTTGCAGTTTGTTAGAAGGTTAATGCTTTGCTTTAGATCTCTTCCACCATGCTCATTTCTGTCTTTGCAATAAGTCTTCTTCCATGCTTTCTCTCCTTGTAGCATTTTTCAGCATTTACTTCCATAGATCATAATTTAGACTAGCTTGATGCAAAATTCTGTTTTTTAGATGCACTCATTTCCTTGCTTGCTTGATCTCATTGGTTGACTGTCAGTTCTTTGGCAGTAGATCTCTCTTCATAGTAGGTCAGCCTATCAGCCATCACATTCTCTCTTTGATCCCTGCCCTACAAGTCACCCAAAGTTCACCTCAAGTCTGCCTCAGTTCTCTGCATTTTTCCATAGGACTTCTTCCTCTCTCCCAATCAGCTTTCCCTCTCCTAGTGCTTCTTGGTGGACCCTAGGCACCCTAACACATCATCCCAACCATCATCTACCTTTTCCACCCACTCTCACATCCTCAAAACCTCCAAAACTGCTCTCGATCTTCTCCTGTAGATCCCCTATGTCCTCCTGTAGATTTTCCTGTAGGCCTTCTTTTGAAGGCTGAGTGTGGGAAAAGCCTCCAAAAGGCCACCCAAGACCTCCTAGGACCCATTCACACCATCCTACACCTCCTCAAACCCCAAGGTCACCATTCAACACCACCTATTCACTTCCACCTTCACACACAATAAAATACATGCATGTCAAATTCACATAAAAATCCAAAAAGATGTTTTTTGCTTATTTACTTTTAGAAATCGCTTGAGTAGATGTTGTTTACTTCCTTGAGTAGGTAATGACATTCATTTCATGGTTTTCATAGTGCTTTCTGCAAAAATAGTATTAGATAGTTAAGTAGGGTTTTCTAGGTTTACTTTACATTTCAGTCTTTATTCTTTCTGCAAATAGAGTAGCCTCTGTAGAGTAATCTCTTCTTTCATCACATATAGAGCTTCTTCTGGAATCCATAGAAGTTGGCTCGAGCTCCTAGTGATCTTGTGCCAGCTGACCAAGTGACAGACTGTAGTAAGAACTAGTACTTGTGCATACAGCACCGTTGCTTCCATTTTTGTTACGAACTATCGGGTTGATAAGAGTAAAGTAGGCAGCCCAAGAGTTGCAACCTTATTGCTGCAATACTGGTGCTCACCACTTTTTTGGTGCCATTGCCGGGGAAGCGTCAGAGTATTTTTGTGATTACTGATTTCTTCTATTTCCTATTGCAACATTCTGCTAATAGTTTATTTTAGCGAAAGTATACTAGTGCTTTCTTTTCCTTCAGTTTTGCATTTCCTTGCTTTCCTTTTCAATTCTGCAAATTTCATTTCAGCAAAAGTAGACTAGTCATTCATTTTTCTTCAGTTCTACATTTCCTTGCTTTCCTTTTCAATTATGCAAATTTCATTTCAGCAAGTTCATTTTAGTTAGTTGCAATTTGTTTTGTTCAATCAATTTCAGTTTCTGCAGTTACTTTTAGTGTGGGGAAAAAGAAACAAAAACCAATCAAAAAGATCTCCTTTCATGCCTCGTAGGAATAGAAATAACACAAGGAAATTTTTTCCCAACACACCCACTGCTTCACACAACCAACCTTCTCTCTTCTTCGGTGGCTGTGATAAAAAAGAACCCTTAGGTGAAAAACTATACATATTTGAAGAACCTATAGGGGAAGAAGAAGAAGAAACATTCCTCTGGAGCCAATGGCTAAAAACAGAAATGCTGGGGGCAGTACCTCTTCTTCCAATTCATCCATTAAATGTGAAATTGGAAACATGCTGGAAGACTTCAAGAGTGAGATGCTGCAGATTCTTTCCATGCAAATGGATACCTTACATATCAAAAGAAAACAAGAGGAAGCAGAGAGGGTTTTGGCCATTTTTTGCCCTAGATGCACCAGGAGGCACCCCAGGAATGAATGCCCATTGAACTCTATAAGGGTTTGTTCAGTCTACGAAGAAGATCATTCTATAGATCAGTGCCCTTCCTTGCTCAGACTTAAAGTTGTATACCAAGGGGCCAAAGGAGTCACTGAACAGATCTATTACATAAACCAAAGTAGGCCGCATGGACCTAGACCATACCAGCAGGGAATACAAGGGACATCTCAGGCATACTACAACCCCAACCAAATCACTTCCATACCTTCTTGGAGCCCCCCTGCTCATCCTCCCTGGTCTACACCTCCTCCTTGGTCCTTCACATCTCCATATAATGCCCAACTAGTCACCCATTCATTTCAATCCTATGCTCAGCCGCAGCCTCAGTGGAATGCATCTCATCAGGGGTGGAGGCCCCAATACAACTCTCTTCTCGCTCTTCTGCCTCCACCACCTACCCAATCATAACCCCATCCACATCCATCTCAAATATGCATTCCCACTCAACTACCTGTACCACCATTTCCAAACCCACACATTGAAGTAGCTCAACCCATTTACAATGTTGTGGTACAACACTTCCAAACAACACCTCTTGAGCTCAATGGTATTCACCATAGCTCAAGAAGAGTATTGCAAAAAAGAGATTATATTGATATAATTGAAGGACCACCTCCAGAAGAAGAAGATTCAAAAGAGAAGATCAAAGAACCATGGGCTGCACTTGATGAAGAGAAGACATCAAAATCAGAGATCGAGAGAGCTCCCTCATGGTTACCATCAAATCCTCCATGTATTCAAGAGAAAATCAGCAAAAAGAAGAAGATGTGAAGGTTATAGTAGAAGAATACATGAAGAATGATCCAGATCAGAAAAAGGACCAAGGACATCACAACTATATTGAAATATGGTTCCAGACAGTCACTAAGTTGCAACATCACTATCTTCCTCAACTATGCTTGATCCCTTCAAAGTAAAGTCACTTGCTCTCTAAAATCCAGGTACATGTCAAAGCATACATTTCAAGCCTCCACAACATTATGTCTATCATCTTGATGTGCACATGGCTCCATTGGAAGTATTCTTATACTTGAAAGTGATTTTGTTTTTCAAGTAGGGTAGGGTAGGAGAAAAAAAATGAAAAATAAGAGAAAAAAATAATAAGGACTCAAGTGAAAACCTCCATGAGGCGGTTGAATCCCATCATTAGGTTGAAAACCTCTTTTGAGGCGGCCCAATGACGAAAAAAAAAGAAGAGAAAAATAAGATCCCTGGGTGAAAACCTCCTTTGGAGGCGCCCAGGGCAGGCAATTAGGGTGAAAACCTCTTTGAGGTGCCCTAGTTGTTTAAAAAAAAAACAAAAACAAAAAAAAAAAAAAAAAAAGAGAAAAAAAGGAGAATTTTTTTGTTGCATTGCAGGTTTGCAGGAGGAATACAAGGAGTAGAATAAGGTGCCAAGGGGACCCTGACATTCACACCAACACCTATATTATCTCCTCCACACTCTTCTCCATCATTTTTTACCTTTCTTCCACCCCATTGTGTTTTTTTCCAGAAACTGTGTGTTCTACAGGAGGCTCTTGTAGGAATTACAGAGAGCCAGAAATGGTTCCAAAAAGCAGTTTGAGGGGCTGGGAAGCTTCATGAAGATCATATAAACCCTCCTACAACTATCAACCCTCCTTGCCATCCATTCCACACCTGCATCACACCATCATCATCATTTTTTTCCTGTCCCAGAAAAAACCAGTTTTTAGTAAAAAGAAAAAAACAAAAAAAGAAGAGAGGAAGCAGCACCTAAATTCTCACCTGTAGCTTACCTATTACCTCTCCATCTACATCTGCATCTCTAGCATCTTCCTCACAACTCCCAGCACATAAATAAGCTAAAAATTCCAAAGGGATAAGTAGCTACAGGAGCTCCTGTAGGAATTCCTGTAGCAGCTGATCCCATTAAAATCAAGCCACAACAACAAAACAATGCAACCATGAAGATTGAAGGAGACATCTGAAGCTTGAATCCACCCAGACGATACCTGCACAAGACAAACAACAATACATCAGAAAGCAGATAGCATGCAACAAAGGAATACAATCATGCAGCAGTAGAAGGAGCCAAAATACCTCACAGCACATACATTCGACGCACAGGTAAGTGACTAACACTCTCCTCTGTTTTCATTTGTGTAATTGAAAGATATGCATGAGAAAATGAGATGGTTGAGGTTGAACGGGGAAAAGGTGGCCAGTTAACTTGGCCACCTTCATCTAGTTGACTGCACTCATCCGAAGATGTCACCCACACGTGCGCATAGTCAACTCAGAGAAAGATACCAAGGACAGGTAGTGGAGGGTATGCAAACTTCGATGCAATAATAAGAAGTGATTGCGGGAATAAACCATGATGACAAGGTAGGTGGGGACCAACGGTCCAAATATGGCCAACGTACATTTCTTCCAGCTCACCCCCATCACCAGAAATATCTAAAAAAAGTAATAAGTACTCCTCCTCAAGCACTCTCACCACATTTTCTTTCATTCTCTCCTCGTCAACTTAGCTGCAGCAAACTCCTTGTCACCCCACAGCCTCGAAACCATCATTCTCCATCACTCTCACCCATACTCCTCCTCTCAGCATTGTCTACATGAGCACTTACAGGTTCTATAGGAGCACCTACAGGCAGTTCTACAGGAGGGGCAGTGAGTTGTTTTTAAGAAGAAAACACGGATTTTTAGCACGATTTCTGGCATAAGGAGGTAGATTCCATGCATACCCACCTTTATTATCAATATGTGCAAGGAATTATATCATTTTAAGGAGGAATTGAGTCCATAGAAGAAGAGGAATTACATAAAATTTTGCTGCCAGTTTTTTCAAAAAACACAGTTTTCCTTTGTTTTCTTGTTTTCATCAAAATTCTTGTCTCCATCTCTACATTTGGTGTTCAAAAGGGGTATAAGCACAATGACATGAGGATTCATGAGGAAGGAGCCCACTAATTCAACCATGCTCCATGAACACCCCCAAGTTGTAGCCATATTCATAAGGGCAAATTGGATGACCTTTTTTTTTAGAAGTTCCGAGGGTTTGATGACGAAATTGCTCAGGAATTTTCCCTTTCTTTAGTCTCTCACTCAAGAACCCATGCCACTGTCACTTTTAGAGGTCTTTCTATGGATATAACCCCAAAATTTATCAGTAGGTTTACTACCCTTCCTCTTGGATTACCTTGGAGCAAAGATGAAAAACCAATTGGACATGCTGCCAAGAAAAACTTCTTCCAAAACAATGAACATCCTGTAGAAGATAAAAATGGCATTAAAAGGACAAGAATACCCTACCCTTGGGATGAGGTTAGTTACCAAATCATCAAATATATTTCTTGTGACGGGAGGTATAGCATAGACTATGGCTACCATTTTTTAATCCTTCATGAGCCAAGATATGGCATGGACACTCCAACACCCTAGAAACTCAGAATCCCCTATTTCCTCCTGCAGTCCCTCATAGACTCCAGCATTAAGTTTAAGGCAGGGAGTCCAGATCAGCTGGCTCACCATGGGTTAATCAAAATTTTAGTGGAAGAAGCCCTCCATACATTCACACTCCCTATAGCATGGGAAGTCTTCAGAAACATGATAGCAGAAGATGACATAAAGGCTCTCACCTATGCTATCAGTCCCTCTGACAGTGAGGAAGAAGAGAAAAAAGGGGGAGAAGGTGAAGCAAATGATGAATCAGCAAGACAAGAAAGGAGGAGGAAGAAACTAAGATAGAAGAGCAGAAGAATGAAGAGACAGAAAAGGAAGAAACAAAGCAAATAGAGATATAAAAGGAGGAGAAAAAGAGGCAACAAAGGAAAAACAAAGAGAAGTGTCCCCTGAGACTCTGGAAAGAGAGGCAACAGCTACCCTCATTTCCCTGAGCACGCCAATTAAACCAAAAGAAAAGAGGAAAAGGCAGGCCTCCCTATATTTCAAGGCCAGGAAAAGCACAAGGATCAAAACAGGAAAACCCCAACCATCTTAAACATTGCCCATTACAATTGAAGATTCACCCACTGTCAAAGGGGAAGAATATCCCTCTAAAACCCCTATCACATATGAAAGAGGGACTCCTAGATCTTCCACCTGGAAGGAAAAAGTGCAACTACAAGACCCAAAAATAGTCCCACAAGAGGCACAGATAGTTCTACAGGAGACACTATCAAGGCTACAGGAGACCCAACATCTTGAGAAAACAATGGAAGAGTAGCCAAAGGGGAAGCAGGAAGCTACAGAGCCACAAGAACCTGATCCCCAACCCAGCCTTGCCTCCTATTACCATCTTCTTGAAGGAGGAAGGGTAATTCCACAAACATTTGCAATTCCACTATTCTTTGAATTAGAGAAGGAAAGAATAAGAACACATAGGTGGATGCAAATAGCCAAATCTAAGGGAGTTGAGGATGTTGGCCATATGGAGAACAAACTTAGAGAAATGGGCAGGGAGTTAAGTGTTGTCAAACATAGGGAAGCAATTACAAGAAGCCAACTTCAAACTGAAAATGAATTGTTAAGGAGGCAACTAAAGGAGAAAGAGACCTAGCTGGCATGCATGGCTAGCTTATCCATGGATGCACTGCAATGTAGAACACCATCAAAATCCTATGGCTTATACCTCAAGGACCAATGGTTACAATTTCAGATCAAGACTTTGGCACAAAGAGGCACAATGCCTTTTCAAGATTACAGACAATTTATGGACCTGTGTGACCAAAGCACAGTAGAAGATAAGGCAAAAATGGTAGAATTCTACCTACATAATATGGCCCTCACAGACATGAATGTGTGGGACCCCAATTCTAGGCTAGGGGACCTACAACTAATGGTCATGGTCTCATGGATGAACCATGAAGAGTTAAGGGCAACAGAAGTAAAAAGGTTAATGATAAGGGAGCAGAATGAGCCATTGATGATCAGAGCTGAGCCATCAAATCCCATGGCACTCATCAGCACACACCAGCTGCTTGCAAATAATCCTCAAATTTCCCCTATATATAAGTGATCAAGCACAGGCCATTGCACATTTTGAGGACATGGAAAGGTCACTTGGGGATGACTGTGTGCATGCATGTATGAGGAGATGGAACACCTTACCACACAGTTTGAATATCAAGGAATATCATTCCCTAATGAGGATGAAGGAGGCACTAAGGAGAGTGTCAATGTACAAGCACTCAATGAAGAGGCTGCAGGTCAATTGGATTGGCCTCAAACTGAGTCCACCACTGCTGTTAGGAATGCTAGAAGGAAGAACAGAAGAAGAAGAGTAGAGGTAGTGGGAAGAGATAGACAGAAAAGCAAGCTTCTATGACAAGGAAGAGGAAACAACATCAGAAGCTTGGGATGCTAGAGAGGCCACTAAGGCCATCAAAGATGAGGAGATGGACTAAGTTTCTCAAAGGATGAGCAACACCTTCAGTAGGAGGGTGATGATGAGCCCCATAAATGGGTAATTATATGGGCTCATTTTGCCTCCTAAAATAGTTAAATCAACCATTCTCTTAGCTTATTGCATGTTTTTTTATTATATTTATGCTTATGGAGTGAGTTGAGTTAGTTATGATGCCATGAGGTCTAATATGTATTTAATGCAGATTTTTGTTGAATTTTGAAGACAAAGTCAAAGATTCAATGGACAATTGGCAGCAGTAATTCGAAGTGGACAAAGGAGAGGATTTATAGGAGGAAATCCCTCTCATTTATTACTCCCCACTTCGAATTCCCCTTCATACAGCTCGGAGTACAAACAGCCAAATCAATGCACTAGGAGGCAGCCAAGCAAGTGGAGGATAATGTATGTTAATATTGAGTTTTGGGAGTTGATGAGCCCCAAAAATGGGTAACTTATTAGGCTCATTTTTCCTATTGTTCTCCATTTATCTACCATTCTTCATAGTTTATGTATGCTTTTGAAGTATGTTTATGTTAATTGAATGAATGAGAATAGTCACTTGACCATGAAGGCTAATACGTGTTTGTTGCAGATTTTTGGACAACTTTTGGACCAAGGTCAAGCATTTATGGACCATTTGACAACCAAATACGAGGGGACAAGGCTGAGGATTTGTAAGAAGGGTGTCTCCTGCACTAAATGACCCCTTCCTTGTGTTCTCCACCATCAGCTCGGAGTTCAACAGCCCACCGAAGTTGATTCCCAAAGGCAGTCGAGCAACTTTTATGGAGTGGTTGAGTACTGCAGTTTTGAGCAGCTAAGTCCCTTGAATTAAGGAGGACTGATGGAGGTCCTCATAGTGCATAAGTAGGAAGGCTTCCAACCTTCGTAGATTACTTGTTGAACATTTGTATTTCACACTATAGTGCTACTTTATTTCTGAGCCCATTTTGGGGCTTTTGCTGTAACACATTTTGGACATGGTTGTTTTTTGAGTAATGGAAACCAGTTTTATGTTGCATCAGTTTTGAGATTCTTTTAGGAGACTGTAGCTCTTGGGGTTGGGCCCAACCCAAGTTCTAGGACCTCCTCCATGTACTGTTATATGTTTTTCTTTACTGTCTTCATAAAATAGTTTCTATTAATAGATTAAAATCTTGATTGGTTATCTAGGTCAGTTTTGATGATTGAAAAATCTTTCATGTTTCAGAGTGATGTGATAGGTTGATAGCAGAAAAGATCTTTGAAAAAAGGCCATCAAGCAACCTTGGATCTCACCTCTCCCTCCTCGGGACCATCAGCTAAGACCACGGTGCCCTTGCTGCCACAAAAGCATTGTTCTTGCTTCTTCATGAAATTGCTAGTGTTAGTTTCTCAGTTGCAAAAGTTGATACCAAATGTGATTGCATGCTTAGGTTCATTCTTGCTTGGTTTTCATAAGTTGTTTCACATGATTTTCTACCAAGGGATTTATGTTCATCGTGATTGCTAGTTCCTAGGTCAAATTAGGTTAGAATAGCTAGATACTTGGTTTGCATGATCTTTGTTTGGTCCGTTTCAAGAAGTAGTGTGCAGAACACCTGAGAAGCCTCCCTGCCTACCCTTCCTCCATCAGCACAACCTGTTCCATCCCCTAACTCAGATTCTTACTGTCTGACTTCTCAGCTTCATCTACCAGGTCGGAACATCCTGTAGAACCCCTGCAAACTTCCTGTAGAAGATCACGAGATGAGATCTGATCACTGTGAAACTCTCACCCCTTACACCTTATCCTGCAAGACCTCTGCACAGTCAAACAGTTAAGCACATGCATAATAATTCTACAAGATTACTTAAAAATACAAAAAGACATTCCTTTTTAGATTTCACTACAAGAGTAGCTTATTCACATGCATTCTACATTTCTAGAAGTCAATGGCATCCATTTCCGTTGCTTTCATCTTTTTCCTTGCACCGGTAGGGTTAGTCTGTAGAACTAGGGTTTGCTAGTGTGTGCATTCCTTTTTCACTTTCAGCTTCTTTCTGCAAGTAGACTAGCTTCCTTTGAGTTAGCTTTCATCCATCACCATTAAAAGCTTCTTCTAAGAGCTCATAGAAGTTGGCTTAAGCTCCTAGTGGACTTGTGCCAACTAATCCAGTGACAGCTGCGGCAAGAGCTAGTACTTTTGCATATAGCACCGTCGCTTCCAAGTTTGTTACGAACTACCGGGTTGATAAAAGTAAAGAAGGGAGTCCCAGGAGTTGCAACATTATTGCTGCAATACTGGAGCCCACCATCTTTTTGGTGCCATTTCGGGGAAGCGTCAGAGTATTTGTGATTGTTGCTTTTCTTCTACTTTCTACTTCAATCTTCTGCTAAGTAGTTTATTTGAACAAGAGTAGAATAGTTGTTTCATTTCCTTTCTGCAATTTCATTTCCGAAAAATTAGATTAGACATTTCCTGCTTTCATTTCATTTCAGCAAGCGTAGATTAGATATTTCCCGCTTTCATAGATTAGCATTTCAATTCACAATTCAAATTCTGCAAGCGTAGCTTAGCATTTCATTTCCGCAATTTTGTTTCAGCAAGATAGATTTCAGTTAGTTTCAGTTAAATCGCTTTCAGTTTTGCAGGTACAAGCAGAAAAAAAGGCCAAAACTCCACCAAAAATATTCCATTTCATGCCTCGTAGGAACAAAGAAAATATAGGGAAATTCTTACCCAACACCCCCACCACATCACTGAGTCACCCTTCTCTCTTCTTCGGTGGCAGTGATCCAGAAGAACCTATAGGTGAACCTCCAGAGATATACGAAGATCCTATAATAGAAGAAGAGCAAGAAAACATTCCTCTTAAGAGCATGGCTGAAAACAGAAATGGTAGAGAAGATGAGGAGAGAATAGAAGGTGCCTTTCCCATCCGAGAGACCAACGGGGACATGAAAATGGAAAACATAAGTCCCTCAGCCTTACCTCATTTCCATGGATTGACCACTGAAGACCCTGATACCTTCCTGTTTGAGTTTGCTGTCCTTTGTCGAACTTATGACTATGCAGAAGACAAGCAAAAGTTGAAACTCTTTCTCTCTACCCTCAAGGATGCAGCACTACACTGGTTCATGGGGTTACCTAGAAACAATATCACAACTTGGGCTCAGATGCAACAAGCCTTTAATAAAAAATACTGGGACTACTGTAGGTCAAAGGAAACGAAGGGAGAGATCTTTCAGATGACCATGGGAAGTGATGAGTCTATAGAAGACTATGAAGAAAGGTTCCAACTTAGTTATAAATGGGTCCAAGTGCACACTGGACCCTGAATCTCTGAAGCTGGTCCTTCTCCGAGGAGTCCCTGAATACCTTCTAGATACCCTCCATCTGCTAGCTGGAGGAGGCATCTACCAACTACCTGATGAGGACATAAAGACTGTGTTTAGAAACCACTCTAGGGCAGCCCGGAAAAGAGGTAGGGGGAATCCACTTTTAGCTAGTGCCACCTTCTCCAAGCATGAGTTTGCAAATCAGATGGAAGACCTCAAAAGTGAGATGAGATAGACCATTTCCATGCAACTGGATACCTTTCGAATCCAAAAAAGAAAGAGGAAGCTGGGAAGGCTTTGGCCATCTTTTTTCCCAGGTGTACAAGGAAGCATCCTAAGAATGAGTGTCCATTGCACTCAGTGGAGGTATGTTTCATTTGTGAGGAAGACCACCCCACAAACCAATGCCCAACCTTACCCGGACTTAAAGCCATGTATCAAGGGGCTGAAGGGGCCATTGAGCCACTCTACTTCCTTAACCAAAGGAGGTGGCATGGATCCAGACCTTACCAGCAGGGGATGCAAGGAACATCCCAAACTTATTACAACCCCAACCAATCCACTTACATGCCTTCTTGGGCCCCCGTGCTCATCCTTCCTGGTCTGCACCTCCTCCTTGGTCTTATCCATCTCAATACCATAGTCAACCTGCTGCTCATTCATTTCACTCTCATGTTCAGCCACAACCTTAGTGGAATGCACCTCAACCGGGGTGGAGGCCCCAATACAACTCTCCTCCCGCTATTTTTCCTCCACCTCCTACTCAACCACAACCATGACCTCCTGCTCCTCCAAGAAAACCCCAGATGCCTACTCAACCAAACCCGAACCCCAACAATAGATAGGCCCAACAGGAATACATTGGAGAGACAACATGCCCTACCTATGCTGTGGAGATTCAGGAAATCAACCTACGATTTGGAAATGTCCTTCCAGATTGACACCCTCCTCCCCTGGAGGATGAGGAAGGGAAACAATAAAGTGAACCCAAAGCCATTCCACCCTTTCCTAAGAGACTAACAGTAGCCACGCAACCAAACCCAGAGGAGATTGAACTTTGGGGAGAACTTAAACAGTTGTGTGTGAAAATCCCACTTCTCCAGGCCATAAAAGATGTACCAATACACAACAAATTGATCAAGGAGAAGTGTTTTAGGCACCGAGGCAGGCGCAAGAGAGATTCGCCAACTATCAATGTCATAGGACAACTGTCCAATCTGATGTTGGGGCATATAATCTGTCCAAAATATTTGGATCCTGGGAGTCCTGTAGTAGATGTCCACATCAATGGCACCATAATCCCCCGCACCCTGATCGATCTAGGGGCTGCCATCAATGTGATGACCAGGGACACTATGTTCAAACTCAACCTTTAGAGTTCCTTAAGAAAGACCTCGATAGTACTGCAGTTAGTAGACCACTCCACTGTGACTCCCGAATGGATTGTGGAGGATGTCCTGGTCTCTGTTGATTCTTGGGAGTACCCTGCGGATTTTTTGATCCTTCGGCCAAAGGAAAAACTCACTGGATACCCCTTCATTTTGGAAAGGCCTTGGTTAGCTATCGCAGATACTTATATTAGTTGTCGAGCTGGGAGCATGACCATCAAAAATGGGCCCATGTCCAAACAGCTAGTCCTATACCCTCCTACCCAACCTCTGCTAGAACATGACTTACCTCTCTGGTTGGAGGAGGAAGATGAGGATGAAGTCTACTCTGCACCAGTGTGCACAATGGAAGCCACCCGGGGAGGTCCTCAAACCGAGGACGACCTAATTAAGAATTTGATTCAAAATCCACCTCCCGATGTGCTGCCATTAGAGAAGTTGGTGGAAAGTACCCAATCCCACGCTTTAGTGGACCTCTGTGTGGCTGATCCGACCTCTCCCAGAGTTAAGAATGTGGAATTTGGCCCTGAAAGAACCTTGAAGATCAGCTCATCCTTATCTCCCTCTCAGGAGAAGGAACTATGTAGCTTATTGAACCGCCATTTGGAGGCTTTCGCTTGGAGCTATAAGGAAATGAAAGGAGTCCATCCGTCGGTCTGTACCCATCACATTTACATTAAAGAGGATTGTAAACCAGTCAGGTAGCCTCAGAGGAGAATGAATCCAGCCCTTAAGGACATCGTTAAAGAAGAATTGTAAAAGTTGTTGGATGCAGGATTCATCTACCCCATCTCAGACAGTGAATGGGTTTCTCATTTGGTGCTTGTGCCCAAGAAAAATGGGAAGTGGAGAATCTGTGTGGATTATCGAGAACTTAACAAAGCCACCAAGAAGGACCATTTCCCTTTGCCTTTCATAGATCAAGTGCTAGATGGGCTGGCAGGGAAGAAGTTCTTTTCTTTCCTAGATGGGTTCAGTGGGTATAATCAGATCCAAATCAATCCGGAAGACCAAGATAATACCACCTTCACTTGTCCTTGGGGAACCTTTGCCTACCGGGCCCTTCCCTTTGGGCTATGCAACGCTCACGCCACTTCCCAGAGAGTAGTACTGAGCATATTTGCTGAGCTGGTTCATGATTCGGTGGAAATTTATATGGATGACTTTACTCCTTATGGGTCCAACTTCCAAGAAGCATTGACTAACCTGGGAAAAGTTTTAACCAAGTGTATTGAGATGAACCTATCCCTCAGTCCTGAAAAATGTGAATTCCTGATGACTGAAGGGACCGTGCTAGGCCATACAATCTCTCAGCAAGGATTACAGGTGGATCCTAACAAAGTTGCTATCATCCAAAACGTTCCACCCCCTCAGAAGGTAAGAGATGTTTAGAGTTTTCTAGGCTTAGAAGGATACTATAGAAGATTCATCAAAGACTTTAGTAAGCTAGCCTCGCCATTGTTTGGTCTTTTGGGGAAATATGTTGAATTTAAATGGACTGACCACTGCCAAGAGGCTCTGGATGAGTTAAAAGATAAACTGGTAACTGCCCCAATCCTGAGAGGTCCAAACTAGGCCCTACCTTTCCACATCCACACTGATGCCTTAAACAAAGCCATAGGGGCATCCTTAGGACAAATTGAAGAGAAGCTACCATATTCCATATACTTTGTCAGTAAAAACCTGTCCAAGGCAGAATTAAACTATACTGTGACCGAGAAAGAGCTCCTAGTTGTAGTCCATTCCCTAAATAAGTTTAGACACTACATCACTGGTTATCAAAAATTTGTACACACTGATCATGCTGCGGTAAGGTATTTGATGAATAAACCTGATGTTAATGCTTGTATCATTAGATGGTTACTTTTATTGCAGCAATTTGACTTAACCATTGTTGACAAGCCAAGGAAGGAAAATGTTGTGCTGATTTTCTGTCTAGATTAGATTTGCCTGCAGATGAAGAAGGGACGGTGGATGACCAGATGCCAGATGAACACTTGTTTGCTATTTCAGTACTCTCTCCATGGTTTGCTGATATAGCAAACTACTTGGTCTCAGCACAGTTCCCTCCACACCTATCCTCGAAAGGAAAGAGCAGAATTGTGAGGAAAAGCACCCCCTTCACTTGGATTGGGGGCAACTTGTTCAAACTCGGCCCGGATCAGATCTTGAGGTGTTGTGTTAGAGAGGAGGAGGTTTTTGACATTCTCCTAACCTGTCACGATGGACCCTGTAGAGGCCACTTTGCAACAAAAATGACTGCCTTCAAAATTCTATAGGCAAGCTACTATTGGCCTACTCTTCATCAAGATGTCAGAAGATACATCAGCCAACGTGACCGATGTCAAAGGATGGGGAAACCGACTCCGAGGGATGAAATTCCCCTCCAACCTCAACTGACTTTCAAGCCATTTGAGAAGTGGGGCATGGATTTTGTGGGTCCTATCAACCCTCCTTCAAAGCAAAATTCTTACATCATTGTGTGCACAGACTACCTGACAAAGTGGGTAGAAACAAAGGCAATCAAGGCAGCGATAGAAGAAAAAGTGGCTGAGTTCTTAAGGGAAAATATCTTCTACAAATTTGGCTACCCAAGAGAATTATTCACATATCAAGGGAGTCAGTTCACCTCTAACCTGATTGAAGACCTGCTCTCCCATCACAAGATCAAGCACAGAACTTCCACCCCTTACCATCCGCAAGCAAATGGATAGGTGGAAGTCACTAATAGGGCTCTAGAAGAAATTTTGACTAAGGTGGTGAACAGCAACAGAAAGGATTGGGCAGATCGCTTGGTTGAGGCGACCTGGGCCTACAACACCACTTGGAAAACCACAACAGCTTCCACACCTTATGTGCTGGTCTACAGGAAGAAGGTTTTGCTATCCATAGAGTTTGAGTACAACACATTAAGGTTGGTAGCTCAGCTGGACCTGGATCTCAGCCATGCACAACAGGAAAGGTTATTACAGTTGAATGGATTAGATGAATAGAGAATGCAGGCCCTCCTCCACTCAGAAGTAGTTCAGCTCCAGAGAAAGATATGGCATGACCGGCACCTTAACGAAAAGCAATTTCAGTCAGGAGATTGGGCGTTGTTATATGACTCAAGATACAAGGATTTCAAGGGGAAGCTGAGGACAAGGTGGATGGGGCCATATGTAGTGGAGAAATGCAACGACAATGGTTCAGTCCTTATCAGGACCATTGATGAAGAAGCCATCCCCATGCTCATCAACGGGCACCGATTGAAAATCTACAAGAAACCCCTTTCTAAGCAAGAGTTCATTGAAACTCTGGATAAGTCAGTGTTAGCAGTGGATCAGGGCCTTGTCTCTACTCCACCCACACCTTGATCATCAAAAAAAAAAAGGAGAAAAAGAAAAATAAAAAATAGAAACGAATAAAAAGATCCTTGGGTGAAAACCTCTTAGAGGTGCCCGAGGCAGACAGTGAGGGTGAAAACCTCCTGGAGGCGCCCCAGCTATCTCACCCAAAAAAAAAAAGGGAAACATGCCTAATTTCTGTTGAATAATTGCAGGTTGCAGGGAAGACATTGGGGGGGCGCGCAAGACAAGGACAGAGGTCACCACCAGACTGCAAACATCCCTCACACACATCTCCTCCATGACCACTCCCCTTTCCAAGGATTTGATCACATTCAGAGTAAGATTTCACCTTCTACAAGAAGTTCTGTATCTTCTACATGAAGATCCTGTAGAACCTCCAGACAGGAAAAAATTTATCGTGGAAGGGAATCCGAAGGTTGGAATCTACCTGCTAAGCCTGCAACTACCCCTATTTACGCCCATTTCCATACATCACCCTGTTTCATCTCCTCACACCTCTATTGCACCCATTCTGTTATGTATGCCTGCATAGTCACACAAAAAAAATTATAATAAAAAAACCCCTGTTTTCCTCACACTGCCAGCAAGAACCTTGAATGACATATCTAGCAGTGGTGTTTCGCTCTCCCTACCTGTCAATCTCCATCTAGACTCCTCATCAGCCGAATCCATCGTCAGTAGTATAGCCCTGCTCGTTTAGCTTGCATCCCAGGAGGAGAAGCAGCTACAGGACATCCTACAGGAATCCTGTAGCAGTTGATCCCTCTAGAAGACACACTCTGGAGATGAGGACAACTGAAAAATAGCAAAGGAGACATGCAAAGAGCTCGTCTTGAACGCGGAAACATCATTAGCAGGCAAAACTAAGCAACACCTAAGCATGCAACGACAGAAACCAATGGAATGAATTTCGAAACACGTGCATACAGTGTCAACGACTGAAGGATTGGGTTCCAAAACCCGTGCAGGAAGCAACAAAAAATGAAGAAATGGTTCAGAGACCCGAAATCTATATAATGCGGCCATGACCACATAGGTAAGTGTCTAAACTCATTCGTCAATTACATAAACTATATTTTAAAAAGCTGCATGCCTATGGAAATGGTTGGATAGAATGGGATCGATGGCCAGTCAACTGGCCACCCTCGGCCAGTTAACATAGCCTCGTGGGATCCGAACAAGCTCAGTTACATTCAAATTTCTGACGAGACGCACAGCCAACACGTGTGGAGTGTCCACTCAGGGAGAAATCGTCGGGACTAGCAGTGGTGGCAGTAGTTAATGGCAGAGGGGAGGTGATGGCAGCCAGAGACACGCAGAGAAATTATGGCCATGACGTTGGATCAATGGTTCGGTCCGACCACCTCATCCCCTTGCCACGAAATACGCCGCAGTTAAAAGATGCTCGGTTGAAACTCACACCACCCTTTGTTCATTTTCACTTGCAACGTCCTCGACTGAAGTACGTGTCCTACTCTCCAGAAACTATTAACCAGTCATCCACCACCAGTTTTTCTACCTGTTTTTGAGAATCTCCCGCGTATTGGGCTTGCTCAGAAGCATAGAGATATTCTATAGGAACAGGGGGAGTCTTCTACAGGAAAGGGTTCTACAGGAAAGCTTGCACAACCTTATGGAGCAGAAAAGCCTGGGATTTCTCGTCACCGAATCTGGAGCTCCAACTAAGATAGGCTCGAAAAAAATCTTCTATGCATGGTATGATTTGAAAATGTGGTGAATTGAACAGTATCAGAGTGGGGAACTAGAGAAAAATCTGCCTAGGGATTGGAAATAAAACATTTGCCTGTGTGTTGCACTGGGTTTCTCAGTTGTTTCTGTGTCCAAATTCTCCTCCACGTTCCTATTTTTTTTTTTTAATTCTCCTGTAGAAAGATATGCAACTAGGGAGGTCAGCCTGTGTATGAAATTTTGAATTTGAATATCTATATATGTGCTGGGAAGGAAAAATTGAACTCTATACTCTGTCTGTAGAAACGAAACTCTCCCTTTCATAAACAGGTAGTCGTGTTCTGGGCAACAACAGTCTTGAAAACCAGGGAATAGTTGTTAATTAATATTGATACCCGAGAAATCCCTTCTTGAGTTAAGAGGGAAAACCATAAGCAACATTCCTTTTTCTGATCAAAGCAAAAAGAAAAACACTCTCACCATGCCAGGGGGATTCATAAGGAAAGAACCCTCGGACACCAGCAAATTTCACAAGCATCCTGAGGTGGTGGATCTTTTCACCGGGCCAATTGGATGAAATTTTTTGACAAAATTCAGGGTCATGACGAGGAGATAACAGAGGAATTTTTGATGTCCTTGAGACCTCAATCAAAGACACAGGCCACAGTGAGTTTTAGGGGTTGGACCCTAGAACTTACCCCTGAGCTCATCAGTCATGTTACTGGTCTGCCATTAGGGCTCCCTTGGAGCAAAGAAGAGAGGTCATTGGGCCAGGTTGCCAAGAAAACATTCTTCCTACCAGAGGAACATCCTGTAGAAGACAAAAACGGGGTTAGGAGAACCAACTTGCCTCCTCTCTGGAGTGAGGTTAGTTTTCAAATTATGAAGTACATTACATGTGAGGGGAGGTTTAGCATTGTCTATGGATACCATTTCAGGTTGTTGTGTGAACTAAGGCATGGGATTGATTCACCTCCAGCCCAGAAGCTGAGCATTCCCTATTTTCTTCTTCAGTCACTAATTGAATGTGGTACAAAATTGAATGAAGGGACCCCAAATCAGCTGGCCCATCATGGGATCATTAAGCTATTAGTGGAAGATGCGCTGCATACCTACACTGTCCTCATATCTTGGGAAATCTTCTGAAACATGTCCTGGGATGACGATATTAGAATCCTGGCCGAAGACATCACCTCATCCAACAGTGAGGAGGGAGAACACACTGGAGAAGGTAAGAAAACCAATGATGAAGGAACATAGGACATTCAAGCACAACAAGGACATAAAGAAAAAGGGGGAGAGGGCCAAATTGTTGAGCCTAAAACAGAGCAAGGAACAATAGCACAAACCCAAAGGGAAAAGAGACTGCAGAGGAGAGCAGAGAAGGCATAAACATCCCAAGTGAAGGTTGTCACAGCCAAAGTAGTCACATCGAAACAATAGGGAAAGACAGATCCTGAAATGGCCGCAATACAGGCAGAAACAGTTGACACAGGGACTTCCACAGGAAGCATGGAAAAAGAACAACAAAAGGGGAAATCACCTGAAATATTGGCAAGAGAGGCAGCAGCTGTGCTTGCCGCCTTAAAAACACCTCCAAAACAGAAAGGGAAGCAAAAGAGGCAAACCTCCATGTACTTTAAAGCAAGAAGGAGCACACAGATCAAAGTAGGCAGACCCCAGCCGCAGTCAAAGGAGCCAATTATCATTGAGGACACAACACCTAAACCAAAAGAAGGGTCTCCTTCAAAGATATCCATCACCTATGAACGAGGAAGCCCAAAAACTTCCACCTGGAGAGAGAGAATGAAGACAATGGACTCAAAGACAGCTCTATAGGAAGCTGAGAAATCTCTACAGGAAACTTGGGCTAAGCTAAAAGCGACCAATAAATTGGAGGAAAAGGTAGCCAAACAATCACAGGAGGAAGAAGAGACATAGGAAGTATTGGAACCAAGCCCTCAGCCCAGCTTGGACTCATACTATAACCTGTTAGAAGTTGGGAAAATAATTCCCCAAAAATTTGCAATGCCACTCTTCTTTGCACTGGAAGAAGAAAGAACTCACACTTGGATGAGGATTGCCAAGTCCAAGGGTGTGGCAGACATAGGACCCTTAGAAGAACAACTCAGGGAGTCAAGGAGAGAATTGGCCATGGTGAAGCATGTGGAAAGCAGTCAGAGGGCCAAACTACAAGAAGAGAACGAGTTGCTGAAACAACAGCTACGGCTACAGGGAATTCATAAGGATGAAAGGCCCTCCATTCTAGGAGAATAGCAGCAACAGGAAAATCCTTCCAGAGACAAAGAAACCTCTGATGAACAGTAGAAAGTGGATGGTCTGCAGGCTGAGATTGAGGCACTAACAAAACAGCTACAGGAGAAGGAGTCATAGGCAACTGAGGAAATACAGTCTCTAAAGCAACAGGTACAAGAAAAGGAAGCCCAACTGGCCTGCATGGCCAGCTGGGCAGTAGAGGCCTTGCAGTGTAGGCAACCTGCCAAGTCATATGCCCTATATCTTAAAGATCAATGGTTACAGCTCCAGATTAACACCTCGGCCCAAAGGGGCACCATTCCATTTCAAAGCTACCATCAATTCATGACCTTGTATGATAGCAGCTCAGCAAAGGATAAGGCTAAGTTATCCGAATTATATTTACACAACTTGGCCCTTCCAAACATGACTCTTTGGGACCCCAATGCTACATTGGGAGATGTGCAACTTATGGCCATGGCCTCCTGGTTAAATCATGAGGAAAAGAGGGCAGCAGAGATTCGGGATATTATGAACAGGGAGCTGAGTGAACCACTCATGATCAGGGAAAAACCAAAGGATACATCAGCTTTAATACATGCCCATTAGCACCTGGCCAACAACCCTTAGGTTTTACCAGATTACATTGAACGACAAGCTCAAGCCATTGCCCACTTTGAGGACATGGAAAGACTGTTGGGGGATAACTGCATTCATGCTTGCACAAGGAGGTGGAACACACTGCCCCACAGTTTGAAAATAAGAGAATACCACTCCCCAACCAGGATGAGGGAAGCCTTGGCAAGGGTACCCCTCTATAAACAGTCAATGCAAAATCTGCAGGCCAATTGGATCAGCCTAAAGTTTAGTCCTCCCTTGCTTTTAGGATGGCTGGAAGGAGTTAGGGAAGAAGAGGAAAACAGGTAGTGGGAGGAAGAGGAAAGAAAAGCAGGATTTCATGACCGGGAAGAAGACATCACCTTGAAGGCCTGGGACGTGAGGGAGGCAGTCAAAGCTATCAAGGATGATGAGCTAGATTAGTTGCTCAGAGGATGAGCAACCCATTTAGTAGGGGGGTGATGATGAGCCCCAAGAATGGGTAACTTATTGGGCTCATTTTTCCTATTTTTCTCCATTTATCCACCATTCTTCATATTTTATGTATGCTTTTGAAGTATGTTTATGTTAATTGAATGAATGAGAATAGTCACTTGACCATGAAGGCTAATACGTGTTTGTTGCAGATTTTTGGACAACTTTTGGACCAAGGTCAAGCATTTATGAATCATTTGACAACCAAATACGAGGGGACAAGGCTGAGGATTTGTAGGAAGGGTGTCTCTTGCACTAAATGACCCCTTCCTCGAGTTCTCCACCATCATCTTAGAGTTCAGCAGCCCACCGAAGTTGATTCCCAAAGGCAGCTGAGCAGCTTTTATGGAGTGGTTGAGTACTGCAGTTTTGAGCAGCCAAGTCCCTTGAATTAAGGAGGACTACTGGAGGTCCTCGTAGTGCATAAGTAGGAAGGCTTCCAGCCTTCGTAGGTTACTTGTTGAACATTTGTATTTCGCACTATAGTGCTGCTTTATTTCTGAGCCCATTTTGGAGCTTCTGCTGTAACACATTTTGGACATGGTTGTTTTTTGAGTAATGGAAACCAGTTTTATGTTGCATCAGTTCTGAGCTTCTTTTAGGAGCCTGTAGCTCTTGGGGTTGGGCCCAACCCAAGTGCCAGGACCTCCTCCATGTACTGTTATATGTTTTTCTTTACTGTCTTCATAAAATAGTTTCTGTTAGTAGATTAAAATCTTGCTTGGTTATCTAGGTCAGTTTTGATGATTGAAAAAGCTTTCATGTTTCAGAGTGATGTGATAGGTTGATAGTAGAAAATATCTTCGAAAAAAGGCCATCAAGCAACCTTGGATCTCACCTCTCCCTCCTCGGGACCATGAGCTGAGACCACGGTGTCCTTGCTGCCACAAAAACATTGTTCTTGCTTCTTCATGCAATTGCTAGTGTTAGTTTCTCAGTTGCAAAAGTTGATACCAGATGTGATTGCATGCTTAGGTTCATTCTTGCTTGGTTTTCATAAGTTGTTTCACATGATTTTCTACCAAGGGATTTCTGTTCATCATGATTGCTAGTTCCTAGGTCAAATTAGGTTAGAATAGCTAGATACTTGGTTTGCATGATCTTTGTTTGGTCAGTTTCAAGAAGTAGTGTGCAGAACACCTGAGAAACCTCCCTGCCTACCCTTCCTCCATCAGCGCAACCTGTTCCATCCCCTAACTCAGATTCTTGTTGTTTGTTTGCCACACTTTCTCACTTTGACCTAATTTCCATATTTTTGTGCAACATTGCTCTACCCCTCCTTGAACAAATCCAACCATCCTCATCACTTCTCAGCTTCATCTACCAGGTTCTAAACCTCTTCACACCCTCATCCAACCTCCATTTCCACTTCTCCACCTTTCTTCCACCATCAACCCTCCAAAATCTCCTTTCGGAACATCCTGTAGAACCCATGTAGACTTCCTGTAGAAGATCACGAGAGCAGTTTTTTGAGATCCGATCACTGTGAAACTCTCTGGAAGGGTGTTAGGGACCCCTTAGGCCCTCTTCTCACCTTCCAAACATCCTGCAAGTGCCCTCATCATTTCCTTCCATCAATCAACCTCTGCACAGTCAAACAGTTAAGCACATGCATAATAATTCTACAAGATTACTAAAAAATACAAAAATACATTCCTTTTTAGATTTCACTACAAAAGTAGCTTAGTCACATGCATTCTACATTTCTAGAAGTCAATGGCATCCATTTCCGCTGCTTTCATCTTTTTCCTTGCACCGGTAGGGTTAGTCTGTAGAACTAGGGTTTGCTAGGGTTTGCATTCCTTTTTCACTTTCATCTTCTTTCTGCAAGTAGACTAGCTTCCTTTGAGTTAGCTTTCATCCATCACCATTAAAAGCTTCTTCTAAGAGCTCATAGAAGTTGGCTTAAGCTCCTAGCGGACTTGTGCCAGCTGATCAAGTGACAGCTGCGGCAAGAGCTAGTACTTGCGCATATAGCACCATCGCTTCCAAGTTTGTTACGAACTACTGGGTTGGTAAAAGTAAAGAAGGGAGTCCCAGGAGTTACAACATTATTGTTGCAATATTGGAGCCCACCAGGAGCCAAGCCTCCCTGATTTTAAGAAGCTATTGGGATCTTCAGTTGTATAAGTAGAGAGACCTAGGGCCTCACTAGGGTCGAATTTTTGTCCATTTTTTGTTGTACTTTTGCTATTGTAAAACTCTGCTCAATTTTGAGCTTACGTTTGGTGATAGTCTTATGTAATCCTATTACTGTTTTGAAAATAAAGATGAGATCCTCTTTGAGCTAGAACTGAGTTACCTCAGAGGGCTGAAGCTCTTGGGTTAGGGCCCAATCCAAGTAGCCAAGCTCCTCTTGTTTGTGTTTATATGCTTTGTTTCAGTTTATTGATTAGTTTTTGTTAAATGAATTTCTTTGTTGGTTAAGAATAGGTTGCTTTTGATGATTTAGAAGGTTGTTTCCATTTGTGTTTTCTATAGTAGGTTAAGCAGTGATAGAAAGAAGATTCAAAGGGCTAGCAACAGTGCCTTGGCATCTTTTCCTCCCTTTGGGACCATGAATTGAGGAAGAAACCCTCTTTCTGCCCCAAAAACACAGATTTTCCTTCTCCATAGGATTTCTACTGTTTGTAGTTGTTAGAAGGTTAATGCTTTGATTTAGATCTCTTCCACCATGCTCATTTCTATATTTGCAATAAGTCTTCTTCCATGCTTTCTCTCCTTGTAGCATTTTTTAGCATTTACTTCCATAGATCATAATTTAGACTAGCTTGATGCAAAATTCTGTTTTTTAGATGCACTCATTTCCTTGCTTGCTTGATCGCATTGGTTGGCTATCAGTTCTTTGGCAGCAAATCTCTCTTCATAGCAGGTCAGCCTATCAACCATCACATTCTCTCTTTGATCCCTGCCCTACAGGTCGCCCAAAGTTCACCTCAAATCTACCTCAGTTCTCTGCATTTTTCCATAGGGTTTCTTCCTCTCTCCCAATCATCTTTCCCTCTCCTAGTGCTTCTTGGTGGACCCTAGGTGCCCTAACACATCATCCCAACCATCATCTACCTTTTCCACCCACTCTCACACCCTCATAACCTTCAAAACTGCTCTCAGCCTCCTCTTGTAGATCCCCTGTGTCCTCCTGTAGATTTTCCTGTAGGCCTTCTTTTGAAGGCCGAGTGTGGGAAAAGCCTCCAGAAGGCCACTCGAGACTTCCTAGGACCCATCCACACCATCCTACACCTCCTCAAACCCCAAGGTTTCCCTTCAACACCACCTATTCGCTTCCACCTTCACACACAATAAAATACATGCATGTCAAATTCACATAAAAATACATAAAAATCCAAAAAGATGTTTTTTGCTTATTTACTTTTAGAAATAGCTTGAGTAGATGTTGTTTACTTCCTTGAATAGGCAATGGCATTCATTTCATTGTTTTCATAGTGCTTTTTGCAAAAATAGGATTAGTTGGTTAAGTAGGGTTTGCTAGGTTTACTTTACATTTCAGTGTTTCTTCTTTCTGCAAATAGAGTAGCCTTTGTAGAGTAATCTCTTCTTTCATCACATATATAGCTTCTTCTGGAATCCATAGAAGTTGGCTCGAGCTCCTAGTAATCTTGCGCCAACTGACCAAGTGATAGCCTGCAGTAACAACTAGTACTTGTGCATACAACACCGTCGCTTCCAAGTTTGTTACGAACTACCGGGTTGATAAGAGTAAAGTAGGCAGCCCAAGAGTTGCAGCATTATTGCTACAATACTAGTGCTCACCATTTTGCAGAGTGATCCATTTCCTAAAATACATAAAATTTTACTTGCAATTTTTCCATCACTTTCAAGTTTACATAACATATCGGGATAAATGAAACACACCATCTACCTTGTTGTCACTCTTTGGGAATGTTACCTTAGCATATTTCCCAAGCACACAACCTTTGCACACATCATCAAGTTCCATGCCTAATTCTGGAGCACCTGTCACTATCTCCCTAAGCATCCCAAGTGCTCCATGGTGTAAGTGTCCCATTCTCTTATTCCATAATTCATTTAGGTCTTTTCCACTGTCACTAATATTGTTGACTAGTGCCATTGGAGATTCGAATTGCAACTTTTAAAATATGTTGCTTCGTACCCCAATCCGTTTCACCTTCTTCTAGTTCAAGTGTTTTATGTACACCTTCTTCCCTACAAAGTGGACATCATATCCCTTATCCTATAACTGGGATACCAAAATAAGGTTCATACCCATTCTTGGCACATGCAATACATCTGTAACACTAGTGCTTTCTCCTGACTCCCTCTCTATGTCAATGGTACCTCTCCCAACTGGAGTGCATTTAGTCTTGTTTCCCATTGTTATATGGAAGTCCATTTTCTCCTCATTGTAGCTGGAGAAATATTCTCTAACTCCTGTCATATGAGTTAACGCTCCATTGTCTATATACCAGACTCCATGTGAAGTTAATCTAGTCATGCAAGCAAATTTGTCTTCCAACTCGGCAGACAATTTTGTAGGCCCCTAAATCTCATATTTTTCCATGGCCATACTAGAAAACTTTGGAAAAACTACTAGAGACATCCTGTGTATAATTTTGTTTGTTATTTTTCTTCCACACGGTGATGATCATGTTACTGCAAACTGTTGCAAAACTCTATTTCATTTAGATAATAAATTTTCTCTGTGAAAATACTGTGTTGCTTACCCTCTATGTGTTGGAATTACTTCCCAGACAAATCGACCCTTCCTACACTCTACAACTAGAAAATTGAACCCATGTCCCACAATTCACATTGCCTAGCTAGGCACTATGAAACCCCTAGGAAGTTTGTGTTGTTTCTCCCTCTAAGCCACAAAATTCTCCCTCTTCAACTCCGAGCTTCATGTCCATGAAACTCACTCTAATTCCATGTGATAATTTACAAGTCTATTTTCGCAACTGGAAAATTTTCCTCTAACTGTAAATATAATCATGCAGTTTATTTGTTATGACAAACAACAAATAAAATGACAACTGTAATTTTCACCTTAAAAACGCTACGGAAAATAAAAATCTGGAAATTGATAAATGCTAGCACACACACAATAAATTGGTGCAACAGATGAGGGTTTTATTATTATTATGTAGAAGAAATTCTGAGTACAATAAAATGGACACCAAACTAGCATTTCTATCTGAGAGAAATACTAACTAAATCAATTGAGGGAAATTACCCTCCTCTGCAAGAAATCTCGCAACAAACTAAGCCTTAGAACTATCTCTGGAACACCTCTACGTAGGCTTCTGTGCTATCTCTCTGCAGACTCAACTTGTGCTACCAAGAAACTACCTCTAATGATGACGTCTAGCCTCTTGATACCTCTGAAAGTGATTCTCCCACCCTCTTGGAAATATTCCTGGCCAATAGAAGCTAAATGGACCTCTCTGCTGGTTGAATCGAAATGCCCCTCTTGAGGCTCTGCACAACCTCCTAGAGAATAAACTTGGCCTCTTCTCCTCACTCTTCTAGAACTAGAAACTCTAAAAATATTTTACTTTTCTTCTTTGCCACATGCTACTTGATCTCTCCTGTTGAATCACCTGCATTGGAAGATCAATTTGTCAAAATCACTAAGTATATGCATTGTGTGTTTTCTCCATATACCCATCGAACTCTTATTATAATCTCCAGTTGAGACTTCAACGACCAAGATTAAAACTTAATGGATCGATGAGATCATCTTTAAGTCAATCTGTGTGAGTTTTGAGCGAATTATCAACTTTCTCAATTAATTACTATTAATTAATCGATTTACCTAAGTTAGACTTAGGGATTTTTTAATTATCGATCAATTAATTTAATTGAGTTGTCTCTGGGTGGAATTTCCAAAAAATGATTTATGGGTTTTGGAAAACTCATGTGTTTTCTCCTCTTCACAAATCTTGAGACTATAATACCATTTGATGCTATAAAAACTAACAATTGGACGGTGAGAATGAGGCCCCTCCTTATCTCCATTTATACATTTCATTAGGGTGCGCAACAACTAGCTCTTGGGGTCATCACTAAGTCTAGGTCGACTTGAATTTTATTGCACAAGCCCACGCAAAACACAAATACATTAATTTCTTTCAAACTACAAGGCCTCTCTTGGTGCTTCAACTATATCCTTGCTTATTTAAGGATGCCATACAATATCCAAGTGCCAAGTATCAAAATCCATGCACGGTTTTACACCCACGCACTTGGGTTCTTATCCCATAAGTGCCTTTGTGATGCCAATTCCTCCACAAACATGTATCCTAGGGTTTGGAGTACCTACCAACATACCAATTTCAACACTCCCTCTTAGCAAGGGAGGTACTTCCAACACTAGGAAGTCTCCATCATCATTATCAGTGACACTATCCCATCTGGCATCCACCACTACATAATACTTTGTAGAATGAACCACTCTGTCTGGGTAGTGCCTTTGCCTCATCTCATATGAACCTAAAGACCTCAACACCTCCATAGGGTTTTCCCTCTAAAGTTAGACTTCCTCTGAGTCTACACGGTATCCATTGGCTCAACCTACTACTGATCTCATGTCCTACAAGATCAGTCTAAGTTGTGGTCGAACACGGGCCATAATTACTGCAACCTAGTCCCGCAAGCACTCATCCTCCTTGATCAAACACAACACGAGCACATCCCTCCGGTCTCGGATATGTAACATCACGATCCAATGAAGAAACTAGCCTACTGACATATTGTCTATCACATGAAGCAATCTTGATCATACCAATCTCGTCTATGCCAAAGCAATCCTTGAGTTGTCCCAATGATCCATGGAAAGTCAAAGGAAGTCCATGATCAATGACCTACCCTACAACAAACTGTTGTTCACCAGGTTCACCACCAATCCACTAGAATTCCTACCTTATTCGCTACCAAGCCAGTCAAGACCACATCTCCACGTCTTCAATTGAACCCTCCACTCCATGATCTATACAACCTTAGCTCCCTCTGAGCCGCTTCGTTCTGCACACTCTGATTCACTTACCCTTCAAAGTAGCTTTGATACCATGTTGTTTTTCCATGACACTGGATAATCTAGGTTAGGGTCTTAGAATCTCTGGCACTACCAATCAAAATTCCACAACAAACTACTTTGCATAGTGGAATATAAACAATAATAAATCAATTAGTGCACAAAAAAGATAACTTTTTACAAATTTCAACAACCCAACTTCATTATATTAAAAAAATGTAATGCAACTATCTAGGGCTCCCATACGAGGGATAATGGCCCTCATACATCCACTGATACAAGAATGAAAACTAGGGCTTATTGTCAACAACTATGACAACCACGTTGCCTTGAACAAGATACACTGATTATCTATCTAATGTATAACTCCTCACAACTGCCTCGGTCGCACCTTGAACACATCTTCCTAGTCCTTTGTCTTTGATCTGTAGCAACCCCTCTCTACCTCTATCAATGAACCAACTCCTTTAGGTCACTAAACATGGCTCCAATCTGTCATCTAGTTGATCATTCATCCATCAATGACTCAACACTTAAGGTCTTTATCATCTGCCCACTCGCTAATCCTTTGTCCTTCAAGAATTTAACACTTTGGTATTGTTTTCCCACTAGATGCTCCTTAGTCCTTCAAGGACACAACTCTTAGGGACTTTCTTCCCGCTATTGCCCTCCTGCGCTACCCAATGAAGAAAAACTTAGGGACTTTCTTCCCACTATTGCCTTCTTGGGCTTAAAAATATATTCTACTTTATTTTGTAAATTTAATTAGCTTGAATTATGTAAATATAATCATTTAATCAGTTTATTTAATCAATTTAGATTAATTGAGTCAATTGTAATTTATTTAGTTAATTTCTAAATATTATTTATTGATTAATTATTAATTATTTAATTTTAATATGAAACCACCACAGCCGAGAATCGTATATATATTAAAATTGTGTAACAAAATCTATATAATAGAAATTGCACATAAAAAATGTATATATATATATATATATATATATATATATAATAAAACATACCTGAATCATATATATATTAAAATTGGATTTCAAGCATCTGTGGTTCATTTCTTTTGATTGAATCGTAGTACCCACAGTAAAGATCTTACTTGTCGACATTTCAAATCCCAACAGGGATCTATCATCAAGACACTTACTGAATAATGATAGAAGAAAAACAGTAAAAATATAAATAGTATTAAAATAATATGATTTCCAGAAAAATAAAGTCATTTTTTTTATTTTCTTTTATGTTTTATATTTTAATTATTTATTCATTTTATCTTTTTCCATAATAATTATTAACCTTATATAAAGTTCTATTATACTTTTTATTATTAAAATGGTGAAACAAAAACTATATAATAAAAATTGCACACAAAAAAATATATATATATATATATATAAAACACATGCCTTGTAACATCATCTCGTTCAAGGTACCCCAAAGTTTCAACTTTTTAAACATTTCATTTCTCCCATGATCCTGTCCCCGAGATGGTAGATTGAAAAGCTTGGAAGGGTGGAGAACTCCTCTCGTCTATACTCCACACATCTTTCACATACATCCTCCTCTCATAAGTGCTCCCATTTAAAATTATGTTCAAAATGCCCTGTATATTATTTTTGTTAATTTTTATTTATAAAGTTTGTTTATTAAATGTATTGTATATTATTTAATGCGAGTTTATTTTAATTCCTTTGAATTTTTCATTGTATTAAATTTTATTTTATAGTTTTTTTTTAAATATTTATAAAATTAATAAAAATAGATTGTTATAATAAACAACTTAATATTGATACTTTCTAATAAATAATTAATTTTAGAATTTAAATTTTGAAAGATTTTATCTTAAGATTTAGTGAGGCCTAGGATGTATTGTTAGAAAGCTAAAATTATGGAAAACAATCTAGCAACATCAAGTCAATTAAATTTAGTCATTTAATAGCCCAAAAAATTAGCATAAGTCTAAGTAATGAGTTTGCAATCAAAATTAGTTTGTTTTAGTTTAGTTTGAGAAAATTTCATTGGTCTAAAAACATTGTTGTCGCTAATTCATTCTCCAGATTGCTCAAATACTAATAAAATATCTATAGGAAGCAATCACAACATGGAACCTCTTTTATTTTAATTTATCCAATTTAATTTTTATTTTGGGCAATTTGTTGAGAGAATTATTATTTTATTTAATATGAAAAATTAATTTGTTTAATTTTGATTGGTTTTGGGAAGGAGCAGCGGGGAAGATCGACCCCAAAATTTCTTGAAGCAATGGGATTGCACCAAGAGGGGAGAAAAAATATTTTTTTCTAGCTGAAAATTAATGAAGCAAATATGATCTCAACAACTCTCCTTTTAACAATTTGTATTTGTAAATTATAAATAATTATTTTGAGAATGAAGAAAGGGTTCCTCTTTTTTGTAATTTTGATACTCTAAGCAATTTTGTGAGGGGAATTTTAGCTATAGGTGAAGAGGGATATTCAGATCTGAGTGGCTTAGGAATTTTCTTTTCAAGATTTAGTCCTTGTCTTTGAGGCAAAGCTTGCACTATTGCAGCTATTTTCTTCGGTATCAAAGCTCATGATCTTGGAGGGATTGTTGAGAAGAATTTTTACAAAACAAATCAAAGTATCTAGGGTTAATTTGTATTCGAGTATTATTATTTGTTAATGAAAATTAAGTCATTTTTAATGGCAGGTCTGTGCCAATTATTTCATATTATGCACTTTTGTTGGATATGAAAATGATCGTTTATTTGATTAGCTATCTCATCTAGTGGTTGCATTGATCTGTTATTGATTTCCCAATTTTCTTTTGTGCTCTAATCAATTTTCTGAGTAACTATTTACTCATAAATTTGTCATTAAAATAGCATTAATTGCCATTGGACTTAAGTGAATTATTTCCTAGTTTTGATGGTTAATTATTCATTGTTTTAAATTTCTAAACAGAGCATTTTTGTAACAATATTATAAGTTGTTAGAACTATTTCAATAGTATGATTTTCATCATGAAAGATATATGTTAAATCATCATTATTTTAATCACTTTGCTCTTGATTTGGATGAGATCTATATATTGTCTTAAATGAGATATGATAGATTAGATTTTGTTTGTTGCTTGCACCTTAGAATATAATTGCATTTAGAATTAATTCCATTGCATTTTAGAAGTATCTTTATGTAGGAGCAACTTTAGATGTGGCTTGGCTAAGCCATTAAATCGACTTAAGGATCACTTTCTTGCATGTGCATTGTTAGAAGGTAGGTTTGGTTTTCTCTTTTGTTGATTGTAAATTAGATACATCATAAATCAACAAGAAGGGAAAGGGGGTAACTGGACCCAATAGAACTAGTCAGAGCCACCATTATAAACATTTAAGAGTGATTTTGGATTCTGACTGGGTGGTCCTCCTAAATGTTGATGAGGTCATTTTTTGCCATCAACATTTTAGGCGCTAGGAAGGCCACGAGTAGTCCTTTTTAAAGTCTTATATTATAAAGGTTTTATCTATTTGCAATGGCTACTTAACTTCCTATTTGGAGTTTCTTTACTAGACTTCCACCTGCCACTACTGTAATAAATATAGTAAAGGTCGTTGAAAATGAAATTTAATGGTAAGGAAAAAAACTTTGGCTTTTGATCATGTTCTTCAGTTTATTTTAAATTGTAACAATTATGATATTGATGAAGGTGTGATGTGTAGGATGTTCACTCTTACCTTGACAGACTTAACCAAAAACTGGTGTAGATCATTTCCATTTGCCTCTATACACACTTGGGATGAGTTTACAAAACAATTCCTTTATGCTTTCCAAGATTACGATTATGAAAAGGTTTGTGATTAACTTGAAGCACTTTGTAGATTTGAAGGTGAGCCTTTGATGATTTCCTTATTAGATTTAAATTAATTTGTTTTCAGTTTCAATCTAAGGAGTTACCTCCTGAGTTTCAATTAATAGGATGGTTTAGAAATTTAGTTTCTCTTCCTTTTATTCCAAATCCATATAATCAAAATAATTTCAAGCTTTGATGAGTCACCTTATGTTTCTATTAACATGACTAAAAATTCACTTATTGAAGATGCACATGACGTTCATGATGAAATTGCATCAAGTATATATGATAAGTTCCTACAGCTTGTAAATACTACTTGGAATGTTAATGAAGATCCTAAAGAGCCCTTAAAACAAGTTGTTGTAAATGAATCAGTTGATGACACTCAAGTTGAATCTGTTGATCATAATAATTCAGTCAGTTAACATACAATAGTTCAACTTGAACAATGTAATGATATGGATGTTAATGAAGACCGTGATGCTCTCTCTCATGTTACTAGTCGACAATCACAAAGCTTGGAAGAATGCAACAATTAGCTTCAGGAAAATATGGACAACATACATGAAGAATCAATTGTTAATAAATCTCAAAATCAACAAGTGACAAATTTAGCAAACAATGTTCAGCAAGAAAAAATGCAAATTAAAAATTCCAATATTGTGCAATTTGCCGCAATTTTTTTTGAATTTTCTCATGTTGAAATTGATGATCAATCACAATGATTTGGGCAACCATGGATTAATCTTCAACAAGGTGTAGTCAACCAAATACAGGAACAATCTGAAAATATAATTTTGAAAAATGAAGAAGAATTTGTAGCCAAAGAATTTTTTAGGTTCATTTCTTCCAACAATTATTTTTCTCTTTATCGTGATCTTTTTGCTAATTACGATTTATTTGCTAATAATTCAACAATTCCTCTTTGTACAAATGATAATCCTAAAAATGGAGGAACTATTATAAATTCTATAAATAATGAATTGTCAATTAGTTTTGATTTCAATAAAGAGCCATTTAATGACCATGTTTTCAACAATGCTGAAAATTCATTTAATCTCTCTTCTTGGACTGATATATCTAATAGAAGGGAAGGGAATCTTAATGGAAATTTTCAAGTCATTTATGATGATTATTTAGAGTTGGAGGACAATGAGTCATCTCACTTATTATAAATTCCTCATACTCGAAATACTTTATGTATGTTTCAAAATTAGAACTCTCCTTTCATTAATATTATTGTTGATTATCATCTTGAAATTCTTGAAAATCTTAATGACTCTTTAGAAGAGAATCCCACTCCAATTTTTGATCCTAACAATCTTCAAGTTTCCATTGTTGGTCATAATCTTGAGCCTCTTTTTGGACAAGTAGATGTTGATATAAATTCCAATTGCATCATCCTGGCTAATACTTGTGAGAAGGAAAATTTTGCAAACAAGTCCCAATTATGTTATAACATTAATGGTAATATTATTGTAAATAATGAATTTTTTTATTGTTTTTCCTTCATTTATTATGGTCATTTTAAGATTTTTGTACTTCTTTTATTTTTTGATTTTTGGATAGCTTATGCTAGCATATTGAGCAATTAAGCCTTGAACACTCGTAAAGTGCATTACCTTAATGGGAAAATGAAATTCAATATCTTAGTCATGATCATAAAGAGCTTCTAATCTTTTATATCTATTTGATGTTCATGTTGTATCAATTCATTTTTTCGTCTCAAATGCATGTTCAAGTACATCCAATACTTGAGAGCATAACATCACAATTTTGCCAACAATTTAATCTATAAAAAATTATTTTGATAGATTCATTAAATTTTCATTAAGACTTCCAAGATCCATTTGAAAGTTTCTTGGAGAATTCTATTCACCAAAATATTTCCAATGGTTTGCCTCATGTGCATAATACTAACAGTTTTATGCAAGTTGCAACATTTAAAACTACATCATTAGAGCATGCCTGGTTACCCTCTAATCTTATGAATTCACTCCAATCATCAATAATGATTCATCCAAGATTTTATGATCCATTCGAACCATGGTTGGAGAATTCCTTTCAAGAGACGAATTTTGTAAATAAATTTAATTTACTCAATTTATCAGGAATTAATGTACATATTGGTTTCAAATTTTCTTTTAGTAACTTAGTTGTACTTTTATTCCTATTACTACTTTTTTATATTTATATTTGTGCATAAATAAAGCTAAGAGAATGGTTTCACTAGAAGTATGACTTTATTTAGTTTTAATCTTCCCTGTTAGATTAGATTAGGAGTAGGATAGTTTAAATTTAGATTGATTTTCTTTCTTTTTCTTTTAATATTACAGGAAGAAAAATAAGCGAGCAAATATCCTTTTTCAAGAAAATTTTCTCAAATATGTTTTAGGAAGCATTCATTTACTCATCAATTTTTTTTAATTTTTATGCTCTGTACTACAAGTTTTTTGCCTTGATTTCCTTTGCTTTGTAAATTTGAAGAATGAGTCATGATCATATTTTGCCTCTTTTATTAATACAACTGAAACGTAATGCTTGGCTCTTGTTTGTCTCGTTATGCCATGTGCCTTTGGTTTTTAATTTTTTAATTCTTAATCAAAGAATTGTTCCTGAAGACAAATGAAAATCACAAGTAATTTTGTAGAATTAACTTTGATTGCTCTCTTTTTATTTGCACCAGGGTTACTTAGTGCCTACACAACCATTCAGTCTGCATGCCATATGTATATCAACCCGTCTTTTCTTACCATCACTATGTTTTTATTTAACATTTGCTTCCCTTTTTCCATGTCATCTACGCGCTTTTCCCTCTTGGCTATCCTTTAAAGTTTATCCTTTGTATCTTCCATATTTTAGTTTCTAGGCTGATGTAAGCACAAGGCATGGGCACATCTCCACACAACTTCTCTTCATAATCACTCCTTCGCATTTGGCTTGGTCCACATGCCACATATTCTGCTTGTTTCTCCCCAACCGTATCTTTTATATCCTTTTCTATTTCTTTCGGGATTTCATCCTTTTGGGATGATGTGGACAAATGGGTCCCCCTTTTCTTCACTTTATTCTCTTTTGATGTGCCTTACTTTATTCCTCCATGTAGCCTAGAGGTTCTTCCTCAGAGCTTTTAAAAACTGCTCCTTTTCATCCTCTTGGGGATTACCTTCTGGGGTGACGTGAGTATATACTTAAGCATATGTGGGTCCCTCATCATTCACGAGACCTGCATCCAAACTCACCTTTCACAATCTTTCCGTCATCTCCTTTCCACATTATCTCAACTCTCCTTTCTTGAAGTTTACATGCGCTCATTCATTTGAAAGAGCTAGGACAACTCTTCATCATACACTAGCATGTGGTCCTTTGTCACATTTTTTCTCTAGCCCCTTATTGTGCGCTTGCAAGCCCCATTTTCCATGCAATCTCAGCTATCCTTCCCTAGAATTATTAATGCACATCCTTCTTTCTCCTTCTGGTATCCTGATCTCAAGAATACTTAACTCACTCATGTGACTTCTCCATAGCCTTGCATCACTTTACCACTAAATGCCTGCCCTTTTCCCTCCACCTCATCCCAAACATCTTCTTAGTGTGCATCCTTTATTCTTTACAGGCTTAAGCTCCTGGGCCAATATACCACCCACAATTCCTGCCAACATGTTCTTCATTCAAATCAAATCACGACATTTTTCATGCTCGAGCAATGGTTATAATAATGTGGCAAATTGGTAATATGCAAGGTTAATGGATAATGGTCGATTTATGTTTGATTTACAATTCACTTATGATTCAATTGATTATATATATGTGTGCCCCAAGGAATAGCTCAGTTGTTCGAGTTCCTGTTGCTAAGTACCTTTCCAATTGGGAGGTCACGGGGTCAAATCTCCTCGATGCCCTTGGGGTTAGGCTCGACATATTAGGTCGGCGGGTAGATCTCTTCGGGTGGATCTTCTTGGATTATTGCATGTGGATGTAGCGGCCACTCAGTGACCGTGAACCACAAATGAAAAAAAAAAGTAAGAAGAAAGAAAGAATATATATATATATATATATATATATTGTGTTGAAAATAGCAACAAGAAATGTTAAAAATAACATCAAGAAAAATCCTAATTTAATTTGTCCTTCAATTAAATTAGGAATTAAATTGTAATTCTATTCTCATAGCAACTTGTAACAGTTAACTAAGTTAAGTTGACTTAGATGGCTAAGAAAATTTGAGTTGGAAGTTTAAATAGAGTCATGTAGAGTGATCCCTAAATTTTAGGGGCCCAGGTTGAGTTCTTATTGAGTTGTAATTATTTAATTTAGTTTAACTGAGTTAAATACTAGTTTTAACTATTGGAGGAACTAGTGAGTGGTCAAGTGAATTAATTTGGATTTAATTCAAATGCAATGATCGATCAGATAACTGATAATTCATTCATAAATAACTCATGCATGTCAGTTTAGAGAAAGACCCAGTAGATATTAGAGTTCAGGGACAATGTACTATTAGTTGTAAAATCATATAAATTAAACCGATGATGCATGAAACTAGAGGAAGGCATGTGGATGGATTGTGTAGTTATGAGTGAGGAATTTCCCAATTAAATATGGGCTAATTCCTAAGGGAACAATGTAAGGAAATAGGGGCTTAACAGATAACAGATTTGGCTAAATATTGGCTTGAGCTGATTTGTGAAGCAATAAGATAGATTGTACTTGTGCAGAGATTGTTCGGGTTGAACAAGAATTTTATTTTATTCTCAGATCTTCTGGTTAATGCAATATACAAATAGCAAGGGTTTTTAGCTTAGGCTTTCCCCATAAAAATATTGTGTTATGTGATTGAAATTCTTCATTTTCTGCTTCGTGATTTCATCGATCAATTTTTGTTGCTGCTCATGAGTAGAGTAGATTCAAGTCAATTGTTTTAGCATATCACATTATATAGTTTGAATCCACAATAAAAATATACATGGTATCAGAGCTAAAATCACTATAGAAGAGGAGATTATGAGATTGTTGTGCAGGTGAAATCGAAATTGGAGTTTCATACTTCGGAGCCAACATGATGTCGTTCTACGGTTTGAGACTTGAGTATGCCCTTGAGGGTAGCTCAAATTACATAGCTTGGAAGGACAAGATGGAGGCAGTGTTGGAAGACAACATGCTAAAGGAATTCATAGATCCTGATATCCCGAAGCCTCCAACATCTGATGCTAAAGATCTGACAGAATGGAGAAAGTGTGTGGCAAAGGTGAGAAGGATTATCTTAGAAGGAGTTCGAGATCATATTGTCTCGAATCTCCATGGTAAGGAAAATCTATTTGCAATGTGGAAGGCCTTGATGGACCTATTTCAAAACAACAGTGACCATAGGAAGGTGGCACTAAAGGAAAAGCTCACAAGAGAAAGATGGAGAAGGGCAATACAATACCAAAGTACTTGACCAAGTTCACCCAATGTCAGGCTGAGCTTGGAAGGGTCATTGTTACTATCGAAGAAGATGATCTGGTGATCCTAGAACTTCTAGGACTTCCCAAGATCTAGTACAACTACCAGAACTTAGTTAATGGGAGGGAGAAGCTACCAGAGTGCGAGCGGTTGTGGTCCAACCTAGTACAAGAAGAGATTCGACGGAACACCATAGATGAAACCTCATCCAAAGAAGTGGAAGAGGACTTTTCATTAGTCAGCAAACAAAAGAAATCCAAGGGAAAGAAGTCCCAAGGCAAGGATGGTGGCAAGAAGAAGGCCTTGTCGAACATCAAGTGTTTTCACTGTCACGAGTTCAAGCACTATGCCACGAAATGCCCACAGAAGAAAGCAAGCAAGAAGGAGCCTGCAGTAGCAGCAATAGGTGAAGCTTTAGCTTCAAAATTTGAACTTGATTTCACTCTCGTTGCATGCATGGAAAGACCTGTAATGGGAAGCATGTGGTATCTCAACAGTGGTGCCTCATTCCATATGACATGGAATAGAGATTTCTTCAGTGACTTGGAAGAGAAAGGCCTCAAGTAGAACACAGAGTTTGGAGATGATGGAAGGTATAGCGCAACTGACATCGACACTGTTACTTTTCAGAGGGAGTTTGGCTCCCCTCCCAGACTCACAGATGTGATGTATTTTCTAGGACTAAATAATAATATTGTTTCCATCGTGGTATTGGAAGACTGTGGCTACGATGTGATTTTTAGCAAGGGAAAGGTTTTCCTTAGACACATCGCCACGGGACAAGTGAAAATGATCGGTGTGCGAGTCAAGAACCTATATGCACTTGAGGTACAAAATTCATGCAAATCCTTGAGGAGAAAGGCAAAGGTTAGGGAATTGGTGGTTGAGAGGGTGCATGAATTACCTCTCAACATGCAACCTCAGAAGCAACGTCAACAAGTTGTGGAGCAGCAACAATTTGAGAAGAAAAGAGGAGACTGAGTGGATACATCCACTCAAGTAGAGACCTACAGTAGGAGGAAATTTTGAGCCAAGTGGGCAGAGGGAGCACATGCAGCCATACCTCTAGATAAGAGGCAAGCAATAGTCCCAAGAGTAGCAGAAATTTGGGCAGGTTCCATTGAGGTGTTTTTTTGTCTCATGAATCATTACCTTGCTACGGGGGCCCATAGTATTTAGTAGAAGGAGGATCAATGTCAGTCAGATACTGAGGAGTTCAGAATAGAGTTGACAACAGAGCAGGTTGCTCAGGAGCAAAGTTGGCAACAACACATTTTTTCCTAGTAGACAGTTGCAAACATATTTGATTCAGTTTATTTTATTTATTTATTTTGTTTGGATGCTTTTTTGTTGCAAATGTTGCAGTAGAAACAACAACAGTTACAAGTGTTGCATGTAGAACATTCCAAAGTTACTAGATTGAGATAGAGTTGAATTCCTTTCTTGTTGAGAGGGAGTGTTGAAAATAACAACAAGAAATGTTAAAAATAGCATGAAGAGAAATCCTAATTTAATTTGTCCATGAGTTAAATTAGGAATTAAATTGTAATTCTATTCTCATAAAAACTTGTAACATTTAACTAAGTTAAGTTGACTTAGTTGGCTCAATAAATTCGAGTTGGAAGTCTATCTAGAGTAATGTAGAGTGATCCCTAAATTTAAGGGGCCCATGTTGAGTTATTATTGTGTTGTAATTATTCAATTCAATTTAACTGAGTTAAATTCAGTTAAACTAGTTCTAACTGTTGGAAGAACTAGTGAGTGGTCAAGTAAATTAATTTGGATTTAATTTACATGTATTAATCAATTAGATAACTGATAATTCATTTATGCCTTACTCATGCATGCCATTTAGAAAAAGACCCAGTTGATATTAGAGTTCACGGATAGTGTACTATCAATTGTATAATCATCTAAATTAAACTGATGATTGTGTAGTTATGAGTGAGGAATTCACCAATTAAATATGGGCTACTTTCCAAAGGAACATCACAAGGAAGTATGGGCTTAACAGGCAACAAATTTGGCTAGGTATTGTCTTGAGTTGATTTCCTAAGTAGTGAGATAGATTTTACTTATGCAAAGATTGTTCGGGTTGAACAAGCATTGTATTTTCTTCTCAGATCTTTTGGTTAATGCAATATATAGATAGCAGGGGTTTTTAGTTGAGGCTTTCCCTGGAAAAACATTGTGTTATGTGTGATTGAAATTCTTCCTTTTATGCTTCGTGATTTCATCGATCAATATTTGTTTCGCTAATGAGTAGAGTAGATTCAAGTCAATTGTTTTAGCATATCACAATTTTCAGTTTGAATCTACATATTTCTCCACTCTAATAATCATTATGCAAATTTCCAAGTCCTCTTCATATATATATATCCATAAACCACTACTGCATAGGTTGAGACTTTAGTTTTGATTTCATGGGATTTTATGAAAACTTTGAAGGTGATATAAAATTATATATATATATATATATATATATATTACTCCACCCTAATAATAATTATGCAAAGCTCTAAGTCCTCTTCATATATATATCCATAAACCACTACTGCATAGGTTGGGACTTTGGTTTCGATTTCACGAGATTTTATGATAACTTTGAAGCTGATATAAAATCATAAAAAAAGGAAAAGAAAATAATTACAACTACAATACAAAGTGAAGACCATTTTCATTTTTATTTCTAATGATTTTTGTTTACTTCTCATTCCTTGAACATGAGTTATTACTTTCTCAGCTTAATTCTCGCTATAGTTTAGATTCAATAAGTTGATGATCATGGGCACATGAACTTCATTAAAATGCAACTTATTCATTTTTTTTAATCCCAATCAAAATAAGAAGTTACCTCTTTTTTGGAGAATATCGGTATCGTTCAGCTAAATCTTAGCGAATTTATTCAAGGTAAGTCACATATGCTCATTCTCATCTATCACCATTTTCTTTATGATTTTTGTTTCAACGTTGTTTTTAGTATTCACTGATCTAAAGTGCTTTTTTGCAGGCCTTCAAGAATTCCTTTGAAAATCTAGCGCCCTTGCTTTCTGAGATGCAGAATTCATTCTCCTCATTTTGCTTGTTTTTGCATTAAGGCAAAGTAGTTATGATGTTGATCAAATTTCAACTAAGCTAAACCAGGGAGTCTCTCAACCTCTATTTTTCTCTCATTTAATATATCTACGAGTCTCATCTTTGTTAGATAATCATTGAGATGTTTTCATGCAAGATTAATTTTGAAACAAGAAAATTTGAAAGGGGAGAGATGCCTTATTTGGCTTCATTTTCTCTCATAACTTCTATCTAGTCTTTGTTTTAAAAGACTAATTACCTATAGCTCTACAAGATAAAATTCATCAAAATCTCAACTAAAGAAAAGCATATGTTTTTCCCTCATACTGTTCTTTTGTTGAGACATTTTTATAAATAGTCTTGCTGGCGTTTCTTTTAACTTTCATTTTTTGGTTTTCATTTTCTTTTTCATTTGAAAACTTTGGATTGTGCCGGTTTCACTTTCATTTCAAATTGGTTTTAGTGATATTACCAAAGATTTATATGGAAGAAATTTTCATACCCAACATTGGTCGGCATGCATGGAGAATTTTTACTTTGTTAATTTCATGGGTTTTCATTTACCTTAAAGGGACATATTTATTGAATTCTAAGTCCTCTCACCTTAATTATTTTTCCATGGAGGAACATTCATATTTTCCAAGTGATAGGGTTCATCTTTGCAAGGAAAGAAATGGATTGAGTCTAACTCAATGAATCTCTCTTATCCCTCCACTTCACATAAAAGAATCTAGATTGATATATGCAAGGAAATTTGAGGGAGTCGAAAATTTATAAGTATTACATCCATTGTCTTTAAAATCTCTTGTACCACCCTGCTTTCTTAACCCAATAGCTAAAAGCAATTCTCTAAATAAATTTTATCAAAAGGGTGGTAAAAGAGGGTTGAAAGCACATATGTGTGGGAAGCACAAGTAAGCCCATCAAGGTACCGAACAAGCTTGCTAGCAACAAGATTATGCTTGTGTGGTACTAAGACAACTTCGTCAGGGTACGGAACAAGCTTGCGGGCAACAAAGCGAAGTTAGAAAAGGGAGATTATTTATATTAATGGATATATACTTCCTATATGAATCTCTTCTATCACTCGCATGAATTAAATTAAATATTCCCCTAAAAATATGGATTCATGGTTTTAGACTTAGTTTGTTTCAAGTACTTATCTTTTTAGAACTCATATTGCTTGCAGATTAATGTAGGGACATGTTTTAATGTTTGAAGGCCTAATGGAATTCATCACTTCAACCTTTTGGTAAATTTAAAATTATTTTTAATCAGAGATAACTTCTTCTTCCCTATGCATTATCATCGTTGTGGCCACAACCTCCCCATAAAATTTTACAAAAGATATGTGGACCCTCTATGTAAATTTTTGTCATATCACCTCTTTCATGCTTTGATTTTGTTAATTTTGCGATATTTTTACTTTGTTTTCTACTTTCATCACTTCATTGTGTGTGATTTCTCGCTAGCTTCCCAATGATTCAAATTTCGTTGAATTTGAACTTACAGTTTGAAAATGGTGCTTGTTCAAAGTTTGAGTGTTTTTTACCACTTTGGCTTAAAAACGTATTCTAATTTATTTTATAAATTTAATTAACTTAAATTATGTAAATATAATCAATTAATAAATTTGTTAAATTAATTTAGATTAATTAAATTAATTGTAGTTTATTTAATTAATTTGTAAAAATAGAGGAGATGGCGCTTCGCACTGAAGCACCACAGGGCCTAGGGTAATAGGATGTTCGACGTTTTGTTGTCGCCATCGTTGCTATCGTTTTCCTACAGTGAGGAGCTCACTGTGAAGGCTTGTGGGCTAGCTCCCACCCGTTCTTTTACCATTTCTAGCATCCACGATTCTGTCTGCAACTGTCGGAATGGAGTTAGACGATGTCGATTATTCCGCCGACCCAAATCCCTACAAGCTAATTTGGACATTCCCTCATACTGTGTCAGGTTCTGGTACTCATTGCACGTCGTTTCTCCCACATACAGGCCCGTCGTTTGTCACTGAACCTTCTGGTCCATCCATGCCCTACCTATCGGCTTCTTCTGCCCCCATTGCATCACCTGGGCTTGATTTCCCTCCACTCTCTCCTGCTACGCTCAACCTTCTTGCTGCTTGCATTGATCCCTCCCCTAATTTTTATTCCATTTTTCCTGAGGCCTCTCTTCACCCCGCATCATCCGATATTCCCACTTCTTTAGGGTTGTCACAATCTGGGATATCCTCTATCCATCACTCCACACCGGACAACAACCCTAACCCTACCTCTTTTCAGGGGAGTTTTCCTATTCCCTCTGGCAGCTTCAATATTCTGGCAGTTAACCCTCAGAACTCCTCCCCTTCTCCACAGGCAGTCTGACAAGGCAATCAGGACCCCTTTCGGGACCATCGAACAGCTCCACAGACTAGTAAGGCCAAGAAGAGTAAGTGTGTCAAGGCCTTGAGCAAGGACATCAATATTAGATTTGTGGAAGGTATCACCATGGGAAAAGTGGTGGATACTGCAAATAGGGTTCTGGTGTGGCATGTGAGGGGAAGAACATATTCGGTTGAGAGGCTTCTCCTCTGGACCTTAGAGATTTGGGGCACTTTACTCAAGGAAATTACGTCAATCACCATTCTAAGTCGAGGATGGTTTGCCCTCAGTTTCCACCAAGAAGAATACATAGATTGGATACTCTCCTGATACTGACATATCAAAATGGCCCCTGTGCTTCTAAAACGATGGAGCCCCCTCTTCGATACAGAACGGTAGCAGTTGGGTGCCAGTCCAATTTAGGTTCATCTTCCAAGGTTGCCTTTGCACTTTTGGTCGGAGGACATCTTTATTCGCATCGACAACACACTGGGTACCTATTTGGATCATGATAAGTCATATACATCTTATGGCAACAAATCTATGGCCCGCATACTGGTTCACCTAGACACTAGAGAAGGATTGGAGGAAAATATTACTCTACATTGGAGGCATTTCACTCGCAAACAAACCCTAGACTACGAGGGAGTCCCCTTCAGGTGTAGAAGGTGTCACAAGGTAGGGAAGTTGTATAAGGAGTGCTCCCTCGTCTCATTGGCAACTTCTTCATCAGAAAAAGGCACTAAGAATCCACAATCTAAAGATCCTCTGGTGGAAGAACAACCTCCTCGCGCTACTAGTTTGATGGCTATGTATGGGGATACCTCTCTACCAACTTGTTTTGCCTCTCTGCAGCCTACATCCCCACCCATGATGAGATCTTGGACTGTGTCGACAACTGTTCTCTCCACGAGTACTCTTCCTTCTCTCTATTACTCTATTTCTTTTACTTGCACTGCACAACATATAAATGTTGCATTTGCATCCATTCATAGCTTTCCCACATTCCCTCTCACATGCCCACTTGATCATCCTTCTACTATCTTCTCCACTACCCCACCCTCTGTTACTAGAGCTGACTCCATCACTTCACCTATGCCCTCCACCACTTCTCAACTTTCACATCCATATAACCTCTGACCCCGGGTATCCATCCCTCCTAGACCATCTGGATAAGGTCTCTCTTCGCTCCCTATTGAGACCAAACCCACTCGAGGGAAGCCTTCCAAGATTTCAAGAGCTATCCTTCTTGCGAGGGTAGATGTGGCCCTAGGCAAACAGACCACAATTGATAGGGTTCTTAAATGAAAGAACACCCTTAATCAAGATCATCAATGAAGTGGTTGTCCTTCAATTGTAGAGGGTTGGCTAGTACGGGTTCTTAGAGCAAAGAACACCCTTAATCAAGTTCATCCATGAAGTGGTTGTCCTTCAACTGTATAGGGTTGGCTATCCCTGCAAAAAAACTAGCCCTTAAGAGGCTCCTAGATACAAAGCCATCTGACATACGTTTTTTAGAAGAAACCCTCGGGAAGGAAGAGTATGTTTCCTAGATTCTTCACTCTATGATGTCTGGCTTGTGCTTTCATGCCCTAGATGTTAATGGATGATCCAGGGGTATTGAACTGGGAATTAATACTCGATCCATCAACCCTATTTCTTTATGGGGGGGACCTGGATTCCTAGGAATGGATATCTTTTCCTCAGAGATGGGCAGGAACTTTCGTATCATCAATGTCTATGCACCATATCATAGTAGGGTGGAGTTTTGGAATCACCTCTTGCAACTGTCATTGATGAATTCTAATAACCTAATTTTGGGTGGAGACCTCAATTTCACTATTCGTCATGAGGAATCTTTGGGACATCATACACAGTTGGATCCCCTATCATAATATATGGAACATCTCCTGGAACAACATCATCTGATTGACATCCCCATGAACAAAAAGAAACTGACATGGCATAATAGGAGAATTGGTGATGCTACTCTGGGTAGGAGATTGGATCTCTTTCTCATCAAAGAGGACTTGCTTGGTACCCTCTCCAATTTTTGTCAATGGGTTGGATCTGGGGGTATCTTTGATCACTCCCCCATCTATCTGGAACTAGCTGGTCCATCCCTAAAGCCTAGAGCACCCTTCAAGTTCAACTCGACCTGGTTACAGGACCCCAAATATCACAAATTGGTCACCGATTTTTGGAGAGACCACCCTCCTTCCCAAGGGCGGAACCTAGTTGAAGGATATTGTCGGAACCTCATGGAACTTAAAAATATCTCCATTCAATGGTTCAAATCTAAACGATCCAGAGACAACCAAACTCTTTGTGCAATTGAGCACTAGCTTTCCAATCTTATGGATGACCAAGGTCAGGGATTCATCTTAGTTGAAGCTAAATCTACCCTCACCGAGGTGGAGGCCCAGAGGTCCAATATTCTACAGGACCGAGAAGAGACTTGGAGACTTAGAAGCAGAGCCATCTAGCTGAAGGCAAGGGATGACAATACTAAATTCTTCCACAATTATGCCAAAGGAAGGCGGGCTTGTAACACCATTTGGAAAATGTCTACTGATCATGGACAATATGCTCAAATGTTCCATCAACTGGATCATTTGGGAAATTCACATTTTCAACAACTTTTCAAGGCTTCACCTAGAACTTCACTCGTAGAAATCATTTGTATTGCTGGTCATTTCCCTTGATATGTTGACCTTGACATATATGAATATCTCACTAGACCTATATTTATGGGGGAATTGGAGAGCACCCTGAAATGGTTCAAGAAGGATAAAAGTCCAGGCCCTGATGGATGGTCTGTAGAATTCTATCTAGCCTTTTTTGAGACTTTAGGCATGGACCTACTCAAGGTTGTAGAGGAATGCAGGATTACAGGGCGCATGTATGAGGCCATCAATTCCACCTTCATTTCCCTCATCCCTAAGGTGGATTCCCCCCAATCCTTCAATGATTTCCGACCCATATCCCTTTGCAACTGCTTATACAAAATTATAGCCAAAATCATTGCTAACTGTATTAACCCTATCCTCTCGGCCAACATTTCATCTGAACAATTTTCTTTCCTCCACAATCGACAGATCCATGAGGCCATTGGCACATCACAGGAATATCTCCATTCTATCAAATTGAAGCATCTAAAAGGATCCATTCTCAAAAATTGATCTATCAAAGGCTTTTGATCGAGTTAGCTAGCTCTATCTTAGGATGCTTCTCACACACCTTGGATTCCCCATCCCTTTCATCCGATGGATTATGTGCTGCATTTCCACTGTCTCCTTTAGTGTAATTATAAATGGATCGGCCTCCAATTTCTTCCATGTTGAGAGGGGCCTCAGACAAGGTTGTCCACTATCCCCATTACTTTTCCTACTTGTCATGGAAGGACTAAGCGGGCTGATCCTACAGGAAAGAATAGTTGGGTGACTTGTTATCACCCCAAGAAACTCTCCTAGGATGTATATCAGAGATGCTCGGGAACATTACAAACTCAACAAAATGTTGGATAAATGGTGGTTAAATGAAACAAATGTTGCATATTCAAGCTAGATAACCACTTTTACAACTTTTAAGGCCAAAGACCTTAAACAACATAAACTTTCAAAAACCGCCCATTAACTGGGCCATCAAAAACCGTCTCTCCCCCCATACTTTTCAGTATGAAGGTGTTATTCCCTTGAATATGTGAAATGGTGAAAGGCCATGTCTAAAAAGCATCAAATTTCCCATGATTTCCTTTCTTTTCCTTTAGTGCATCCCATTTCAAGACCAAGTCACCAATCTGAAAATTATTTGCTTTTGCCTTCTTGTCAAAGGCTTCCTTAACCTTTCTTTGATGTGTTGCAGCATTTTCAACCAGTTGTTCTCTAATCTGATGTATTTCTGCTAGATCAATGATTCTCTTTGCCATTCATTCTTCGTCATCCTGCTCTTCCTGAAGGAATTTAGCCACAGGGAGAGTTAATTGAATTGGGAATACAACCTCAGTGCCATATACCAACTTGAAAGGAGAATTGTCTGTGGATTTTTTTATGGTCACTCTGTCAGCCCACAGTGCATACTTGAGCTTTGAAACCCAATTCTTTTTATTATCCTCTAACAACTTTTTAATTATCCTGATCAGACTTTTATTAGAGGATTCTGCTAGACCATTTCCTTGTGGATAATATGAGGTGGAATGAACAAGTTTGATACCCATTGAATTACACATTTCCACCAGCTCTCTTGCCTTGAAGGCTACTACATTATCTGTAATTAATTTATGTGGACAACCAAATCTGCTGAGGATATTTTCTGTCAAAAATTTCCTGACCACATTGTGATCAGCCTTCCTAGTAGGGACTGCCTCAATACACTTAGTGAAATAGTCCGTGGCTACTAATATCCATTTATGTTGGCCACTGGAATGTGGATTGATTTCTCCAATAAAATCCAAGCCCCACTGCTGAAAAGGTCCTCTTGCCTGAATTGGTTTTAGGGGCAGGGATTTCAACTGTTGTTTTCCTTCAAATCTTTGGCACCTGTCACAAGATTTAACAAAAACAAATACATCAGAAAATAAAGTGGGCCAATAGTACCTAGCTCTGAGAATTTTATGGGTTGTTGTTTTCCAATAATGGTGCCCTCCACATGTGTTGTTATGAAACTGCTGCATAACTTCTTTTGATTGTTCCTTGTCCAGACACCTTAGAAATATTCCAGATGGATCCCTCTAGTAGAGCAGATTTTCCATAATGCAATACTTTACTACTCTAAGTTTTGAAGTTCTGGCTTGACTTTGAGTAAATTCTGAAGGGATTTCTAGCTTCAGCAAGAAATTAATTATTTCAGCATACCAATTACAAGAAGCTAGACTCTCGGCCACTCACTGCTTTCTCTTTGTTTCGGTTGTTTCCTCCTTTTCTGCCTGATCATTTTTTGCATTTGCATATAGGAAATCAATATCTAAGGACCTGCAATTTTCCTCAACCAATAACTTGGCAAGCCCCTGACCTCTGACCAGCTTTGTGGGCTTCAGCTCTATATTAAATTCTATCATTTTGGCAATCCACTTTGCCCTTCTTCCATCAACATCAGGTTGTGTCAAGACATCTTTAATTGCAGCAGAGGGTACATATGAGATTATCTTCGAATGCAAGATATAAACTTGGCTTTTAAGGATTTGATAATAGCATATGCATGTTTCTCCATAATATCATACCTCAGTTCAATATCCCTCAAATTCTTGCTGAAAAATGCTACTGGGTGCTTTCAACATTCTTCATCTTGCTGCAATAAAACTGCTGCAATGGTGTCTTCAGAGGCAAATGAAAATATGTGGAACTCCTTGTTGTAATCTGGACTTATTAATGTGGGAGCTTCCATTATATCTTTCTTGATGGAATCAAATTATTTTCTTGTTGTATCAGTCCATTTTACCTCTGACCCTTTTCTCAAGATGGAGGTAATATGCTTCACTAATTCAGCAAAATTTGGAATGAACCTCCTTACAAAATTTATTTTGCCCAGAAAGGATTGAATATCCTTCTTTGATCTAGGGACAAACAAAGTCTGAATTTCTTTTACTCTTTTTGGGTCAATTTGAACACTTGTAGCAGACACAACATGTCCCAACAGCTTGCCTTCATTTAAAGCAAATTGAGATTTTTTGGGATTGACTGATATTCCAAACCTCTTGCACTTCAAGAATACTTTTTTCAAATGCTGCAAATGATTTTGATGGCTGCTGGAGTAGACTGTTATATCATCAAGGTAGATCAACACAAATTTGTCATTCTCTCCCACAAATACTATATCGATAGTTCTTTGAAAGGTAGCTCCAGCATTCATCAATCCAAATGGAATTTTGGCATACATAAAGGTGCCCCAAGGAGTGGTAAATGCAGTCTTTTCTTGATCATCTGGGTGCACAGAAATCTAATTAAAACCTGAAAATCCATCCAAAAATGACATCACTTTAGCTCCTGAGACTTTTTGCAGCAAATGCTCCATCTTTGGTAGATGATAGTTGTCTTTCTTTGAGCATTTGTTCAAGTTTCTGAAATCAACACACAGTCTGATTTCTCCACTCTTCTTCCTCACCACCACTAGATTGGCCACCCATCTTGAATATCTGAGAGGGACAATGATCTTAGCAGCCAGCAACTTTTAATTTCTTTTTCAATTAGAGGAAGAAGCATAGGATTTATTGGTCTCAACTTCTGTTTGAATGGTATCGCGTCTTTCTCCAGAGGGATTTTATGCTAAATTATATTCTTATCATAAGTTTTCGGGTCACTATACTCCCATGCAAACACATCAGCAAATTGCCTCATTAAATTGCAGTATTCAGCACTTTGATCAGTAGACAAATGAGTGGACAAATTTACATATTTAGGCTGACCTGGACTTCCTATATCATGCTTATAGACTGCAGATTGGTCTTCTTTTGGGCAGCCTTGTAAGGCACATCATTCTGGTCAAACAATCTTTTAAGAGGAATTAGACCCTTTGGAATATAGTTACTAGGAAGCTGGACAATGTTGTCTTTACCAATTTTATTTCTAAGCTAGGATTTGGGGTTTTCTAACAAGGTTTCATTCTCTTGGTCAATTTGCATCTCAGAAAACTCATCAATGACTTGAAGGAATCTATTCAACTCATTATCATCTTCAAAAACTTTCCAATGGTGGACATTATCAGGCAAGTATGGTCTGTACTTTATTTGGACTTCATAAACTAACCTGGGAGGCATAGGAGGTATGAATAGACTAGCAGAAATAGCAAGTGAATCAGCAAGATGATTTTGACCTCTAGGGATATATGAAATACAGAAAAAATCAAAGGAATCCCTGATTCTCCATACCTCATCTCTATATGGCTTCAACCTTGGGTGCTTTGTTTGAAATGTTTTATTAACTTGCTGAATGATCAGATCAGCATCTCCAAATACCTTCAGATTCTTGATTCCTCTGTCTTTTTCTGCATTAAGGCCCAATAGCAGTGCTTCATATTCTGCTATATTGTTTGTCACTTGAAAAACCAGCTTAAAAGACATCTGAATGCTTTCTTTCTTTGGAGATACTAGCACCACCCCTGCTCCTGCAATTTCCTTGGAACATTCTCCATCAAAAAACATCTCCCAAACCTGACCTCCTTGCTCTTGCTCGGCCTGAACTGTTGGTTTCCTGAGCTGCATTTCGGCCTTCTGAGATTCTTCCATTTGGAGAATGCATGCTCCAAAATCAGTGTCCACTGCATATATAGGATGATTTGTAGGATTCTTCTCATCACTAATGATATATGCCAACTATGCTTCTCTATATAATCTCTTTCTTTCTCCTCCAAACACTGGGATAGTTGCATAAGATAAATCATTCTGTAATGTCCCACCTAGTCTTTTAATCCACCCTCTGGACAGCAGCATGCCAAACTTGGGAGGGACATCTGCTACCACAATATCCATCATCATACTCTTCATGGGCAGCTGAGTTAAGGTAATGGCCAGATCTTTAATCAATCCAAGACATTTCACCTTCCTTGAATCAAAAGAAAATAAATCATGATAGGTTCTAGTGATATCAAGGCCTAACTTGTTATGAAACCAGCTCAAGAAAAGATAGAAAAGAAAGATCAACGCCTTAGAATTCAACCTCTTCGAGGGGGCAACCTCCTTTACATTACATAAATGAACAATTCTTGGATGATACAAATGACAAAACCTCCTTTCTATATATATGAGTCTAAGGAGTCACAATATAATCCAGCCGACCTAACAATAATAATATAAAGCCACAAAAATAACAATAGAGGGATTCTATGGGGCACAGAAATTACAATATGGGGGTAATAGGGGCACAACAATATAAATAAGGGGTATAACTACAATAGTAATGGGGTAATCACTAGTATTATAGGGACCCAACATGCCCCTCTCCTTCAAAAAAGTGTTGTCCTCAACGCTTGAGCAGTTCTGGATACTTCTGCATAAAATTCTCATCCTCCCATGTGGAATCTTCAGCGGATAAGTTCTTCCACTTGATAATACTCTGAAATTGATCGATTTCGTAACTGTCGAGTTCTTGTTTCTGTGACTGCTTCCGGTTCCAATATAATTTTTCCTTCCTCGTCAAGTTCTAGCAATATTGTTTGAACTGGGAGCTTGTCTCCTATAACCTTCTTTAAACATGAAACATGAAAAACTGGGTGCAATCAAGAAGCTGCAGGAAGCTCCAATTTGTATGCCATAGTACCAATCTTTTCCAACACCTTGTACAGACCATAATACTTTGGTGATAATTTATTATCCTTCTTAGCTTGCTTTAGGGACATTTGCTTATATGGTTGTAGCCGTAGGAATACCCAATCACCTACATCAAAACTTCTTTCACTGCGATGTTGATCTGCCTGTTGTTTCATTCTATTTTGTGCCAACACGAGGTTATCCTTTAAGAGTTGGAGGACTTGTTGTTGATGTTCGATGTGATGTTCCACTGCCTGAACCTTAGAATTTTCTCTTAAATATGATGTGATTGATGGTGGTTGGTACCCATAAAGTGCCATAAATGGGGTCATTTTTGTTGCTGTATGGAAGGAAGTGTTATACCACCATTCAGCCAGAGGCAACCATTTGACCCATTGTGTCTGTTTATCAGATACAAAACAACGAAGATATCCTTCCAAACATTTGTTTACTATCTCAGTTTGCCCATCAGATTGAGGATGATAAGATGATCTATGAGCTAACTGAGTATCAAGACAAGAAAATAATTCTGTCCAAAAATTTCCAGTGAAAATGGGATCTCTGTCACTTACAATAATCTTTGGGTTTCCATGTAGCTTTTGAACTGTTTCCATAAATGCAGTAGAAACTGTACTGGCTTTAAATGGATGTGATAATGCACAAAAGTGTGCATACTTGGTAAGTCTGTCAACTACCACCATGATGACACTCTTTCCCTCAGACTTGGGTAAACCTGTGATAAAATCCATTGAAACCTCCTCCCAACGTTGGCTTGGAATGGATAAAGGTTGTAATAGACCCGGTGTCTTAATTGTTTCAACTTTATTTTGTTGGCAAACCAAACATTCCGCCACAAACTTTTGAATATCTGATTTAAGGCCATCCCAAAAAAATTCCTTCTTAACCCTGTGGTAAGTTTTTAAAAATCCTGAGTGCCCTCCTAAGGGAGAAGTGTGCAATTCCATAAGAATCTTTTGTTTTAGCTGGGAATTCTTACAGAGGTATAAGCGATCTTTGTACCATAACGAATCATTTTGCCAGCTAAATGTATCAGAAGTACTGGAATCTTGTTGTAGCTTTCGAATAAGTGCCCACACTTCTTCGTCATTCTTCCATTCCTCCTTTGCTTTGTTTATCCAATCTGGTTGGATAATATAAATGGCACACAACAATGCTTCCATATCCTCATCCTTTCTTGAGAGTGCATCTGCCACCACATTTTGCTTCCCTTTTTTGTAGATGATTTCAAAGTCATAACCCAACATCTTTGTGACCCATTTTTGTTGCTCTTCAGAGGATAATCTTTGTTCTAAAAAGTATTTAAGGCTATCATGATCCGTTTTTACCTTGAAGTGTCTTCCCATTAGGTAGGGTCGCCATTTCTTAAGTGCATGGAGTATTGCCAACATTTCCTTCTCATAAATAGCTTTGCTTAAAAACTTTCCCTTGATTGGACGACTTTCAAAAGCAATGGGTCTTTCATCTTGCATTAGAACAGCACCAATTCCATTTCCTGAAGCATCACATTCCACAATAAAGGTTTTTGTGAAGTCCGGTGTAGCTAAGACGGGTGCTTGGCACATTGCCTCTTTAAGATGTTTAAAGGCCTTTGTTGCTTCCGGAGTCCATGAAAATGAATCTTTCTTCAATAATGTTGTTAGAGGTGCTGCTATTCTCCCATAATTTTTAACGAACTTGCGATAATACCCTGTCAACCCAAGAAATCCTCGCAGATGCTTTATGGATGTGGGGATTTTCCATTCCTTAATGGCTTTAATTTTGCTAGGGTCTACCTTAACTCCTTCATGAGATACAATATGACCCAAATATTCCACCTCCTGGACTCCAAAGAAACATTTGGATCTTTTTGCATATAATTGTTTCTCCTCCAATAGTTGTAGCACCTTGTCAACATGTTCAACATGATCCTTCCAAGACTTGTTGTAGATTAGTATATCATCAAAAAATACCAACACAAATTTTCTAAGGGATGGTTTGAAAATTGAATTCATCAAACCTTGAAATGTTGAAGGTGCATTGGTAAGGCCAAAAGGCATGACCAAAAATTCATAATGACCCTCATGAGTTCTAAATGCCGTTTTCGGAATGTCTTCAATCTTCATTCTGATTTGATGATATCCCGAACGAAGATCCAACTTGGTGAAGTAAATTGATCCATGCAATTCATCCAGTAATTCATCAATGACAGGAATGGGGAACTTATCTTTAATAGTGAGCTTGTTGAGCTCCCTATAATCTGGACACATGCGCCATGATCCATCCTTCTTGTGCACCAATACTACTGGAGCTGAGAAAGAACTTTGACTCGGTTGAATTATACCAGCCTCTAGCATTTCTGCAACCATACGTTCAATTTCACTTTTTTGGACATATGGATATCTGTACGGCCTGATGTTTGGAGGAACACTTCCTGGAATCAGATGAATAGCATGATCATGATCACGCATAGGTGGGAGACCTTTGGGAGTCTCAAATACCTTGGAATGATTGTCCAGGACTTTTTGGAGATCTGGAGAAATAGATGATTCCAATGTGGAAACATCTAGCGAACATAATTGTGCAATTACACCTCTTTGCTCCTTTTTTAGAAGCTTTGTCATGCCATTAGAGCTGATTATCTTTCCTGGTTTCCCTGCAATACCCCTTAATTCAACTTCCTTTCCTTCCACAGAAAATTTCATGAAAAGTTCTTGAAAATTAAAAGCTATTGTACCCAAGGATTGTAGCCATTGGACTCCTAGTACAACATCAGCACCTCCCATTGGAATGGAAAGCATTGGGCTAGTCAATACATATTCTCCCATGGATAGCTTGATATTATGGCACTTTCCAGAACAATTTATTGTTCCTCCATTTGCAATCATCACTTGACACTCTGGTGCTGGATATAGGAAGCAATTCAATTCTTTTGCTACCCTATAATGAATAAAATTGTGGGTGCTTCCTGAATCAATCAACACTATTACCTTTTTCTTCTTGATTTGTCCTTCTATCTTGATGGTTTGAGGAGTGGTAATTCCCGCCAATGCATTACAAGATATGGTCGGATTTATTTGTTCTTCATCTAGGCTTTGTTCCTGGAATATATCCTCTTCTTTTGACCTTTCTTGCTCCTTTTCTTCTTCCTCTTCACAATCTATGTAGAATAATTTCTTCTCAGCACACTTATGACCTTTTGTGTATTTGCTATCACAATTGTAACAAAGCCCTCTTGCTTTTTTTTCTTCCAATCGTTGTGGTGTCAACCTTGTAGGTTGTGGAAGACTATGGGCAACAACACTTCCGTCTTTATAGTTGTGAATGGTATGCTTCCTAGTTGCCATAATTTTGCTTTCCATTTTTCTTGCTAACCTGAATGCCTTCTCTAATGAATCAGGTTCCCAAAGGCGAACATCATGTTGGATATTATCCTTTAAAGACCCTATGAACACATCAATCCTATGCTCCTCTGGAATATCTTTTACCCTTATGTTCAATTTTTGGAACTCCTCAATGTGCTCCATTATTGAACCCTTTTGTTTGAGACTTATCAATTGGCTAAAAAAAGTGTTGCTTTTTGTATCCTCGTAATGTGCTATCAATTCTTCCGTAAAAATTGCCCAAGTGATAAATTGTTTACGAGAGAAAAGCCATTGATACCATACAAACTGATTTGGTTCCAAATATAAAGTTGCCATACGTACCTTTTGTGTGTTTTGCACATTATTGAGATCGAAGAACTGCTCCATCTGTAATATCCATGTGGTGGGATCCTTGCCATCAAACTTCCTCATGTCGATTTTTGGAATATGGTGGGTCTTCGATCCAACATTAGAGTCTATGGAATCATGATTAACATTTCTTTTGTTTACATCATGAGTTTCCTTTACAACCTTTTCACCATTAGTAAGTATTTCTTGTAGAAAATTTGTCAAATTTGTCTTCAAATCTGTCATGTCTGTCTTCAAATCTGTCTTCAGATTATCCATCTTAGCTTCCATGCCCTTTATCTTAGATTCCACGCCATTTATCTTCGATTCCACGCCATTTATCTTAGCATCTGTTAGCTTTTGTGAGCGTGACATTTGTTGCACTTGTTCTTGTAATTTTGATATATCATGTAGCATTTCTTCCTCTTCTTCATGAGTCATGCTAGAGCTTTCAGGTTCCTTATTAGGTGTTTGCATTTTCTTTCTTCGGGGCATCAGTTACCGATAATAATGCTTTACTATGCCCTTTGAATTCCTTCAAACCAAGCTTATGCAAAAATTAAAAAAAAAAAAAACTACACACATTTTTTTACTTTGTAGAACCCTGATATTGAATCTGATGTATCTCTGTAATTTCGAATCATCTGTAAAAATTTCTGTTTTCCCACCCCGGTTTTCAGTTTCTCCTTATTTCTCCCATGTAGTTAAATGCCCATTCCCATAACCATACATTTAACAGACTGAAAAAAATAAATATTGCTGAAAACACAAATTCTGGAAATTTTTCAGAATGCTGGAAATTGCAGAATTAAAAATCAGCAATTAAAAACAGCCATTAAAACACTGATATTTTTGGTCAACTTGACCCTGGAAAAACCCCCTACAACTCTTGGGGAAAACCAGTTTGAGAGCTCTTCTTTATTTCTGAAAATTGCCTTTTTACAGTGAGAATTATTCAGCAAAAAATCAGCAAGCAAATTTACAACTTATCTCCTTTCCCATGCCTCACAGCAATCTGGAAATTACAGCAAACAGGACAGCAATAAATGCTATACGACCTCCGTTTTGTGTGCAGAAAAATCAGCAAACTGCTCCTCAATTTTTGTGCAAAAATCTGCCTTTCACTATGTGCTGAATCAGCTGTACAAATCTGCTCAACTGTTGCCTTGGAATGTGTGCCAAGCTGCTGTCTCCTTCTCCTTCCTGCTCAGAAATCTCTCTTGCTCTCTTGCTCTCCTTCTCCCAATCTGCTCATGAAAGAATGAATGACCTTTTCCTCCTTTTCCTCCTTTAATATAACTCCAAGTGACTTTTGGGTGATCCAAGTGACTTTTGGGTGATCTCTAAATCCAATGGCTGAAATAGATTTAGATCAATGGTTGAGATTAAATGCTCATTTAAATCTCACTTTCTATTTTTTAATTCACCCCACTTTAATAAAGACCCACTTAGTCATTTATTTCCAAAGTCACTTTTCCTTTCTAATTTTTCATTGACTTTATAAAAGTCACTTTAAAATTAGACTTAATAACTTTATCACTTAAAGTCACTTTTAAATTAGATTTAACTTTATAAAATTATAAAGTCACTTTAGGAGAAAACTTAAATTCTTTTGAACACTTTTCCCTAGGCCAAAGATCAAAGCCTAAGGGAACCACCTGTCCTCCGGTACCAAATTTCAACACTCCCTCTTACCGAGGAAGGTGTTCCTCACCACACCCATCTTGTCTCTGAAGTAGACATGCTTGCCCCGTGGTAAGGCTTTGGTAAGGATATCTGCAACCTGCTCATCAGTGGAAATATACTCAAGCTTCACAGCTCCCTTCTGAACATAGTCTCTGATGAAATGATATCTGATCCCGATATGCTTTGACCTGTCATGAAATACTGGATTCTCCGTGAGTTTAATGCAACTCTGATTATCACAGTAAATCACTGAAGGTCTCAACGGCTGACAAAATAAGCCAAACAACATCTTGCGAAGCCAGATGGCCTCACAACTAGCTAGACTGGCTGCCATATACTCTGCTTCCGCTGAACTCAGTGCTACTGACTACTGCTTCCGGCTGAACCATGACACTACTGCTGAACCCAACGCAAAACAACACCCTGAAGTGCTCTTCCTATCAGAAGCACAACCTGCCCAATCAGAATCAGTGTATCCTGCCAATCTCACTCCATCTCCCTGCCTGTAGTCCAGACCATAATCCACTGTCCCCTGCAAGTACCGCAAAATGTGTTTTGCAGCCACCCAGTGAACCTTCCTAGGCTCACACATAAACTGACTCATCGTGTTGACTGCAAAACAGATATCTGGTCTAGTGTTGACCAAATACATCAAGGAACCAATCAGCTGCCTGTACAATGTGGGATCCACCAACTCGGAATCCGAAGCATGAAGCTTCTTCCAGTTGGTGATCATCGGTGTCGACATGGGTCTACAATCCTCCATGTGGAATCTGCTAAGGATGTCCACAATATACTTCCCCTGCCCCAGGAAGAAATGCCCCTCCTCCTGCCACACCTCCAAACCCAAAAAGTAATGCATCAAGTCGATGTCCTTCATCTCAAACTCCGCCGCAAGATCTCTCTTGCAGTGCTCTATGAGTCTCTCTGCACCTGTAATGATCAAGTCATCCACATACAGCACCAGAATGAGAGGCTCCTCACCAATCACAATAAAGTAAAGGTTCGGATCTGCCTCACTCTTTATGAAACCCATCCCCTGCAAGTATGCATCTATCCTGGAGTACCAAGCTCTGGGAGCTTGCTTCAGGCCATAAAGGGCCTTCTTCAATCTGCACACATGGGACTCCTTCCCATGCACCTCAAAGCCCTGTGGCTGCTCAATGTACACCTCCTCCTGTATGAAGCCATTGAGAAATGCGGTCTTCACATCCATCTGGTGGATCTTCCAACCCATCTCTGCTGCTATCGATATAATGGAGCGGATCGAAGTATATCGAGCCACGGGAGCGAAGGTCTCCTCATAATCAACTCCCTCTACCTAGGAGAACCCTCTAGCCACAAACCTCGCTTTGAATTTCTCAATGCTGCCATCTGCAGCATGCTTTACCTTGTAAAGCCATCTGGAAGTAACCACGGATTTGCCCTCAGGCCTCGGCACCACCTCCCAAACATCATTCTTCATGATAGAAGAATACTCCTCCTGCATGGCCTCTCTCCAGACCTGCTGGCTAGCTGCCTCCTCATAGCTAGAAGGCTCAGAGTCAAGGATGCTGGTAACCATCGCCATATAACTACAAAACCTCTCAGGTGGTCTACTCTCTCTGACCGGCCTCTTCGGCTCAGCAACAGATGTGGCATCTCTCAAGGTGTCCTGAAGCCACTTGGGCTTCCTCTTCCCTGAGTGCACTTCTTCCACCGGAGAATGAAACTCCTCCTCCTCATCATCATCAGTAGCCTGAACTCCTGACTGTCTGTCTGCTGTCCTCCTGCCTGCACCTGAACCTGTAGAAGCTGAGGTACCGTGTGAACTGTCCATCAGTGGACTCCCTAGTGAACTGCTCTGTGAACTGCTCTGCATGCTGCCCGGAGCACCACCCCTCTGGCTCGATGAGCCACTGCTCACTGACGGACCTGACATCCTCATAGATGTACCTCCGGATCCTCCTGATCCCTGCCCACTGGATCCCTGCGACTGACTCAACTGCTACTGAGGGTCTGGCTGATCCAGATACTCTAACTCCCGTGACCTCCTAAAGGCCCTGTCCTCCTCGAACTTCACATCCCGTCTGACAACAACTCTCCTCTGTGTAGGAATGTAAATCCGAAAGGCCTTTGAGGTCTCACTGTAGCCCACAAAGATACCCTTCTCTGCGGTGGGCTCTAGTTTGGTCCTCTTCTCCTTGGGTATATAGGAGTATGTAATGCATCCAAAGATATGAAGATGACCAAGATCAGGCTTCTTCCCATAGAAAGCCTCCTCCGGAGTCATGTGCCCCAAGGCACGATGCGGACTCCTGTTCTGCAAGTAAACAGTTGTGTTGCAGGCCTCTGCCCATAAGAACAATGGCAACCCCTGATCATGTAACATAGCTTTGGCAGCCTCTATGATGGATCTGTTCTTCCTCTCCGCAACCCCGTTCTGCTGGGGGTTGTAAGGAACAGTGAACTCCCTCCTAATGCCTGCCTCCGCACAATAGTCAACAAACTCTCCAAGGGTGTACTCTCCTCCATTGTCCGACCTCAAGGACTTGATCTTTCGGCCTGTCTGTGTCTCCACAAGAGCTCTGAACTCCTGAAACCGCTTGAAGACCTCACTCTTGGTCTTCAAGAAATAAATCCAGGTCCTCCTGGAGTGATCATCAATGAATAAAACATAGTACTCATACCCACTCAAGGAAACATGAGACATCCGACCGCTCACATCGGAATGAATCAAATCAAGTATCCCCGTCGCTCTGCTGTCACTGCTGGGAAAAGGGGATTTGGAAAATTTGCCCATCGCACAACCTCTGCAAGTATCAAAGTGATCAATACTGAAATCTGGCACACCTGTAGTGATCTCCCGCAATGTCCTCAAGGCTCCATGAAACATATGTCCCATCCCGCGGTGCCAAATCTCACACAGCTCAGAACTGCTAGCTCTGCTGTTGGTACTACTGCTTAATGCCAAAAGGGGCTGAAATGCAAACTTGTACACCTTTGCATGGCGTACACCTATCACTCTAGCTGAATCAGCTGGAGTGTCCCTGGGATACATCAACATCTGTCCTCCCCTGAACAGTACGTCATATCCTCTGTCCTCCAAAGCTGAGATGGATATAAGGTTCTTCCTCATACCTGGCACATAAAGAACCTCTGACACCTTCAAGGGAGGTTTGGACTCCCTCTGAAATGTCACTGTCCCCACCCCGACTGCTCTAACAACTCTGTCATCACCGAGTACTACCTCAATATCAGTGCCACTCTCTGAAAGCTCTGAGAAGTACTCACGGACTCATGTCATGTGACGTGAAGCCCCACTGTCCACATACCAAATACTTGTAGATGCTCCGCTAATCGAGGGAAAAGCATGCTCCCTCTGAACCTGTGTGGCAGGTGATCCTGCACTAGAGGACTCACATGTAGTGAACGCAAACTCCCGGTCAAAACGACCTGCAAAGTCCTCAATCTCAGCTGAAGCTGCCACGTCCTGGTTCTTTCCCTTCTTCTTCTTCTTCTCCGGACACACAACTGCATAGTGTCCCATCTTTTGACAATTCTAACACTTCACCTTGGAATAGTCCTTCTGTGTGTTCCCCGGTTTACCTTTACCTTTGCCTTTGCCCCCACCACTGCTTGTGGAAGCCTGCTTCTTCCCTTTGCCTTTCTTGCCTCCTGCCACCAGTGCTACATCCTCATCCTGCTCAACTGGCTTGGCTGCCCCAAGCTGTCCTTTCCTGATCTCTGTCTGAATGCAATCATCCCAAAACCTCTCCCATGTGGGAAGGGTCTCACGTGCACAAACCCCATCAGCAAAGTTCAACCATGAACGGGGGAGGCCATTCACTGCAATACGCACCAACTCAGTGGATGGAATGGCCTCTCCAATCGCTGCCAACTCATCTCTCACATTGGTAATCTTTGTGAGATATCCAGCTGTACTATCATTACCCATCTTAATGTTCTTCAGCTTCTCCTTCAGGACCATCTTCCGGTTCTCATTGATACTCTGGTAGAGATTGGACAATGCTGTCCACATCTCATGGGCATTGCTCTTTCCTCTCACATGAGGAATGCAATGGTCTTTGATTCCGTCTAGAATCAGCCTCTTACCCTTATTGTTCTTCTTTTTATACTCAGCCAACTGAGTAACATCAGTGGGCACAACAACAGGGTTCTGTGCGGTATGCACCATGATATCCCAGACTTCTGCCTCCTCAAAGATACTCTGCATTCTCTCCTTCCAAACGCTGTAATTTATATGCCCATCCAGCCTATCCTCCACCCTCAATCCCAATGACATCCTGCTGTCCTAAAACTGAAAAATAGCACTGCTGTAGTAAAGATAAAACTGCTGTTTATGAAAAAATCAGTTTGCTGGAATTTTCTGAGTGAAAAATCAGCAACTGTAATTTTTCCTTTTGCTGTCCCAAACTGCCCTTCAGCACTCAAGCTCTGATACCATGTAAAAATTTCTGTTTTCCCACCCCGGTTTTCAGTTTCTCCTTATTTCTCCCATGTAGTTATATGCCCATTCCCATAACCATACATTTAACAGACTGAAAAAAATAAATATTGCTGAAAACACAAATTTTGGAAATTTTTCAGAATGCTAGAAATTGCAGAATTAAAAATCAGCAATTAAAAACAACCATTAAAACACATTAAAACACTGATATTTTTTGTCAACTTGACCCTGGAAAATGTTAGGATATTCCGACACATAGGATATAGTTAAGTTCAACTTGGTCTAGTATAGAGTTAGGTTAGAGTTAGGTAAAGTGTGTTTCTTTACCGTTGTACATTTTGTAACTTACAATCCGACGGTCACGATATGTAGTGATCCGACGGTTCACTCTCACCTCGGTATTACCGACACTTGATCCGTGGCTTGACACCCGATTGGTCCATGACTTCTATTTAAAGCGCATGGAGGGTCATTGTTCGGGTAATCCGTGCATGAGAGAAGCTTATGTAAATTTTCATTCTTTGATTAATAAATTGCCTGTAGTACCCACGTTGGGACAGGCCGTGGACTGTTTCCCTCCTTGCACTCTGAGGGTTTTAACCACGTCAAAAATACTGGTGTATTGATTTGAGATCTGGTTGTGAGCGGTGTCCTTTTGGTATTCTTTCTGTGGAACTTACCCTGTAAATTCCTACATGGTATCGGAGCTATTTGAGGGCCGCGTCCGTTGGTGATCCAAATCTGAAGCCGGTAGAACTGCATGCGGCTGTCGTTTCCTAGATCTGCTGTTTCTGACTGCTTTCGGGCCGAGAGGACTGCTCTGTTGCGTTCGGAGCATCTGTTCCAGTGAGGAATCCCTTTCGTTTCACGCGAAAAGGTTTCCGGTAGCCCTAGCTGCATCATTTTTCAGATCGGGAGGTATACAGTGTTTTTTTTTGCAGTTTACTGTTATTTTCTCTCTGCTTATTTCGGTCTCAGTTTATTTAGCCTTTTTTTAACCGGATCTATACCTTTCATTTCTGCGTATGCTCTTTGCCCTGCGACTCTGTGCGATCTGGGCAAATCAGAAACAGAAAGGAAGGATTTTTCTCATGCGTATGCTCTTTTCCCTGCACCTTAGTGTGATCTCGGAAAATCAGAAACATTGAGAAAAATATTTAGATTTTCGGCTAAAGCTAACTTTGAGATTTTTTTTTTAAAATTTCTAGTTTTTTTGACTAAAGCTAACTTCGAGCCGTAAGGTTCGTTTTTCTTTGCATATTCGTGTTGGGTTTTGTGTTTTGTGTTTTGTAGGGAAAAAGAGCTTTCTCAAGGCAAGCACGCAAACCAAGGCCCTCCCCCCCCCCTCTCTCTCTCTCTCTCTCTCTCTCTCTCTCAAATTTTTTGTATAGATCAATTGGTTCAAAGCTATTTTAAGAGAGTAGAGGTCTTGGGTTCAAGTCTCCATTTTTTGGGGGCGGATTTTTTCATTCCCGCACATTCGCGCACTTTGCCGGCAACGTCAACATTTTTTTTCAAAAAGCCATAACTTCTTCATCCGGAAGCCTTTTTCAGAGCCGTTTTTTTTAAAACCGCCTATTTTTTCGAGATCTATCCATTGGAACACTTACTTTCAGCATCTTCAGCTTCAGTTTTTTTTAAATGGAAAGTCCATGCCAAGTCATTCTTGACAGCACTAACTACTTCCAATGGGTAGCCTACATGGGAGATTTACTTAGAAGTAAAGGTCTCTACAGAATAGCCACAGACCAAGAGAAGAAACCAAAAGATGAAGACAAGGCGGCAAAATGGGAAAATAGACAAGATCAAGCACGTGGTTTGATAGGGATGTCTGTTTCTCCTGATCTTAGATTCCACATTGCAGAACTTGAGACTCCTCATGAAGCATTAGAAAAACTTGCTAAAGTTTTTGGAATTAAAAATGAAATTAGAGCCCATCAACTTGAAAATGAGCTGCTTACTTTGGATCCTAATAATTTTTCTTGCATTGAAGATTTCTTGTCCAAATTCAAGACCCTTAGATATCTCTTGGAAGGTGTTAAAGTTAAGAAAGAAGATGGTAACCTCATTTATTCCATCCTTACTAAGTTGGGACCAGCCTACTCTGTATTTGTTTCCACTTTCCATTCTACAAGGGAAGCTTTCATTTGTCAAGGACAAGAATACAAGGCCCCTTCCTTTGACTCCTTTTGTGATTCCTTAATAAGAGAACAAGAAAAACTCTTACACCTTGGTCTTCTTAATCTTGGAAACTCTTCCACGAAAGCGTTAGCCGCCCAGCAGCAACCAAATTCAAAGAATCCTAAGAAGTCATATCCTCAAAAGAATGGTCCTAAACCATCTCAGCCTCAAAATGAAAGATCATTTCAGCAAAATGATAAGACCAATAAAAACAAATGGAAGAAGTCTGATAGACATTGTAACTTTTGTAATCGAGATGGCCACTTAGAATCTAAATGCTTTAAGAAGATGGAAGCCTTGGAAGCCGCAATGAAGAAACATAACATCCATGTGGAGCCTACTTCAACTTCAACTTCCGGAATGGCACTTTCTGCATGTCATTATCAATCATCTCAGTCTGGTTATGCATTAAATGTATCTTCTTCTTCTTCTCATTCTCATGAGTGGCTCATTGATTCTGGAGCCTCTTGTCACATGGCCAAAAATCAAGCCATGTTTTCTTCTTTAAATGATTGTAACACCAAAAATATATATATTGGTGATGATAGATCTCTTAATGTTGTAGGGACTGGAACTGTTCATCTAGACAATGGTCAGTTTAATGATGTATTATGTGTTCCAACCTTATCCTGCAACCTTCTATCTGTCTATCAGATAACTCATTCAGGTGAAGGTAAAATTGTTGAATTTTCACCTCATGATGTTGTAATCAAGGATCTAAAAGATCCTAAACAGATTCTAGCTACTGGTCTTGCTGATGATTCCAAAAGGTTGTATAAGTTTCACAACTTTGGGTCATCCAATCTTCCCTCAGTATTTGTTGCTCATAATGATGAAGTGAGCAAACTTTGGCATGAGCGATTTGGTCACTTAAACTATCGCTCCCTTCAGCATCTATGTAAAGAAAATATGGTGACAGGTCTTCCTATGATATCTTGCAGAGATGGTGTTTGTTCCGGATGTGTACTCGGAAAACATCATCGGGACAGTTTTGACAAACGTGCCTCTTGGCACGCCTCAGCCCCTTTACAGCTTGTGCACAGTGATTTATGTGGTCCTCTTCCTGTTGCTTCATTCTCTGGCTGCAAGTACTTCGTAACTTTCATTGATGATTTCTCCAGACGCACTTGGGTATACTTCTTAAAACTCAAGAGTGAAGTATTTAACACTTTTTTGGCCTTCAAAGCCTTTGTTGAAAAACAATCTGGACATCAAATTCTTAAGCTAAGAACTGATAATGGTGGAGAATATGTTAAAAACACATTCATCAACTTTTGCACCGAAAATGGAATTCAAATGCAACATACTGTTCCATACACTCCACAACAAAATGGTGTAGCTGAAAGGAAAAATCGCACCTTAAAGGAAATGGCTAATTGTATGCTGCAATCTAAAGGACTCAGTCTTAGTTTTTGGGCCGAAGCAATTAATTGTGCAAATTATATAATCAATCGCACTCCTACTAAGGTTCTAGAGAATATCACTCCAGAAGAAGCTTGGAGTTCCATTAAACCAGATGTAAGTCACTTTCGTGTGTTTGGAAGTGAAGCATGGGCCCATATTCCAGATGAAAAGCATAAAGCTTTAGAACCTAAGAGTGAGAAATGTACTTTTGTTGGATATTCTGAAGATGTAAAAGGTTATAGACTTATTCCATTTAAGTCCAAAAATGTTATCATTAGAAGAGATGTAAAATTTGATGAAAATAAATCGGCCTGCGAGCCTAGTCCGGCGGATGTGCCACCTCTTCCTATCCCTTCTACTTTTGAAAACATTTCTTCTTCAGATGATGAAAGCGAGGATGATAATCCTCCCCCACCTTCTCAGGATCCTCAACTTCCAAGATGGGTCCGTGCTACTCGGGATGCAGCAGGTGATATTGCCGGTGATCCTACAGATCAGCGACGTACACGTTCTCAGTTTGAAAGAGCCTCTTCTTTACTGGCTCAAGCTCCAGTAAATCATGATCCTGACACTTTTGCAGAAGCTTCAGGCCATCCACATTGGGAAGCAGCTATGAATGAAGAATATCATTCATTGATGACAAATGATACATGGGATCTTGTTCCTCTACCAAAGGGACGCAAACTTGTTAGATGTAAATGGGTTTACAGAACCAAGTATGGACCAGATGGGAAAGTTGATAAACATAAAGCTCGTCTCGTTGCTAAGGGCTTTTCACAGGTTGAAGGCATTGACTACACTGAAACCTTCTCCCCTGTTGCCAAAATGAACTCTATCCGCCTTGTTCTTTCCCTTGCTGCCTCTTTAAAATGGGAAGTCCATCAGATGGATGTTAAATCTGCCTTCTTGCATGGGGACTTGCAGGAAGAAATCTATATGGAACAACCCATTGGCTTCATACAAACAGACTCCAGCCTTGTTTGTCGACTTAAGAAATCCCTTTATGGCCTCAAGCAAGCTCCTCGGGCTTGGTATGCCAAAATGGATAGCTTTCTTTTAGAATCTGGCTTTTCTAGGTGTCATTCTGACAATACTGTCTACACCAAGAAAGTGGGCAACTCTCTTATCATCCTTGTTCTTTATGTTGATGATCTTATTCTTACTGGTAGTGATCCCAACCTTATAAACCATGTGAAGTCAAGCCTTAAAAAGAAATTTGAAATGACAGACTTAGGCCACTTACACTATTTTCTCGGTCTTCAAGTCTTGCAATCCCAAGAGGGTATTTTCTTTTCCCAGTCCAAGTATGCTTGTGATATTCTTCGTCATTTTCACATGGAAGACTGTAAGCCAGCCCCTTCTCCCTTTCAGTCTGGAGTCAAACTTTCAGTCTCTTGTACTTCTCCTGAAGTTGATGCTACCTTATACCGTCAACTTGTCGGAAAACTCTTGTATTTAACCCATACTCGTCCTGATCTTTCCTTTGCTGTTGGCCTTGTTGCTCGTTTTATGCAAAACCCCCGTGAAAGTCATTGGAAAGCAGCTAAAAGAATACTTCGTTATGTTCGAGGTACAGTACAGTTTGGGATTCATTACAGTGCCAAAGCAGCTCCTCTGTTAGTTGGTTTCACTGATTCTGATTGGGCTGGTGACCCTGATGATCGGAAGTCTACTGCCGGTTATGTCTTCACTCTTGGTTCAGGACCTATTACATGGGCTTGTAAGAAACAGGCTGCAATTTCTCTTTCGTCAGCAGAAGCAGAGTATCGTGGTGCCGTGGAAGCTAGTAAGGAAGCCTTGTGGCTTCGTCAGATCCTATCAGAGTTTGGCTTTGAGCAGCAGCATCCAACCACACTTTGGTGTGATAATCAAAGTGCCATTCAGCTATGCAAAGATCCAGTCCAGCATCAGCGCAGCAAACACATTGAACTACACATGCACTTCATCAGAAAGCTCATTCATGACCATGTTCTTGAAGTGCAATATTGTCCAACAGATGATCAGGTTGCAGACATCTTCACAAAGGCTCTCACAGAGGCGAAGTTCACTAAACTTCGATATATGCTTGGAGTTCAGGAAGTTGTCACTAAGGGGGGATAGGCTCTAGTGCCTCCTTCCTTCTCCTATTGTGTCATATTTGTAAATCCTTCAATCCTATCCCAAATTGTTCTTAAGGGGGGATGTTAGGATATTCCGACACATAGGATATAGTTAAGTTCAACTTGGTCTAGTATAGAGTTAGGTTAGAGTTAGGTAAAGTGTGTTTCTTTACCGTTGTACATTTTGTAACTTACAATCCGACGGTCACGATATGTAGTGATCCGACGGTTCACTCTCACCTCGGTATTACCGACACTTGATCCGTGGCTTGACACCCGATTGGTCCATGAGTTCTATTTAAAGCGCATGGAGGGTCATTGTTCGGGTAATCCGTGCATGAGAGAAGCTTATGTAAATTTTCATTCTTTGATTAATAAATTGCCTGTAGTACCCACGTTGGGACAGGCTGTGGACTGTTTCCCTCCTTGCACTCTGAGGGTTTTAACCACGTCAAAAATACTGGTGTATTGATTTGAGATCTGGTTGTGAGCGGTGTCCTTTTGGTATTCTTTCTGTGGAACTTACCCTGTAAATTCCTACAGAAAAACCCCCTACAACTCTTGGGGAAAACCAGTTTGAGAGCTTTTCTTTATTTCTGAAAATTGTCTTTTTACAGTGAGAATTATTCAGCAAAAAATCAGCAAGCAAATTTACAACTTATCTCCTTTCCCGTGCCTCACAGCAATCTGGAAATTACAGCAAACATGACAGCAATAAATGCTGTACGACCTCCGTTTTGTGTGCAGAAAAATCAGCAAACTGCTCCTCGATTTTTGTGCAAAAATCTGCCTTTCACTATGTGCTGAATCAGCTGTACAAATCTGCTCAACTGCTGCCTTGGAATGTGTGCCAAGCTGCTGTCTCCTTCTCCTTCTTGCTCAGAAATCTCTCTTGCTCTCTTGCTCTCCTTCTCCCAATCTGCTCATGAAAGAATGAATGACATTTTCCTCCTTTTCCTCCTTTAATATAACTCCAAGTGACTTTTGGGTGATCCAAGTGACTTTTGGGTGATTTCTAAATCCAATGGCTGAAATAGATTTAGATCAATGGTTGAGATTAAATGCTCATTTAAATCTCACTTTCTATTTTTTAATTCACCCCACTTTAATAAAGACCCACTTAGTCATTTATTTCCAAAGTCACTTTTCCTTTCTAATTTTTCATTGACTTTATAAAAGTCACTTTAAAATTAGACTTAATAACTTTATCACTTAAAGTCACTTTTAAATTAGATTTAACTTTATAAAATTATAAAGTCACTTTAGGAGAAAAATTAAATTCTTTTGGACACTTTTCCCTAGGCCAAAGATCAAAGCCTAAGGGAACCACTTGTCCTCCGGTACCAAATTTCAACATCATCCAGTTCTGAAATTGTGACCTGTAGTAGCCTTCTATGTCCTCTTTCCAATTCCACTAGTCTGATCCAAATTGGATTCTCCAAGGAAGAGTTATGCACAATCTCCCGCAGTGACCTGATTATAGACTATTTTAGTAGAGCGAACTTGTATGAAGTGCCACGTGTCATTGCTTCAACCTTTGACTCTGAAAAATATATAAACGAAAACTACAGTCCATCCTCTTTCTGTACCTTCTTATAAAATTTCAATCCGATGCTCAGAAAGAAAGTTATGATGATTTTCCCCAGGTCACCTGTTTTGAGTGTAATTCAAGAGTCTGCAAAAAGACCAACTTCCTCAGATCATATCTCCGAAAATATCGCGCGAAAAGTTCTGAAATTCGAACCCAAGGTTCAACGCGATTTCTTCTCAAATGGGTTTTTTTTGCGACTTCTGAAACGTCACAGAAAAAAAAAGTTATAGTGAAAATTCCACGATGACCTGTTTGGAGCAGCGAAACCCTAGAATCCAAAGCCCTGATACCAAATGTTATGAAACCAGCTCAAGAAAAGATAGAAAAGAAAGATCAACGCCTTAGAATTCAGCCTCTTCGAGGGGGAAACCTCCTTTACATTACATAAATGAACAATTCTTGGATGATACAAATGAAAAAACCTCCTTTCTATATATAGGAGTCTAAGGAGTCACAATATAATCCAGCCGACCTAACAATAATAATATAAAGCCACAAAAATAACAATAGAGGGATTATATGGGGCACAGAAATTACAATATGGGGGTAATAGGGGCACAACAATATAAATAAGGGGTATAACTACAATAGTAATGGGGTAATCACTAGTATTATAGGGACCCAACATAACTCTTCCATGACAGCTTTAGGCATTAAATTGTGGCTGGCCCCTGTATCTAACAGGCAATTGTGAAGGATTTTGTCATGAATGGTTAAGGAGACATAAAAAGATGGAGAATTATTATCAGCAGGTTCAATCATGGGGTTGAGCACAATGGCAGGCTTGTCATCTTGCAAATTAACAGAGTCAGTGGAGGTTTGTTTGGTTTCTAGCTCAAGGGCTTTTAAGGATAGGTTTTCTAAATACTTCACTCTTCACCAACTCAACCAGAGGCACAGATATTTTCAAATTTTGAACTTCTGACTCAAAGATGAAAGAAGAAGATGACTTATCAGAACTTTTTACCTCTTGAACTGGAGCTTTGAGGATGACTGGATCAGCTGTTGGTCTTCTCTGCTTAATATTCTATGGTTTTGTTTGGGCAGCAGCTCTTTGTGAAGGATTTTCTTTGACATTCTTTGCATTGGATCTTAGATTATATCTCTGCTGCTTTTTCACTAGTTTGTAGAACAACTCCTCTATCCCATTCTTGATTATTTTGCTCTTGCAACAATGATTGTTCATGCTCAGCCAATGTAAAAAATGCAGCGCTGTCTTTATCTTCCATGCACTGCATTTCATCCTCATCTTCTTCAAATTGTTCCTCCTCCATGACTACATTTTGGAAGGGAGATTTTACTTTATGTTCTTCTCTTGTTTCTTCACCCTTCTGCATTATTTGTAACTGCTCATTTGCTCTTCTGAATGGATTGGGGTTTCTTGGAGCAAATGTGTTCTGCTGCCTTGTTTTCCCTGAATTCTGCTCAACCTTTAGTTTAGAAATTTCAGCAGCCAATGACTCTATCATCTTAGTCATTTTGTCCAATTTAGGCTGTCAAGATGATGCAGAAGAAGTAGAAGCCAGATTTCTCTACCTCCTCCTATCAGCTTGGCTTTTGAGCTTTTCTGCTGCCATAATATTAGACTCTACTTCTAGTGCTGCATCCTGCATGTCTGCTAGAGTAGCACACCTACTTTCTCTCAATAACAGGCAGAAATCAGAGTCAAAGGCATTGGCATAAGTGAGTTTGGTAGAGGTAGGAGTAGGCTTTACCTCAGATGGTATCTTACTATACATTCGACTGAATCTTTTATTGAAACCAGGTAATGATTCCCCATTTTCCCTCTTCAAGTTACCAAACTTAGTATGATAATACAACAAATATTTTTTATCTCCCCATTGCTTCAGAAATGCATCATCTAATGCTTCAATATCTATTATAGATCTCTGGGGTAATTCTTTGAACCACTTCCTAGCCTTTCCTAGCCTCTCTATCAAGGCTCTGGACAAAAACTCTCATCCACACATCATTTTCACTTATATCTAAATTATCAATATAACTGTAAAAAGCTTCTAGGTGTTCTTCTGCTGTTACTCCCTCTGTACCAGTGAATTTAGGCATATATTTTTTATATTCTCCCACAGGCATAGGATTTAAAGGGACAGGAAAGACTAAAGGTCCATATCTAGCAGCAACAAATTCTCTCAATCCTCGTAGGTGCCTGTTGTCCTGCCATGATTGGAATATTTGGAAGAATACTAGCTGATTGAACGGTAGGGAGTAATATGGTATATGGTAGAGATAAAGGGATGTTTTGGACTGAATGGGAAGCTTTATTTGGACTAAGATTCAAAGGGGAACTAACTGAACAAGGGACTGAACTAATCTCTGAAGGTATTTCTTTATTAACAGTGTTGTGCTCTAAATCTTCTAACTGTAAATCTTCAGCAAAAACTTTATCTTTCAGAGATGCATGAGACTTTTTAGGCTTACCTGATCATGATGCCCCTTTCTATGAAGATTTTTTCAATTTGACAGTCCTCTCAGGTTCAGGCACTAGTTCAGCTGATAATTTCTAAGGATTTCTTCGAGTATGTCTCACAAACTGAGCCAGAACTTCAATGTGGAGTCGCCAAAGGTTGGTCTTCCTCCAATGGAGTCACCAGATAGATGATTACAACCAAAAATTGTGTTCAAACCTTGTCTATCATCAAAGCTTGAAGTTTTGTCGTTCTCCCAAGGAAGCTAAGCTTCAATTCTCCTCTCCCTGTCAACGATGCCAATTAATGTTATCACCCCAAGAAACTCTCCTAGGTTGTATATCAGAGATTCTCGGGAACATTACAAACTCAACAAAATGTTGGATAAATGGTGGATGAATGAAACAAATGCTGCATATTCAAGCCAAATAACCACTTCTATTATGTTTGACCCCAGACATAGGTGAACACCCCCAGACGACGAGGCTTTAGACCACCAATTACTCGCAATTTAAGGAAAATGAGATGATGGAGAAGATTGATCACACCAGCAGATGCACAGGACCTTGTGATGGCTAGCTGCAACCAGTTTAAAGGTCTGTAAATCAGTTTTCTAATACACAGAGAGGATGACAGCTCTCTGGCATTAAACAAACAGAAACCTGCATAAAAATTTAATGATACATGCTAAGTCCTAACACAGAGGTGGGATGACAACCCCTCTAATGCTAAACATTAACAGCACATGAACAAATGCACAACAAGCACAGCCTGAAACAAAGAAGAAGAAGTGGAAAGTGAGCAATCAACAGCAAAAGAAGCTTATGTTAGCTGGAAATGAAGACCAGATGTTGCAGGTTACACAGTAGTTATAGTCTCCAGAAGTTGAAGCTTACAACAGAATAACACTCATCAACCTCATTACATCTTGTTTTTCAGTATATATAGAATTTGTTTACAAAATTGCTCTACTAGGCTATGCGTGGAGGTGTCTTAATTGACTACCAACCACATTTACAGTTAGAGATGGGTCCTCTGCTACAAATCTAAATGTTTTAATGGACAGAATGACATTTACTGGTACTTTGTTGTCCTTCCTGAACGGATGAAGTATGATTTGCATGCATTTCAATAACTGCTGCAGTCATTTATCTGCTCAAGGTGGTCCTTCCTATCCTTCGGAGGTACACGGTGTTGAATGCAGTAGCTGAGGGTTTAATGCTCAGGTCGTTGGATCATCTCTTGCTTCTTCGCGCGCATAAAATAGGCCAAAAACACAGCAAAATACATCAAAATGGATGAAGAGCCGAGGAAGAATGCTGGCCGTTGGATGGGGAAAATGGACAGCCTAGATCTGATGGCGGGAGGTGATGGGAAGGCACAGAGGCGAGATGGATTGAATATTAGCCATGGATCTGAAAATTCAGACGGCGGAGATTAGATCCGAGAGGGCTATCGGGGGTAAACGAGAATGGGAGAACGAGGGCCGTTGGATCACGGGCGGCAGATCCAACGGCGGACGGGAGCGGAAGGTGCATGACAGTTAACGAGTGGGGAACCATACCGGAAGGGCGGTAAGCGGTTTCCCCGCACCACTTTTCGGGTAAGGTGGTAATGGTACATGGAGGAGCGATGCAATTAAATTGTGCCACGCGGCAGGCGGGAAACTGCTTCCCCGCAAGCTATCGGCCATGCAGGTTCGCAGAGCGGGAGAAGCGTATGGCGTTGGATCAACAGGCAGAGGATCGGACGGACAGGATTTAACGCACATGTCTCGGGATGATGTGACATGTATGGGCCCATCGGGTTATGAATTATATTATATGCATATTGTTATAAGTATTAAGACTTAAGCACCCGGGAATAAACAAACAAATAATGGGTTTATACGAGGTTATGCGGGTTTTGGGATTTATATAGGTTTTCGGGGGTTTAAAGGGTTAAAGGGGAAGGAAGAGACGGCGGTTAGCGGGAGATAAAAGGAGCATGAAATAGAACAGGGACCGCCCTCTGCGAGCCTTCATAAAACCTGAAACATGACTTCCACCCCTGCTCTCCATCCATCAAGGGTCACAAAATGTAGCAGAGCTAACATGACTACTGGGGCTCAAGATCACTGATCAATGTATTTTATCCCATCTTCCTTTCGTTGATGATGTGCTTATTTTTATTAGCAGTGGTATATGAGACTTAAATACTTTCTATGATATCATGCAACTTTTTTGTACAACTACTGGGATGGAAACCAATAGAACAAAGTCTACCATCACCTTCTCGGCTTGCTCTCCTCAGGAATCTAGACATGCTTATCAGAAGTTTCCCTTCCAAAGTTTTCAATTGGATGACAAACTTAAATATTTGGGGTTTCACATAAACTCCCATGGATAAAAAATAGCTGACTAGACCTCGTTGATGACTAAGGTGGAAAAAAGGTTGCTTAATTGGAACCACCAATTATTATCCAGAGCTGGGAGGTTGGTTCTTATCAAATCAGTATTGGAAGCCACTCTGGTTTACTAAATGTCCCTTGCTTGGATTCCTCAAGGTATACTTTTGAGAATACAAAAAATATGTTGCAAATTTTTATGGAATGGACACAAGGAGGGGAATCCATTCACTTGGGTGATATGGAGTCATATTGTATTGCACAAGAAATTGGGAGGATGGGGCCTCAAATATCTTCCTGCATTTGCACATGCATTGGCTGCCAAATTGGGATGGCTCCTCCTAAAGCCCAAAAGTCTGTCGAAATATGTGGTCATCAATAAATACATTTCGCCCCATAACCTCATGGATTGGGTTCGCCTTCCAGCTTGGAAAAAACATGGTATCTTTGTCATCTGGAGGGTTGTATTACCAACTCTCCCACCCATCAAGAATGGCCTCACTTAGCGAATTAACGATGAAACAACAGTCCGCATTGGATCTGATCCATGGATAGGTTGTGGCAACTTATATTGACTTCCTCCAGACCTTATTTCATTCCTAAATGGTAGTGACTTATCCACGATTGCATAAATAGTAGATCAACATAACGCTACTATTTTCCTAAAAGCTTGGAAATCTGCAGCTGCACTAGGCATTCCAGATCAGTGGATACAAGATTGGGGGAACTACATAAATGTGTTATCCGAATCACATGTCCAAATATCTAATGGCGATGATGATCTCATATGGGCTTTGACAGCTCATGGAGTATACTCTCCCGAGGTAGGATATCCCATTATATATGTTGCGCATAAGGCCCTTTTTCTGGAGGGGTGGTGGAGAGCACTCTGGAAACCCAAGTCTCCCCCACGAACTCAACTCTTTATGTGGAATATCATCATGAATAAAACTCCTACAGGTATCAGCTTGATGAAGAGATCACACGTTGGTTCGTCTTGGTGTGTCATTCATCAACAGGACGAGGAATCGAATGATCATCTCTTTCTGTTTTGTAGAACCTTACAACACATTTTGGGAGCAATTCCTCTCCTCTTTGGACATACCTCAACTTTGGGAAGGGTGAAACATAAAGGAGGCATGGAACAACTGGTGGAAAGCTTCCCCCAACATGAAGAATCACAATCTCCCCTGATTATATGATGCCATACTTGGTTAAGTCAGAACAACATCATCTTTAACAATCTGCAAATTCGGTGGCCTTTGGTAATCACTAGAATCATCAATAATTTCAATGAAATACCCGATGATGAATAGTCCCCACATGCTCGCACCATAACTCCTGAAGCCATCAACCATGACCATCCCTGGGCATACTTCGATGGATATTTCCAAGACCAGGGGTGTGGGGGAGGGGAGTATTCTTCTAAATTTATCAGACATTCACTCTTTCTGAATCCGCATGGTGCTGGGTGTTGCACAAACAATTTCGTTGAGCTCATCTCCCTCTGACACTTATTATACTTTGCATTGGCACAAAACTGTAGACATATTCAGATATTTGGGGACTCTAAGATCATCATTAATTGGTTCTCTTGCACATCTTCATGTCATGTGCATTCTCTCATGAACATTTTGGATGATTCATTTCATTTAAAATCACAATTTGAATAGATTACTTGTCTCCAAATTTACAGGGAGTGCAACCAGGCTGTAGATCAACTTTCCAAGGAGGCAGCGAATCAACCTAGATGACAATGGTTTATCCAAGAACAGAGGCAGGCAAAGATATTCCAGTATTATCATAGGTCCTACATAGACCAGATACAACAGAGGGCGATCAGGCCCTAATTTCACAATTTTTTATGATCCTAATATATATAAGAAATTTTGCAAAGCAAACATTTTGAATTTTTGTATAAATATTTACTGAACCTGAAGACATACCCTAAATGGGTATTATGTATAGACCTATATATTTTTGATGGTTATGACCACACATATAACATATACCACCAACATTTACATCATGTAATTTTCCATTTATAATAGAAAATTACGATTTTTCTTGGAGAAAAAAAATTAATTTATAAATATTATTTTTAATTATTTGTTTCTTTATTATTTAATTTTAATACAGATCCACCGCATCAAAAAAATTGTATATATATTAAAACTATGTAACAATTAATGAGAACTATACATAAAATTATATATATATAAACAAACCTTATGACATCATACCATTCAAAGTACCGCAAAGGCCTTTGTATTAATATAATGGGAGACTTTCGTAATGGATAGATTGAAAAGCTTGGAGTGGTGGAGCACCCACACTCCATGCATGGGCCTCCACCCACTCCTCCTCCACTTTAACTCCTCTCCTCTCCTCTGTACCCCCTTCACACACTTCACACATCTGCCAGGTATATCCTCCCCTCATAAAGGTCTTTGGTTTCAAAAGGACTTGTATATTATTTTTTATTATTTTTATTTATAAAGTTTGTTTATTAAATGTCTTGTATATCATTTAATTCAAGTTTATTTTAATTCCTTTAAATTTTAGAGCGTATTAAATTTTTTTATTTTATTTTTAAGATTTATAAATTTATTAAAATTAATAAAAATAGAATTTTATAATAAACAACTCATCACGGTTAGTTTCTATCAAATAATTAATTTTATAATTCAAATTTTAGAAGGTTGTATTTCAATATTTCTTCAGCGAAATGAGGTCCAAAATTTCTTGGATAGTTAAAATCATGGTAAATAATTTGGCAGAATCAAATTAGTCAGATTTAGTTATTCAATAGCTCAAAAATATAGTAGAAGTCTAAATAACGAATTTGCAACCAAAATTAGTTTTGTTGAGAATGGTTTGGGAAAATTCCATTGGTCTGAAAGAACGGTTTTCTCTAATTTATTCTCCAGATTGCTCAAGTACTAATCAAATTTCTACATGAAGCAATCAAAGTATGGAACCTCTTTTATTTTAATTTATCTGATTTAATTTTTATTTTGGGCAATTTATTGAGAGAATTGGTATTTTATTTAATATGCAAAATTAATTTGTTTAATTTTGATTGGTTTTCGCAGGGAGTAGTTGGGACGATCAATCCCAAAATTTCTTGAAGCAATGGGATTGCACCAGCAGGGTAGAAAAAAGAATTTTTTTCATTTGAAAATTAATGAAGTAGATATGATCTCAACAACTCTCCTTTTGGCAAATTGTATTTGTAAATTATAAACAATTATTTTGAGAATGAAGACTAGGTTCCTCTTTTTTTCATTTTTGATACTCTTAGAACTTTTGTGAGGGGAATTTTAGTTGTAGGTGAAGAGGGATACTCATATCTGTGTGGCTTGAGAATTTTCTTTTCAATATCTAGTCATTGTCTTTGAGGCAGAGATTGCACTATTGTAGTTCTTTTATTCGGTATTAGAGCTCATGGTCTTAGAGGGATTGTTGAGGAGATTCTTTACAAAACAGAGCAAAGATTTCATGTTTAATTTGTATTCAAGTACTATTATTTATTAATGAAAATTAAGTCATTTTCAATGGCAGATATGTGTCAATTGTTTCATATTATGCACTTATATTGGATATGAAAATGATTGTCATTTGCTCAGCTATCAGATCTAGTGGTTTCATTGATTTTTATTGATTTCTCAATTTCTTTTGTGCTCTAATCAAATTTTTGAGTAACTATTTGCTCAGAAATTTGTCATTAACATAGGTTTAATTGCCTTAACTATTTCGTATTTTTGATGGCTAATCATTCATTGTTTTAAATCTCTAAACAAAACATGTTTTGTAACAACAATATCATTTGTTATAACTATTTCAATATCCTGATATTCATCATAAAATAGACATGTTAAATCCCCATTCATTTAATCACTTTGCTCTTGATTTGAATGAGATCTATATCGTGTCCTAATGGAGATATGATAGATTAGATTTCCTTTCTATTGCTTGCATCTTAGAATAGAATTACATTTAGAATTAATTCCATTGCATTTTAGAAGTCTCCTTACGTAGGAGAAACCTTAGGTGTGGCTTGGTTGAGCCATTAAATTATTTTAAAGATTGTTTTCTTGCATGTGCACTGCAAAAAGGTAGGTTCAATTTTCTCTTCTTATTGATTGTAAATTAAATACATCGTAAGTCAACAAGAAGGGAAAGGGGGTAACTTGACCCAATAGAACTAGTTGGAGCCATCATTACAAACAGATAAGAGTTTGATTTAGTATTCTGACCTAGTGGTCTTCGTAAATGTTGATGAGGTCATTTTTTACCATCAGCACTTGGGAAATCAGAAATCGAGTCAAAGAAATTTTTCCTTATGGTCTTCCTAAAATATCCTCCTTCCCTGAGATGAAGAAAGAAGAATATCACTTCTTCAAAGATTTGTATTCAGAAGAAAAGGAAAATGATTCAGAAGAGGTGCAATGCTTCATATCTTGCCTCCCCTCAATTGTTGTAGATTGGGAGAATATTCAACTCATCAAGCGAATTGAGGAAACTGAGGTGATTAAGGCCATCTGGTCTCTAGCACCAAACAAAGCTCCTAGCCTAGACGAATTTTCCATTAGTTTCTAGAGATCCCTCTGGGGCTTAATAAAAAAGGACCTATTGAGAATGTTGAATTCATCCAAGTTGAAAGGGAAGCTAGGAGGAAGTACAAATTCTTCCTTCCTGGCCGTTATTCCAAAGGAGACCAAGCCCACATCCTCCTCTCGTTTTCTTCTTAGTTCATTATGAAACTCTTCTTATAATATTTTACCTAAGGTAATGGCCTCTAATATAAGAAAGATGCTACCCGCAATAATATCAAAAAACCAAGGAGGTTTTAAGAAGCACAAACACTTAGACAGTGTGATTTAGGTCCAAGAGATTATCCACTCCAACAAGCTAAGTGGCAAGCTAGGTATGGTAGTTAAATTAGATATGGAAAATTCTTTTTATAGATTCCAACATTCCTTTTTTCTTTTAGCTATGGAAAATAGAGGATTTTGTCCAGAATTCTTCAATTGGGTCCAAGCATGTATTGGAAATCCATGGATTTCTCCATTGATAAATGGTCAGCCTTGCAATTTCTTTTCATCTTCTAGGGGTCTAACGCAAGTTTTACCTCTCTCTCATCTTTTCTATCTTATCATGGCTGAGAGATTTAGTAGGAATTTGGAACATTCCAGGACTAAGCGAAGATTAAAAGGTTTAAGTATAGCAAGGAATATAAAGAATATCAATCATTCATAATCTATCGACAACACACTTCTTTTAGGAAGAACCTCAAAAAAAATTACTATGTGATTCAAATATGTTTTGAACTGATATTTGGATATCTTAGGGGGTCTAGTAAACAAAAAAAAGAGTTTGATTTTCTGGAGGAACAACTTTGGCGCAAACCTTTTGGAGATATCTAGAGTTCTAGAATTTCCTATGGAGTTTGAATGTCAATTTTTCAAATATCTTGGAATTCCTATATCCTTAGGCACCTCTAACTTTGAAATTTGGGTTGAAACCATTAAAAAAAAAAAAAAAAAATATATCCAATTGTTGGGAGCACAATGGCTGACCACAACTGGAAGAGTCATTTTGGTAAAATCACTATTATCCCCTTTAATCGTCTACATGTGCTTGGGCTTGTTGGCTCCAAAATCAATGCTTAACCAATGGAGCCTTCTGATTCGAAAATTTATGTGGCAAGACTGGGAAAGGTAACAAAAGGAATTTTCATTTGGTGCATTGGAACATTGTTCACCTTCCAAAGGCTAATGGTGGTCTAGCCGTGAAAGATCCTTTGTATATGAATCTATCTCTTGGTTTAATAAAACCCGATGGCTCAGGGCTAAACTAGTCAATGGGTCTGGCTTCGAATCCAAAATATTGAGGTTGTGTATAGAGGTCACCCCTCTCATTGCCGATCACCTTAGTTGGTGCATTGGGAATATGGCTCACGTTAGCATATGGAAATATAACTTTTCCTCTAATGGTCCTCTCGAAGGAATTGAAAAATATTGTGAAGTGGCCAATTGGATGCAACAACAAGGTTATATCAAGCTAAGAGATATCTCTCTCTAGGATGGTCGGGGTCAATAGAAAGGCTAGTTTTGTCCAATGCCACCGATTCGTATTTGGTCCCAATGGGACAATTTGATTACCACTTTAAATGGTTTGGCCCTTATCTCTTTCTCTATGCGGGATGATCGACCATGGAAGTTAAGCCCACAACATAAATTCTCGGTGAAATTGGGTTATTTACATTTTGTTAAAAATATGCCACACTTGTCACCAAGCAAATTGTAGGGACAATATTCCAAAAAACAATTTATTGTGTTGGACTCTTGTCCATCAAAAAATTCTCACTAGTGAAAATATAAGGAAAATAAATATTCAAGGGCCATCATGTTGTGTCTTGTGTTCAAGCTCAGAGGAAAGTATTTCTCATATTTTATGGTCTTGCCCCTTCTCTTTGCATACTAGGTGTGCAACATTCACTCCTATGTTTTATATAGACTTTATCCCTAGATTGTGTGTGGAAATGTTTGAGAAATGGAAAATAAAATATCACTGGAATCGAAAAGTGTCTTCTCTACCAATTAAAGTTTGGGAAGCAATCCCTAAGTTCTTATGCTTTTCTATTTGGATCACAAGGAATAAGGATATTTTTAAAAATGAACACTCAAATCCTTTGTCAATTACCCTCAAAGAAATTTCCCTACTTTTCGAAACGGTCTCACCTAGGGGATTTAACACCAAAGAGATTGAAGATCTAAACCCATTAGAGTGCGAATGGATTCAAGTAATAGGAAGCTTTCTTTTGTTGAAAATAATAGCAAGAGGGGGGTGGATCAGTATTATCAAATTAATAATTTTATTTCCAAAACTAATTTATATACACTACTTCTGTAAAGTGAACTAGTGTGTACACGCAATTATGATTAGAGAAACCAGCGTATACCCAGAGAACTTGTGATTTAGACAATCTATCATGTGTTGATCTTTAACCAGTGCATCAAGTAACTTATTAAACAGTGCAGTAAAACACATAAGCAACACACAAGAACACCAAGATTTAAGGTGGAAACCCAATGTGGGTGAAAACCACCTGCTGCTGTCATCTTTTTCTTCTTTTAATAATAAGAAAATCTGTTTACAATCTTGTACTGGTGCAGACTCATACCAGTACACAGGCACCCACCTGCAAAAGGTTACAACCTTATCTCGTTTTCCAGCTTCTACTGGAAGGGAGTTGCAACCCCCCAGCTCTTGTACTAGCCAATGTGATTACTAGTACGTAGGTGTCGGCCTACAGAAGTCTACGACCTTCTCTCTTCCTCCAAGGACCACGTTTCATAAATTTTCAGTCTGGATGCTCCTGGTACACAACAATACACATGAAGGCCTTGTTTCATTAAATTTTCATACTGGACCCATCAGAAACTTTGAAACTTAAACTGCATCAACCAACAATCAGTTAATCTGAACAATCAGATCACTGTCACCATAATACTGTACTGAACCCAGGAATCAGCTGCAACCTCAAAAATCATGCATTAGAATGTACACGCTACTTTATTGAACCCAACCTACGTGTATACACTACTTCATGTAATCAAACCTGCATATACCTTCAAAAACACTGAAAACATTAAAATTTTGAATCAAGTCTGTACCAACCAAAAATATATTGACCATCTACTGTCTATTTACAGAGATTTACACAGGCAGCAGTAGAGATCACCCTTCTCACTTATACAATTAGTCAATTAGATATCAAACTCCTTATTCATTCAGTTTTACATTCAAATCTAAGAAGACTTCATTGATAGACATCAATAAAACAACAGCATTGATCTGATAGATCAGTGATCCTTGAACATCAAGCTTTTCTTTTGCATACACTACTTAGAAGAGCCGAACCAACGTGTATACATACTTTCATCAAGCGAACCAGCGTACAAATCTGTAAATACTTACTTCATAACTTCGTTGCACTTCTGGACTTCAGACAAACCCAAATCACGATATTTAAAGAATAAAACAGGTGTACATAATCAGATCTAGCCCAACCAATATCAGATCATTCAATAATAAGTCATTTCGGGTCTCAATATCCTAATCCAATATTGAATTCAAGGTGCACAAAGTATTTCAGATGAAATCACAAACATAGCCCCTGCAACATAAAATATACTTTAGATAGAAGTATTCCTTAGAAACCCATACACTTGCACATTTGCTTTTTATCTAACACTTCATAAGATATTCATTCCTTATGTACGTAGCCCTTTGATATTCTCCTCCTTATATACTTAGATCCTTTATCAATACCTCAGACCAAAACCACTTAGGACCAAAACCTTAGACCAAATACCTTGGACCAAAACCTTGGTTTTCCAACATGTACGCGCTTTTCCTCCTGTGGGAGTGCATGTATACGTATGCTCTCTTTTTGTTCTTTGGACCAGCATGTATACGTTGTTTTGACTAAGTGGACCTGCGTATACTTCTTAAATTGATTTACATCAACCTTTTCATTTACCTTCTTTATTCTAATCAGTGGACCTTTGTTCCATCTTCCTGTTCTTCTGTACCACTACCATGTTGCCTCTGAATATACCTGTTGTACTGTGAGTTGCCTTTTACCAAAACTGAATTGACCTGTGAGTGAGTTTCCATCAAGGACAACACTTGTATCATAATGCCAACAATCTCCCCCTTTGGACTTGATGGCAACCATGATGATGTTGATTACTGCAAGCTGTAGAAATTGTTAGAGATAACATGCAACACCAAAATACTCTCCCCTTTTGACATCAAGGGCAAAGGGCGGACCAAACAACTTTTCTCCTTTGATATACATTATGTTGTCCATGCTCCCCCTAAGTACATGCCGATTCTGCAGAGATATAATTCAAAAGAATAACAGGACTCTATAACTCAATTAAGTGAGTATGACCTCCTTATGACCAATGACTCATACATACATCAATCACCCAACCAAGTGGGGATACACCACATTTGACTCATCCACCCAACCAAGTGGGGATATACCAATTGTTTATACATGACAGAAATACAATAAATATTACATCATCCATCCCATGCAAAGTGGGGATACAAATTACATCATTTGTCCAATAGGACTCGTTCAAATATATGAGAAGTCATATCACACCCTAGACCTTTACATGAATTAAACAACAAATGGTATAAATATTTGAAGCCATAGCTGGACTCAACAACCATAATGCCAACAATGCATAATGCTTGTGAAGGCTAATGCTCCCCCTGAACCCGTGCTACTTGTGCATTGTCAACAAGTCATTCATCAAGGCATCTTTGTCAGTCAGATAAAAATCAATGAAAAAAACATATCATCAACATCAGACATAACACCCATATTAGAGTTTGACCCACCATTTTTCTGTCAGAAAACCATATACGCTCCTTCAGCCACAGAAACCCTCGTGTATACGCGACTATACTTCATGAAACCAGCGTATAATAACCTTCCTCTAACAAACTAGATTTAACAACAGGATGATGCAGTAACTACTCCGAGATTTTTTCTAAGATATTCAAATGTTTCTCTAGGCAACGGTTTAGTGAATATATCAACAACCTGTTCTTTGGAGGGAACATACTCTAATTTGACCTTTTGTTCAAGCACTTGTTCTTGTAAAAAATGGTACTTGATGGGTATGTGCTTGGTCTTGGAGTGCAAGTCTGGATTTTTGAAATACTAATGGCACTTGTATTATCACATAGAATGGAGATGGGTGGAGTACATGTGATCTGAATGTCTTGCAAAGTTTGCATCATCCAAAGTAGTTGTGTGCAGCAAGATGCAGTAGTCACATATTCTGCTTTAGTGGTAGATAAAGCAATCGAACTTTGTCTTGCCGAACCAAGACACTAACTAAGAACCCATATAGAATGCACCTCCACTAGTGCTCTTTCAATCATCAACACTTCCTACCCAATCTGCATCTGTATATGCATGAAGAGTAAGGTCTATATCTTTAGGATACCATAGTCCAAAGTCCTGAGTTCCTTAAAGATATTTGAAAATTCTTTTGACTGTCTGGAGATGTGATTACTTTGGATTTGCTTGGAACCTTCCAACAATTCCTACTGCACGCATGATGTCAGGTCTAGTACCTGTTAGATAAAGAAGACTTCCAATCATAGATTTGTAAGTTGGTTGGTTTACTGTTAGTGATTCATCATTAGAGTTGAGACTGCATCCTGTTACCATTCAAGTACATACTGGTTTAGAATCTTCCATTCCGTACTTCTTCAAGATCTGCTTAAGATATTTGGTTTGTGAAAGAAAGATATCATATTTTGTTTGCTTAACTTGAATACCAAGAAAATAAGTAAGTTCACCAAGTAAGGACATTTCAAATTCTTGTTGTATTACTGAAGCAAAATTCTGACTCGTGGATTCTTCATTGCTACCAAAAATGATATCATCAACATAAACAACAATAATTAGCAAATGATGATTTTCAATCTTTGTGTACAAATTTTTATCTGCAGAACCTTTTGTAAAGCCTTGTTGTTGTAGATATTTGTCAAGGCAGTAATACCAAGCCCTTGGAGCCTGTTTCAGACCATAGAGAGCATTTTTGAGCTTGCATACAAATTTTGCATCATTTCCAAGAATGAATCCTTCTAGCTGTTCAATATAAACTTCTTCTTCTAAATCTCCATTGAGGAAGGCTGATTTTACATCCATTTGATATACTTTGAATTTCCGAAAACTAGAAAGAGCAAGAAACATCCTTATGGCTTCAAGTCTGGCAACAAGTGCAAAATTTTCTTCAAAATCTATACCTTCTTGTTGAGCATACCCTTTACAAACAAGTTTGGCCTTGTTTCTAATAACTTCTCCATTTTCATTAAGCTTGTTCTTAAATATCCATTTTGTTCCTATAATATTTTTATCATGAGGTCTAGGAACTAATTCCCAAGTATCATTCTTTTCAATTTTCTCAAGTTCTTCATCCATGGCCTTGACCCAACATTCATCTTTGCAGGCTTCATTTACATTTTGAGGTTCGGTGGAGGATAGTAATGCGAGATAACTTGAGGTCCCTGTAAGAGTTCTTCTTGTCTGTACTCCAGACCCTTTTTCTCCTAGAATTTGAGATTCTGGATGATTCTTTTGAACATACCTAGATGGAGTCTTTTCCCTGTCTGTTGTATCTTCTTCTGATGCTTCATTGGTTTCTTCTTCAATATCATTTTGATTTGATGTGGGAAAGCATTCCCCATCTTCCTCATTGTCATGTTCCTTTATTGATTTCATCTGTTCCGGATTTCTGCATGCTTCATAAACTACAACATCAATGCTTTCAACAATTTTCCGAAGTCTTTTATTATAACATTTGTATCCTTTACTTCTGGAAGAATAACCAAGAAGAATACCTTCATCTTCTCTAGGTTCAAACTTTCCAAGTTTTTCATCAGTCCTTTTGATAAAACATTTTCTTCCAAAAACTCTAAAGTGTTTTACAGTAGGAGGCTTACCATACCAAAGTTCATGTGGAGTTTGATTTCTATTTACCCGAACATTTGCTTTGTTGAGAATAGTCACGACAACAAATGCAACTTCACCCCAGAAGGTTGCATGAGTTCCAGATTCATCTAGCATACCTCAAGCCATTTGTTGAATTGTTCTATTCATCCTTTCTACGACACCATTTCGTTGAGGAGTTCTTGCGGTGGAGAATTGTCTTTTTATTCAGTGTTGTTCACAAAAGTCAAAGAATTCATCTGATATAAATTCTCCCCCTCAATCAGATCTGAGACATTTGATTTTTCGAACTGATTCATTTTCAACTAAAGCTTTGAAGGCTTTAAACTTTTCAAAGCTTCATCTTTATGCTATAGAAGACCTATCCAACACATCCTCGAAAAATCATCAATAAACAAAATAAAGTATTCTTTTCCACGAGGTGACTTTTTCCTTATTGGTCCACATAAGTCAGTATGGATGAGTTCAAGAGGCTTACTTGCTGATCCTTCCTTTTCAATGAAGTGAACTCTGGTTTGCTTACCGATTTGACATGGTTTGCATATGGTATTTTCTGGGATGCTGATATCTAGAAGATCACGAACTGCCTTGAGCCTGTATGCTTTTCTTATTTGAGAAAAGCTTAGATGTCCCAATCTTCTATGCCACAACCAACTTTCATCTGTTTTTCTTAGATAGCATTGTTGTTGTCCTCCTTTGAGTATCTATAAGTTGTTTAAAGTTCTTGTACCTTTGATTACAGTCTTTCCTGTATCAAGTTCACGAACGACACATTCGTTTGATCGAAACTCCACTTAATTTCCTTGATCACACATTTGACTGACACTCAATAGGTTATGCTTTAAACCATCTACATACATGACATTTCTAGCTTTAACCTTTTCTTTCAAGAAAATAGAACCTTTACCTTTAATGACAGTTGGAGTGTCATTTCCAAATGAGACATTCTTTTCCTTTTCTAAAGCATTATACGAATGAAGTTTCTCTTTATCAAATGTCATGTGTTTGAAGCATCCACTGTCGATGTACCACTGATTTTCTTATCCTTCTGCATACAGAGTTGTACCACATCTTTTTGATTGAGATTCCTTCCTTCTCCATATCTCAGGATTTAACGGTGTTTTCTCCTTTTGAAATGTTGGCCAAAATTTTCTCCTACATTCAGATTCTTCATGACCAAAGTTGTTACAAATCGATCATTCTATTTCATTTTCAAGAGGAGAAAAGTTATTATAGGAACTTTTCTTGATTCTTGTTGTACTTATTTGATTTCGTGCTTCTCTAGTCATGATGGTTTTGTAAGAAACACATTGAGCAACCTTGTGTCCAAAGTTATGACATGAAAAACATTGTCCATTAAAGAAGTTTCTGCGATCATAGAATCTTTTGACATTGTTTACCTGTTGTTTGCGGCTTCTACTAATATTCATCCTTGGAGTAAATTGAGTATGATTTACCTGAAGAGTAGTTTTAGGCCTTTGCCGATGATTGACATACTATTCACTCGTCTTTGCTGCATCAAGATAGTTTCTGGTGGAGGTTGAAGGCTTCTGTGATTGAGATGATTCTTCAGTATATCCAAGACCTGTCTTTATCAGAGGAGAATGCTGGACTTTGATAATTTCATTTAAAGTTTCCAATCCTTTAGCAAATCTAAGATTGAGAGATTTTGTCTTCTCAAGATCTTTTCTTAGACCCACAATTTCACATCCTAGATTTTCCTTGTGTTTTTCCCTTTCAGCAAGTTGGTGTGTCAAAGTATCTATTATCATATTCTTTTCTTCTAAATAGATTTTGGGTTTAGTGATTTCTTCAAGAAAATCTTCTCATCTAATGCGTCCAAAAAGTCATCATTATCATAGGCCATGAGAAGTCTATAATCTTGTTCAGTTTCATCTTCATCACTATTAGATAAACCATCACTATCTTCATGTGTATAGTAACTCCTTCTATTCACAACTTGTTTTCTATTTCCTTTTGCATATTCCTTCCCTTTTTCATATTTATCTTTATGAGGACATTTGGCAACATAGTGATCAACTCTACCACAAGTAAAGCATTTGAAAGGTAGCTTACCTCTTAATCTTCCGGAACCCCACTGAAGCTTCTTGACAAAATTTACCTCATCTTCTTCTTTTAAAATGTGTCTTGATTCATGGTGCTCTTCCTTTTCTTTTCCCTTTGTTGATGCTTTAAATGTGGCTTCTCTCATATCTGATGGACCTCCTTTTCTCATTTCAAAGGCAGTTAGGATTCCATGAAGTTGAGTCACAGTGATAGTCTGAAGATCTTGTTTTTCTTCTATGGCAGACACTTTTGACTCAAATTTAGAAGACAAGGATCTCAAAATTTTCTCAACTAAAGTAACTTCCTTTATCTCTTCACCCAAATTCTTCATACAATTAACAATCTCATCTATGCGTAAAAGGTAACTAGAAATACTCTCATCACTATGCATCTTAAGAGTTTCATACTGAATTCTGAGAGTTTGAAGCTTATCACGTTTTACCTAAGAGTCTTCTTCGTAGCTCTGAATGATTTTGCCCCATATCTCTTTAGCTATCTTGAGCTGCATGACTTTGACAAATTCTGATTCTAACAGACTTCCCAATAATGTGTTGATTGCTTTGGCATTGGTTTCGTATAACTTCTTACCTACAGATTCTGTAGGAATTGCTGCTAGGAATTGATATCCTCCTTCCACAATTTCCCAAACATCTGCTCCAAGCGATTGTAGATAGGCTTTGGTTCTTATTTTCCAATATACTAAGTTGCTCCCATTGAAGATTGGTGGTCTGATGGATCCCATGCCTTCATGATTATTCATCTTGACAGATCTACCTTCAAGCAATCAAGATTCTTCTGAAGGACCTGCTCTGATTCTAATTGTTGGAAATAATACTGAGAGGTGGGTGAATCAGTTTTATTAGATTAATAATTTTATTTCCAAAACTGATTTATATACGCTACTTTTTTGAAGTGAACTAGCGTGTACACGCAATTGTGATTATAGAAACCAATGTATACCCATAGAACTTCTGATTTAGACAATTTATGATGTGTTGATCTTTAACCAATGCATTAGTGACTTATTAAACAGTGCAGTAAAACAAAATAAAGCATCACACATAAGAAACACACATGAACACCGAGATTTAAGGTGGAAATCCAATGTGGGTGAAAACCACCTATTGTTGTCATCTCTGTCTTCTTTTAATAATAATAAAATATGTTTACAATCTTGTACTGGTGCAAACTCATACCAGTACACAAGCACCCACCTGCAGAAGGCTATAACCTTCTCTTGTTTTCCAGCTTCTACTGGAAGGGATCTGCAACCCCCCAACTCTTGTACTAGCCAATGTGATTACTAGTACGTTGGCGACAGCCTACAAAAGGCTACGACCTTCTCTCTTCCTCCAGGGACCACGTTTCATAAATTTTTAGACTAGATGCTCCTGGTACACAACAATACACATGAAGGCCTCGTTTCAGTAAATTTTCATACTGGACCCATCAAAAACTTTGAAACTCAAACTGCATCAACCAACAATCAGTTAATCTGAACAATCATTTCACTGTCACCAGAATACTGTGTTGAACCCAGGAATCAGTCGCAACCTCAAAAATCATGCATCAGAATGTACACGCTACTTTACTGAACCCAACCTGTGTGTATACGAGACTTCTTGTAATCAAACCTGCGTATACCTTCAAAACTACTAAAAACATTAAACTTCCTAATCAAACTGTACCAACCAACAATATACTAACCATTTACTGTCTATTTATAGATCTTTACACAAGCAACAACAGACATCTCCCTTCTCACTTATACAATTATTCAATCAGATATCAAACTCCTTATTCATTCAATTTTGACATTTAGATCTACGAATACTTCATTGACAGACATCAGTAAAACAGCAACACTGATTTGATAGATCAGTCATCCTTGAACATCACACTTTTATTTTGCCTATGCTACTTGAAAGAGCTGAACCAGTGTGTATACACACCTTCATCAAAGTGAACCAGCATACAGATATGCAAATACTTACTTCATAACTTCGCTGCACTTCCGGACTTCAGACAAACCCAGATCACGATATTTAAAGAATAAAATAGGTGTACATAATTAGATCTAGCCCAACCAATATCAGATCATTCAATAATAAGTCATTTCAGGTCTCATGATCTTGATCCAATATTGAATTCAAGGTGCACAAAGTATTTCGGATCAAATTAGAAACATAGCCCCTGCAACATAAAATATAGTTAAGATAGAAGTATTCCTTAGAAATCCATACACTTGCACATTTTCCTTTTATCTAACACTTCATAAGATATTCATTCCTTGTGTACTTAGCCCTTTGATCTTCTCCTCCTTATATACTTAGATCCTTTATCAATACCTCGGACCAAAACCACTTAGGACCAATACCTTGGACCAAATACCTAGGGTCAATACCTCGGACCAAATACCTTGGACCAAATACCTTAGACCAAAACCTTGGTTTTCCAACATGTACACACTTTTCCTCCTATGGGAGTGCGTGTATACGTATACACTCTTTTTGTTCTATGGACTAGCGTGTATATGTTGTTTTGACTAAGTGGACCTGCGTATACTTCTTAAATTGCTTTACATCAACCTTTTCCTTTACCTTCTTTATTCTGATCAGTAGACCTTAGTTCCATCTTCCTGTTCTTCTGTACCACTGCCTTGTTACCTCTGAATATACCTGTTGTACTGTGAGTTGCCTTTTACCAACACTGAATTGACTTGTGAGTGAGTTTCCATCAAGGAAAACACTTGTATCATAATGCCAAAACCTTTTCCAAGTAATCATGTGCTATGTCCTCCTTTCATAAAGGTTCCTAGCTTATGTTTTAATAAGTTTGAATTCAATCCGTGGAGAATGTCTCGTAATCAATACTCCTTGTTTTGTGACAGCTCATCGATTATAAATCTAGGGGAGGCAGGAACAAGAGGGGTGTTGCTCAAGCGTGCTGGAAAATTTGCATTACAATTCACTTGGGGCCTCATTCCTACAACCAATAATCAAGTTGAGTTCTTAGCACTGTGGAAATGTCTCGATTTAGCCTTATCCAAAAAATTATATAAGTTATTAGTTTTTTGTGATTCAATGACTGTCATCCAGAAATCCATCAAGGTTAAGGAAGCATTGTGTCCAAAGCGCCTTCCCATTCTCCAAAGGATTTCCTTAATTTCCTCTCAATTTGAGTGTGTGGATCTTTTCCATGTGTATAGACACGTAAACTAAGTGGCTGATGTTTTGGCCAAAAAAGGTTCCTTCCTCGGGCAAGGCAGACCTTATTCCTTAACCATGCTTAGTTTTCCAAGACGTATGAATGACATTCAGATGTTGATTAGAATTATAGAATTAAACCTCCTCAGATTGTGCTTTCTTGCCACACATTTTAGTGAGTTAGCATGTATATTAAGGTTGATGGACATTGTGTGCCAACAATAGTTTAAATTTCATCCACGCTTTTTCCTAGATAAAAGGATTGTTTGATCAAAGTTGGTATTGTCAATTTGCTCGTAGGATATAAATATGCATGGCTATGAATATAGTAGGTTATACCCTATGTGATTTTTATTGATTTGTAAATTGCCTTGAGTATTTCAATGTTTAGATCACCTAAACAAGTCTAAGTTAAAATGACTAAGGTGATTGTATGCTCCATTGTGTGACTATATTTTTGTATTTTTAGCACTCTAGTAGAAATAAAAAGCACACCATTCATATTCTTTAACTATTGTGACATGAAATTGATTAGAATTAGCAATACACATACAATGGAGCACAAATATTTACCCTAAAAACTTGTATAGGAAAACTAGCATTCAACGAAGGATTCTGCCTTCCAACTCCTTATATTAAGGTCATTACAATGTCAATTACAAACACTTCCAAACTCATTGTAAATTTATGGGACACTGTGTTCTTCTAATACATGGAGGATTCTTGCATCTTTTAAGGCATGCATGATGGTTGGATTCACACATTTGGAGGTATGTTTGCACGTGGTAAAGATTCACTTTTCAAGGGGGATTATCATATTTTCATGCATTTTTGTTTATTAGGGGTGCATTTCACATATCCTAAGGCAAAGTTGCATATTTAGAAACTTTTCATAGCATTATATTTTGGGGGGATCTTTTTGCATTATTGAGGACTACGCGTATTGATTTATGAGCCAAATTCATGAGATACTCCATATGTTGCACATCCCCTAAACACTCCAAGTAATAGGTTTGGGTTAACTATGTGACACACTTATTAATAGATTGTTGCACATATTTTGAGAATCTTTAAGGCATTCTGGAAGTTATATTATGTTGTAAATAGTGAAATATAAAGAATGCTAAATTAACAAGGTATCCAAGGCATAAAATGGCGCAAATTCCAAGGTCACACTATCCTTGGAGCCTTTTGGGAGAATGTTTGGGTCATTATGTACATGGATCAAGGTCAAACATATGTTTTGAGGGCATCCCACTGTTAGGGTTTTTTTTAACTTTCCCACATTTTCACATATACCAAGGAGGCATTAATTGCATAACCACTCTGAGTCTACTTTTATACACACACTAAAAGGTGGTTAAGTTTATTGATTAGTCCACCTTTTTGGACACTATCCCTAGAGCTCCCCATCTTGAGGCATTAATTGGAGGATACTTAATGGTCAAGCACATGGATCAACATATTTTTGCACATATTTGAGGTTTCCCTATCTTCAAGGGTTCTTATAACAACCTCCTTGCACACTTATATATGAGATCAACATTATGAAGAGTTTGTTAATATGATCTTATGGTTGCTCTACCTAGGAGAGTTCAAATGTCCATTATTTATTAAATAAATGCTTGGTCAAAAATTTACACATGAAGGACTTGCTTTATTCATTATGAGGGCTCCCCACCCCTTGCAAACTTTCCTATGTAGCACTCTATTCAAAGGGTTATTATAACAACCATGGCTCAGTGTCTTGCACATATATCTAGGTGATCGTCTTTTCAAAGGGAATGTTGGCACGTGTTGAGGAGTACCCTAGTTCTAATGAAGATACATTGCATTATATCACTGCTCCAAGAATAACACCCTCTCTTAGGGAGAATTCCCTTAACACAGCCATTAATATTATTTTAAAGGAAATTGGTTCATAATTTGTTATTCTGAAGAGAATTCCAAGGAGAAGAGGCACACATGGCCTAAAAACCCTCAACACTTGATTAAATGAGAACATTTCAAGAGTTTTTCTTGCATAAGATTATGATGAGTGGCATGAAGGCTCATTCAAAACCTTACCATGTTTATTTTATTACTTATGTAAAGTGCCCATGCTTTGAGGATAATTTATGAATGATTATTTTATTATTATGCTAAGAGAAACAAGTGGATCCAAAAATTATTTAACATTATTTTATTGTAAATAATTTGAGGAGAATCTCTATAAAAGGATGAGTTGTCTCATTTGCTAAGCATGGTTGGATTAAATGGAAAATATCCTAAGCATAGTTTAAGATCTTGTGGGAGGATGATACTAGGTGTTACTTTTGTAATGTGAGATTCATTATTTCATCCCTAAAATATTGATTTTTATCTCTGAAAATTACACTTCAAAATTTGTTACAAGGAGCCTCATATGACAGACAATTTTGTCCATAAATAAAGGTCACTTGTTGAGGTTCTACCTATCAATGTCCCGGTTGTTTTAAATTGAATAAGTGGATTGTAGTGATATCACCTCTTTGAAAGGTGGTTGTTGAATTTTCTAGTCTTAGCGAAACACACCTTTGCTACATAATTATATTCAAATAAAGCATCTTTGGAATATCGCTCTAAGTAATTTTACATAGTTTGAAACAACATTCACATAGGTTGATTTTAGCACGTTATAACATCATTATGGTACCTTCCCCTTGATAATTTATAACCCTCAAAATTCACTTTTTGGGTCCACGAAGTATGGAAAATCACTAGTCTTGGTCTACCATCCATTTCAATCAAAATTTCATCTTACACTCTTTAATTAAATACACTCCCCTTGTGTAGGAGGCGTCAACCTAAAGTGAGAGAAAGAGTTGTTGTGGTGACAATCAGAAAATTTTATGATTTCCTCTTGGGTTTCACTTGTGTTTTAGGACATTATCACATGAGAGCATGTTTAGGAATTAAAAAATTAATGATAGAAAGACACACACATTGGAACATAAAAATTTACCTTGAAAAACTAGAAGGGAAAACCAACATTCAATGAAAGTTTATTCCTTCCATTTTTTATATGATGGAGATTATAATACAAGTGAAGATTGTTGTGATTATTATGAAGTTTTGAGACACTATGGTTCTCTACAATCCTCTATAATATTCTTATATCTCTCTATGTTGTTATCATCTCCTTCACACCCTTGCTTATACTATGGAACAACCAATTGGTAGTGAAAAAGTGAACCTAAACCCCTTAAGTCATCTTAAGGAGGTAGGGTTATCAAAAATATTCTTCCTTTAACCACTTAAAAGCTCATTTATAATACTACCATCATTTTTTTTCTCATTGAGATCTTTCCAATGGTATAAATTTCATCCAAATTTGAGCTCTAGACACAAAGTTATACCCATTTGAATATTTTACCTTTAAAGTGCCACGTTAGCGTCTGTACGAATGCTACATGGTAAAAATAGGGAAATCCTTTGTCCCTATATCACCATAATAGAATACCATGTTAACTACATGTGGTAGTCTCTACCCATGTGTCACTACCACATAGGGCCATGACTTTATAAAGACACATTAATTGCCATGCACATCTAGGTCTGCGATTTCCCATGGATCCCCATATTATATTTTTTCTTGATATCTGATCTTTTACATTTGGATTTTCCTTTTCCCATTGCTAGTATTATTCTTCTATATTTCCAATCAGTCAATGGTCCTATCCAAATTCAAGAAAATCTAAAAGTCCCATATAACTAAAAATCTAGATTTCCATATTTTCACTAACTAGAGTATCCACTAATCCATGGGGTTTCCACCTAGGTCTCCACCTCAACACTACTACACCTCTAATCCTATTCAACATTGCTAGTATGAATTATTTCTTTATGTGAGTGAAAATCCCTTCACTTAAGTTATTGGTTATGTCACATGGTTCGGGTTCAAATTTGAGTTCGACAAAATATTAAGTTCAATTCGAATTTGAATTTCCTGATAAGGTTCAAAAATTCGAATATATATGTATGTATATATATATATATATATAGAGAGAGAGAGAGAGATATGTATATATATATATATATATATATATATATATATATATATATATATATATATAATTTAATTAAAAATAATAATAATATATTATATCTTTCTATATATAAAATTTAATTAAATTCAAAACAATAATAGTATATTATCTTTTTAAAATATATAATCATTATATATGGTTTAAATTATTTATAAAATTAAAAAACTATGAAATTTAATTAAATTCGAAATAATAATAATATATTATCTTTTTAGAATATATAAACATTATATATTTTATAAATTATTTATAAAATTATTTTAACTATATTCAAATGAAAAAACTATAAAATTAATTAAATTTAATATAAAAATTCGTTGTAATATAACATAACTTGTACAACCCTTGATGTGGGTGCGCATATGATGGTACAAGTGGCATGTGAAAGGCAATATGGGCCTGCCTCTCCTCCATGCATGTATTAACTCCCTGACAATGAAACAATCTGGCATTTATTCCTCTGGTGTGACATTCCCCCTCATGAGCTCTATGGATAAATATGAATCCTGGTATACGAATTGGTTCAGTTCGTCAGTTTGGGCAATGAATTTGGGTGGTAAGGAGATTGGAAGTGGTCGAGTCTATGTCTATGGTGCCTCACTGGGGCTCTGGCCTTGGGTGAGGAGGGAAGATGATGTTTGCAGTTGCTTGGCGTGGATTGGGATCAACCTCTTGGTCTACCCTTGGGACCCTGGGACACAGACAATAGCAGTTCAGTTCTTCTCCCTCACCTTTGTTGAATACACGTCTATTTCATTCCTTCCCCAGTTCCTGGATCCTCTCTCGCTAGCGAGGACCATTGTTAGTCTTTACAGGTGTGTGGGCTTTCAATTGGTATTTGGTAATTTATGCTCTGGATTCGGGTATATCTTTTGGCTCGAAGAATGTTACAATGTCTCGACCAGAATTTGGGTTTGTGGGTTCTATTTGTGCAAGGAATTGGGGTGGTTTCTCATAATTGTTTCACTCTGGCACCCCGTCGGGGTAAACGGGTGCCCCTCTCACCTTCTTGGTAATAGTGTCGGGCTAGTGGTTCATCCCTACTTGGGTCAGTGGTTTGTGGGTCTCGATTGCATTGTTTCCTGTGAAAGTTTTCGAAAAATTGCTCTGCTACCTCCCCCTGTTGCGAGCCTCCAACCACCGTGACCAGAAATATGCCACGCTGATGGGGTTGTCTTCATCACAGGCAAGGGAAGTAGGTCCAGGATGGGTGTCCTGAGCTAGACCATCATTCGTCCTCTGCTACCTCTTCCAGTCAGGAAACAGAGGATGCAGAGGTTATTTCCCTAGCTAATTCGCCAGGTCGTCTAGTAGCTCATGCCTTAATGGAATTGATCGATGAGCAATTGCGACACATACAAATTGACATTGAATTTATACGAGACCACAAGTATGAAGACCGCAATGAAATTTTCGCCTATCTCATTAATATTCAATATAGTCAGAATACCATTTTGGAGCAGTTGGACAACCTCTGGCGCAGTCAACGTTGTACAAAAGACCACCTCTATAACTTAGAGGCACGAGTGGAACATATTGGCTTCCAAATTCATGACCGTGTTGACTACTTTGCAGCCCCCCCCCCCATAATTCCCCCTCATCCGCCTCCTTAATATGTTTTATCATTCCTAGTACCTTTTTGTGTCCCTCATAGTATGATAAGGCCACAAAGCCTTCTAGAAATAATGTATGCAAATTGTCTATCTTGGTATTCTCCAGCCCGCAATCTCAAAAATTCTGGTCAAAACGAGAGAGCAGGGGCTGTTGAGAGCATTTTTATACGCTGTGATATTTTGAACATCTAATGAAAGTCGTTTTGAATGACAAAAAAAAATCATAACTTGTACAAACTTTGTGATTGAATTAAAATGGGATAAGGCTTATTGCATAAGCTGCCAAAGTGACAAATGTTCTTTCGGAACACACTTTATGTACAATATTTTGGAACCATGCGCTGGATCTCTATGTCGATGTTCTTTTGGAATGTGAATTACTTACAATCATTGACTTTGGAGGCATACACTTGATTTCTGTGCACATTTTCATTACATTTGTGACTGTACGTGTAGTCGTTACAGAGGTAAAATTTGAAACCCACCCTTGCCATGACTAAAAAATCAAATTAAATTAGTGGAGTGAATTAAGATTGAATTTAAATAAGACATCAAAATATAGAAAATGAAAACACTGTGGACTCGGTAAAGTAAAATAAAGTAAAAGATATACAGAAAAGAAAACTTGGTAGAACATTACCGAACCTAACTCGAACTTGAAGATATATTTGATGTTCGTCGAATTTCAAACCTTAAGGTTCAAATTTGGTGAACCCTATGACATTGGTTATAGGTGACTTATAACCCTAACAACAAAACATGGTTATGTCTATGGCTCAGATCTACGACAAAATGTTAGAAAACCCTACAGAAAAATATAGCATGCAAATAGAAATATATAACAGCAAAAATATAAGTGCAACAACCCAATGGAGAATATGAAAGATCAATTTTATTTATCAAGAACAATACACCTTGCGAAGAGTGATTACAAAATTAAGTATGCAGATCCCCCTCCATGGGATGGGTCCTTCTTGACCTTATGCTTTAGTAATGTGTTTCTCTCTTTGAATATGTGATATGCAATGGGCAGAAAATGAAACAAAAGATGCTTGAACTCAAATGGGAGCTCAAATTCTATGAGACGATAATGGGGATGATGAAAATGGTCATGGTGAAGAATGGAGAGAAAACCATCTATTTATAACAAAATATTGGAATAGATTGAGAATTAGAAAATAATAAAATATTATTAACTAAATCAAAATCTAGGCGTTGTGAATATTTTATTATATTTTTTGAGACAGAAAATATATTCAAAATAGTCAAATATCTTTATTTGGAAGTGATTTATTAATCACTTTGTGAGAATTAAGAAAAATATGAATTTGAAATAATTATTAAATAACGATTTAACAATTATCCCATAAGGAAAATAAAGGATAAATAAGGAATAATAAATAACTAATGATTTATTTAATTATTCTCATGGTGTGTTTTGGATTTTAATGAGAAATAATTTAAGAAAATGGTTCACTAAATTATTTCCTATAGTGAAAGTGCTTTTACCATGGTAAAAATTTATCCTACATGGTATATTTCGATCACCTAGTAAGAAATGGGCAGGTGATCATTTTTTGGGTGATAAAAAACACCCACCATGTTGGATTGCCACATCAATGATACACTAGTATGCCACATCAATGATATATTAGCATGCCACATCATCATGCCATGTTTGCACCTGCCTACCTGTATGATTTGAACGTGCTCATGTAGACTGTACACATCCTTCTATATAGCTTGTTGTATTGGCATCATAGTGTATGAACTAATATTGAGGGATGTGCATTCCCTATGTAACCCTTGAGGAATGATCTAATTCCTATCATTTTCGGAGGATTGGTTGTTTGGATGTTTTATTTTTGTAAGTGATTCACGAGTATGAATCTAATTGAATTACCACTCTCAAAGATAACCAAATATTTGTGTGTTTATTTCATTAGATGGATATGTGCAATTATGGTGTGTATTATTATTGTTTGCATTCCAAGCTCTATGTTATTTAGTTGTTCTTAATTCATAGAATTGATATTTGTGTGAGTAAATTGGCGAGTTGTTTGAGCTACCATGTAATCTTGTAGATAACATTTTTATGCGCCAAGTATTCTTCCTATGTGTCAATGAGCAAGACATTGAACCTAGTTGAGTTTGGAAAAGGACTTAACTTTGAAAAGGATGAAGCAAGTCCTGAAGATTTACAAGTCAGCAGGTGAAGGCGTAGGTGCTTGTAGCCTTAGTAAAAATTTTGGAAAAATTTTAAGTAAAGAAATTTAGAAGAAAAAAAAGATTCTTCACGTAATCAGGTTGGGTGGGACCCACCAAGTCGGCAAGTCAGGGTTGGGCTAGTCAGCCCAAACACCAAAGTTCACATGGTTTTGCACTCGACCAAGTAGTGTGGCCGAGTAAGGTTAGGCTAACCTCCAAGTAGGGGTTGAGAGGTTGGGGGAAATCCCCTAGTCCCTGGGTAAGGAAATTAGCTGAGAAACGAAGTAGGACCCACCAAGTCGGACCAGTTAGGGTCGAGACCATGGGAGTGTGCACCTTTTGGATTTTTCAAAAAAGGGCCGACCTCGACCCTACGTCAACTTGGCGATGTGGTTAGGCCATGGTGGTGTGGCAGTGGTAGGTTTTGTGGAGGTGGAACCCCATTGGGGTGGGGTCACCACATGGGCATCACGTGGCATCTCCTTATTTCCATGGCTAGGAATTTAATGACGAGACTTTGAAGGGCATAAGTTTTGATGCATAAGGGATGAACATAATTCCACTATTTATTTTGTATTTTTGAAAAGGTTGAAAAAAGAGAAAAACGTTAGGCCCCATTTCCATAATTGTTCCATGGAGATTGGGTTAGCATCATAACTACCTCCTTCTAACCTTAGTAAGAACTGGGGCTAGTAGGGGGTATATTACAAAGTGGTATCAAAGATTCCAGGGTCAACACTTGGACTAGAAGGGCATCATTGCAGAACTAATAAGTGAGGGTTTGTCACTGGACATTGGGAGATCCAATGAGGCCCAAATTCCTCTTGTCAAGCATTAGAAATATGGTTGTTTTCATATTGATTATATGTGCTGCTTGGTATATTTTTGTGATAATTGCATGTGGCATAATATTGATGATTTATATGATTCACTGATGTTAATATGCTAATCAAAGTGTAATATTGTAGCTATCTATGAACCAACATACTTCTATCATCAAGCTAAGGTGGTAATGTCTATTATGTATTTGCATTTTGTTAAATATTATAGTTATGTGTGTGTGACAACACATAAGAAGACACTAAGTTTTAAATAGATGAGGATAAGGATGGTGTAATATATATCTGACCAATCGCAATAGGGATATGAAGAAGTAAGGACAGTTGAAGAGGAAATATCAGTTGAGAAGTGAAGAGGGGTAAACTCTCCTGATTGGATGGACATGCTCAGAAGCTTGAGAAAAGAAACAAGGAGTTGTAAAGCCGACAATGAGAGTCTTGTCATAGCATAAGAAAATCAAGTTGAAGTCAATGCAGTTATACTACAAAGCCTCTCAAACCTATAATGAAAAGGCAACATGAATTAGGGATCAACTATAAGGACACACAAAGTCCTTTGGGACAAGAAGAAAGAACCAATGGGGAAAATGTAAGAAGATCTGGAAAGAGGCACCGTTTTTCCAGTGAAGACACCGTGAAAGGGAGTACTCTGTTAAGTACTCCTAAAAAGATGTTAAGCACTCATGAGTAGTAGTATGAGGACATTTATAGAAGGCCATATCATCAATGCCATCATCAACACTACAAGGAAAGAAGGGAAAGAGAGTATGTACCCGAAGAATTTAAGAAGGTTAAGCTTGCTGCCTTTTATGGTAAAATGCAAAAATCAGAGGATGTTGAAGCCTGGCTATTGGGAATGAAGTCTTTTTTTCAAATCCATGATTATTCAAATAATATGAAAGCGAAGGTAGTGACTTTTAGCCTAAAAGGCAAGGCTGATATCTGGTGGGAAGATCTGAAAAATGTAAAAGGAATAAGGGAAGAAGAATTGTCATGGAAGGAGTTTGAGGATCATTTCCGGAATAAATATCTATTTGAGAGATATTATGACAACAAGTCTAAAGATTTCTATGAACTTAGATTGGGTCAAATGATAGATGACGAGTACACCACCAAATTCATAGTGTTGTTAAGGTATGTTCCCTACCTTAAGGAGGATAAAGAAAAGATTCAAAGGTATATTAGTGGACTTCCACAATCCTTCAAGGATAGAATTGAATTTGATGAGCCCAAGACACTAGAGGATGCAATTCGGAAATTCAAGCATTATTATGAGTAGTGTAGGCCTAGTCCTAAGTATAAATCAAACTAGAAATCCAAAGGTAATTCCAAGTTTAAAGGAAAGGGAAAAAGGAAACCAAGGGAATGAGTGTGACCCTTGTTAAACAAGAAAATCAACAAAGGTCCAACATTGCTAGTAGAGGCCATTCTACCCAAGATGAAGTCAAAGGTTATAGGAATGGTCCATATAAGTGCTAGAATTATGGAGAAAAATGCCTGAAAGATTACCCACAATGTAAGCATGTTGGCCCGAGATTGTACAATGCATAGGAGCCAGACACAGTCAAGGACATAGCTCAAATTATACCCAAATTTACTCAACAGTGGATAATCACCAAGTTGGTCATCAAACAAATATTATAGAGATGGAAGGTATGCTCCATGACAAAAGCATTTCGATTTTGATTGACCCTAGTTCAAATTTTAGTTACATCAGTCCCATTGTTGTTGAGAAATGTACATTAAAGAAGGAAGCACACAATGAGTCTTGGCTAGTTCAACTAGCCACATGGATGAAAAGAAGAGTTGAGCATTAGGTGAAGGCTTGCCCAATCGAATTAAATGGGATGCCAACAATGGAAAACCTCAATGTGATGTTGTTAGGAACATACAACACATTGTTGGGAATGGACTGGTTATATTCACATCAAACCAAGGTCGACTGCTTTGAGAAGACCATTGAATGCTTGGATGAAGCTGGAAAGCCTATATTATTACATGGAAAATTGAAACCTACCTCTGTGAGACAAATTTTGGCCATGCAAGCCAAGAAAAGCCATATAAAAGGATGTGTTTTATTTACTCTGCAAATATCCAGCAACGTTGAAACAAATTATACTGTGGAGAATAATTACAGTGATGTTCTAAGGAAGTACCCTATTTTACAATAGTTCTCAAATGTATTCCCTAAAGAAATTGTTGGTTTACCTCCTCACCAAGAAGTAGATTTTTCCACTGAATTAGTGTTAGGAGAAGCTCCAACATCTAAAGCTTTGTATAGAATGAGCATTCCATAATTAGTGGAGTTGAAGCTACAAATCAAGGAGATGTTGGACAAGGGGTACATAAGGCGGAGCATATCTCCATGGGGAGCACCAATTTCGTTCGTGAAGAAGAAGTATGGCACACTCAGATTGTGCATTGATTATAGGAAATTGAACAAGGTGACCATCAAAAATAGGTATAAATTGCCACCAATCCTTGACTTATTTAATTGTTGAGAGGGGAAATAGTCATCCAAGATCGATTTGAGGTTAGGATATCTCCAGGTGCCTATAAAGGATGAAGAAGCCCATAAAGCAACCTTCGAAACAAGGTATGGGCATTATGAATTCATGGTGGTGCCCTTTGGACTTACCAATGCACCTGTGTCCTTTATGTGTCTTATGAACAATGTTTTGCATCCTTATTTGGATAATTTTGTTATCATCTTCATTGATGACATTTTGGTCTATTCAAAGACCACGAAGGAGCATGAAGAGCATTTGGCCACAATACTACAATTTCTAAGAGAGCATAAGTTTTATGCAAATCTTAGTAAGTGCAATTTCTTCCAGTCACAGATTCATTACTTGGGATACATTATCTCAAGGGAGGGAGTAGAAGTTGATCCAAAAAAGTCAAGGCTATCATCGAACGGCCAACATCTAAAAATGTGGTTGAAGTTAGGTCCTTCATGGGATTGGCAGGTTATTACAGGAAATTTATTAAAAAATTCTCCAAGATTAGTTGTCCAATTACTGCTCTACAAAAGAAAAGGAAGAGGTTCGAATCAAAAATGATTGTGCTACAAGCTTCAATCAACTTTAGCAGTTGTTAACCAATGCAGTAGTATTAAGAATAACAGATCCTAAAGAGTATTTCATGTATGCACAAATTCCTGTAAGGAGGGACTTGGTGAAGTCTTAACGCAAGAAGGCCAAGTGGTTTGTTATGAATCACGAGAGTTAAATGAGCATGAACAACATTATGTAACTCATGATTTTGAATTGGTTGCCATCATCCATGCGTTGAAGATGTGGAGACACCGCCTTCTTAGTAGAAAATTCACTCTAACGACTGATCATGGAGGGCTAAAGTATTTATTTGAATAACCTAAGTTAAATGCAAGGCAAGAAAGATGGTTGGTCATGCTCAACAAGTTTGATTTTGAAATCAGATACATAAAAGAAAAGGAGAACTAAGTGGTTTATGCACTTAGCAAGAGATTGTAACTGCATCATATATCAGTTATAATTTCCTATGGGACCAACCTTAAAGAAAATATAAAAAATGTTGGGTAGCAAGATGAAAAATACCAACAGTTGAAGAAGAATTTGAAGCAAGGGTCCGAGAGCACAAAGAGTAAGGAATATAGGCATGTTGAAAGTAGACTGATTAAATTCAGAAGAAGAATTTATGTGCCAAATAATAGTGACTTTAAGAAACTCATATTAAAGGAGCTTCATGCCAAGCTGTATTCTGGCCACCCAGGTTACCAAAAGACATTGACATCCATCGAGAAATTTTATTTCTAGCTTGATTTAAAAAGAGAGGTGGCAGATTTTTTCTCCAAATGCATAAAGTCCAACAAGTGAAGGTTAAGTGCAAGCACTCAACTGGCTTATTGCAGCCTATTCCCACTCCGGAATTGAAGTGGGAAGTTATTTCCATGGATTTTATTACATGTTTGCCAAAGAATCCAAAACAACATGATGCAATCATGGTAGTGGTCGACAAGTTGAGCAAGGTGGCTCACTTTGTGGCTGTTAAATCTACCAAGTGAGGTGGCACAAGTTTACGTAAAGAAAATCATAAGACTACATGGAGTTCCCAAGAAAAAATTCTCAAACAAAGATGCCAAATTCACTTCAAAATTTTGTTGAGAATTATTTGCAGGCTTGGGAACAGAACTAGGATTCAACAAAACATAGCATCCTCAGACCGATGGGAAAATAGAGAGAATAAATAGAATTCTTGAAGACATGCTAAGAATGTATGTAATGCACCAACCTAAGAAGTGGGAAGAGTACCTTCCACTTATGGAATTCACATACAATAATGGGTATCAAGAATCACTAAAAATGAGCCCATTTGAAGTGCTTTATGGGAGGAATTGTAATACTCCTATAAGTTGGAGTGATCTAGTGCATAGGGTCCTAATTGGTCCTAATATGTTGAAAGCCATGGAGTAGGAAATGCAATCCATCAGAAGAAATTTAAAGGTGGCACATGACATGCAGAAGAGATATGTGTACAAACATAGAGTTCACAAAAAGTTTCAAGTTGGGGAACTTGTTTTCTTGTGAGTTAGACCCAAGAAAATCTCCTTGAAATTTGGGTCATGTGCCAAGTTGGCACCATAGTTTTGTGGGCCTTTTGAAGTGCTCAAAAGGATAGGGCCAGTGGCATATAGGTTGGCTCTACCTCCATCAATTAGAGTGCATGATTTTTTCCATGTTTCATTGCTTAAAAGATATGTACCAGATTCTAATCATGTAATTGATTGGTTTGTGTTACAAGTGGAACTAGAGGGAGAGTTCCAATCGATACCTCTATGCATCTTGGATCGGAGTCAACCCGCACCTCAGAAACAAGTAATAGAACAAGTCAAAGTGTAGTGGAGGCACTTTGGTCCTGATGAAGCCATGTGGTAAATAGCTGACTTGATGTGGACAACATATCCTTTCTTATTTTTTGTGTAAAGAAAATGTAAATACGTTGTAAATGTTGTACATTACTATGTATATAAAACTTTGTAACCCAAATGGTTATTAAACACCAAGGACGATGTTTCTTGCAAGGGGGAGGGGACTATAACATCCCTTGGTTAATATTTCTCCCATTGTAAATAAGTGTAATTATTTAAAAACGTTGAGAGAAAAGGGACAAAAATTCCATTACTCGAGGAAGCAAGTTGCTTGCGGTAATTGTTGTTTTAAATATCAGTATTGGTTGGTTTAGTGGTTTTAAATGGGCCGACTGTGCCATAAATTAACTAAAAGAGGAAAGGACAATCCCAGGTGTCCTTTAGATCCAACAACAAGAAAGAAGAGGACAAAATTATTGAAGGAAGCATGAGATGCGCTATCATGGGTGGTTGGTTGGCATGCAAACATGGAGAACGATATACAGTTAGTCTGTTTTGGGAGGACAGAGGAGACATCACTCACACATGCATAGATGCAAGCAAGGAGAAAACATTGAGACTCTCTCACGCCAAAACAAAGCAACAATCAAAATTGTTGTTGTTAAGCACTTGAGAGATTAATATCAACTGAAGAACCCTCACAGAGGCTTGCTGAGTGAAGGAATTACAGAGAGAAGTGGATTTCATGAAGGCTAAATAACCATTGGAAGCTTTTGGATTGATGAACAACTGGCTAGGAGGGAAGCACCCAGGTACTTGAGGAGTTGATGAACCATCGAGTGATGACAACACTAGTGTATTCTCTCATTGATGAATTATATGGAAAAAATGGCTTCTATGCTCCTACAATGGCTTATCCATTGATGAACTTTCCCTTATTGGGGACTCTCTTCTCCTGAAAGTAAGTTGAAATCTTTGTACTACAGTATCTTGGCATAGACGTTAATCATGTTTGAAAAGTCTAAGAGGACTGAGTGGAAGCTTGTGTAATTGTTGGATGAAGGAAGAGTGGCCTTGTGACATCATGTATCAGTTGTTTATTTGTTGAATCTTTTCCCTTGGAAGCACTCCACCCCAAGCTTTGAAATCTAGCTCGAGGTGATTGCGACAAGGAAGGCTTAGTTGTAGCTTGTCTAAGGTTGGGTGGAGAGTCGAAGTCTCAACCTCAGTTACCAAGTTCTTCATTATAAGATAAGTGTTATCCATCTTTATATGCATGTGCTTGTGTTGTAAATGTTCTCTATGTATTAAGTGTATGAACTAATATTGAGGGATGTTCCTTCCCTGTGTAACCCTTGAGGAATGATCTAATTCCTATGATTTTCAGAGGATTGGTTGTTTGGATATTTTTTTTGTAAGTTTTTCATGAGTATGGATCTCGTTGAATTACTACTCTAAGAGCTAACTCAACCTATGTATATTTATTTCATGAGATGGATATGCGTAGTTATGGTGTGTATCATTGTTGTTTGCATTCTAAGCTCTGTGTTATTAAGCTATTCTAAATGAATAGAATTCACATCTACATCAGTAAAATCAGGAGTTGATTGAGCTACGATGTAAAATTGTATATTGCATTTTTATTCGCTAAGTATCTCGCATGTGTGTCAATGTGAAAGGCATTGGGCCTGGTTGAGTTTGGAAATAATTCTTAAATTTGAAAGGGGCACAACAAGTACTAAAGATTTGCAAGTCGAGAGGTGAAGGAATAGGTGTTTGCAGCCTCAATAAAATTTTTGGAAAATATTAATTAAAGAAACTTAGAAAAAAACATCACAGAATCAGGTTGGGTGGAACCTACCAAGTCATCAGATCAGGGGTCTGGCTAGTCGACCCGAATGCCAAATTTCACATGGTTTTGCATGCGACCAAGTAATGTGGTTGAGTAAGGTTGGTTTGACCCCCAGGTCGGGGATAGGAGGTTAGGGAAAATTCCCTAGTTGTTGCGTAAGGAAAATAGCCAAGCAACAGAGTCGGACCCATCAGGTTAGGACCACGTGAGTGTGCACCTTTTGGATTTTTTTGAAAAAGGGATGACATGGGGTCCCCTACGTCTGCTCGGTGACATGGTTAGGCCATGGTGGTGTGGCAATGGTAGTTTTTGTTGAGGTTGACCCCTAGTGGGGTGGGGTTGTGACGTGGGCATCACATGGATGCCATGTGGCATCTCTTTGTTGCCATCGTTAGGAATTTAATGACAACACTTTGAAGGGCCATAAGTTTTGATCTATAAGTCATATTGAGGTAAGTTTTATGTAGCTAGAAAGCTCTCGATGAGACAAACATAATGGTGCTATTTGTTTTATGTTTTGAAAAGGTTGAAAAAGAGAAAACAAAAATGGTCCAATTTCCATAATTATACCATGGATGTTGGGTCAGCATCATAACTGCCTCTTCTAATCTTAGTGAGGACTGGGGTTAGTAGGGGGTATGTTACATGACCAATAAGGGGAAGGAAATTTCATTGAAATGTAAACTCCAAGAGTTGACTAATTAACTAAAGGAGTTGGTTAATGATAAGAAGTGATTGAAGAAAGTTCATGGATTCCTTCGATGTTTATTGCACACTTACAACACTGAAGATCCAAGGATCCAATATATGCTAACAAAATTGGAAATGCAAGGCTCCAACATGGTCAAGGTACAAAGTTTAGTTTTTTCTTCTAAAAAGATCTTTAAATCCTAATGGAGAAGCCCATATCGGATGTGATGTTTGACCCAAGAGGAATTAATGGTGTTTGGAGCCTCTTATTAAGAAATGATTCACATAAAGACATTCTAAAATTAATATAAATAGTACAACCAATGACTTTGATAAATTGTATTGTACTTCCTTTTAAAGATCCATGGAGACTTTATTTTTTGGAAGCTAGTGTGCAAACTTTCAACCTAGTAAGAAATCAAATGGAAGATAAGCAATGGTAAGGAGATACCTTTGGTGTTGGACCCATGAATCGAACTAAGTGTGGTTCATCCTTCTAAAATTACATCTAAACCATTCTACATTAGAAAAACTATATGTTTCTAGGTAATGTGTATGAAAGGAGGCATAGACAAATTGGTTATTGTGTAGGATGAAAGTGGAAGATTTGGGTTTTCCTAAGGATTTAACGAATGAGTGGAAATACTACAAGACAAATTTAATAAGAACAATGGTTATGTTAAGGCATATACATGACAACATGAAGTGGGTAGAAAACCCTACATTAGGGAATACTTGGTTGAACTGGGATACACATTTTCTTTTCATCATGTGAATCCTCTTGTCATATTGGATCTTAACTTGATATAACCTCCAAATATGTAGGAAATAATGTCATAACATGTACCCATTATGTCAATAACATCAAAAAGAATGTAACCACCTAATCCTCTATCACCATTTCACTAGGAAGGTCTTATGTGTAGTTAGAAGTCTTAAGATTAGGATTGTAACATGGAGATGATAAACTTTAGAAGAGGAATTTATTATTTTCTTAATAATAAATCAACAACATATGAACCCACTCACCTCTCATGTGATGCAACCAAATTAACAGAAATGATGAATTTTTTAAAGATTGACTCAAATCTCTTCATTAAAGTACGTATAAACTCAAATATGCCATGCCCAAGGAGGTAAAAGATTTAAAGGTAAAGGTAGGCTAAGTAGTAAAATATGTGAGGTCAATTACCAATTGCTTGTAGATTTTTATGGTGCTTTAGAAGGAAATCCTCCAAAGTGTGGGGTTGGAGGTGTGCTAGTCATGAGAAGAGTTCACTTCATATCATTTCAATTCGGCATTCGTGTTGGAATGAAAAATCAAATTAGAATGGAGGCATTAAACATCTTTATTTCTTTAGCAATGGAGCACAATGTAAAATAGGTGTAGAGTTATGGAGAAACTAAGATTATATATGGTTGTCTCAATGCACTCGACAATCTTGAAATATTGTCTCGAGGAAGGTAGTTTTCAATCCCAAAAAGAATGTGCTTTTTTTGCCAGCATTTAGATCGAGGCATTAAAGATGGTCTTTTCTTTGGCAATGGAATACAATGTAAAATAGCTACAAGATTATGTGAACTCTAAAAAAAATTATGAATAGATGTTTCAATGCATTCATAAATATCATCTCAAAATAAGTATTTTTCAATCCCTCTCCTAAAAAAAATGCTCTTTCTTTGACAATATTTCATTCACCAATAATTAAAAAAACAATACGCAAATAAGTAAGTTAACAAAACTGCAATAAAAGATATCCCTCAAAATTGAAAAAAAAAAATATAATAAACCTATAATATAATCCACATTTTTCTATTTGTTATCATTAAAATAATCCACCTTCTCCATTATAATGATTTGCTTACTTCTTAAAATGTCTCTGTAAATCAAATAAATAATTAATTTTAAACTGGATAAATAGTTTACTTTTAAAAATATCTCCTAAAAAATTACCATACAAACTGATATTTTAAAATTTATAATTTAACATAATTTTTATTTAAAAAATTATAATGTTTATAAAATATTATATTAAATACTTAAACAGTAATATTAAAAAAACTAAACAAAAAAACTTTACAGCACATAAGTTCGACAACCCTCATTAAAAAATGATTATGTCCTTTAAATTAATTCAACAACCTTTATTAAAAAATGAGTATATCCTCTATATAAAGTTAAATTAATTTAACAACCCTCATTTAAAATTATGAGCCGCATTATAAAAACATAAGCATTGGGCGCGTGAATGAATAATGAGTACATCGCATATAAAAACATAAAACATTGGGTGGGTGAAGGAATGACTGATGGATGTATATTGGTGTAATTTAAGTTATAATACTTAAATTTTAAGATTTTAGGTGTTTGAGGGTTTTTATGGTGTTGAATTTATTTTTATTATAAAAATATAATTTAAATATTTATATGGTAAGATTTTTTTGAAATTTTTTTTTTATAAATTTAAATATTTTTAGTTTAGTAAAATTTATTGTTTGTTTAAATTATTTTTTTTAAATAAAATGATATTTTAATTTCCACTAAATTGATTAAAAATAATTTATGAAAACAAAATTAAAAATAAAAATCTATGAAACTAAAATAAAAAAGAAAAACAAATGATACAATCTCATCCAAATTCCAAGAAACTTGAGCATTAACGGATTCGCCAAAAAGGTAACATGTCCATGCCAAATCAATATTAGTCTAAAAATTATGTTTTTTTTTTTGAAAGTTATGGAAATTCTGGTCATATTTTGAAGAATTTTTGTAAATCTAAGTAAAAGTCGTCAAAATTCATAACCAATATTAATCTAAAAATTATGTTTTTTGCTTTGAAAGTTATGGAAATTCTGGCCATATTTTGAAGAATTTTTGTAAATCTAAGTAAAAGTAGTCAAAATTCATAATTTTAGGTGTCTTAGACGTTTTTTTTCCACCCTCAAAAACATTATTCAAACACTGCATCTACAAGATATTTTGAAATTTTTTTGCCTGGATTCCAACCAGATAACAACCATAACTCTTCCACAATCAGAAACACTAAAGTTCCACAATACAAAAAAGCCCTGTTGCCTGCACTGCCCCGACTCTTCCCGGTAAACCCTGACAACTATTCTGCGTTTGTGAAAAATGAAAATTTGCACCAGTAAACATCACAGATATACCTATACAACTGGATTGTTGATTGATATCTTTGGACGTGCTCGACTAATGAATAATTTAGGGTAAATCTATTCGTTATTCTGCGGTTGTGAAAAAATGAAAATTTGCACCAGTGAACATCACAGATATATACAGCTGGGTTGTTGATGGATATCTTTGGACATGCTCGATTAATGAATAATTTAGGGTATAATCTATTCCGTAAACAAAGGATCAAAGGGGGATGAATAATTTAGGGTATAATCTATTCGGTAAACAAAGGATCAAAGGGGGAAGGGGTGGGCTTTGTGTACTGGATCAAGCCTCTGAGATTCATGGGAAAAACGAAGGAAGAATCCCCGCCCAAAACCTCCTCTGCAATCATCCACTGTACTCTCTCAGTGGGATGAAATCTGTCCCAATAAACATATTCCTTGGGATCCTTGCAGATTGAGCACCCTGGATCCAATCCACAGCCTACACGGCCATTGTATGGACCATCTCCACAGCACGCCGAAACCGTATCACTAAAACCTGCATACCCATTCTATT